>CM056737.1:40133481-41333481 GCA_029844215.1 Przewalskia tangutica | reverse complement strand
CATCGAGGCAGAATGGGAGGACCACCAGGGAGTACAACCTGGAGTTTGACTCGTTGGCCAGGTATGCGCACACTATTGTGGCTGATATGGCTGATAGAGTTCATCGCTATGTTATGGGGCTAGACCGTTATATGATCACCGCTGTTCGGGAGTGCCCTTCACCAGAATGGATATTGCCAGATGCGCATATGCACAGGGATCGAGGACAGGAGAGAGAGGACCGACCAGACCAAGGCCAGCCCAAGAGGCCAAGACGGTAGGGGTTCAGTGGTGATTTTCGAGGCGAGAGCCCTACAGCAGCTAGGTCTACAGCTCACCAAGACAGAGTCCTTCCGCCAGCGGGAGGTTAGATCACCGGTAATTCGGGAGCCGGCCGAGCTCCGTGGCTTTGATTCAGATACGCACGGGTTCTAGGCGCCGGCCCCTCTTCCTCGATGTTCACAGGCGGCTTCGATCACCACGGGAATGTCGTGCCATCGTGCCTGTTTTGCCGTGGCGTGGCCATATGTTGATGGATTGTCCTAGTAGGAGAGTTGCGGGAGGGATAGAAAAGTCTACCGGATCAGCCGGTTCTTCGCCTTCGCTAGGCGCAGATGTTCATACACGGCAGCGCGGCAGGTCGCGTGGAAGTTCCGCTTTAGCGTCCTTTGAACCGCCTATATGAATTCGTATATCTTCGCCCTTTACAGATTTGTATGCATGATAAGGTTATTTTATGTTTAAGTATCAAGAAGGATAATATTGAAATTATGTACGATGCTAGAGTAAGTTGGAAGTAAAAGATAATCTTTTAGGCCTCAATGTGAGTATATAGTGATGATGCACACTATGGATTGTTTCTCGCTTGGTTTGTGATGGATAAATATGCAAGTGCGTATATTAGGCCATATGTGGCATAATTAGGTTTTGCTAAGTGCAAGTTTATGAGACTATGCCAAGGAATGATAGATTGAGCTCCGAAAGAACATTCGGGGACGAAGGTTTCTAAGGGGGGAAGAATGTTACACACCGTATTTACAATACATGTTTTAAGGTAGTAAGTAAGAACTCGCAAGTGTTAACATTTGAGATTTGTAAAAATTTATCTAATTATGGACGGTTTAAAAACGAATTATCAGGATTTAACGGGAGGGCGACACGTGTCACCTCCCCTTATGATGCCTTGGTCGAATTTAGGCATGGCCAATATGGTCATTTACCATAAGTCTTGGATGACTAATGCCTTGCAAGTTGTGGCATGAGAAAGTTGACTAAGTCAAGGTCAATTAGTCTTGATATTTTGTAAGACTTCATCTAAACCACCCATTTGGTTACATCTTAACCCTCCATGTCCCTTTATTATACTACTAGTAGCAAGAAAGAGCCAACACTTAGCCATATTTCACAAGAATTTGAAGAAACTCCTTGTAGAGTTCTCGGGTTCCCCATTTCTAAGAAGGAAAAAAATTTGTTTGTTGTCCAATAATCTCCCCAATTTAAACCAAGGTTCCTAAGTGTATAGTGAGTGTATCTCAATAGAAAAATCTCGTAAAAAGATAGTTTTCGTATTAGTCGCAAAGTGAAAACCTAGTGGCTTTCTAGGTTTTGGATTGGAAGTTGGAAGGAAAGTTGTTGGTGTTGTTCTAAGGGTCCCAACAAGCGGATTGAAGTATATTGGAGAGGCTCTAAACTACTACGAGCGACTTCGATTTGGATTGGATTAAGAATCGTTAAGGTATAATCTTGTCTTTTAAGGTGTTACAAGATTATGTATTTATATTGTTGTTGTTAGCTTTACATGTTGATAGCATTAAGTTGGTATGTTGAAGTTTATAAGTATTATGGATTGCTAGTAGCTTAATCCGAAATGTTGTGCAAGCCACTTGAAAATTTGATTACTAATTGGTCGTTTATAAGAAATCGCCGATGTTACTTACTTCAAGAAATCGTTGTTATAATCAAACGCGACTTGATATCATGTTAGGCTAATAGCTTGGATTGAAATAGAAATTGGATAAGAATAGGTATTGTTGAACTCAAGGTGGCGAATTTGGACTTGTAGTTTGTTATTCATTCAGATTGACTACCTTCTAAATTGTGAGCCAATCAATGCTTGGTTATTCATTTGTATTGGACTACCTTCTAAATTGCGAGCCAATTGGGGCTGTTTGGTTATTCATTTGTATTGACTACCTTCTAAATTGTGAGCCAATTGGGGCTGTTTGGTTATTCATTTGTTTCGACTACCTTCTATATTGTTGTGAGCCAATCGGGCTGTTTGGTTATTGTATTTCGCCTTGAAAAAGGTGGCAAAGTAAGTAAAAACAAAGGAGGTGTCAGTCCGATTTTCTCAGAGAATTTGGCGACTTAGCACTTAGAATATTCTATGTTCAAGTAAAGAGGTTAATGGACGATTGCGACCATGATAGGTTCAAGGACTAAGTATAGCGTATCCTACTTGAAGAATGGAATAGCTCAAGGTCAAGTACTTTGGAGCATTTTACTACTTGTCGACAATCGTCGCGAGGTATGTGAACCTCTTCTTTCTTTGGCATGATCCTACGTATGAAATATCCATGTGATAATATTTCAAGATTCCTCTACTCTTAGAAGTTAAGTATTTACATTGTTGATTCTAAATTAAAAGTATGTTTAAATTGTCCTAAGTCCTTACTAGGTCTTATGGGAGACGTTGGTAAGAATGGTTAGGAAATTTTGAGATTTGATTTAAAGGCTATGTGCCTTGATTTGTTTAAAGTAAGTAAGTGGATTTTATGTTCTAGAATGACTCAAGTTATATGATTTTAAGGAATAAATTACTTGGTTTTGGAAGGTATGGAACTTTATATTTTTTTTTGTATAAGTAATTGGGCTTGAAAGGAAGTATGTTATGAAGTTTTAAGACTAAGAACTTTGATTGTCTTTTAAGGATTATGAAGTTTTAAGACTAAGAACTTTGATTGTCTTTTAAGGATTATGAAGTTTTAAACGATATGATTCTTTTTAAGTATGTATGTATGTAGTATCTTTGGAT
Source organism: Przewalskia tangutica (assembly GCA_029844215.1). Classification (NCBI taxonomy): domain Eukaryota; kingdom Viridiplantae; phylum Streptophyta; class Magnoliopsida; order Solanales; family Solanaceae; genus Przewalskia; species Przewalskia tangutica. The sequence continues at coordinate 41,330,468 of CM056737.1, read as the reverse complement.
CCGCTTTTCCTAAATGTTGTAAGAATAAAAGTGTCTTAAGTTCTCTAAAATGAAAGGTTGTTATATAACTTTATGGGAAGTTGTTATGACGACTTAAGAAGAAGTAATAAGACGGTTTAAAATGTTACGTAAGGAAAATCACACCGAGCCTACAACAGCCGGATTACGTTATGAGATACACCGAGCCTACAAATATGTAACGACCGCCCGGTTCCCGCCATCGTGCCTTACCCTGCACCCTAGTGATACAACATCGAGAAAATCATGAAATAAAACATGAACATGAAATAAGAGATAAGATAATAGAACAGTCAACCAAACGGTTACCTTCCAATGATATATATATAAACAACTTTTTCAAAACGAATGCTTAATCCCTTTTACAAAACCCCGCCCACACAAAGGCTGCACTCTAAGATTTACAATAACTATGACGGGACAGTGGCCCCGCCATACCCCGAATGTACAAGAACCTACAACTCAGGAACACATACCAAAAGATAAGCCTCCGAGAAACGGAGCTTCCCAACACGCCGAATGTGATCCTATAAGCGGATCGATCGACGTACCTTTACTGCGGCATGAACGCAGCCTCAAGGAGGTCAAGACAACAGTACCAAGTATGTGAAATCAGTAAATATCAGAATCAAATCATAATAGTCTATATAAGCAGAGACATGTATGATAACCAAACTACGATTCACAACATAAAAGCAAATGCCAAGTCGAGTGGAATACATTCTGAATGAACCGAGTCAAGTGAAATACATTCCCGATGTACGGCCGTCAAGTGAAATACATTCCCGTGAACCGGTAATCAAGTGAGATACATTCGGATAAACCGGCCGTCAAGTGAAATACATTCCCGGTGAACCGCAATCAAGTGAGATACATTCCGATGAACGGCCGTCTGTGAAATACATTCCCGTGAACCTGATCAAGTGAACACAAGATTGCACCACAAGGCTATCACACGTAACATGGTCAAGTTTCACAACAACAAGCATAGGCAAGTTTCACAACAACAAGCATAGGCAAGTTTCACAACAACAAGCATAGGCAAGTTTCACACAACTCAAAGTACTTTCATTTTATGCCAAAGTCCGGGTTTTTAACCCCAAAGTACTACATACGTTAAGTCCTTTTAAAAGAGATACATTCATTTTATAAATGTCACCCGATACCCGTGGTATGAAACTAGAGTGATTCACATTATTAAGTAAACCAGAACACTTTCTTTTTAAACTCAAGTACCAACATTCTTTTCCTAAAGTTCCGGTTTGCCTAATTACAAAGGCTCAAGTTCCTCATTTTAGAAAAGGTTTCGTAGTTCATAGTTTTAATCCTTTAAAACATAATTCTCCTTTAAACGTTTTGAGAAACATATGTCTTATATGAGTAGGTTATTCTTATTTATAATCAATATTATTAAGCAGACATGATCTAGGAAATGTAATATCATTTTGTCTCATCTTAGCTTCTATGCAGATGGAGGTTTCTACTGGTTTTAATACGATACATCATTATTCAATACATTTTCCTTTATTAACGCCGCAGTTGGTTTGTCGATACACATTCTCGATTTCCAAATCAAGAAACATTATCCCTTTAAATAAAACCAAGTACTCATTACTCACGAATGAGGTTTCACATAAACATCCACATTAAAACAAATAAGTTAAGTCTCTTATCTTATAAGATCAAGTCTCTTAACTTCTAACATCAAGAAACCATTTTCTTTACCTCTCTTAAGACATTATACCTAACTCCCATAAAGCTAGTATAACTCTTTTTAAAACCTTTAAAACCAAGTGTTACTCTTTCTTTCAAAACGATTCACAAATCTTTTGAAATACTTCAACTTCTTCATTAACACATAATGCTTCTGCTATAACCAAATCGCTACCTTTGAAAACCACAACCCATTTTCTAACCTACATAAAGTCAAGATAACTAACTTCCCATAAAGCCGTTATAACACTTTATGTTTTAAAACAATCAAACACAGCTTAACACATGTACGCTCACCGTACTACATAGTTCACACATATCATGCTAGAAGAGATAGGAAGAGGTTCACATACCTCGCGACGAGTATCGACTATTAGCAAAATGCTCCAAGTACTTCAAACCGCTTCGCTACTCCTTAAGCCACGTAGATCGCGCCACGCATAGTACTTCCACCTATAAGGCCACAAGGCGCTTATTAACAATTAGGTCTCTTCGTAGAACATTCTACAGAAAATTCGGCAGCACCTCCCCCCCCCGCAACAGCGTTAATCTCCTCCTCTATCGAGGCCGCCATCAAGCCAACCGTGGGGTTATACATCTAACCCTAACGGTACAATTCTACTCCACTATGCTACTACACAAGTCTATCGTAATACACCCTCATGTAATTACAGCTCAAGATTTCTTAAATTCAGCTTAAGTCGCAAGACATCGCCAGTAAGTATTATTCAGCTTAAGTCAAAAGACATTGCCGATAACTACGCTCGCTTCTATATATAGTATACAACAACTATATATTCAACACTTATGTAATTTCCAATTACAATAGGGGGACAAGATATTTACCTCGATAAGCCCAAAAATTATCCGAGTTTAATGTCGCTCCTGAGCAAGGTTTAGCTCCTCCTCCGAGTGCTCCAATCCGCTCCAACCAACCCTTAGAAGTTCTAACCAACTTCTCTTAAGTACTTCAAACAACAATGAAGATTTCCTTAGGGTTTCGTTTAGTGGCTAAAGGAAAGTATAATGGTATTTTCTGGGCTTTTATAAGTGTAACCTTGGGAATACTACAAGGTATTTGGACATTATAACAATACTAGGAGAGTATTTCTACACCACAAAGGGGGGTATTATACGAAAGCAACTAGGCTAGGGGGGGGGTACCCCTCGGCTTAGGGCACCACAAAGGGGAGTGGGTTTCGCCAAGGCCTTCTCAAAGGGGAGGGCTTTGACGATTTCAAGACAAGAGGAGGGAGTATTTGAGACTTAGATAGATTGCTCAATTTGGATGAAGAAAGTTCATCAACTGTAGAGGTATTTATAGGTCGGGATGGCCAACCAAAGGCCAAGATCAATCCATGTGTTAGGCAAGTGTAGGGCTAGGATTTACTACACACAAATATCCTACCAACTCCTTGACTTTAGCCAAGGCACCAAAAACGTGCTTCACTTGCCCATTTCGTCCATTTGGACGATTTCAAGCCACCAATTGGAGGGTGCCAAGTGTCGCCCTCCCGTTGGTCCAAAATGTTTCGTCTCTCGGAAAAATCCGCAAAAATATAAATGGCATAGCCGAAATTCCCTACGAAAGTCGTGGAAACGCTTTAAAAACGACTCTAAACGTGTCAGGAACAAATAATTTTCGCCCTTCACTTTAAAGCACAAACTTTTCTACGCACGCCCGCGTACATACTGGAAATACGGGTATAACATTCTCCTCCTTAGAAACATTCGTCCGAATGTTCCTTCTAAATAGATAACGGAAGTTCCTTCTAACAAGTTGTCAAAGCCACACCGCCACGAGTAACACACGCTCTCTCCTCCTTACTCGTCGTGTTCCTTCTCGAACATTTGAACTCTTCTAGTATACGTACTCACACTTCACCATCGCCAGCTTCCCAACCCTCGAGTTACCACTCCAAACTTGGTCATCTTACTACCTCGATTTCCTAAGGCCATTCTCGCCTTCACGAACTGATTCGTCGAACATATCTATGAACTCATACGATGGTCATCCAACTGGGCCTAGCACCTCGTGACCTCGCCACCAAGTGACCACCTAATCGACTTACCTTAAACCGGCTACGGGTTGATCCAGATCACGCCCTCAACCCGACCCACAATCGCGTCAAGCCCTTGTTCCCGACACGGAACAATCTCGCTAAATCATATCATGAAAGCTACCACTTCCATTTCACACTACCTGTGACTTATCACACAATACATTCTAGGCATAAAATGCACTCGACAAGGATCACTGCAAAATCTTGTACCCAAGACGGCTTTACATCTACTGGCCTCAACTGTAATATTCTAAGGCTCATCATTCCTCACCCCTGTGCTTACCCTTTTTCCCCAACCAAGTTCTTAAATCACATTTTAGCACAAAGCTATCCGAACGTAACACCTAACACATTAACATAACATCAAAACATACAAGCCTCTGAGGGTTAGGATATACCGGTTACCGCCCACTCTAATCGTAAGTCCACGCAGGCGCATAATCGCAGAAGGCGCGAACTCGCCATCGATCCGCAGGTCGCGCTGCCGCCGCATTCTCCTATAAGCACGCCTTCGTCACATGGCCCTCGACGGCCGCAGCGAAGCAAGCACCGCAAAAAGACGACATTCCCGACGATGATGTTTGCCACATCGCGCATAATCGGCGGGACGTGAATCCTGGCTAGAACCTATGTATATCCGGAACTAAGCCACGAGCTCGACCAGCCCCGAATACCTCGAACGCCCCGACGATCGCGGGGACCACTGCATCGTGGAGGTACATAACTAGATCGGCCACAGGCGGTCCGCCTCGAAGTTACCAGCGACCTCGCCCCGGCCTCTTCTCGCGATCTCGGCCATTCCGCCGATCTCTCCGTGCCTCACATCCTGGTGCGACGAGCTCGCATGCGGCAATGTCCATGCCCTACCAAGAGCTACACCAACAAGCCTCGCCAAGTACTCATCCAGCCCGGTGACGTGGCGGTGTACTCGTCCCCATATCGCCTACTACAAGGGAACATACCGAGCTAATGAGTCGAACTCACATTGTACTTCTAACCGTCCGCCCGCCCCGCTCAACGCTAAAAACTCGCTTACCGAGCCCTTCTCATCTGGGGCAAGAAATGTGCAAGAAAAGCCTTGAGAACTCGTCCATACGGCCGAGGTGCATGCTCTTCCCGACAGCTCCTACGATCAAACTACCAATCGCAGATCACGCATTGATGTGAACTCCAATACCATCGACTCGCTCGAGGCTCGATCACTTACGATCCGTAGTCGCTTGATAAACTCGAGGTCGCCTCGCCTCTCGATCCATAGAACACCGGAGGGCTACAACTCGTAAAGTCACGTAGCCTCAAACCGCTCGCCGGGGTGAAATACGGTGCTATCGGGCCGGAATCACCAGATCCACCGATCTCATATCCGCCACGACTCGCCGCAGAATCGCCATCTCCTTGTACTTATCTCATCCGCTTCCAGCCGGACCGAGGCTCGTGTATTGTAGTCTCAGCCACCGCCGCGCTCTAAACTCGCTGGTGCCGGGCGGCGTTCTGAAACCCGGGCCGGAAGCACTCGTCAGTCTCGACCGCTCGCGCTCGCATTCTCTCAGATCCCACTAGCGCCTCCTACCGCTTCGCCTGCCTGGTCTGGGTTGCCTTTACGCGAGGCATAATCGTAAAAATGAAATACGCCGAGGGTCCAACTTATCACACGCCTCTAAGGCACGATCTCGTAATGAGAAGAATGGAAACCAATCCTAAATGTCCTATAGCCTCACGACATAGATGTGGTGCACAACACATCGATAATCAAGACTCTACTAGACACGGTGCGTAGACACTTTCCGAGGATTAATCGCTCGATACCACTTTTGTAACGACTGCCCGGCCCGCCATCGTGCCTTACCCCGCACCCTAGTGATACAACATCGAGAAAATCAGCGGAAATAAAACATGAACATGAAATAAGAGATAAGATAATAGAACAGTCAACCAAACGGTTACCTTCCAATGATATATATATAAACAACTTTTTCAAAACGAACGCTTTAATCCCTTTTACAAAACCCCGCCCACACAAAGGCTGCACTTAAGATTTACAACAACTATGACGACAGGCCCCGCCATACCCCGAATGTACAAGAACCTACAACTCGTGGAACACATACTAAAAGATAAGCCTCCGAGAAACTGAGCTTCCCAACACGCCGAATGTGATCCTAATGCGGATCGATAATGATGTACCTTTACTGCAGATGAACGCAGCTTCAAGCGAGGTCAAGACAACAGTACAGTATGTGAAATCAGAAATATCAGAATCAAATCATAATAGTCTATATAAAGCAGAGACATGTATGATAACCAAACTACGCTCACAACAACATGCCAAGTCGAGTGGAATACATTCCGGAATGAAGCCGTGTCAGTGAAATACATTCCGGATGTACGGCCGTCAGTGAAATACATTCCCGTGAACCGGTAATCAAGTGAGATACATTCCTGATAAACCGTCAAGTGAAATACATTCGGGTGAACCGTAATCAAGTGAGATACATTCTGATGAACCTGGCCGTCAAGTGAAATACATTCCCGTGAACTGATCAAGTGAACACAGTACTTGCACCACAAGGCTATCACACGTAACATGGTCAAGTTTCACAACAACAAGCATAGGCAAGTTTCACAACAACAAGCATAGGCAAGTTTCACAACAACAAGCATAGCAAGTTTCACACAACTCAAAGTACTTTCATTTTATGCCAAAGTCCGGGTTTTTAACCCCAAAGTACTACATACGTTAAGTCCTTTTAAAAGAGATACATTCATTTTATAAATGTCACCCGATACCCGTGGTATGAAACTAGAGTGATTCACATTATTAAGTAAACCACAACACAATCTTTTTAAACTCAAGTACCAACATTCTTTTCCTAAAGTTCCGGTTTGCCTAATTACAAAGGCTCAAGTTCCTCATTTTAGAAAAGGTTTCGTAGTTCATAGTTTTAATCCTTTAAAACATAATTCTCCTTTAAACGTTTTGAGAAACATATGTCTTATATGTGAGTAGGTTATTCTTATTTATAATCAATATTATTAAGCAGCCATGATCTAGGAAATGTAATATCATTTTGTCTCATCTTAGCTTCTATGCAGATGGAGGTTTCTACTGGTTTTAATACGATACATCATTATTCAATACATTTTCCTTTATTAACGCCGCAGTTGGTTTGTCGATACACATTCTCGATTTCCAAATCAAGAAACATTATCCCTTTAAATAAAACCAAGTACTCATTACTCACGAATGAGGTTTCACATAAACATCCACATTAAAACAAATAAGTTAAGTCTCTTATCTTATAAGATCAAGTCTCTTAACTTCTAACATCAGTAAACCATTTTCTTTACCTCTCTTAAGACATTATACCTAACTCCCCATAAAGCTAGTATAACTCTTTTTAAAACCTTTAAAACCAAGTGTTACTCTTTCTTTCAAAACGATTCACAAATCTTTTGAAATACTTCAACTTCTTCATTAACCCATAACAAGACAGTAATAACCAAATCAGTTACCTTTTGAAAACCACAACCCATGTTCTCACCTACATAAAGTCAAGTTATAACCAACTTCCCATAAAGCCGTTATAACACTTTATGTTTTAAAACAATCAAACACGCTTAACACACGTATCGCTCACCGCATTTACATAGTTCACACATATCATGCTAGAAGAGATAGGAAGAGGTTCACATACCTCGCGACGAGTATCGACTATTAGCAAAATGCCCAAGTACTTCAAACCGCTTACTCCTTAAGCCACGTGATCGCGCCACGCATAGTACTTCCACCTATAAGGCCACAAGGCGCTTATTAACAATTAGGTCTCTTCAGAGAACATTCTACGTAAAATTCGGTGAAGACTCTCCCCGCAACGTTAATCTCCTCTCTATCGAGGCCGCCATCAAGCCAACCGTGGGGTTATACATCTAACCCTAACGGGTACAATTCTACTCCACACTCCTACTACACAAGTCTACTGTAATACAGTCCTATGTAATTACAACAAGACTCTTCTTAAATTCAGCTTAAGTCGCAAGACATCATTGTAAGTATTATTCAGCTTAAGTCAAAAGACATTGCCGATAACTACGCTCAGCTCTATATATAGTATACTACAACTATATATTCAACACTTATGTAATTTCCAATTACAATAGGGACAAGATATTTACCTCGATAAGCCCAAAAATTATCCGAGTTTAATGTCGCCTCCCGAGCAAGGTTTAGCTCCTCCTCCGAGTGCTCCAACTGCTCCAACCAACCCTTAGAAGTTCTAACCAACTTCTCTTAAGTACTTCAAACAACAATGAAGATTTCCTTAGGTTTCGTTTAGTGGCTAAAGGAAAGTATAATGGTATTTTCTGGCTTTTATGTTGTAACCTTGGGAATACTACAAGGTATTTGGACATTATAACAATACTAGAGAGTATTTCTACACCACAAAGGGGTATTATACGAAAGCAACTAGGCTAGGGGTACCCTGCTTAGGGCACCACAAAGGGAGGGTTTCGCCAAGGCCTTCAAAGGGGAGGGCTTTTGGACGATTTCAAGACAAGAGGAGGAGTATTTGAGACTTAGATAGATTGCTCAATTTGGATGAAGAAAGTTCATCAACTGTATGGTATTTATAGGTCAAGGGATGGCCAACCAAAGGCCAAGATCAATCCATGTGTTAGGCAAGTGTAGGGCTAGGATTTACTACACACAAATATCCTACCAACTCTTGACTTTAGCCAAGGCACCAAAAACGTGCTTCACTTGCCCATTTCATCCATTTGGACGATTTCTGCCACCAATTGGAGGTGCCAAGTGTCGCCTCCCGCTGGTCCAAAATGTTTCGCCTCTAAAAATCCGCAAAAATATAAATGGCATAGCCGAAATTCCCTACGAAGTCGTGGAAACGCTTCATTTAAAAACGACTCTAAACGCATTGTCAGGAACAAATAATTTTCGCCCTTCACTTTAAAGCACAAACTTTTCTACGCACGCCTTGCGCATACTGGAAATACGGTATAACAAAATAGGCTGACACGCATGAGATACACCGAGCCTACACATAGGCCGGATTACGCCATATTACCCCGAGCCTACACATAGCCGGTTACGCTATCTACACCGAGCCCCACAGCGGCGGATTATGCTACATGATTCTACAAGACACCGAGCCCCACAGCGGGCGGATTATGTCACATGATTCATCAAGAACCGTGTCCCGCAAATGGACCGGATTATGTTATGTAAGATATGTAAGTTATGTGAAAAGATCGGATTAAACTCTTAAGTACGTATGTAAGAATATGTTGTTAAATTTTATTGAAAGAAGGAAAGGAACGGTTAATATATGATTGATTTCGTGAGTTAAAAGCGGCATTCTTTTATACGTATATGATTTGGTTATTGCATTTTATTTCGTTTCCATACTTGCACTGTTATCACTTTCGGCCGCGGCCATGCCCGCAGTGATAGTACACAGTTGGTGATCCTTGCTCTTAGGATCTCTGCTCGCTGGAAGGAAGCCCTTTCACTCCGGAGGCTTATCTTTTGGTACGGCTTCGATGTGGTAGACTTATGTACATTCAGGTATGGCGGGCCCCGTCCCGCCGCAGCTTGAAATTCTAGAGGTCTGAGTTACATATCGCTGGTCGGTTTGTAAAAGGAAAGCGGATGGATCGCTGTTATGTATATATATATACGTGTTCGGAAGGTAGCCTTATCGGCTAACTTGTGGTTTAATTTCTCATTATTTTATTTTATAAGTTTCATGTATGTTCACGCTATTCTCTCGATGTATACCAACAGGTGCCTGTAGGCACCATGGCCGGTCGGGTCGTGTGACACCTAAGAATCGCCATTTCTTGAACTCATATCTCGCCTCGCCGTGGCACTGAGGCTCGATATCGTGGCCTCGTAGCTACCACGCATTAAACTCGCTGGGCCGGCGCATCGTAGAATCCGCTGCCTCAGCACCACCCCGTAAAAATCGCCTCGCTCGTAACCTCCGTGTTCTACTTGCAACTCCTTCACGCTGGCCTTCTTCGGGCTCGTTGTTCGAGAGGCATAATCGATATAAGAATACGTTGTAGGAGTCCAACTTACAACATTTCTAAGGCACGATATCGAGTGAGAAGAATGGAAACCAATCCTAAATATCTCAGAGCCTTCCGATTATAGATGTGGTGCACAACACATCGATAAGCAAGACTTACTAGACATCTCAGAGACACTTTCCGAGGATTAATCGCTTCGATACCACTTTTGTCACGACCATCCTGCCCGTGATCGTGCCTTACCCTGCACCCTAGTGATACAACATCGCAGAAAATCAGGAAATAAAAACTTAAACATGAAACAAGAGATATGATAATAAACAAAGCCAACCAAACGGCTACCTTCAGATAAATAACTAAAAACTTGAATAGTTAAATCATTTTACAAACCCCGCCCACAACAAGATTCTGCACTTAAGAATGTAACCATAACTATGACGACAGGTTCCCGCCATACCCCGAATGTACAAGTAACTACACCGACAGTGGACTATACCAAAGATAAGCCTCCGAGAAACGAGCTTCCTAAAATGTCAATTGTGATCCTACGAGCGAGGATCCACAACCGATGTACTCTACCATGCAGATGAACGCACTTCCGGGCGAGGTCGTGACAACAGTACCAAGTATGTGAAATCGAAATATCAGAAATGAAATCATAGTAGTCTATATAAAACAGAGACATATATGATAACCAAACTACAAGGCATAATATGTAAGCAATACGCTGTCGTGGACTCACGCCCTCAAAGTCATCACTCGAATATAGCTATGGGTCTCACGCCCACAACATCAATCATGCCCGTGGAATACATCCTCACTGCCGGCAGTCTACGATAACCACACCAAGGAGTACACATGAACACCAGGTCCCACTGTTATAAAATCAGACGGCAAGTACGGGCTAACTACCATATACCAAAGCCGCATCATCAATCGACCGGCAAGTACGAAGCCAACTACTGATACCAAAGTCGTACTCAACAATACTATACAACCAAACCACGGTTGATACGGCAAGTACGAAAGCCAACTACCAGATACCAAAGCCGTGTCACGAATGATCGGCAAGTACGAGGGCTAACTACCGATACCAAGGTCAGATCACGAGATTTCGCCACGGTTCGAGCACGGCAAGTAAAGCCAACTACCAGATACCAAAGCCGCGGTCACGAGTTGACCAGGGCAAGTACGAGGGCTAACTACGATACCGCGTCAGACACGATACTTCGCCACTAAACTGAACGGGCAAGTGCTAAGGCTAACTACTGTGTACCAAGGCCGAATCACCACGAGACGGCAAGTACGAAGCCAACCACCGTGATACCAAGGCCGAATCAAGAAACTCACGGAGAGCTAGTCCATGGAATAACGCTTATCAACAGCGAGCGCACCCGCGGAATCCTCCACACCGCTTAAGACGCCCAAGTAAGATCATAACAAATCAACCTACCCTCCATCGGTAGACGCGGTGGTATAGAAATACAATACTAGCACGACAAGGCTATCACACGCAAACATAGGCAAGTTACACACAACTCAAGGTACTTTCATTTTATGTCAAAAATACTGTTTCAAACCCAAAAATAATACCTACTTTCATTCTTTCAAAAGACCTCTTTACGTAAAGATACTAATACTGTAGTATCAAAAACACATTTCCTTTTCAAACCAAATTACTTTACTTTCAGAATAACCTTTACAAGACTTTTAAAATCAAGTACTCTATACTTTTAAACCAAGTGTCTTTCTTTAAAACAACATCAAGTATACTCTTTAAAACTCAAATACTTACTCTTTTCAAAACAAGTAACCTATACTTAAATCAAGTTACCATTTTAAAACCAATGATAAAACCATTCTTTTGCTTTCATAAAGTCGTTATAACTAACTTCCCATAAAGTCGTTATAACACTTTATGTTTTAAACCAATTTAAGACAAAACCATGTCTTTCTTTCAAACCAAAAGTCTTCGATTCCTCAAGTCTCTTTTCTTTAGCAATCAAGTTCCTTTTAAAGACCAAATACTCATTACTCATGAACGAGGTTTCACAACTTTCTACACAATTCAAGTTCTTCACATATTATATCAAGTCAAATATAAGTCAAGTCCTTTAGCTTTTAAAATCAATAAACCAACCAAATTCACTTAGCACACGCACGCTCACCGTATCATAGTTCACAACAATCATGCTAGAAAAGATAGAAGAGGTTCACATACCTCGCGACGATTATCGATAATTAGCAAAACGCCCACGATTTAACCTTGCTCGCTTTTCCACCCTTCAAGTAGAATACGCCACTCAGAGTACTTCAACCTAAAAAGGCCACAAACGCCTATCAACCTCTAGATCTCTTCGTAGAATAATTCTAGATACAAGATTCCTTATTCTACGAAAAATTCGGCAAAGACCTCCCCGCAACAACATAAATCTCCTCCTCCAATGAGGCCCGTTACCAAACCAATAATCCCAGGGGGGGTTACACGTCTGACCGGACGTGTACAATTCTACCCCACAATAATACTACAAGTCTCATCAGAATACAAATTCTATGTAAATATAGTTCAATTCTTTTCCATAATCATTCTACATATAGTATACTCAACTATACATTACTACAACATGTAATATCCAATTACAATAGGGGGATAAAGATCATTACCTCGATAAGCCCAAAATTATCCAAGATTTAAAAGTCGCTCCTGAGCAACGCTTAGCTCCAATTCCTTATGCTCCAACCCGCTCCAAGCAACCCTTAGAAGTTTCTAAACAACTTCTCTAACACTTCAACCAAGCTTATGAAGATTTTCTGTGGTTTCATTTCATGACTATCGAATAAAGTAGTATTTCCTGCCCTAGTATTGAAATAACTTTGGAATACTACTAGGGATACTAGGCCAAGGTATTTGGGATTATACAATAATACCCAAAGTATTTTCTACTCAAGTGGGGGGGGACGAAACAACTACAGCGGGATGGAGTATTTTGCCTTGGAAGCTTGTGGGATGAAAGTTGTCTTCAACCTAAGGGGGTATATATAGAAGAATCAAGGGTCAAGATTAATGCAAGTGGGTGGTGAGGATGGGTACACGCGTGGGTAGTCACAACCAAGTGTTCACCACAAAACGGGACAGTGGCTTGCCACTGTCCCCACTAAAAACGCCCGTTGGCACTCTTTCGCCACGGGCCACATGGGGGTGCCAAGTGTCGCCCTCCACCTCGTCCAAAATATTTCATCTTCCGAAAATATCCGCAATGCCAAAAATCCGAAAAATAAAGTGGGCCCCACAAACCGTAAATTCTCTCGTGGCCCCACGTGACCAATTTCGAAATAAAATTCTCCCGTGGCCCGTGATCGTGGCTAGGCACGAGGATAGGCCGATGCAGCAGCCCAGCCCAGAGTACCCGTGGTTCACCCGAGGTCGAGATAGTTCGAGACTACGGATTTTCTCGAGCCGCCTTCACCCGAAGTTCTACGGTCGAGGCCCGAGGATGATCCGCAGGAGTTCATCCGACAGCCATATGATCATGAGAGTGATCGTGGCTTCGAGACCGAGTCGGTGTCTTAGGTTCGTGACGGCCGCGTGATACCGCAATGATCGGTTTGATTCGCGAGCCGCCCCGGGGAGATGCACTCCAACCGTCAGCGAAGTTCTCGAGGCTTTCTTCGCCATTTCTTGCCTCCACGTACGGCGAGGGCACGCCGATAGATTTTTCATGCCGAGACAAAAAGGGCGCATACCGGAGTACAATGTGTAGTTTGACTCATCGTTCGGTATGTCCCCGCCTGTGGCCGAGCATGGAGGATAGAGTGCACCGTTATGTCACCGAGCTCGATGATTATTTAGCGAGGGATGCACAGCAGAGCTCTTCACCGCATGGACATTGCCCGCATCCAGGCCTATGCGCAGCAGACTGAAGAACGTAGAGGTCGACGAAATAACCAGATCGCAGGAGGCCAGATGCAGGTCCTCTCGTGACCTTCAAGGCAGCCTCAAGAATGACTAGTTATGCGCCTCCGCCAGTACGGAGTGCTCCACCACGCCTTCAGATATTCGAGATTCAGAGCGGTCGTGGCTCCAAGGTTTCGTGTTTTTAGGGAAACAGGACGTTAGTCGATGACCACCCCTACCTCGTTGCTGGCTGGTAGGCTCCATGACGTGAGTGTCGTGGCCGAATGGGAGTTTGTTTTGCATGCGACAACAGGCCATTTTGCAGGAATTGTCCAACCAGAGATAGCGCGATGTAGAGACTCACCTTTCGGATCGGAGGTCGGTTCATCTCTCCTTTGGCGCCGCAGGAAGGAACATGAGTAGAACGACAAAAAGAGTGAAGTAATAGTTACAGTATATTCTTAACCTCTAGACTAGTTTGCATTGATGTTACGGTGATGTGTTAAGTGTTATGTCTTGATAACTTTGTGTTAAAAATGTGATTTGGGATCCTGGTTAGTGAAAAAGGGTAAGTCTGGGGACGAAAAATTTTGAACTTTAGAATATATAACAATCGAGACCTTAGAGGTAAGGCCGGCTAGAGTAAAAGATTTTTTTCAGTTATCTTTGTCTGAGTACATAGTACGGGGAGTATACTCGGGTGATAAGTCCATGTGTGGTGGGAGTTTTTGTGATATTAGAGATGATCCCTCTTTGGCTGGAATTTAGAGTTTTGCGTGATATATATATTATGGCCATGGGTGGCATAACCGATTCTTTTTGTAAGTGCAAGGTGAAGACTATACCAAGGCTCTGCTTTGGAGACTTAGAAGGAACATTCGGGACGAATGTTTCTAAGGGGGGGAGAATGTTACACCCCGTAAATTCAAGAAGATAAGATAAGAACATACCAAGGAGTATAAGATTTGAAAGTGGAAAGATAAGTGGACAAACATGTGTTGGGCGGATTTTGAGTCTATCTTGGATTGTTGTACCCCAATTATTAAGAATTGTGAGGTGTTTAAAAATCCTAGTGTGTAGTCCGTTAAATCTAGTTCCCAACGCAACAAACCATTCGTCGATAGGACATCAGAGTCAAAAGTTATGGAAGTTTCAAGTTTGCGCGCAATGTGCAAAGCAGCGGTTGCTGGCTGGTGTACAGCAGCGCGCGGACGCAGTGTCGCGCGCCGTGGTACCGAGTTCGCTGCAGTTGCCACGCACGAACGCAGGCCGCGCGAATGCAGTGGAATTTTCTAGGTGGCCAAGCGCTAAGGCGCGGATTTTTCACAGAATAAAGTAAAATCGGGATATTTTGTTAAAAGCCTATGGGAGGGTGACAAGTGTCCCTCCCATCCTTTTGACCAGAATAGGGTCCTATTTTAGGGCCAAGTCTTGGAAGACTTGGCCATTTCATCTCAAAAACCCTCCCAAGGAAATCCTCTCCCTTCTCTCTAGTTTTTTTTGAAGAAACCTTGCCTTAGGAGAAATTGTTGGAGCGGCGGCAAGAAGGAAAAGTGTGGGTAAACTTGTGGGAAGCGTTGGTGGACGAGTTTGACGGAAAAGAAGTGGAAGAAAGGGGCTTTTGTGGGCTTCTCCAAAGGTAAAAGTTTCCCCTTCTCTTGAGTATGAGTTAATACTTGTTATAGTAGTTTAGAAATGAGCCTGAGGCTGTTATATTTAAGATTGAATAGATTTGGATCTTGTTGTCTTGTTGAAAACCGAAATGGGCATGTTAGCCTTAAGATTTTAACTTCAATTTGGTTACTAATTTAGACATCACATGTTGTAAAGGGGGATTGTAGTTGTTGAAGATGTCTAGGGCTAGATATCATGTTAGACCTAAGAACTTGGATTGGAAAGAATTGGAAAGGGGTTTAGGATTTGTTTATTGTTGGCCAAGAATGGCATGGGATTATTGGTTTATTTTGTATTATTGTGGGGCTAAATTTTACACGTATTGTTAGGCGTGTAATCCCCTTGTTTTTGCTGGATTAATTGAGCCTTAAATGTGGCGTTGGTTATTGAATTCGGCCTTGAAAGAGGTGGCATAGTAGTAGAAACAAAGGAAGTGATGTCCAAATTTCCGTAGAATGTAGGGACCTTGCACTTAGTTTATTCTACGTTCGAAGTTAGAGATTGATAGACGTTTTATGACCCTTATAGGATTGAAGTACTACGTGTAGCATATTCTTCTTAAGGAGATAAGATCGTGGAGCATTTTGCTTATTGTCGACAATCGTCGCGAGGTATGTGATTCTTCCTATCCTCTTCAGCATGATTATTTGTGAAATATATAGTGCAGTAGATGCACGTGTGTTAAAGGAATTTGATTTCCCTTGTTGTGCCTTGACTTGATATGAAGTGTAAAGGTCTTGATTGTTTGAAAAAGTAGGAAAATCTTATTCTTTAGTAATAAGTACTCGGTGGTTAAAGAATAAGCCCTCTTGGTCTCATAAGGGCTTATAGTTGTAATTGGTTGGTTTAAAACATAAAGTGTTATAACGGCTTTATGGGAATTTTGTTATAACCACTTTATGTAGGTAAACGAATGGTTTGTTGTTTTCAAAAGATAAGAGACTTGACTTATAATTAACCTAAATGGTGTTGAAAAGTGTGAAACCTCTTTCGTGAAAAATGAGTACTTGGTTTTTAAAAGAATTATTGAAATCAAGTTTTGATTTTCTTAAAAATTCCAAAGTAAGGAACTCGATTTCTAAAAGAAAAGAGACTTAAGGATTTGAAGTGTTTTGGTTTAAAAGAAAGGCAGGGTTTTGTCTTGACTTGTTTTAAAACATAAAGTTTTATAATAGCTTTATGGGAAGTTAGTTATAACGACTTTATGGAAAATAAAGAAATGGATTCATTATTGGATTTAGAATGGTAACTTGATTTTTGGGAAAAGAGAAGTAACTTGTTTTCAAATATTGAACTCTTTGTGATGGAAAAACATAAGTGGCTTGGTTATAAAAGGTAGGAGTACCTTGATCTTAAAGCGTGAGATACTGGGGTTTAAGGGTATACTGACGCAAAGCTGTTGTTTAAAGTACCTTGAGTCGCGGTAACTTGCCTATGCTTGTTGTTATAGGCTTTGTTGTTCAATTGTTTGTTTGTGTGCTACCGAGTCTCTCGATGGAGGCCGGCTATCCGTTGATCATGGACATACCGACACGCTGGGTAGCCCACGCATGCTTCCACTATATCAATCCTCTTCGACATACCGACACGCTGGGTAGCCCACTGCATGCTTCCATTGTGAGTGTTATCTTGTTATTTGTTGGACATACCGACACGCTGCCGTAGCCCACGTATGCGCCCACAGGGTATTATCTTGTTATTTGTCCGACATACCGACATCGCCGGGTAGCCCACTGCGTATGCTTCCACAGGATTGTTATCTTGTTATCTCCTTTGGGCATACCGACACGCTGATGGTCCACGGTACGGGCCCACTAGGACGGTTCCTGTGGCCATGCTTATACCGAGGTGAGACGCCGGCACGCGCCATTATGCGTTAAATTCCCGGTTGTATTTGAGTAATGATTTCACCGCACGAGTCCCGACTTGATATGATCGCTTATACGTGGTATCAGAGTTTGGTTATCATACATGTCTCCCGCTTTATATAGACTATTATGATTTCATTTACGTGATTTTTTTCGCCACATACTGTACTGTTGTGATCGACTTCTTCGGGCCGCTCATGCCGCAGTGTCAGGTACATAGCTTGTCGATCCGCACTCTAGGATCGTTGTTCGCTTCTGAAAGCTCCATATCTTCTAAGCTTGTCCCGTGGTACGGTTCCTCAAGTAGTAGACTTTGTACATTCAGGCATGGCGGCCCTGTCCCGTCATTATGGTTTTAAAATTCTAGAGGTCTGTGAGTAATCGCTGGGCAGAGTTTGTAAGCGATGTAATCGCTCAAGTTTTCATTTATGTACAAAAAGGTAATCGTTTGGGTTAGCCTGCTTTCTTATTTCACTGCTTTTCATGAGTTTTTATTTCACCGGTTTTTCTCGATGTTAGATCACCAGGGTGCCCGGTAAGGCACTACCACGCCCGAGGTCGGGTCGTGACAATAGTATTGTCCTCAATTACCTTCAACACACTATTTTTCCAAGGTTATGTACAAGTGTAGATATCGCACAACGTAGCCGAAGCCGAGGATCTCACCAGTCCAATATCTATAGCATACCTTAGCTTACTAGCCTTGATACCTGAAATTCTTAATATTACACGATATCACCCTTTATACATGGGTTAAGGCTTATCTCCCTTTCATAATCTTCTCATGTAATCAAAGTCACCTTCTTAAGGTCTTATTGCAGTTTCCTTTATAATTCTAATCATCAAGTATCACCTTAAGACGTGTAGATTTTCATAACCTACATAACCTTCCAATAATGTCTTCTGTTTTTCCTCGATAACACTTGTACTTATCTTATTCTGTGTATTAACTCGATACTTCAACATCGCGCCATGGTTGCCATACCATACTAACCTCTTGTACCTTTACGTCACATTCTAACAACTTGGTAAACAATTGGAACCTAACACACTTGCCATATTGTGTATTTAATTTCAAACAGAGGTAAACTACTCCATTCATGAAGGCCTAGTGATCTTCTTAGATCATATACTCATATTCATTTCACACAAAGCACAGAATAATCACAACTAATACACTTCATACATACCATGTACTTTAACCAAGATTAACCGTAAAGTCTTTTACTCAAGAAGGCCTTGTATATCTAAGGTCTCAACGGTTATCAATATTCTAAGGTTCTCAATTATTCCATGTCCCAAGCTTACATTATCAGTCCCCGCATACGGGTAAAGTAGCTTCTCATAATCTCAAAATCATGTGGTCTTAACCATAACAACCCTATTTACTCCATACCAATATTATTCGCACGTATCACTTAAGCATTCAACATAACTTAATCTAACAACATGGTATGCCATCAAATTAATTAACCATGATCTCTGAAGGGTCCGTCCCTCTCTTAAATAGCTCATCACCTCCTAAACTTCCCAAAGTAGCATATATATTATGCCTAGGTGTGGATTCACTAAATTGTTTCACACCTTCCAAGTAATTATTAAAGCTCAACCAACTCATGATGAATCGTAATTACTTCAGCCAATACATACACATGACCCCAAATTAAATATGTTCGTATAGATACACATCATCATCATACCAATTATACAACAATTTTCACCAACCTGGATACGAAGTCCATATAATCCTTTCTGGGCCACTGTTGCCTTTTTCGGAGGCATAGTTGCAACACCATAATACGTTAGAGAGGATTATCCTAATGACATAGCTCTACTGCACGATCTCAGAGTGAAAAGAAGGGAAACCAATCCTAAATATCTTGTAGTCTCCTGGGTATAAGTATGATGCACACATACCCATACCCAAGACTCTACTAGACACGGTCTGTAGATATTCCGAGGACTAACCGCTCTGATACCACTTTTGTCATGATCCGACCCCTGGCCCGCAACTGGTGCCCCACCTGGGCACCCCTCTATCACCTTCATATCACATATAAAAACATAGGCCAATAAACAAACCGAAGAAATTGTATGAATAAAGAATAATGCAGTTTTTACGAGGCTACCGCTTATATAAACAACTGCACACTTTGACAATATAGTTATACATCAGGACAATAATTGTTACACCCCGTAAGTCCAGGACATGTATAAGAGAATGTATGTAAGGAATCAAGACTTGGAAATTAGTACGAAAGGAAGAATTGTTTTTCCGACAGAAAATCTTCCGAGCGTCGGAAAGGAAAAATGTTCGTTGTTGAGAATTGGATTCTCAAAATGTATTATTTGAGGAATATGGAACTTTTAACATTATGGAAATTTATTTTTACGGATTTGGTCATGTGGGGCCCACCCGAGGAATTTTACGTTTTGTGGGGCCCACGAGGGTTACGGAATTTTATGGACGAATGAGAGGGCGACAAGTGGCACCCCCACATATGGTCTTGGTTGAAAATTTTCAAGGGTAAAATGGTCATTGACCATCAAGGAAGATAAGTCTTGCTAGCTTGAGATTGTTGACCAAGTCAACTTGTCCACTTGGCTTTGCATTAATTATCCTTCATCCTAGACCACAAGTGTATTAATTCAAGCCCTCCAATGTATTATATAAGCATACTACTAGTGCAAGACTAGTCTTCAACACTTAGAAAAATTAGAGAACACTTGTGCTAGCCTTAATTGCTCTCGGGTTCACCCTTTTGTCCACACAAAATTTTTGTAGTTTTGATCCATTTTTTCACAAGACTTAAACCCAAGGTCCCTAAGGGTATTGTAAGGATATCTCAATAGAAATATTTCGGAAAAACGACGTTTTCACGTTAGTCGCAAGGCGAAAACCTAAGTAGTTTTCCTAGTTTTGGATTGGAAATGGAAGAGAAGTTGGTTGTGAACTTCTAAAGGCTTAAAATAGCGGATTGGAGCGTAAAGGAAAGGAGCTAAGAATTGCTAAAGCGCGACTTTGAATCTTGGAAATTTTAAGGGCTTATAAAGGTATACATCTTGTCGTTTTAGTAGTTAAGGTTTACTTTTTGTTGTAGCCATGGATATTAGAAAGCATGAGGTATATGTTATGAAGTTTGACAAGTGTATTGGCTATTGGAACCCTAATCCGAAAACTAGCATGTTTAGCCTTAAGATTACAATTCAAGTCGATTATTAGTTTAAGTCGTCGCATGTTGTATAAAGAAGGAAATTGTAGTTGTTGAAGTTTTCTATGACTATATAACATGTTTGACCTTAGAACTTGGAATTGGAAAAGGATTGGAAAAGACTTTGAATTGTCGTTATGTTGTCGGCGAGAATGGCTTGATTATGGAACTACTGTATGAATCATGCGGAATTTTACACGTATTGTAAGGCGGTAATCCCTTTGGTTGGTTGTTGTTTTGAGCCTTAAACGTGGCGTGTTGGTTATTGTATTCGCCTTGAAAAAGGTGGCAAAGTATGTAGAAACAAAGGAAGTGTCGCCTGATTTTCCGTAGAATAAGAGACCGCTTACTTAGTATTATTCTACGCTAGAGACTAGAAGTTGATAGTCATGTTGTGACCATTATAGGTCGACACTTCTACGCATGCGGCGATACGCGCTTAACTGTGGATTTAGCCTAAAAGGTATGTGAACTATCTCCTCTTCTAGCATGATTCTTTAAGATAAAGAAAGTATGTCCTACTCCTTAAATGATCCATTCATTGGTTGTACTTGGGTTGCCTAAACTAGAATTTGTTCAATGTACTTCCTTGATTGTACTTTGATGTTTTAATTATAAGTTGTTATAATCTATTTCCTTAGTGAAGTTTGGATTCTTAAAAGTGAAAGTATTTTACTTAAAGTACATAGAGTCTGGAAAAGGAAGTGGTTTCCAAACCTTTTGGCTAAGTGCCTTAGTTCCAAAACCTAAGGGTTGTTATAATGACTTTAGGGGAGTCAAAAGGAGTGATTTACTTAATTGTTTTAAAAGAGGAGAAATGACATGATTTAAGTAGAAGAAACTTGTTTTCTAAATATTAATAGACTCAAGTATTTTGAAAGTTAAGAACTTGATTTGTAAGATGTGATACTTGGTTTTAAAAGTATAAGTCTCTTGGTTATAAAAGGAATGGATATGTCTAAAACCATAAAGGTTATAACGCTTTACGGGAAGTTGGTTATAACGGCTTTATGGAAGGTTAAGAAAGTTGTCTATTTTGATTAATGGGCATAAGTTGCCTAAATTGTGAAAATTTGAAGTTACTTGATTTCAAGATTTGAAATGAGTTTTCTAAAAGTGTAGTAACTTACTTTGAAAAATAGACATGCCTTGACATCATGTGTTAGTATCTTCGGGTTTTACATAAAAAAGGAGTCTTTTGAAAAGAATGTATGCACGTAGTACTTTGGCTTGTTTAATTGAGAATTATTCTACGTGTGCCTTGATAAGTACTTTGGCTTGTTTAATCGAGAATTATTCTACGTGTGCCTTGATAAGTACTTTGGCTTGTTTAATTGAGAATTATTCTATAAGTGCCTTGAGTTTATAAAATGAAAGTCCAAAGATTTTATGAACTTGCCTATGTGTGCTGGTGATAGCTTTTGAGTGCAAGTATTATGTTTTATTCATTGCCGCGACTCTCGGTTGGAGGGTCGGCTATCTTGTTGTAAGTTTACTCGACGCATCGACTGATGTGATTCCACCGTATGCTTCCATTATTTGTGTTACTCGACATGCTTATACGATGTGGGATTCCGGGGCATGTGACCAGGGGGCGGGTTAGATTCCCAGATTTGTTTGTATTACCCCATGGTCATGCTTATACGATGTGGGATTCCGGGGCATGCGACCACGAGGGATATTGTTATTCCATGGATTAGCCCTCCATGAGATTTAATGACGTAGGATGGATCTGGTAGTTAGCTTTCGTACTTGTCCCCGCGGTGGTCGACGCAGGATTCTCGTAGTTGGCTTTCGATTTGCCCCGTCGCTGCTATTGCACGCTTGGTACAATAGGCTCCAGAGATAGCTTGCGACTTGCCCGGCCATATCTCATTCGCAGTCGATCCGTAGTTAGCTGTGACTTGCCCCGCCGCTGTCGACGCAAGTCGATCTCGTAGTTGGCTTTCGACTTGCCCCGTCCGCTTTATGATACAGTTGGATCCGTGGTTCGCTTTTCCTACTTCGCCCGCATGCTTTTAGACACAGCGGACTTGGTGTTCATGTATGCTTATTCGTGTTATATTATATCATGGACTAGCGATGAGGCGATTCCACGCATGATTGATATTACGGGCGCGAGACCCATGGTCATATTTTAGTAATGACTTTGAGGCACGCGCCCTCACTGATATGATCGCTATGTATTGTGTATCGTAGGTTGGCTATCATACATGTCTCTGCTTTGTTTAGATCGTTATGATTTCATTACGCTTCATCGCTTTCACATACTTGGTACATTTTTCGCATCGACCTCCTTCGGCCGCGTCATGCCGCAGTTTAGGTAATGCAGCTTGCGATCTCAGTGTAGGACCCGCCGTAGTTTTGGATAGCTCCTCTGCTCGTGAGTTTATCTTTGTGGTATAGTTCCTTCAAGACATGCTTTTGTACGGCATGGGTACGCGGGCCTTGTCCGCCATATTTCAAGAAACTCTTAGAGGTCCAGATTCATACGGGATTCGACTCATGACAGGTAGTGTCTTTGATTATGTATATTATGGCACTTTGTCGCTTTGCCCTTCAGACGATGTTGGTTTTAAAAAAATGAGGTGTTATTTAATTTCCGCAGTTTACTTAGTTGTTAAGGTAGAAGGGTGCCCAGGTAGGGCACCAGTCACGGGCCCGGGGTTCGGGGCGTGACAATAATAAATACAACTCTCGTAAGACCAGCCCACATATGAATACAGCACTTAATAATTTTGACACTAATCGTGACGGACAGGCCCCGCCATACCCCGAATATACAAAACCTACCATACTGTGGATTCGCATCAAAAGATAAGCCTCCGAGTAATGGAGCTTTTTCCCAAAATGGAACAAAGATCCTAGAGCGAGGATCACCAACCCGTATTTACACCGCGACATGAAACGCAAATTTCGAGGAAAGCGGGTCGATTTAAAGATGTAGTGAAACCGAAGTATCAGAATGAAATCATAACACCAAAATAAAGTAGAGACATGTATGATAACCAAAATAATAAAGATAACCGTGTCTTATCAATATGAAAGTAATGAGAGTCGATTCTTACATTTTCAAAATATGCAAGTCATGCCAAAATCAGGGACTCCTGCCCTCAGAATATAATGTCATAGGACTCGAACCCACACGAGTATAAATGGTGTCACGGACTCGAACCCACGACCGCATAAATGGTAACATGGGATTTGAACCCACATCATGGAGAGCTAATCCATGGAATGATACGATGTCATGGAACTCGAACCCACCATACTCCATGGAATGATATGATGTCATGGGACTCGAACCCACCATACATCGAGAGATAGCCCATGGAATGATATGATGTCATGGGACTCGAACCCACCATACATCGATAATGTTACCGCCCCTTTTGTGAGAGACACGATGATATAGGAATACAACACTTGCACGAAAGGCTATCATAAGCAAACATATGCAAGTTAAAATACTCTTTGACTCTCATTAAAACACGTAGAATGAACTATCATTTTATAAACTCAAGGTATTTTCATTTCACATAAAATTAAGGACTTGAACCCCAAAAGTACTATGTACATCTATTCTTTATAAAAAGAATCATCATGAAATATTAGGGACTTGAACCCCAAAGTACTACGTACATCTATTCTTTATAAAAAGAATCATTTCATGCAATATTAGGGACTTGAACCCCAAAGTACTACGTACATCTATTCTTTATAAAAAGAGTCATTTCATGCAATATTAGGGACTTGAACCCCAAGTACTAAGTACACTCATTCTTGTAAAAAGAATCCTTTTGTGTAATAAACCCCAAGATACTAACACTCGTAGTATCAAGGCACTTCCTCTTTTAAAATCAAGTTACTACACTTTTTAAATTCAACTCAAGGCTTTAAAATCAAGTAACTTCTACTTTCAACATTAAGGCACTTATTCTTTCAAATCAAGTAACTCATTCTTTTCCAATAAAGTCACTCCTATCTTTTAAAATCAAGTAAACTTGTACATTTCAAATCAAGTACTATAATGAATATGATTTCATTTAAAACATGTACGTCCACCGTACTACACATTTTATAAGGTTCATGCTCAAAAAAGATAGGAAGAGCTCCACATACCTCTTCGGCTTAATCCACACGCTAAGTAGAATGTGACACCCGTAGTACTTCAACCTAAAATACAATAGCATTTCTATTAACTTCAAGCTTTCTAAGGTAGGTTAATACCAAGTAAGGGTCTCTTATTATTTGGAAAATTGGGCACCACTTCCCTGTTTATACGTACTTTTCCACCTTTTCCAAGGCCCGAATTCAACAACAAAACAAGCCCCATTTAAGGCACAACCAAAACAGCAACCAAAGCCCCATTCAAGTTCTAACTTCAAAGTTGAAGAACACCTTAGGTTTTCATGTTGCGACTAACGTAAAATCGTAGTTTTTCCGGGATTTTTGTGTTGAGATATTCTTAGAATACCTTTAGGGATCTTGGGTATGAATATTGGGATTTATGAAGCAAGATTGCAAAAATTTTGTTGCTCAAGAGAGCTCTTGGCCGAGAGCTTTACAAAGAACCCATTAGGTTCTCTAAATTTTTCTAAGTGTTGAAAATGATCTAGTCTTGCACTAGTATATACTTATATAAGGCATCCAAGGGCTAAGATTAATCCAAATGGAAGGCTAGGATGTGGTCAATTATCTCAAGTTAACTTGACTTTTTGACTTAGTCAATTTGTTTTCTTCATCCAACAAGCCCATGTGGAGGGTGACACGTGTCGCCCTCCCATTGGTCTAAAATATTTCATTTTCCGAAATTTTCGTAGTTCGTCAAAATATCAAAAACCTCGTGGGCCCCACAAAACGTAAAATTTCCCGGGTGGGCCCTACGTGACCAAATCCGTAAATAAGTTTCTACAATGTTAATAAATTCCATACGTCTCAAATAACGCATTTTGAGAATCTAATTCTCATCAACGAACATTTTTCCTTTCCGAAGTTCGGAAGATTTTCCTTCGAAAAAACAATTCTTCCTTTCGTACAAATTTTTAAAGTCCTGATTCCTTACGTACATTCTCTTAAACATGTCCTGGAATTTCGGGGTGTAGCATACACATCATGTTCAAACCATATGGGACCTTAGAAATCAACACACTTAGCATGTTCAAGTATTAATGACCAATAAAATAGGTAAGAAAACCATTAGACAGTAGCAAACATCAATGAGAACACTTCATTATCAATATCATATTCCTTCAAGCAAGTGATTACAATAAACATAAGTATATTCAAAGATTTAATAAACATATACAGACCTAGGTTAATTAAAGCAGACCAATCTGACATCACATTTAAGCATTAACAGAAGTAGTAACATGAACAAACCTAGCTAAACAAGATTAATCAACAGAAAATACATAACAAGTACATAAAACACATAATTAAACTAGAGTCTAGAGGAAGTCGAGTTTACCTTCTCCGGATAGCGAACCGAGGCGTGTTTCGACTCATCGATTCCGCTCTGATAATTATTTGTTTTTTGCTTATGCGATGAAGGGAAAGTTTAAAGATTTTGTGGCTTTTCTAATTCGAAACTTGAGAGTAAAAGAAAAGTTTTATTTCTGATTTTACAACGATTTTAAAATAGTGAGAATTTGTTTTCTTTGTTTTCTTGGTCTTTGAAAAACATAATTTTCGATCCCCAAACACAACCCAAAGGGGTTCTATTTATACTGAAGTTTGGAACCCCAATCCCCTCTTCAAGTGGCTGTAATTTTTGAATTAAAGGGAATCTTGATGGGAGACATGCGTGGAACTGTCGAAGGTCATTGCATGGCTCGAGTTGTAGACCAAGGACGGAAGGCATGGGTGATGTCGATGTAGATGGGTCTGATGGTGCGGATTTTCGCGCGCAAAGCGGGTTTTCGAGCGCGCGGGGACGGCGACGGGTTTCTAGGTATGGGTGGTATCAGGTAGCAGGACGTGGGTCAACATTTATCCGGTGGGTTTTGAGGTGTTGTGGGTAGGATCGATCCGATTTGGGGTCAGAGGTAAAAGCGTTCATTTGATTTGACGGCGGGTCCTCTCGTTGTGAGATTGAGCGGTGTCGGTCGACGAAGTTTTGGCTGAGGGACTAGGCTTATATTTGGGGCTTAGAGAAATTAAAATAGGGGTTGTGGGGATTGGTTTTGGGCTCGGAGAATGGTTTGGGGGTTCTAATGTTGAGGATTTAATTAGTCCAATTATGAATTAATTGGTAATTAATCCAAATCCCTTAATTCCTTTACTACTTCAATAAATTAAAATATGCTTCTTTGTCCTAGTTGATTTCCAAAAGGTGTCCGTACTCATAAAATTACGGTATAAGTGATTTAATATAAGTATTTAGTTTAAGTAGAAAATATAATATTCATATAATGAAATGATTAATTTTGGTAATTGGTGAAAAATATTTAAAACTTGTTTTTTTGAAAAAAATTCAAGACTGAGAAGCATAGTGAAATTTATTGAAGCTAAAAGGATGACCTAAATGAAATGTTCACATATTTTAAAAATTACGAACAAATAGTAGGTAGAGAGGGGCTAAAATTAGATGTCAACAGATGCCCCTGTTTGGCTGGAAATGATGAAATAGTTTTCGGACAAACACGTTGACTGATTAGCCAATTTTGTCCCTATCATCAGTGTTTGAAAAAAGATTAGGGATTCATGGGTGGAGATAAGATCCCGAGGAAAGACAAATTGCGAGAAAAATTGAGATGCTGGAGTCGGTGCGAATTCAAGAAATAATGTCCCAGTGTCGAGTTATGATGACACTGGTTGTCGGTGCGACAAAATATTAGGAAAGAGCGCAACGACGTTCGAAGTAGCCTTTGCCTTTTGTTTGAAGTCTGGCTCTCCAACAAATTGCCTCGGTTCGCTGTAAGAGATAGTTTCACGTTGTGCTCTTGTAAATTAAGGCTCTTGCAGGCTAAAGCTTAAGAAAAGTTATTGCATAACTGTTAAGATAAAATGATAAAGCGTGAATATGTGTCACGACCCGACCCCGGCCCGCGACTGGTGCCCTACCTGGTCACCCTTACAGGTATACATCAGAGATAACCAGTGGAATATAAATAAAGCTCAGAGACACGCAAGATCGTGAAGTAAGAAAGCCACCGATAAGTGCCGTTTTTCTATATATATATATATATATATATATATATATATATATACATAACAAAAAAGATACATCCTTCTCCAGTCCAACCCACAAACCATGACTACATACCTCTAAGAGTTTTGACATAACAACTGTGATGGGACAGGGCCCCGCCATACCCCTGAATACACATGAATCTACAAAAACAGGGATCCGTACCAAAAGATGAACCTCTGGAGTAATGGAGCTTCTCAAAAAGATGAACTGTGATCCTAAGAGCGAGGATCAACAAACTGTGTACCTCTACCTGCGGCATGAACGCAGCCCCCGAGGAAAGGGGGTCAGTACGAAATATGTACCAAGTATGTGAAATCGAATCAGAATTAAACCATATAGTCTAAAATAAAGCTGGAGACATGTATGATAACCAAATTAACAGTACACTAATAATGAGAGTAAATAAGAGTAAACTTTACCGCTTAAAAATAGGCAGCTTGTGATCAAGTTAGGGCCACCCGCCCGTAGTATCATTAAGCCATCCTACTCCTGGGACTATTTCACCCGCATAGGTAGTGTGGACCCGCATAAGGTAATTTCCTCGCATAGGATTATTTCACCCGCATGGGATATTTCACCCGCATAGACCCTAGGGGCCCGCAATGAGTATATACGCCATACTCGCATCAGGTAACAAATCCACTAAATGCAGAACGTAAATGACCTGGATTGACCGTAATAAATAATATAACTCTAGCACCACCGGCTATCATGAACAACACATGCAAGTTAGCAATCTTTAACTCTCATTAATTATACTTAAGGCACTATCATGTAAAATCCGGGAATTTAACTCAAAGTACTACGTACTTCTATTCTATAAAAAAGACTCTTTTTAAATAATAACCCCAAGATACTAACACCCATAGTATCAAGGCATGTCTACTTTTCAAATCAAGTTACTACACCTTTAGAAATTCATTCCAAAGCTTTAAAATCAAGTCGTTTATCCTCTTTTTAAATCAATCAAGTAAACCACTCTTTTACTTCCCATAAAGTCGTTATAACTAACTTCCCATAAAGCCATTATAACACTTTATGTTTTTAGAAAACTAAGGCATTTACATCTTTAAAAACAAGGGAGCTTAACTTCCAACTCAACCAAACTTGCATACTTTAAATCAATTCAATGATTCCAAAATGAAGCCGAATTCATTTAAGACTTGTACGTCTACCGTATTAAACATTTATAAAATTCATGCTCAAGAAGATAGGGAAAGTTCCACATACCTCTTCGGCTCAATCCACTTGCTAAGTCGAATACGCCGCACGTAGAATGTCAACCTATAATGACCATAATACGTCTATCAACTTCTAGCTTTCTAAGGTAGAATAATTCTAAGTATAAGGCCTCTTATTCTACGGAAAATTGGGCAGCACTTCCCCTGTTTCTACGTACTTTGCCACCTTTTTCAAGGCCCGAAATCAATAACCAATATGCCACATTTAAGGCTCAACAAATCAGTTAATCAAAGGGGATTACACGCCTAACAGGACGTGTAAAATTCTGCCCCACAATTCATATATAATAGTCCAATAATTCTAAGGCAATTCTCGGCTACAACATGCCAACATATAATCCTTTTCAATTCCTTTCTAATCCAAGTCGTTATTCCAACATGTTATATAAGTCATAATCAATTACAGCAACTATATTCCCTTCCTTATATAACATGTAACGATTATAACTAACAACCAAATTGATTAACAACTTTAATGGCTAACATGCCAATTTCGATTTTAACATCTCAACATGGTCTAAATCTTTTCAATCTTCATTCTATATATCACGTGCTCGTTTATCAACTACTATAACATGTAATCTTCAATTACATTAAGAAGACGGATTTTTTTACCTCAATAAGCCCAAATATAATCCAAGATTAAAAGTCGATCCTTAGCAACTTTAGCTCATCTTCTTCACGTTCCAATTCACTCCAAGCAACCCTTAGAAGTTCATAAACAACTTCTCTTCAAATTCCAACATCAAAGTTGAAGAACACCTTAGGGTTTCATATTGTGACTAACGGATTAACGTAGTATTTCCGGGATTCAAGAGGTTGTTTATCCTCAGTATACTACTAGGGATCTTTGGTTTGAATATTGAGATTTATCAACAACAATTGATTTTTTTTCTTCTTAGAGAGCACAAAACCGAGAGCCCTCTATAGTGCACAAAAGTTTCTTGAATTTTTTCTAAGTGTTGAATTGGTCTTGCACTAGTGTGGATATATATAATACATCCAAGGGTTTAGATTAAACCAAATGTGTGGCTAGGATTGTGGTCAACAATATCAAGCTCCACTTGGTCTTCTTGACCAAGACTTTTTCGCCCAACATGGGCATGTGAAGGGTGACACGTGTCGCCATCCGATTGGTCCAAAATATTTCATAAATCGAAATTTCCATAATTGGTCAAAATATCGAAAACCTTGTGGGCCCCACAAAAACGTAAAATTTCCCGAGTGGGCACCACGTGACCAAATCCGAAAATAAAATTTCCATAATTCTAATAAATTCTATAAGTCTCAAATGATAAATTTGAGAACCCAATTCTCATTAATAAACGTTTTTCCTTCACGAGATTCGGAAGATTTTCCTTAGGAATAACAAATCTTTCTTTCGTTCAAATTTAAAGTCTTGTTTTCTTACGCACGTTCTCATACACGTGTCCTGAAACTATGGGGTGTAACAATATGTGAGAAATGTGATCTTGTGAGTTGAAATGTCGTCTTTGCGCAGATGTAATGTAGTTACAGATGCTGAGTTGGTGACGTCGTTGTATGGACGTGCTGATAATAACATCATTTTCGGATGTGCTGCTGATGACGTCGTTTTCGGACGTAATGTAGATGATGTCATTTTAAGACATGATGTTGATGACGTCATTGTATGGACGTAATACTGATGACATCGTTGTATGGACGTACTATTGATATAGAAACCTACACTCAAAGAAACGTGCACTCGAAAATGCCTCAAAGGGTATTTCCTCCCTGAGGTCGAAGATGCCTCCAAAGGTATTTTCTCCCTGAGGTCGAAGATGCCTCTAAGGGTTTTTGTTCCCTGAGGTGCCTCCAAGGGTGTTTTGTCACGACCCGACCCCGAGCCCGCGACTAGTGCCCTACCTGGGCACCCTTATAGGTTCAGAGAAAGTCAGCGGAACATACATAAAACACACAACTTAAATTAATAAAAAGTAAATAACAGGCAAGCCGATAAGGCTGCCTCCCTGGTTATATATATAAATAGCCAGCAGCAGTTACATCCCTCTTTTTTTGCAAACCGACCCACATACATGACTACAGACCTGTAAGAATTTTTACACAACAACTGTAACGAGACAGGGTCACGCCATACCCCTGAATGTACAACAACCGACAATACCAGAGATTTGAACCAAAGATAAGCCTCCGGAGTAATGGAGCTTCTCAACAGCTGAACAGTGATCCTAAGAGGGAGGATCATCAAGCTATGTACCTCAACTCGCAGATTAACACAAATTCTCAAGGAGGTCAAGATAACAGTACCAAGTATATGAAATCGAAAGCATCAGAATGAAATCATAATAGTCTAAAATAAAGTCAGACATGTATGATAACTACATTAATAAAGACATTGTGCCTTACTAACAATGAGAGTAAACAAAAGTATACTTTTCTGCATAAAAATAAGAGGCTCATGATCAAATTAGGGCCACCCGCCCGTAGTATCATTAAGCAATCCTACTCCTGGGACTATTTCACCCGCATAGGTCCTGTGGACCCGCAATGAGGTCATCCGCCTCGCATGGGACTATTTCACCCGCATAGGACTATTTCACCCGCATAGGCCTGGTGGACCCGCAATGAGTACAAACGCCGCACTCGCATCATGGGTAGCAAATCCATGGAATAAGTAGTAACCCGGGGGTTTACCCCGCAAGAATAACATAACACTAGCACAACCGGCTATCATACATAACATAAGCACCACCGGCTTATCATAAATATCATAAGCAAGTTAAGAAATCCCCTAACTTCTTATTAGACTTAATTACATGCACTCTCATTTTATTTAAACTTAAGGCACTAACATGTCATGAAAATCCGGGAATTTAATCCAAAGTACTACGTACTTCCATTCTTTTAAAAAGAACCCTTTTTATATAAAAACCCCAAGATACTAACACCCGTAGTATCAAGGCATGTCTATTTTTCAAATCAAGTTACTACACCTTTAGAACTCATTTCAAAACCTTGAAATCAAGTAACTTCATTCTCAAAATCCAAATAACGTGTATCTCTAAATCAAGTTATCATTCTTTAAATCAAGTCATTTATCCTCCTTTACATTAATCAAGTAAACCATTCTTTTAAACTTCATAAAGCCGTTGTAACTAACTTCCCATAAAGCCATTACAACACTTTATGTTTTTAAGCAAAACCTAGACCATTACATTCTTTTTTTTTTCGTTAAACCAAGAGACTTACACTTTTAAACCAAGTATCATATGCATTTAAATAAAGTTTCACAACTTTCAGAATACTTCAAGTCTCTTAACTTTAAAAGTCAAGTCTCTTAACTTTACAATTCAAGTCTCTTAACTTTAGAAAATTCAAGTCATCAATACTTTTTTAAATCAAGTATTCTATACTTTTCAAGTCAAGTAACATATACTTCTTTGAAAACAAGTTACTACACTTTCGTAAATCAAACAAGGATACCAAAATGAAACCGAGTTCATTTAAAACACGTACGTCTACCGTACTATACCTTTCGTAAGATTCATGCTCAAGAGGATAGGAAGAGTTCACATACCTCTTTGACTTAAACAACTTCCCAAGTTGAATACGCCGCACGTAGAATGTCAACTTATAATGACCATAATACGTCCATCAACTACTAGCTTTCAACGTAGAATATTGCTAAGTATAAGGACTCTTATTCTACGGAAAATTGGGCAGCACTTCCTTTGTTTCTACGTACTTTTCCACCTTTTTCAAGGACCGAAAATCAATAACCAAATGCCACATTTAAGGCTCAACAATCAGTTAATCAAAGGGGATTACACGCCTAGCCGGACATGTAAAATTCTGCCCCACAATCAATATAAAATTGTCCATTAATCCAAAGCCATATTCTGCTACAATGTATCACTACAATATCAATTTCCTTTTCAATCCAAGTTGTTATTCTAATATGTTATATACTCTATAACAATTATAACAACTATAAATCCTTTCTTTCTTAACATGCGACGATTATAACTATCGATCAAATTGATTACAACATAAATGACTAGCTTGCCCATTTTCGGTTTTTAACATGTCGACATGATCCAAATCTTTTCAAACTTCATTATATATCACATGCTCATCTATCAACTAATACAACATGTAATCTTCAATTACAATAGTAAGACGACGATTATTACCTCAATAAGCCCAAATCTAATCCAAAATTCAAAGTCGATCCTTAGAAACTTTAGTTCCTCTTCTTGACGTTCCAATCCACTCCAAGCAACCCTTAGAAGTTCATAACCAACTTCTCTTCAATTTCCAACTTCTAAGTTGAAGAACACCTTAGGTTTTCATCTTGCGACTAACGTAAAAACGTAGTTTTTCCAAGATTTTTGTGGGGGGATATCCTTAGAATACCTTTAGGGATCTTGGGTTTGAATATTGGGATTTATGAACAACAATTGATTTTTTTTTTGTGTGGGATTAGAACCCTAGCCGAGAGCTCCTTACAAGAACAAGAAGGTTTGGAAATTTTTCTAAGTGTTGTGACAGTCTTGCTACTAGTATATGTATATATAATACAATGAAGGGTCTAAATTAAAACATTTGTGTGACTTGGATTTAAAAACTCTTTGTCAAGTTGGCAAGATTGACTTAGTCAATATTATCAAGCTTGTCTTCAAGACTAGTGTTACACCCCGTTATTCAGGACATGTTTATAAGAACATACATAAGAACTCAAAAGTGTTAAGATTTGAGACTAGTAAAAATTTATCGGAATTGTGGAATTGTCGGAAAACGAAATATTGCGACGAATGAGAGGGCGACACGTGTCACCCCTCCTTGGTTTGACATGGTCGATTAGACCATGGATATAAGGTACATTTGACCATATTAAAGATGAGCAAGTCTTGCTAAGGCTAGAGCTTGATATTGTTGACTAAGTCCAAGGGCCACTTGGCTAGATCTTAAGTGAAATTCATCCAAGCCACCCATTTGTTCTAATCTTGGCCCTCCATAGTGTTATATATTCATACTACTAGCAATACAAGTTCCCACACTTAGTAAATTTTCAAGAAAAACTTATGCTCCATTATAGAAGCTCTCGGGTTTGAGGGTCTTGGCAAGACAAGATTTTTCGTTTGTTGTCCAATAAGCTCCACACTTTAAACCAAGGTTCATAAGGGTATCTCAATAGAAAGATCCCGGAAAAGTGGCGTTTTCGTATTAGTCGCAAGCTGAAAACCTAAGTCACTTCATAGGTTTGGATTGGAAAGTAAAGGAAAGTTGTTTGTGATCTTCTAAGGGCTTCAAGTGGCAGATTGGAGTGTCAAGGATAGGCTTTAAGTTACTAGGGAGCGACTTCGGATCTTGAAGTGGATTAAGGCTCGTTAAGGTAACAATCTTGTTCTCTTAAGTATTATAAGATTACATATTGTTGTAGCCTTATATTTTAACTAGCATGATGTATATGTATTAAGGATTGATAAGTGATATGGATAGTGGGAGCCTATAGCCGAAATGACCTTGTGAGGTATTTGAAATTGAAATACATTTTGGTCGATAATTAGATCTGTCGCATGTAATCTACTTGAAGATTATAGTTGTTATAATCGATTGCGGCTTTATAACATGTTATACTAAACAACTTGAATTGAAAAGGAATTGGAAAGAAGACTTTGTGTTGTTGTACCTCAAGTTGCCGAAATGTCATAGTATGTTGGACTAGTTTGATATCAATTGTGGGGCGGAATTTTACACGTCTTGTAGGCGTGTAATCCCCTATTGTTAACTTCATTGTTGAGCCTTAAATGTGGCGTGTTTGGTTATTGAATTCGGGCCTTGAAAAAGGTGGAAAAGTATGTAGAAACAAAGGAAGTGTTGTCCGATTTTCCGTAGAATTTGGAGATTTTGCACTTAGAATATTCTACGTTTGAAGCTAGAAGTTAATAGACATATTATGACCATTATAGGTTGAAGTACTACGAGTAGCGTATTCTACTTGAAGGGTGGAAACGCTAGCAAGGTTACTTTGGAGCATTTTGCTAATTGTCGATAATCGTCGCGAGGTATGTGAACCTCTTCCTTCTTTTGGCATGATTCTACGTATGGAATACACATGTGGTATTATTTCATGTTTCCTTCTACTCTTAGAAGTTAAGAGGTATGTATGTTGATTTACTCTACGTAAAGGTTATGTCTAAGTTATCCTAAGTTCTTACCAAGTCTTATGGGGGATGTTGGTAAGAGTCGTTAGGAGGTATTTGGAGCCTACTTGGTTTTGGAAGCGTATGAAACTTTATTTTTCAAGTTATGGGACTTGATTTCTAAAGTATAGATGACATGATTTTATCGGATAAGTAAACGGACTTTAAAGAATGTATGTTATGAAGTTTTAAGACTATGAACTTTGATTTTCTTTAAAGGATTATGAAACTTTATTTTTCAAGTTATGGGACTTGATTTCTAAAGTATAGAGGACAGGATTTTATAAGTATAAGCGACATGATTTTAAAGAGTGTATGCTACGAGGTGTTATGACCATAAGCCTTGATTATAAGTGGAAAGGACTAAATTTTAAAAAGTATGGCTTCTTAATTTATTTCAAAAGTTAAGAAGATGGTTTCCAAAAGAGTATGTGACTTGAGCTTTAAAAAGAAAGGAGTTTTAAGATTCTTTTTAAGTATGTATGTACGTAGTATTTTTGGGTCTAGTTTCCCTAATGTTGTAAGAATAAAAGTGTCTTAAGTTCTCTAAAATGAAAGGTTGTTATAATAGCTTTATGGGGAGTTGTTATGACGACTTAAGAAGAAGTGAAAAGATGGTTTAAAAATATTATGTAAGGAAAATACACCGAGCCTACAAATAGGCCGGATTACGTTATGAAATACACTGAGCCTACAAATAGGCCGGATTACGTTATGAGATACACCAAGCCTACACATAGGCCGGATTACGCCATATTACCCCGAGCCTACACATAGATCGGGTTACGTCATCTTACACCGAGCTCCACAGGCGGGCCGGATTATGCTACATGATTCCACAGTACACCGAGCTCCACAAGCGGGCCGGATTATGCTACATGATTCCACAGTACACCGAGCTCCACAGGCGTGCCGGATTATGCTACATGATTCCACAGCACACCGAGCTCCACAGGCGGGCCGGATTATGCCACATGATTCATCAGTACACCGTGTCCCGCAAATGGACCGGATTACGTTATCACGTATGGATAATCAAAGTAAACCCCCAAACAAGATGTCCCTCCATAAAAGGGCCGGATTATATTATGTAAGTTATGTGGAAAAACTTGATTTAAATCCTTAAAGTAAGTATGTAAGAATATGAAGTTAATTTTTATTGAAAGAAGGAAAAGAACGGTTAATATACGATTGATTTCAGGAGTTAAAATGGCACGGTAGGATCTGGTATTTCATTTTTATACTTGCCCCTGTCATTTTTTTTATATACAGTTATGATTTGGTTATCGTACCTTATTTCTGTTCCATACTTGCACTATTGTACCTTTCTCTGGGTCATGCTCATTCTCACAGGTGTTAGGTACACATATTGGTGATCCTTGCTCTTAGGATCTCTGTTCAGTTTTGGGAAGAAGCTACATTCACTCCGGAGGCTTATCTTTTGGGTACGGTTTCCCTGATATTGTAGATTTATGTACATTCAGGGGTATGGCGGGGCCCTGTCCCGCCACAGTTGTAATTCTTAGAGGTCTGTAGTCATATCTTGTGGGTCGGTTTGTAAAGAAGAAGGATGTAACTTCGTTTGGTTATGTATATGTATATGCGTCCAGGGAGGTAGCCTTATCGGCTAACCTGTTGTTTAATTCTTGTTGATTTATTTTTATAAGTTTCATGTATGTTTCGCTGATTATCTCTGATGTATACCTGTAAGGGTGCCCAGGTAGGGCACCAGTCGCGGGCCCGGTGTCGGGTCGTGACAATGAAGTGTTAAGACAATGAACTATGAATTCTTAAAAGGTTAAGAGACTTTATTTTTCAAGTTATGAGACTTGATTCTTAAAGGAAGAAATGACTTGATTTTAAAAGTAGAGAATACTTGATTTGGAAAGTATTGATTTCTTGACATCCTAAGAGATAAGAGACTTGAAGTATTTTTGAAAGTATAAGCCTCTTGGTTATAAAAAGAATGAATTAGTCTAAGGCATAAAGTTAGTATAACTGCTTTATGGGAAGTTGGTTATAATAACTTTATGGAAGGTTAAGAGGATGGTTTCCTCTAGTAATGTAAACAAGGAAATGACTTGAAATAAGGAAGGGCAATTTGATTTAAAGGTATCACTTGCTTAAGTTTTAAAGTAAGGGTAACTTGATTTAGAAGCCTAGAAATGTATTTCTAAAAATGTAGTGACTTGTTTGAAATGTAGACATGTCTTGATACTACGGGTGTTAGTATCTTGAGGTTTTATATGAAAACGAGTCTTTGAAAAGAATGGAAGACGTAGTACTTTGTTAAATTCTGACTTTTATGTGAAACGAAAGTGCCTTGAGTATATAAATGAAAGTCTAAAGATTTAATGAACTTGCCTATGCTTGCTTGTGATAGCCTCGAGTTCAAGTATTATATGTTTACGCCGCCGTGACTCTCAATGAGGCATTGTCTTGTTGTAAGTTTCATCGACGCATCGACGGTGATGTGGGATTCCACGGGATGCTTCCATTATGATTGATCCTTGGACATGCTTATACGATGTGGGATTCTGGGGCATGTGACCAGGAGGCGGGTTAGATTCCCAGATTTACTTGATTACCCCATGGCCATGCTTATACGATGAGGGATTCCGGGGCATGCGACCATGTTATGTACGATTATGTCACGACCCGACCTCGGGCCCGTGACTGGTGCCTTACCCCGGGCACCCTAGTGATACATCAGAAAAAATCAGCGGAAATAAAAACTTACACATGAAACAAGATATACAATAAGTAAAATAGGCTAACCAAACGGTCACCTTCCTGCATATATTTAAAAAGATTAAACCTGATCAGTTACATCCCTTTTACAAACCCTGCCCACAACAGTACTACAGACCTCTAAGAATGTTATAACAACAACGACGGGACAGGGCCCCGCCATACCCCTGAATGTAAGTACCTACAACGACAGGGGACTATACCAAAGATAAGCCTCCGAGAAACGAGCTTCCCAAAACGCTGATCGGATCCTGAGCGAGGATCAACAATCGCGTACTCTCTACCGCAGATGAACGCAGCCTCAAGGAGGCTAGTACAATAGGTACCAAGTATGTGAAACTGTAAAGTACTGAAATAAAATCATAACATTTTAAAACCAATTACAAATACGTACGAACAACCAATTTAACCGCACATAGTGCCACAGCATAAACAAGAGCAAAATAGATATAACGTAACTGGTCTTTTCTAGGCCGCTAATGATCTAAGCAAGGCCAATCGCCATAGTATCATTATGCGAGCCTAATCTCGAACTCGCAACCGCATAGCCACATAGGCCCGCATGAGGTATTCTCGTGACGGGGTAGCTAACCCGCGACATCATCCTCGA
Organism: Przewalskia tangutica; assembly: GCA_029844215.1. Lineage (NCBI taxonomy): Eukaryota > Viridiplantae > Streptophyta > Magnoliopsida > Solanales > Solanaceae > Przewalskia > Przewalskia tangutica. The sequence continues at coordinate 41,291,992 of CM056737.1, read as the reverse complement.
CCCCGGTCCGTGATAGTCCTATGGACTACACGAGGTATCCTCGTGACGGCCAGAACACACCCGAGTGATCAACTCGAACTCCCGCAGCCCGCATAGGTCATACGGACCCGCATGAGGTATTCCTCGCAACGAGGTGGCAAGTCCTCGACATCATAACAAGTCGTGGGTGATATATATATAGCAGTACAACGGGCTTATCGTTTAACCACGTAAGCACAACAAGAATAACCCCCTTACACAAACATCACAAGACACTAACACACGTAGCATCATAACATGTTTACTTATCAAACCAACAAGAAAGTATTACAAGGCTATCACAAGCCAACATAGTCAAGTTACTCACACAAAAGTCACACGATACCCGTAGTATCGAAATAGAGTAACTATCTTTTAAGTAAACCAAAACAATTTCCATACCTTCTTTTTAAACCAATCTTAAGACAAAAGCATGCTTTCCTTTTTAAACCATTTTAAGACAAAACCATGCATTCCTTTAAAACAAAGACACTTTTTCCTTTTTTAAAGTCAAGTAGCAATATACTTTTTAAACCAAGTGTCTTACTCTTTTAAAAACAAGTAACCTATACCTTTAAATCAAGTTACTTCTCCTTTCCCAAAATCAAGTCTCTTTACTTCCAAAAAATCAGTTTCTTAATCTTTAAATCATATCTTTTAAGGAAACCAACTTCCAACCTTTAAAATGTCAAGTTATCATTTTAAATCCAATGATAAAACCATTCTTTTGTTTTCATAAAGTCGTTATAAATAACTTCCCATAAAGCTATTATAACACTTTATGTTTTAAACCAACCAAGGACAACTATTCTTATTTTCGAAACCAAGATAACTTTATTCTTTAAAAGACCACACACCCATTTCTCATGAATGAGGTTTTACAACTTTTTTAACATAATTCAAGTCAAGGACACAAAAGGAAAATCAATTTCCTTTAAACACACGTGCGTCTACCGCACTATATATATTTCACAATAATCATGCTAGAAAGGATAGGAAGAGGTTCACATACCGCGACGATTATCGACAATTAGCAAAACGCCCAAAGTACTCTAACCTTGCTCGCCTTTTCCACCTTTCAAGTAGAATACACTACTCGTAGTACTTCAACCTATAGGGTCATAAAACGCCTATTAACTTCTAGATCTCTTCGAGAACATTTCTAAGAACAAGGTTCCATATTCTACGGAAAATTCGCAGACCTCCCCGCAACCACATAAATCTCGCCCTCTATCAAGGCCCGCTACTAAGCCAACAACTCCTCGGAGGTTACATCGCCTAACCTGACGTGTACAACACCGCCCCACAATAATACTACAAGCTCATCAGAATACACCCAATGTAAATACTGCTCAATTCTTTTTAATCATCCTTCCAATATATCTTCTACTCAATTATTAACTACTACAACAAGTAATTTCCAATTACCATAGGGGGATAAAGATCATTACCTCGATAAGCCCAAAATTATCCAAGATTTATAAGTCGATCCTGAGCAACGCTTAGCTCCAATTCCTTACGCCCAACCCGCTCCAAGCAACCCTTAGAAGTTTCTAAACAACTTCTCTTAACACTTCATCTAAGCTATGAAGATTTTTCTAGGGCTTCATTTGCGATTATCGAATAAAGTAGTATTTTTCCTGCTCTTAGTATAAAGATAACTTGAAATACTACAAGGGATTTTTTGGCTAAGGTATATGGGATTATAACAACACTTGAAGAATTCTACCAAGGTGGGGGGTGTCGACGAGAACTCACTAAGGGAGGAGAATTTTTGCCTTGGAAACTCTTGTGGACGAAGAATAAGTCTTGCACACGCGGGTATTTATAGAGAAATCAATGGCTAGGATTTAAGCAAGTGTATGGGGAGGATTGGGTACACGTGTGTGGGTATTTAGCCAACCATTTGTTCACCACAAATGGGACAAGCTGGCTTGCCACTTGCCCTCACCAACCGCCCAAGCGCCACGGTCCATCAACACCCGCCACACGGCCACACGGGGTGACACGTGTCGCCCCTACTCGCCCAAAATATTTCATCTTCCAAAATATCCGCAATGCCAAAATCCAAAATAAAGCTGGCTACAAAACCGTAAATTCCTCCCGCTGGCCCCACGTGACTAATTCCGAAATAAAATTCCATAATTCTCAAATATCCCAAAAGTCCGACACCAAACTGGGAATCCACCCCATTAACAAACCTTTTCATTCACCAAAATCCGAAACTTTTCCGCTAAAAATAACATCTTTCTTCCTTTCCAATTTAATGTCAGATTCTCGCACGCATCGTCACGACTCCGACTGGCCCGAGATCGTGCCTTACCCGCACCCTAGTGATACAACATCGAGAAAATCAGCGGAAATAAAAACTTAAACATGAAACAAGATAAAATAAGAAACAAAGCAACTAAAACGGTTACCTTTCTCGCATATATATATACCAACGCTTATATCCTTTTACAAACCCCGCCACAACAAGATTTACTGCACTCTAAGAATGTAATCACAACTACGACGACAGGCTCGCCATACCCCGAATGTAAGTACCTACAACAACAGGGACTATACTAAAGATAAGCCTCCGAGAAACTGAGCTTCCCGAACGCCGAATCAGGATCCTATGAGCGAGGATCAACAATCGCGTGTACTTACTCGCTGCATGAACGCAGCCTTCAAGGAGGTCGATAACAGTACCAAGTATGTGAAATCAAAATATCAGAAATGAAATCATAATAGTCTATATAAAGCAGAGACATGTATGATAACCAAACTACAAGACAACTTACGAAAGCCAAGTCGTGGACTCACACCTCAAAGTCATCACTCAAAATATAACAACGGGTCTCACGCCCACAACATCAATCATGTACGTGGAATTCTTCCTCACCGCCAGCCTATGATATAACAACACCAAAGAGTACACTTGAACACCGCCTCACTGTCATAAAACCGTGACGGCAAGTACGGGCTAACTACTGATACCAAAGCCGCATCATCAATCGACCGGCAAGTACGAAGCCAATCGCCAGATACCAACCAGACTAACAATACTATATAACCATACCACGGTCGACACGGCAAGTACGAAGCTAACTACCGATACCAAGGCGCATCACGCCGATGGGGGCAAGTACGAGGGCTAACTACCGATACTCGCGTCGCGATCACGAGACTTCGCCACAAACTGAACGGGCAAGTGCGAAGGCTAACTACCGATACCAAAGCCGAATCAGCCACGACCGGGCAAGTACGAGAGCCAACCACCGTGATACCAAGGTCGAATCAAGAAACCCCATGTAGGTCGGTCCATGGAACGACACTAACAAGAACCGACGGCAAGTAAAGCCAACTACCGTAACCAACCTCGCATCAAGAACGATCGGCAAGTACGAGGGCTAGCTACCGCATACCAAGGCCGACCAAGAAACCTCACGGAGAGCTAGTCCATGGAACAACAATCCTAATGGAACCATACCCGTGGCCACCCAACACGCCGTAGAGTCCAAGGATATAACAAGACAACACTCCTAATGGAAGCATACTCGTGGCCACCCATCGTGTCGTGATGTCCATCAATCAAGAATAACATGACCGACCCTCCATCGAGACGCCAGTAACATAAGGATACAACACTTGCACAACAAGGCTATCACACGCAAACATAGGCAAGTTACACACAACTCAAGGTACTTCCATTTTATGTCAAAGTCCGGGTTTTAACACCAAAGTACTACATACTTTAATCCTTTCAAAAAGATCTCTTTTTACGTAAAATAACTCGATACTATTATCCGTAGTACCAAACACGTTCATGTTTAAATCACATACTTTATACTTTTTAAACCAAGTGGCTTACACTTTTAAAACAACGTCAAGCATACTTTTAAAACCCAAGTAACTAACTCTTTTAAGATCAAGGTACTCCTACCTTTTAAAACCAAGCCACTTATACTTTTCCATCAAGAAAAGTTCGATATTTGAAAATAAGTTACTTATACCATTAAACTCAAGTTACTTCTCTTTTCCCAAAATCAAGTTACCATTTTAAATCCAATACTAAAACCATTCTTTTGTTTTCATAAAGTCGTTATAACTAACTTCCCATAAAGCTATTATAACACTTTATGTTTTAAACCAATTTAAGACAAAACCATGCCTTTCTTTAAACCAAAACACTTCAAATTCTCAAGTCTCTTTTCTTTTAGAAATCAAGTTCCTTACTTTGGAATTTAAGAAAACAATACTTGTTTATAATGATTCTTATTAAAGTAGCCATGATCTATAAAATGTAATACAATTTTGTCTTATCTTAGCTTCTATGCAGATGGAGGTTTCTACTGGTTTTAATATAATTAATTATTTGTCATTACATTTTCCTTTATTAACGCTGCAATGACTTGTTCGATAGTTATTCCCATTTCCGAAATCAAGTACAACTTTATTCTTTTAAAGACCAAGTACTCATTACTCACGAATGAGGTTTTACCACTTTTTAACACAATTAAAGTTCTTCACATTTCATATCAAGTCCAATATAAGTCAAGTCTCTTATCTTTTAAAAATTGAACAAACAATTCTTTACCTACATAAAGTTGTTATAACAAACTTCCCATAAAGCCGTTATAGCACTTTATGTTTTAAACCAACCAAATTTGTTTAGAACATGTACGTCTACCGTACTACATAGTTCACAACGATCATGCTAGAAAAGATAGGAAGAGGTTCACATACCTCGCGACGATTATCGACAATTAGCAAAATGCTCCAAGTACTATAACCTTGCTAGCCTTTTCCACCCTTCAAGTAGAATACGCTACTCGTAGTACTTCAACCTATAAAGGCCACAAAACGTCTATTAACCTCTAGCTCTCTTCGTAGAATATTCTAAGTACAAGGTCACTAAATTCTACGGAAAATCGGGCAGCACTTCCTTTGTTTCTACATACTTTTCCACCTTTTCAAGGCCGAATTCAATAACCAAACGCCACATTTAAGGCTCAACCAATTCAGCAAATACAAAGGGGATTAAACGCCCAACAATACGTGTAAAATTCCGCCCCACAATTACTACCAACTAGCCACAATACAATCCAATTATACAATGTTATTCTCGGCTAACAACAACACTACTTCTCTTTCAATTTCAATTTCAATACAAGTTGTTATTCCAACATGCTACATAGTCATAAACAACTTCAACAACTTATAATTCCCTCTTTATATAACATGTGACAACTAAACTAGTAACCAAATTGAATTACAATCTTAAGGGCTAACATACTAGTTTTTCGAATTAGGGTTCCAATAGTCAATATACTTATCAAACTTCATAATATACACCTCATTCTTTCTAATATCCAAAGCTACAACAAGTAGTAATCTTAATTACTAAAATGATAAGAATTATACCTTTACAAGCCCTTAATCCTTCCAAGCTTCAAAGTCGCTCCTTAGCAATTCTTAGCTCCTTTCCTTATGTCCCAATCCTCTCCAAGCACTCCTTAGAAGCCTATGAAGAACTTATCTTCAAGTTCCAACTTCAAAGTTGAAGAACTTCCTAAGTTTCCGCCTTGCGACTAATACGAAAACACCACTTTTCCGGGATCTTTCTATTGAGATAACCTTACAACACTCTTAGGAACCTAGGGTTTAAGTCTTGTGAACAATGGAACAAAACTACAATTTTTTTGTGTGGAAAACCCCCCAACCCGTGAGCTTCTAAACGAAGAACAAAATGTGAAATAATTCTAAGTGTTGGAAGACAAGTCTTGCACTAGTTGGGTATATATAAAACAATGAGGGTCAAGATCTCAACATATGTGTGGCTAGGATGCATTTCCATAAAGTAAAGCTGCCGACATGTTTCGACTTGGTCAATATACTCAAGCTTGAAGACTTTCATCCACAATGGTCAAACGACCATCCTATCCTTGCAAAAATCGCCCAAGACCATACGAGGGTGCCACGTGTCGCCTCTCATTCGCCCATAAAATTCAGAACCCTCGTGGCCCCACAAAACGTAAAATTCCTCGAGTGGGCCCCACATGACCAAATCCAGAAATATAAATTCCATAATTCTTATAAGTTCTTAAAGTCTTAATACCAAAGTTGAGAATCCAATTCTCAATAATAAACCTCTTCCTTCACGGTTCGAAATTTTTCCGCCAAAAAAATCACATCTTTCTCCCTTTCCAATATTATCGTCAGATTCTCGCACGCACGCCCTCACATACATACTCGGAACTACGGTGTAACATTCTTCCCCTTAGAAACATTCGCCCCGAATGTTCCTTCTAAGTCTCAAAACATACACGCACGCAGATAGTCTTCACTACTATACTTACAAAACTAATTATGCCACACCTGGCCATAATATAACACATGCGCAAAACTCGAATCCAAGCCAACGAGGAATCATCTCTAACGTCACAAAAGCTTCCACCCATAGTCTAAAGGATACTTTCTACACCTCGTTACTTCATAAAATGATCATTTCCCTCCTCTTAACACATGTTCACTCCTTCCCTTACTCGCCGCATCTTTCTAACACCAACTCTTTCTAGTACACGTACCATACCCACCATCGCCTGGGCTTCAAAACCTTCGAGCCACCGCCTCCAAACTTGGTCATCTTACTAGCCTCAAATTCCTTTAAGGCCTTTCCGCCTTTCACGATCCGATTCTGGTCGAACACATCCACGAACTCATACGATGGTTACCTAAACTCGCCTAGCACCCTCGTGATCCTACCACCGCGACCACCCCAAACTGACCCCACCTCATTCCGGCCGCGGGTTGACCCGCGACCGCCTCAACTGCACCCATTATCGCGCCTAAACTCTCTCGCTCCCGATCCTAACAATCTTACTAATTCACGCTATGAAGCTAACACTTCCTCTCACACTACCCATGTTTTCTAATTCACACATAACACAATGCCATCCTTACATAGACTTCTAACATGTATCCACCGTAACAACATAAACAAGTCTCTTAATGGCTAAAGATATCTCTCGCAACCATCGCCTCACTTTCCCTTTGTCGCCTAATCATAATCCTGCCGCAGGCGCTAGCTATATAAGGCGATGAACCACCACCGATCCCGGGCGTCGAGTCTCTACATCTGTGCTACTGCCTGACAAACTCTCACCAAATGGCCTCTGGTCGCAAGTATACAAGTCGTCAAGTAGTACGACACTCCCATAATGGAGTCTATTACAACGGACAACGAGGTAGTGACCTCATCCACTAACACCCTTCTCCCGAACAATCGAACTCGCAATCGACCTTGGCCGAGTCATCCCTCTTGTATCCCTCCTACTTGGACATCCTCCCATCACAAGGCCCTGACGGCCGCAAGTATAAAAAATCTTCCAAATTAGCACGACACCCTGAGGATCATCCTCAGCTCTCTATCCATAGAACTCTGGCGAACTGCAACTCAAGAAATCCCGAAGTCTCGCATCATCGGATCTAGGTTGAATCATCGCATCATTGAACCACCGGCCTGCTCGTTCTCATTCCTGTACCACCATTGCCTAGCTAGTAATCGGGCCATCTCTGAACTCATATCCTCGGCCCCGGCCGGAACCGAGGCTCGTATCGTGGCCTCGTGAGAAATCGCCGCTTCTAAACTCACGGGCTAACGGCCATAAAACTCGGGGCCGTCAAGTACTATCTCGTAATGACCGTGCTGTGCCCTCGTGAATCTCCTGTTCTCTACTGCAGCCTCTCTGCCGCTTTGCCCTTCCGGCTCGTTGCCTTGGTAGAGGCGTAGCGGTAAAAAGAATACGCTAGTGAGTCCAACTTATAACACATCTCGAAGGCCCGATCTCAGAGTGAGAAGAATGGAAACCAATCCTAAATATCCTGAGCCTCCGACATAGATGTGGTGCACAACACACTCATAATCAAGACTCTACTAGACACTGTCAGACACTTTCCGAGGATTAATCGCTCGATACCACTTTTGTCACGACGACTGCCCGTGGATCGTGCCTTACCTCGCACCCTAGTGATACAACATCAGAGAAAATCAGGGAAAAAAAAACTTAAACATGAAACAAGATAAAATAAGAAATAGGCTAACCAAAACGGTTACCTTTCTGCAAATATATATACCTGAACAGTTATATCCTTACAAACCCCGCCCACAACAAGATTGCTGCACTCTAAGAATGTAACCACAACTACGACGACAGGTTCGCCATACCCCCGAATGTAAGTACCTACAACAACAGGGACTATACTAAAGATAAGCCTCCGAGAAACGGAGCTTCGAACGTCGAATTGTGATCCTATGCGAGGATCAACAATCGCGTACTTTACCGCGGATGAACGCAGCCCAAGGAGGTCGCATAACAGTACCAAGTATGTGAAATCAAAATATCAGAAATGAAATCATAATAGTCTATATAAAGCAAGAGACATGATGATAACCAAACTACAAGACACAACATACGAGCAATAAGTCGTGACTCACGCCTCAAAGTCATCACTAAAATATAACAACGGGTCTCACGCCCACAACATCAATCATGCCCGTGGAATTCCTTTTCACCGCCAGCCTATGATATAACAACACCAAAGAGTACACTTGAACACCGTGTCCCACTGTGTCATAAAACCGCACGGCAAGTACGGCTAACTACCGATACCAAAGCCGCGATCATCAATCGACCGGCAAGTACGAAGCCAACTACCGATACCAAAGCCGGATTAATAATACTATATAACCATACCACGGCCGACACGGCAAGTACGAAGCCAACTACCAGATACCAAGGCCGTGATCACGTCACGATGGGGGCAAGTACGAGGGCTAACTACCGTATACCAAGGTCGTGATCACGACTTCGCCACAAACCGAACTAGGCAAGGCGCTAACTACCGATACCAAAGCCGAATCAGCCACGACCGGGCAAGTACGAGCCAACCACCGATACCAACGTCGAATCAAGAAACCCCATGTAGGTCGGGTCCATGGAACGACACTAACAAGAACCGACGGCAAGTACGAAGCCAACTACTAACTAACCCGCATCAAAGAACGATCGGCAAGTACGAGGGCTAGCTACCGATACCAAGGCCGAATCAAGAAACCTCACGAGAGCTAGTCCATGGAACAACAATCCTAATGGAACCATACCCGCGGTCACCCAACGCGTCAAGAGTCCAAGGATATAACAAGACAACACTCCAAGTGAAGCATACCCGGCCACCCATCGTCAAGATGTCCATCAATCAAGAATAACATGACCGCCCTCCATCGAGACGCCAGAACATAAGGATACAACACTTGCACAACAAGGCTATCACACGCAAACATAGACAAGTTACACACAACTCAAGGTACTTCCATTTTATGTCAAAGTTCGGGTTTTAACCCCAAAGTACTACATACTTTAATCCTTTCAAAAAGATCTCTTTTTACGTAAAATAACTCGATACTATTATCCGTAGTACCAAACACGTTCATGTTAAATCACGTACTTTATACTTTTTAAACCAAGTGGCTTACACTTTTAAAACAACGTCAAGTATACTTTTAAAACCCAAGTAACTAACTCTTTTAAGATCAAGGTACTCCTACCTTTTAAAACCAAGCCACTTATACTTTTCCATCAAGAAAAGTTCGATATTTGAAAATAAGTTACTTATACCATTAAACTCAAGTTACTTCTCTTTTCCCAAAATCAAGTTACCATTTTAAATCCAATACTAAAACCATTCTTTTGTTTTCATAAAGTCGTTATAACTAACTTCCCATAAAGCTATTATAACACTTTATGTTTTAAACCAATTTAAGACAAAACCATGCCTTTCTTTAAACCAAAACACTTCAAATTCTCAAGTCTCTCTTTTATTTTATAAATCAAGTTCCTTACTTTGGAATTTAAGAAAACAATACTTGTTTATAATGATTCTTATTAAAGTAGCCATGATCTATAAAATGTAATACAATTTTGTCTTATCTTAGCTTCTATGCAGATGGAGGTTTCTCGGGTTTTAATATAATTAATTATTTGTCATTACATTTTCCTTTATTAACGCTGCAATGACTTGTTCGATAGTTATTCCCATTTCCGAAATCAAGTAAAACTTTATTCTTTTAAAGACCAAGTACTCATTACTCACGAATGAGGTTTTACCACTTTTTAACACAATTAAAGTTCTTCACATTTCATATCAAGTCCAATATAAGTCAAGTCTCTTATCTTTTAAAAATTCAACAAACCATTCTTTACCTACATAAAGTTGTTATAACAAACTTCCCATAAAGCCGTTATAACACTTTATGTTTTAAACCAACAAATTTGTTTAGCACACGACGCCTACCGCATTACATAGTTCACAACCATCATGCTAGAAAAGATAGGAAGAGGTTCACATACCTCGCGACGATTATCGACAATTAGCAAAATGCTCCAAGTACTATAACCTTGCTAGCCTTTTCCACCCTTCAAGTAGAATACGCTACTCGTAGTACTTCAACCTATAAATTCCACAAAACGTCTATTAACCTCTAGCTCTCTTCGTAGAATATTCTAAGTACAAGGTCACTAAATTCTACGGAAAATCGGGCAACACTTCCTTTGTTTCTACATACTTTGCCACATTTTTCAAGGCCGAATTCAATAACCAAACGCCACATTTAAGGCTCAACCAATTCAGGAAATACAAAGGGGATTACACGCCCAACAATACGTGTAAAATTCCGCCCCACAATTACTACCAACTAGCCACAATCCAATCCAATTATACAATGTTATTCTCGGCTAACAACAACACTACTTCTCTTTCAATTTCAATTTCAATACAAGTTGTTATTCCAACATGCTACATAGTCATAAACAACTTCAACAACTTATAATTCCCTCTTTATATAACATGTGACAACTAAACTAGTAACCAAATTGAATTACAATCTTAAGGGCTAACATACTAGTTTTTCGAATTAGGGTTCCAATAGTCAATATACTTATCAAACTTCATAATATACACCTCATGCTTGCTAATATCCAAAGCTACAACAAGTAGTAATCTTAATTACTAAAATGATAAGAATTATACCTTTACAAGCCCTTAATCCTTCCAAGCTTCAAAGTCGCTCCTTAGCAATTCTTAGCTCCTTTCCTTATGTCCCAATCCTCTCCAAGCACTCCTTAGAAGCCTATGAAGAACTTATCTTCAAGTTCCAACTTCAAAGTTGAAGAACTTCCTAAGTTTCCACCTTTCGACTAATACGAAAACGCCACTTTTCCGGGATCTTTCTATTGAGATAACCTTACAACACTCTTAGGAACCTAGGGTTTAAGTCTTGTGAACAATGGAACAAAACTACAATTTTTTTGTGTGGAAAACCCCCCAACCCGTGAGCTTCTAAATGAAGAACAAAAATGTGAAATAATTCTAAGTGTTGGAAGACAAGTCTTGCACTAGTTGGGTATATATAAAACAATGGAGGGTCAAGATCTCAACATATGTGTGGCTAGGATGCATTTCCATAAAGTAAAGCCAAGTGGACAAGTTGACTTGGTCAATATACTCAAGCTTGAAGACTTTCATCCACAATGGTCAAATGACCATCCTATCCTTGCAAAAAATCGTCCAAGACCATATGAGGGTGCCATGTCGCCTCTCATTCGGCCCATAAAATTCCGTAACCTCGTGGCCCCACAAAACGTAAAAATTCTCGGTGGCCCCACATGACCAAATCCAGTAAATATAAATTCCATAATTCTTATAAGTTCTTAAAGTCTTAAATTCCAAAGTTGAGAATCCAATTCTCAATAATAAACCTCTTCCTTCACGAAGTTCTAAATTTTTAAATCGAAAAAAAATCACATCTTTCTCCCTTTCCAATATTACTGTCGTATTCTCGTACGTACGTCCTCACATACATACCCTGGAACTACGGGGTATAACACGTACGTCCTCGTATACATACTCTGGAACTACGGGGTGTAACATTCTTCCCCCCTTAGAAATATTCGTCCCGAATGTTCCCTCTAAGTCTCTAAACACACATGCGCCGGTATAGTCTTCAATACTATACTTACGAAACCAATTATGTCACACCTGGCCATAATACCACATATGCGCAAAAACTCACATCCAAGCCAACGAAGAATCATCTCTAAAGCGTGTAACAATACTATTAGCTCCACCCATGGTCCGAAGGATACTTTCTTCGCACCTTTACTTTATAAAAAGGACACTTCCATCTTCTTAACACATCTACGCCTCTTTTCTTACTCGTCGTACCCTCCTCGCACAATCAAACTCTTCCTACTATACGTACCACATTTCTGTCATTGCTTCAGTTTCCAAAATCTCGGGGTTACTATCTACAACTTGGTCATCATTAACTGGGAACACTGGATGGATCTCATACTCTTAAACATAGCAACATGGAATACTGGACGTCTTGCCTCCTAAGTCGGACGACGGCTAACTTATAGCAACCGCCCATTCTACAACGATCTAAAAGGCCCAAAGTACCTCGGGCTAAGTTTCCGCTTCCAAATCTCGTCACACCCTTCCGGTGGTACCTTCAAGACCCACCGTCAACTGAACTCCAAGTGTCGACGCCGATTATCCGCACGACTTACTGACTCAGCCGCTAATAACCTCTTACGGATAAGCTTACCACCATCCCGAATCAAGTATGGACCAACTATCTGAACCTTGCCAACATCGAACCAATCGACCGGCAAACTACACTCCCGCCCATACAAGGATTCATAAGGCGACATCCGAATACTAAAATGGTAGCTATTACAATGCTCACCCAACAAGAGGCAAATAATCCTTATAGCTACCCCTGAAATCAAAACACCGGCCCGTAACCTATCCTCAAATGTCTGGATAAAATGCGTTGTTTGTCTGTCGGCCCGAGGGTGAATGCAATACCGAGACTCACCTGAGTTCCTAACCTCGCCTGGTAAAACCTCCAGAAACAAAAGAAATAGCCGAAAACTGGGCTCCACTGCCTGTCATAAAAAGTAGGAATCCCGTGCAACCTTACAACCTCCCTGATATATAACTGTTATACCCCGTATTTCCAGAGTATGTACGTGAGGACGTACGTAGAAAAGTTTGAGCCTTAAGTAGGCAATGACCGAAATTATTGTTCACAAGTACCGAAAAGAAGTGTTTTCCGACGAAACGTTTTCCAAGACTTGCGAAGGGAAAAATACGGCTATGTCATTTATTATTTTTGCGGATTTTTCCGAGAGATAAAATATTTTGGACCAACGGGAGGGTGACATGTGTCACCCTCAAAGTGGACGGCAAAGGGGCCATCTTTTACACGTTTTTGTTGCCTTGGAGTTGGTAGGATATTTGTAGATATTTTGTGTGGTAGATGGATAAGGTGCACATGGATGAATCTTGACCCTACACTTGCCTTGCACTTGGCATGATCTTGGCCATTGGTTGTGTTATACCCCGTATTTCCAGAGTATGGACGTAAGGGAATACGTACAAAAGTTTAGCCTTAAAGATTAGGCCAAGTTCGAAATTGTGCACAACTCGCTTAAAGAATCGTTTTCCGACGAAGCGTTTCCTGACTTTCGTAGGGAAAATTCCAAGCTATGCCATTACTAATTTTTGCGGATTTTTCCGAGAGACGAAACATTTTGGACCAACGGGAGGGCGACACTTGGCACCCTCCCATTGATGGACTTGAATCGTCCATTGGACGAAAATGGAGAGGTTGGGCACGTTTTTTGTGCCTTGCACAAAGTCAAGGAGTTGGTAGGATATTTGTGTATAGTTAATCCTCACCCTACACTTGCCTTGCACTTGTCTTCATCTTGGCCATTGGTTGGCCAAGGCTTGAGCTATAAATACCCCCTTAGAGATGAAGAGTTCTTCATCCACAAATCTTTCAAGTCTTGAAAATCCTCTCCTCTCCTTGTAGCCTTTTAGCCCAACACCTCCCCACTCCTCTTGTGAGGCCTGGCCGAATACACCCCCTCTAGCCTAGTAGTTTGGCGAGGCCCTCAGCCTAGCCAAACCTACCCCCTCCCTTGGTAGAAAAGTTGCCTTCTTGTATTGTTATAATGCCCAAAATACCCTAGCCCAAATACCTTAGTACTTAGTAGAAGTTGTGAAGAACTTCTGGTTTCTCGAGCATACAACTTAGAGCAAAACCTTGCTCAGCGCGACTTTTCTAGGATATTATTGGGCTTACCGAGGTAACTAATCCTAACCCTCTTTTGAATTAGAGAATACTTACTGTTGTAGTATAAGAATAAGTATAAATACTTAGAAGAATATCACGAATAGAATTGAGTGCTACACAAGTAGGGGTTTAAAGAAGAATAATCAAAGCTGTACTTACATAGGATCTGCTTTCAGTGACTTATATAACTCAGGGTAGGGAAGTCTGCCCGACTTTCCGTAATGAACCCTCTGTTTAGAATGACCTTGAGTAGTCTTTGATAGATATCTGTGACTATTATAGGCTGACTCTCTGTGTGACATATTCAACTCGCGATGGTTTTCACGAGAAGGTATGTGATTCTTCCTAAAGCATGATATTTTACAATATATATAGTACGGTGAGCGTACATGTGATAACTAAAATATAATTACGACAATGCCTCACGCTTAAGCACGAATAACACTTACTGAATGCCTCACTTTTTGCCCAATAATAAAGATCGAAAGCATTTCCTAAGAATCTTGAATCATTGTAATGTAAGAGAACTAATTGGTTTTTAAACAAGCTTAAGAGTTATACTAGCCTTATGGGAAGTTAAGTATAACCACTTAAGATTGATAAAAGAAACTTTTTGCCTATGTGTTTATAACGGACTTATATTGAATTGTGAAAAGAATAATAAGATGGTTTGATAAGTAGACATCATATGATGCTATGTGTGTTAGTGTCTTGTAACGTTTGTGAAAAAGAGTATTATTGTTGTGCTTATGTTGTTTAAAGATAATATGTTATTTTAGTGTACCATCCTCACCTCTTGAGATGATCACGGGTTAAAATGCCCTCCGTCTGAGGTAGACTCGGTGATGCAGGACCGTGATTCGAGAATACCTACGCGGGTCCGGGGGCTTATGCGAGCTACGAGAGTTCCGGTTAGTATGCGGGTTATGCCTCATGCGTCTATGTGGCCACGCGGACAACGAGTCCAGGCGATGCCGAGGAGTAGCTACCCTCGATGCGGGGTTATACCTCACGGGCCCACGTGAGTGGCCTATGCGGACTCGAGTCGAGATTAGGCTTGCGAGTGATAATACGCGGTGGCCCCTGCTCAGATCATTCGCAGCCTAGAAAAGACTACTACGCTTACCTATTGTTGCTCTTGTTTGTGATGCACTGCGTATGCGGTTCCTTGATTGCCATACATATTTGTAAACTTGTTTTAAAAAGTGTTATGATTTCATTTAAGTACTTCTGATTTCACATACTTAGTACTGTTTTGTCGACCTCCTTGGGGCCGTTCATGCCGCGGTAAGGCAGCAGTGCTAGATCCACATTCTTATGATCTCTACGTTGGTGTCGGAGCTCCATCTTTTCCGAGGCTCTACTTTTGTGTATGATCTCCCCGTTGTAGATAGTTTTGTATACGAGGTATGGCGGCCCTGTCCGCCATAGTTGTATATTTCCTTAGAGGTCATGTTGTCAGAGGTTTCGGATGTAATCGCTAAACCATGTTTATTTATGTATGCGAAAGCGTGTTTTCACATAAAGCGTGGTCTTATTTTATAAAGCTGTTTCATGTCTTGCTTTATATTTCCGATTACTCGATGTATGACTACTTGGGTGCCCCAGGCACGATCCACGGGCCGAACAGTCGTGACAAAAGTGGTATCGAGCGATTAATCTCGGAAAGTGTCTACAGACCGTATCTAGTAGAGTCTTGATTATCGGTGTGTGCACCACACCAATAATCGGAGGCTATAAGATATTTAGGATTGGTTTCCATTCTTCTCACTCAGATCGTGCTTTAGAGCGTGTTATAGGTTGGACCTCTAACGTATTCCTTTCTAATGATTATGCCTCCACGTACAACCGGGCCCGAAGGGCAAGGCAGCCGAGGAGGCTGCTAGCGAGACACCCGAGTCACGAGGGCTCGTGCCCGGTCTATACCGAGGCGGCGAGTTCTATGACGCCGCCACCCCAAAGAGACCACAGACCCACACCTCCCGTCCACACCTGGCGGAGGAGTTGTGGCACAAGGAGATAACCCACTTTTGGCCAAAGTTGTGGCCTGACACGGAGAGAGGCGGATCGCGGTTCAGCTCGGCCACGTGTCGCACCGTGGTACACCCGAGGCGAATAGTTTGAGGCTACGAGATTTCTTGAGTTGTAGCGGCGAGTTTTACTGGTCGAGGCCGGAGGATGATCCAGGAGTTCATCCGTCGCCTTGAGGATCATGAGGTGATCAAGGCCTCGAAGACGCAGTCGGTGACGATCTTTTCGCATCGGCCGCGTGATACCGCGATCGATTGGTTTGATGTTTATGCCTTGATAGATCCGGTTCTACTCGCCCTATATATCTCCCTTGTTGCTAGTAGGATGAGGATAGAGCACGAGTCCATAGATCCTTTCGAGGCAGCTACGCCAGCGGGTGATTCGATGGTAGCTCGGCGGGTATATAGAGCTTGTCTTGTGACCATTTACGCGTCGGACCAGCCGACTTGATAGAGTTGGAGATGATTGACTTGGCGTGATTATGGGGATGGATTGGCTAGCTACTTGCTACGCCAAAGTAGACTGCAGAGAGTAATGCGGTTCCGCTCTGAGAGCCGGTTGTTGAGTGAGGAGCACGGTACGCCGAGGGTAGGTTTATTTCCTACCTGAAGGCTAGGAAGATGGTGCGAGAAGGGGTATATCTACCACCTCGTTCGTGTTTGATATCAAGCTGCGGTACCAGATTTTCGGGCCGATGAGTCGAGTTCCCAGACGTGTTTCGAGATGACCTCCCGGGTATCCCTACTGAGAGGGATATTGAGTTTTGTATTGTCATATTGCGGACACTCGGCTATTTCCATTCCGCCATACGTAATGGCACCGCCGAGTTGAGAGAGTGAAGGATCGGCTTAGAGATTTGGCCGGAGAAGCTTACATCGAGGCTAGTGTTTCTCCTCGGGAGCGCCGTATTGTTCGTGAAGAAGAAGGGCGGACGCCGCGCATGTGTTGATTGACGGTGAACAAGGTGACCATTAAGAATGTATACCCTTCCTGTGATTGATGATTTGTTCGACCAGTTGCGGTGCGAGATGTTTCTCGAAGATTGATCTGCGATCGGGCTATCATCAGTGCACGAGTCGAGAGGTGGATGTCCCTAGATCGCATTCGAGACCTTGCGGGCATTATGAAGTTCGTGGTCATGTCTTTGGTTGACCAATGCTCGCGATTCATGGATTTGATGAACCGAGTGTTCAAACCATTTTTGGACACGTTTGTGATAGTGTTCATTGATGATATCTTGGTTTATTCTCGCCA
Organism: Przewalskia tangutica; assembly: GCA_029844215.1. NCBI lineage: Eukaryota > Viridiplantae > Streptophyta > Magnoliopsida > Solanales > Solanaceae > Przewalskia > Przewalskia tangutica. Next base: position 41,274,498 of record CM056737.1, on the reverse strand, counting down.
GAGCGAGCACGCGAGCGTTGAATTTGTCGTGCCGCCGACAGACGTGATTATGCGCCAAGTTTTCCAAATGTGAGTTTTGGTTGACTTGATGGCGTTTCTTGGGCATATTGCCGGCTGATGGCATTCGAGTGGATACGCCAAGATCGAGGCGAGACTTGGCCTAGAACTGCTACTCAGGCGAGGTTCGCATTTCGGGCCTTGCAGATATTATCGGTTCGTAGAAATTTGCTTCTATCTCTGCACCATTGACTAGGTGACTCGAAGGCGCCAAGTTCCGATGGACTGATGCTTGTGGCGAGGGTTTCGATTCTTTGAAAGAGAGATCGACGACGCCTTCTTACTCTTCCAGGTCGACGGTTATGTTGTGTATTGTGATCGTCGGCATCGGGTTGGGATGTGTTGATGCGGCATGGCGAGTTATAGCATATGCATCCCGACACAAGAAACACGAGGAACTACCCACCCATGATTTGGAGTTAGCATGATTCACGCTTTGAAGATCCGAGGCACTATTTGTATGGGGTTCACGTGGATATTTTTACGGACCACAAGAGCCTCCGTATATCTTCACAGAGGAGCCGAACTTACGGCGAGACGGTGGTTAGAGTTGCTTAAGGATTACGATGTTGATATCCTGTACCACCCGGTGAAGGCCAATGTTGTGGCAAATGGTCTTAGTCGTAGGTCGATGGGGAGTCTATCAGATGTGCAGCCAGAGAGAGGAGATATGGTTCGTGATTTGCATCGATTAGCGAGCCTCGTGTCCGTTTGATTGATTCCCGATAGCGGTGGGGTTAGAGTTCGTGAGGTTGCCGAGTCTTCCATCGTCGAGGAGGTGAAGAGGCAGCATTCGAGGATCCAGCTTTGATTCGATATCGTGATACGACTCTTACGAGGCGCAAGTCCTTTTGAGGTAGCACGATGGGGTGCTAAGGTTTGAGGCGCATCATGTGTTCCGGATGTTTGAGGACTTGGCAGGGTTCTGGGAAGCACACGGCGCGTTACTCTATCCATCCGGTCGACCAAGATGTACCACGACCTTAGATCCGTGTATTGGTGGGATGGCTTGAGGGCGCTGCGAGTTCGTAGCTCGCCCGTGTTGTCGCGGTGAAGGTAGAGCACCGAGGCCGGTGGTTTGTTCGCACGATTGATATCCCGACGGAAGTGGGAGGTAATCAACATGGACTTCATCACGGATTACCTCGCACTCGGAGACATGATTCTATATGGGTTATCGTCGGCGGTGACGAAATCAGCCCACTTTCTTCCCGTCAGGCGACTTTTTCTGAGGATTATGCGGACTTTACATCCGAGAGATCGTCGATCGCATGGAGTCCCTACTTCGATCATATCGCATGAGGAGCCCGCCTGGCTAACTTCGGAGGTCCTTCCCAGGGGTTTAGGGATGCGAGCTGAGTACGGCATTTCATCCACGCATGACGGACAGACGCAGAGCGCAATATCCGGACTGCGAGGATATCTTTGCGAGCCCGTTATTGACCGATGGTAGTTGGGAGGATCATTTGCCTCTAGTTGAGTTCGCGTATAATAGCTACCACTCCGGATTCGGATGGCGCCTTATGAGGCCTTGTATGGGAGGAAGTGCGGTCGCCTATAGGTTGGTTCGATGTGGGCGAGTGCGGCTAGTGGGACCAGATTTGGTACAGTGATGTGGATAAGGTGAAGCTTATCCAAGGCGGCTATTGACATTTCGAGTCGAGAAGTCGATGCAGATCATCGTCGTCGATCTTGAGTTCGAGGTTCATGATTGGGTTTTCCTAAAGGTGTCACCCATGAAGGGTGTGATGAGATTCGGGAAGAAGGAAACTTCACCAGGTACATCGGGTAGCTTCAGATTGTCGCGGTGGTAGGCAAGGTTGCTACGAGTTGAATCTGCCGTCCGATCCGGAGGCGATGCATCCGGTTTTCACGTATCTATCTTTGAGGAGATGTATCGGGGATCCATCTAGTGGTACACCGTTGGCGATGTCCGTGTGACCGAGGGTTATCGTATGAGGATATTCCCGTAGCGATAGTCGATCGTCGTTAGGCGTCTGCGGACGGGGCGTGGCTTCCACAAAGTCACGTGGCGGAGCGAGCTCGGAGGAGATGGCGTGAAGCCGAGGAGGACATGAGGCAGAAGTATCCTCACCTATTCCCCACACCTCCAGGTAATTCACTTTCTTACTTGTAAATTTTCGTTATCATTCATGCCTAAGTGTTGTTCTGTGGCCGTGTGTGGCTTTTGCAACTGTTTAAGTTATGAAGAATCTTATCGTTAACTGTCTTGGGAAGGAACATTCGACGAATGTTTCTAAGTGGGGAGAATGTTATACCGTATTTCGCAGTATGTGCGTGGGAATACGCATAAAAGTTTAGCCTTAAAGATTAGGCCAAGTTCGAAATTGTGCACAACTCGCTTAAAGAATCGTTTCCACGAAGCGTTTCCACGACTTTCGTAGGAAAATTCGGCTATGCCATTACTAATTTTTGCGGATTTTTCCGAGAGACGAAACATTTTGGACCAGCGGAGGGCGACACTTGCACCTCCCATTGATGGACTTGAATCGCCCATTGGACGAAAATGGAGAAGGTTGGCACGTTTTTGTGCCTTGCACAAAGTCAAGGAGTTGGTAGGATATTTGTGTATAGTTAATCCTCACCCTACACTTGCCTTGCACTTGTCTTCATCTTGGCCATTGGTTGGCCAAGGCTTGAGCTATAAATACCCCCTTAGAGATGAAGAGTTCTTCATCCACAAATCTTTCCAAGTCTTGAAAATCCTCTCCTCTCCCCTTGTAGCCTTTTAGTCCAACACCTCCCCTCCTCTTGTGAAGGCCCTTGGCCGAATACACCCTCTAGCCTAGTAGTTTGGCGAGGCCCCCTAGCCTAGCCAAACCTACCCTCCCTTGGTAGAAAAGTTGCCTTGTATTGTTATAATGCCCAAAATACCCTAGCCCAAATACCTTAGTACTTAGTAGAAGTTGTGAAGAACTTCTAAGGTTTCTGGAGCATACAACTTAGAGCAAAACCTTGCTCAGTGCGACTTTTCTAGGATATTATTGGGCTTACCGAGGTAACTAATCCTAACCTCTTTTGAATTAGAGAATACTTACTGTTGTAGTATAAGAATAAGTATAAATACTTAGAAGAATATCACGAGAATAGAATTGAAGTACTACGCAGAGAAGGTTTAAAGAAGAATAATCAAAGCGTATTTACATGTGAATTTGTTTTCACATGAGACTTATATAACTCACCGTAGGAAGTCTGCCCAATTTCCGTGGAATTGTGAACCTCTGTTTAGAATGACCTTGAGTAGTCTTTGATAGATATCTGTGACTATTATAAGTGACTCTCACGTGACATATTCAACTGGCGGAGGTTTTTGAGAAGGTATGTGATTCTTCCTAAAGCATGATATTTTACAATATATATAGTACGGAGACGTATATGTGATAACTAAAATATAATTACTGGCAATGCCACGGCTTAAGCTCGAATAACACTTACAGAATGCCTCACGCTTAAGCCTGAATAATAAAGATCTGAAAGCATTTCCTAAGAATACTGAATCATTGTTAACAGAAGAGAACTAATTGGTTTTTAAACAGAAGCTTAAGAGTTATACTAGCCTTATGGGAAGTTAAGTATAACCACTTAAGATTGATAAAAGAAACAGTTTGCCTATGTGTTTATAACAGACTTATATTGAATTGTGAAAAGAATAATAAGATGGTTTGATAAGTAGACATGATATGATGCTATGTGTGTTAGTGTCTTGTAACGTTTGTGAAAAGAGTATTCTTGTTGCTTATGTTGTTTAAAGATAATTTGTTATGTTAGTGTACCATCCTCACCTCTTGAGATGATCTGGGTTAAGCTGCCTCCGATACGAGGTAGACTCGGTGATGCAGGACCATGATTCGAGAATACCTCATGCGGGTCCAGGGCCTATGCGAGCTACGAGAGTTCCGTGTTAGTATGCGGGGTTATGCCTCGCGGTTCTGTGGCCATGCGACAACGAGTCGGGGCGATGCCGGAGTAGCTACCCTCGCGGGTTATACCTCATGCGGGCCCATGAGTGGCCTGCGGACTCGAGTCCGAGATTAGGCTTGCGAGTGATACAGGCGAGTGGCCTGCCGTATCATTCGCGACCTAGAAAAGACCTACTACAATTTACCTATTGTTGCTTGTTTGTGATGTGGCATGCGCGTTCATGATTTGCATACATATTTGTAAACTGGTTTTAAAAAGTGTTATGATTTCATTTAAGTACTTTACAGTTTCACATACTTAGTACCTGTTGTACTGACCTCCTTCGGGGGGCTGCGTTCATGCCGCAGGTAAGGGCAAGCAGGTGCTAGATCCACATTCTTAGGATCTCTACGTTGGTGTCAGGAGCTCCATCCTTTCCGGAGGCTCTACTTTTGGGTATGATCTCCCGTTGTAGATAGTTTTATCTGATCGAGGTATGGGCCCCGTCCCGCCATAGTTGTATATTTCTTAGGTCTGTAGTCATGTTTATGCGATTCGGATGTAATCGATAAACCATGTTTATTTATGTATCTTAAAAGGCGATGTTTTCTCACATAAACTGTGTCTTATTTTATAAACTGTTTCATGTCTTGCTTTATATTTACGCTGATTACTATGATGTATGACTACTTGGGTGCCGATGAGCGCGATCACGGGCCGGGGCGAATCGTGACGTTGCCGTTTCTTGACCTATAAATACCCCTTAGTGAGAAGCATTTCTTCATCCACAAACCATTTTCTAAGTCTTGAAAATCCCTTCCCCTCTTGATAGTGTTCGTCCAAACACCCTCCGAACTTTGAAGGCCCTTTTGGAAGGCCTCGCCGAGAGCCTCCTCCCGGCCGTATCCCTCCTAGTGGTGCTAGCCAGGGTACCCCTTTGCCTAGTTGTTCTCAAAAATACACCCCCACCTTGGTAGAAATACTCTCTAAGTATTGTTACTATTCTAAAATACCTTGGCCCATATACCTTGTAGTATTCCAAGGTTACACTTATACGAAAATCCCAGAAATACTATTATACTTCCCTTCAGTCACAAAACACAACCCTAAGGAAATCTCCATAGTTGGATGGGGTATTAAGAAGTTGCGTAGAACTTCTAAGGGTTGTTTGGGAGGGTTGGAGCACGGGTAGGAGCTAAACGTTGCTCAGAATCGACATTAAACATTGGATAATTTTGGGCTTACCGAGGTAAATATCTTGTCCTTTTATTGTAATTGGAAATTACACACTGTAGTAGTATAGAAATCAATATAAGATTCATAGAAGGGAGTTGAACTGTTATAGAAGAATATTAAAGAAGAAGGACTAAATACTTACATAGTGTATTCTGATGGTAGCTTAACGTAGGAAGTCACGCCCGATTTTTCGTAAATAGAGAACCTACTGATTATTCTGCAGAGTAGTCTAGCTATTGATAGACTCGTATAACCTTTATAGGTTGAATGTTCTGCGAGTAGCATGTGCTACTTGAGAGATGGACAAGGCTAGCCGGGTTATAGCCGTGGAGCGTTTTGCTAATAGTCGATAATCGTCGCGAGGTATGTGATTCTTTCTATCCTCTTGAGCATGATATTTTAAAGAAAATATATATAGTATGGTAGACGTACGTGTGTTAACTGAATAATAATTACGGCAATGTCTTTTGACTTAAGCCTGAATAATAATTGCGGCAATGTCTTTTGACTTAAGCCTGAATAATAAGAATCTTGAAGTATTTCAAAAGAATACTGAATCATTTTTATGAGAGTAATACTTGGTTTTAAAACTTAAGAGTTATACTAGCTCTATGGGAAGTTAGGTATAACGGCTTAAGAAAGATAAAAAGAATGGTTTATAAATTTTAGAAGTTAAGAGACTTGATCTTAAAAGATAAGAGACTTGACTTAAAGGAATTAATATGAATTTTGTTAATAAGTGTGAAACCTCATTCGTGAGTAATGAGTCGTGGTTTTAAAATGGAATAATGTTTTACCGATTTGGAAATCGAATAAGTATCGAACAAACCATTGTAGCTAATAAAAGGAAATGTCTTGAATAATTAAGTATTATTAAAACCAAGAAACCTCCATCCGCAGAAGCTAAGATAAGACAAAATGATATTATATTTCCTAGATCATGGCTGCTTTAATAAGATTGTTATAAACAAGAATAACCCACTCACATATAAGGCATATGTTTCTCAAATCGTTTTAAAGGGGAATTATATCATTAAGTGATTAAAACTATGAACTACGAAACCTTTGAAAATGAGAAACTTGAGCTTGATTGAAATTAGGCAAACTTGAACGTTTGGAAAATAATGTTGTTAATTGATTTTACAAAAGGAAGTGTTTTGGTTTACTTAAAAAGATAGTCACTCTATTTTAATACTACGGGTATTGTGTGACTTTTGAAACGGATCTTTTAAAGAGTTAATGTATGAAGTACTTTGGGGATAAAAACCCGAAAGTGTTAAACATAAAGTAGAAAGTACCTTGCGTGAATAACTCGATTGTGTTGGTTTGTGATAGCCTTGTAATACTTTATTGTTGATTTGATAAGTAAACATGTTAGGATGCTACGTGTGTTAGTATCTGGTGATGTTTGTGTAAAGGGGTTTCCCTTGTTGTGCTTATGTTGTTTAACGATAAGCTGTTATGTTATTATATCACATAACCCCTTGACTTATTATACCGAGGGCTTGCCACCTTGACGCGTCTATACGGCCTATGCGGTATGTGACTATGCGGAGCAGCGGTATGCTCAGGATTGATCATTCCGGTGTTTTATCCCGACGGGGATGCCATGCGATGCCGCGTGACTATGTCTATTGAGACTATGCGGATTGCGGAGTCCGGGAGGGTACGGGTTAGCTACCGTCGCGTCTATAAGACTATGCGGTCTATGTGACATGCTATGCGGCCGCGGAAGTCGAGGATTAGGCACGCATAATGATACTATGGGCGATCGGCCTTGCCCGATCATTAGCGGCCTAGAAAAGACCGATTCTGATATCTATTTCACTCTTGATTGATGTTGTGGCGTGAGACCCATAGTTATATTTGAGTGATGACTTTGAGGCGTGAGTCCACGACTTGACATGACTACTTATTTATTGAATAGTTTGGTTATCATACATGTCTCACGCTTTATATAGACTACTATGATTTCATTTACGATTTTCGCCATACTTGGTACATTATGCGACCTCTCGGGCCGCGTTCATCGCCGCAGTGAGAGTACACCGTTGATCCTCGCTCTTAGGGTCACGGTTCGTTGGGAAGCTCCGTTTCTCGAGGCTTATCGGTGGTATAGTCCCGCCGTAGTAGGTACTTACATTCAGGTATGGCGGGGCCATCCCCGCCATTGTTGTCATATCATTCTTAAGTGCAGTAGTAATGTGCAGGGCAGAATTGTAAAAAAAAAAGGGATAATCGTTTCTAGTTGATATATATATATGCAAGGCAAGTTTTCTCGGATAACTGTTTTCACTTCACTTTATTCATGTCTTGTTTTATATTCCAGATTACTCTAATGTATGGCTACTGGTGCCGGGTTAAGGCACTACCACGCCCGGTTCTGGTCGTGACAAAAGTGGTATCGAGCGATTAATCCTCGGAAAGTGTCTACGACCGTATCTAGTAAGTCTTGATTATCGGTGTGTTGTGCGCCACACCAATAATCGTGAGGCTATAGGATATTTAGGATTGGTTTCCATTCTTCTCACTCGCAGATCGTGCCTTAGAGTGTGTTGTAAGTTGGACCCTCTAACGTATTTCTTTCCCTGACCGTTATGCCTCCGCGTAGGGCAACCCGGACCCAGGAGGGCAAAGAGGAGCTGCGAGTTAGTACTGAGAGGGTTACGAGGCGCAGCCCAATCATCACCGGGTGGTGTTTCATTCGGGGAGTTCAGCGAACGCCACCAGCCCGAGTTTAGCACGGCGGCCAATTCCCACCGCGGCCGTGATGTATGAGCCTTGATTACGACCAGAACAAAGAATATGGATTAAAAGGAATGGACTACATTAGCTAGGATTTTAGCAACCAGAGAATATAGAGTGCACCGATATATCACGGGTCTTGATGACTATCTAAAGGAAGGATGTGCAAGAGTAGCTCTTGATCGAGCTTGAGCATGGCACTCATGCAGGCTTATCTGCGCGGCCGAGAAACGTGGGATCAGCGGGTTAACCAAAATCAGCAAAGAGGCCAAAACAGCGAGGTCCTTTGGTAACTTTCGGCGAATCGCCTCACCAAAGATTAGATATGCACCTCGCCGTCAGAGTGGTCTCCGCGATGTTCGGGGCGTTCGAGTATCACGGGTCGAGCTCCGTGGCTTCTAGTTCAGATACACGTAGGTTCCGGCAGACTGCATTGATTGTTTCGCCATTCCGCGATATTGACGCCACCCGGGAATGTCGTTTTTGTTATACCGTATTTCCGCAGTATGCGTGAGGGCGCGTATAAAATTTTAGCCTTAAAGACTAGACAAGGTTCGAATTTGTACACAAGTGCGAAAAGAGTCGTTTTTTGCGAAACGTTTCCACGACTTTCGTAGGAAAATTCGGCTATGTCATTTATAATTTTGCGGATTTTTCCGAGAGACGAAACATTTGGACCAACGGGAGGGTGACATGTCACCTCATTGGAAGGCTTGACGGCAATTGGGACGATTTGGGGCTACTTTAGTTGGTAGGATATTTTGCAAGTTGTGTGGTAGATGGATAAGGTAGCACATGGCTAAATCTTGGCCTTACACTTGCTATGCACTTGTCTTCATCTTGGCCATTGGTTGGCCTTCACTGACCTATAAATACCCTCTAGTTGAAGACATTCTTCATCCTAAACTTGAGCAATCTATCTAAGTCTCAAACTACTCCTCCTCTTGTCTTGCTTTCGTCCCAAAGCCCTCCCTTGAGAAAGGCCCTAGCCGAGAGCACCCCCTTTGTGAAGCTTTGTGGTACCCCTAGCCTAGTTGTCTCGTATAAATACCACTTGTTGTGGTATAGAAATACTCCCTAGTATTGTTATAATGTCCAAATACCTTGGCCCAAATACCTTGTAGTATTCCCAAGGTTACACTTATACAAGCCCGGAAAATACCGTTATACTTTCCCTCATACTAAAACGAAACCCAAGGAAATCTTCACCCGTTGTTGAAGTTGTAAGTAGAAGTTGGTTAGAACTTCTAAGGGTAGTTTGGAGCGGTTGAGCGCACGGTTGAGCTAAACCTTGCTCAGGAGCGACTTTAAACTAGGATAATTTTGGGCTTATCGAGGTAATTATCTTGTCCCTCTATTGTAATTGGAAATTACATAAGTGTTGAATATATAGTTGTTGTATACTATATATAGTACTGAACTGTAATTACATAGGGTTGTATTACAGTAGACTTGTGTAGTAGTACCGTGGAGTAGAATTGTACCCGTTAGGGTTAGATGTATAACCCCCCCCCTGGTTGGCTTGTGGCGGCCTCGATGAGGAGGAGATTTCTGTTTGTGGAGGAGTCCTTAGAATTTTCGGTAGAATGTTCTACGATGAGATCTAAATGTTAATAAGCGCCTTGTGGCCTTATAGGTTGAAGTGCTACGTGTGACGTAATCTTCTGGACTAAGGAGTAGAAGCGGGTTGAGGTACTTGGAGCGTTTTGCTATTAGTCGACAACCGTCGCGAGGTATGTGAACCTCTTCCTATCTCTTCTAGCATGATATGTGTGAACTATGTAGTGCGTAGGCATACGTGTTAATTATATTTGATTGTTGTAAACATAAAGTGTTATAACGGCTTTATGGGAAGTTGGTTATAACAACTTTATGTAGGTAAAGAAATGGGTTGTGGTTTTTAAAAGATAATCGATTTGATTTATAAGCGGCTTAGGCGTTATAATAAAACTTGAAGTATTTCAAAAGATTTATGAATCGTTTTGAGCGAAGTGTAGTATTGTGTTTTGAAAACTTAAGAGTTATACTAGCTTTATGGGAAGTTAGGTATAACGGCTTAAGAATGGTTTCTTGATGTTAGAAGTTAAGAGACTTGATCTTATAAGATAAGAGACTTAACTTATTTGTTTTAAAGTGAATGTTTGTGTGAAACCTCATTCGTGAGTAATGAGTACTTGGTTTTATTTAAAGGGATAATGTTTTACCGATTTGAATCGTGAATGTGTATCGACAGACCACCGCAGCGTTAATAAAGGAAAATGTATTGAATAATGATGTATCGTATTAAAACCAGAGAAACCTCCATCCGTAGAAACTAAGATGAAACAAAATGATATTACATTTTCTAGATCATGGTCTTTGTAATAAGAATGTTGTAAACAAGAATAACCTACTCTCACGCGAGACATATATTACTCAATTGTTCTAAAAAGAAATCAAGTGATTAAGTTTATGAACTATGAAACCATTTGAAAATGAGAAGCTTGAGTAATGAAACTAGGCAAACCGAACTTAGGAAAAGAATGTTGTTACTTGATTTTGGAAAGGAATGTGGGTTGGTCATTCTAAGGCTACGGTATCGGGTGACTTTTATAAAAGTAATGGATCTCTTTAAAAGAACTTAACGTATGTAGTACTTTGGGGTTAAAACCCGACTTTGGCATAAAATGAAAGTACTTTGAGTTGTTGTGAAACTTGCCTATGCTTGTTGTTGTGAAACTTGCCTATGCTTGTTGTGAAACTTGCCTATGCTTGTTGTTGTGAAACTTGCCTATGCTTGTGATGATAGCCTTTGTTGTGCAAGTGTGGTATTTACTATTACCGCGTTCTCGATAGGCGGTTGACTTGTTGAGAACTTACTTGGGCGTCTTTGGCGGAAGGAGAATTCCACGGTATGTTTCCATTTTGATTATCGCCTTGTTGTTGATGTCACATGGACATGTCTACACCGACGCAGCATTCCGGGCACGCGCCACGCGCTGCCGGGTTGATTACCCGATATATGGTTATTATCGCAACATGGACGCGTACACCGACGCGAAGATTCCAGGCAGCTGTACGCCAGCAGGTTGACCACCCGATATTGTTATTGAGGTTACGGCATGTCTACACCGGCGCAGATTCCGGGCACGTGGGCCACGCGCTCATATTATTGTTGCATCATGGACATGTCTACACCGGCGCAGATTCGGGTATGTGGGCCACGCGCCTTGTTATTATTGTTGCATCATGGACATGTCTACACCGACGCAAGATTCGCACGCGCCGCGACGCCAACATGATGGATGTTGTGGGCGTGACCCATAGTTATATTTGAGTGGTGACTTTGGCGTGAGTCCCCGACTTGATCGCTTTTATGTTCCGTCGTATTTTGGTTATCATACATGTCTCCCGCTTTTAAGCTATTATGATTTCATTTACTGATTCGACGCTTCACATACTGTACCGTTGCCAGATCGACCTCCTTCGGGCTGCGTTCATGCCGCAGTAGAGGTACATCGGTCGTGGATCCCCGCCTCCTAGGATCTCATTTCAGGGCTGTTGAAAGCTCCGTTCCTTCTGAGGCTTATCTTTGGTATGTTTCGAGTCAGAGGTTCTTGTACATTCAGGTATGGCGGGCCCCGTCCGCCATAGTTGTTGTAAATCTTAGAGGTCTCAGAGTAATCGCAAGTGTGGCGGGGTTGAGGATAACCGTTGGGTTTTTATGTATATACCAAGGCAACTGCTTTGGTTGCCTGCTTATTTATTATATCTCTCGCTTTCATGACTCGTGTTTTATTTTCCACGTTTTCTCTCGATGTTGTATCACTAGTGTGCCCGGTAGGCACCGAACGCCCGGTTCGGGCGTTACAAAGTGGTATCGAGCGCTTAGTCCTCGAAAGTGTCTACGCATCGTGTCTAGTAGTCTTGATTATCGGTGTGTTGTGCACCACATCTATAATCGTGAGGCTATAGGACATTTAGGATTGGTTTCCATTCTTCTCATTCGAGATCGTGCCTTAGAGCCGTGTTGTAAGTTGGACCCTCCGACGTGTTTCGCTTTTACGCTTATGCCTCGCGAAGGCAACCAGGCCCGAGCGGCAAGGCACCGAGGAGCCGCTAGTGGGATTCGTAGGAGTACGAGGCGCAGTCCCGGCCAAGACTGAGGTAGCTTCGCACGGCGAAGTTTTGCGCCGCCAAAGACCAAAGAGAGTTTAGAGCCGCAGCAGCGATGGTCGCCGAGACTACAAGACTGAGCCTCCATCCCACACCGAGCGGGAGACGGGTCACGCGAGATGGCCCGATTATTGGCCGTGGTCAGGCCGATATGAGATAGGCCGGACGCAGCAGCCTCGCTCCAAAGAAGACAGAAGGCACCCGAGGCGCATACTGAGGCTACGGATTTTCTTAGTTGTACCGAGTTTTACGTCGAGGCCGAGGATGATCCGCAGGAGTTCATCCGCTACGGCAGAGGATCACGCGTGATCAAGGCTTCGCAGACCGAGTCGTGACATTTGTTCGCATCGGCTGCGTGATACCGCAGCCGATTCGTTTGACTCGCGAGCTTTCCGGGAGCATTCACTTCCACCGCTTGGGACGAGTTTTCGGGGCCTTCTCGGCATATTTCTTGCCTCCACAAACGAGGAGGGCTCGCCGCATGATTTTTGATGTTGAGGCGTAATCCGCGCATACCGAGTACAATGTGGAGTTCGACTCATCGCCCTGATGTTCTCGCATTAGTAGCTAGTATGGAGGATCGAGTGCACCGACATGTTACGAGGCTCATGATTACCTAGCAGAGTTGTTCGGTGTTCTTCACCGGGCATGGACATTGCCCGCATTCGTGCTCATGCACTGGGTGCGGCGAGCGCAGAGATCGACGCAGCGGACCGCTTTCAGCAGAAGGCCAAGACGGCCGGATATTTTGGCGACTTTCGAGGCGGACCGCCTCGAAGCAGACTAGTTATGTACTCCGCCATTGCAGAGTGGTCCCCGCACCCGGACCTCGATATTCAGAGCGTCGGGCTCCTGTGCTTCGATGTTCGTGAGTAGGGTGTTGCAGACGCACACCCCTACCGGTGTGGTCGATGGTAGCCGCATTTCGGGAGTGTCGTAGTACCAAGGAGCTTGTTATTCTTGGCGCCAGCAGGCCATATGACGAGAGACCGTCCCGACCAGGTAGCGCTGGTAGATAGCACAGCATCATCGGAGCAGCCATGGTTCTTCACCTTCCATAGCCGTGCGGATGTTCAGACACCTACAGCCCCTGCAGGTCGCGCTGGAGTTCTCAGCCTAGCGGCCTTTGAACCGCCTACTTTCAGTATATCCTTAACCATCTAGAGTTTTGTATGTTATGATAACGTGTTAAGTGTTATGTCTGATAGCTTTGTGCTAAAATGTGACTTAGAAGCATGCTTAGTGAAAGTGGTAAGCTGGGTGAGAAAATGATGAACCTTAGAATATTACAGAGAGACCTTAGATGTAAGGTCGTTTGAGTACAAGTTTTGCAAGTGATCCTTGTCGGAGTGCATTTTATGCCTAGAATGTATTGTGTGATAAGTCCTGGTTGAGTAAATGAAAGTGGTAGCTTACGATGTGATTTAGCAAGATTGTTCCGTGTCGGCGAGCAAGAGTTGGCGCGATAGTGGGTCGGGTCAGCCATGTTGCGCCAACCCGCCCCGCTTCGGCGGCGGTCAGCTCGTGGTCCCGCCAGTGGCGTGGTCACGAGGGTGCTAGGCCCAAGTTTAAATGACCAGCGTATGAGTTCGTGGATACGTTCGACCGTAGATCGTGAAGGCCGAATGGCCTTGGCGAAGATCGAGGCGAGTAAGATGACCAAGTTGGAGGTAGTGACTCCAAAGTTTTGGGAACCGAAATGATGATCAAGTATGGCACGATACTAGAAGAGTTCAAGTGTTCGGCGAGGTACTCACGTAAGGAGGAAGAGAACGTGTGTTATGTTTGTGGCCAGCGTGGCTTGACAACTTGTTAGAAGGAACTTCTTCGTTATCTGCTGAGAAGGAACATTCGGGACGAATGTTTCTAAGCGAGGGGAGAATGTTATACCCCGTATTTCCGCAGTATGTACGTGAGGCGCACGATAAAATTTTAGCCTTAAAGACTAGACAAGGTTCGATTTGTACACGTTGCCGAAAGAGTCGTTGACGCAAACGCTTCACAGCTTTAGGGAAAATTCCGCTATGTCATTTATAATTTTGGATTTTTCCGAGAGACGAAACATTTTGGACCAACGGAGGTGGCGTGTGTCACCTCACATCGAAGGCTCGACGCAATCGGGACGATTTGGGGCTACTTTAGTTGGTAGGATATTTTGTGCAAGTTGCGTGGTAGATGGATAAGGTAGCACATGGCTAAATCTCGCCTTACACTTGCTATGCACTTGTCTTCATCTCGCCATTGGTTGGCCTTCACTTGACCTATAAATACCCCTCTAGTTGAAGACATTCTTCATCCTAAACTTGTGCAATCTATCTAAGTCTCAAACTACTCCCTCCCTCTTGTCTTGCTTTCTTCCCAAAGCCCCTCCCCTTGAGAAAGGCCCTAAGCCGAGAGCACACCCCCTTTGTGAAGCTTTGGCGGGTATCCCCTAGCCTAGTTGTCTCAGATAAATACCCCTTGTTGTGGTATAGAAATACTCCCTAGTATTGTTATAATGTCCAAATACCTTGGCCCAAATACCTTGTAGTATTCCCAAGGTTACACTTATACAAGCCCGTAAAATACCGTTATACTTTCCTCACTCACTAAAACGAAACCCTAAGGAAATCTTCACCCGTTGTTGGTTGTAAGTAGAAGTTAGTTAGAACTTCTAAGGGTAGTTTGGAGCGGGTTGGAGCGCACGGAGTTGAGCTAAACCTTGCTCAGAGCGACTTTAAACTAGGATAATTTTGGGCTTATCGAGGTAATTATCTTGTCCTCTATTGTAATGAAATTACATGTTGTTGAATATATAGTTGTTGTATACTATATATAGTATCGAATCAGAATTACATAGGTTGCAGACATGAGACTTGTGTAGTAGTACCGCGGAGTAGAATTGTACCCGTTAGGTTAGATGTATAACCCCGTTGGCTTCGTAGCCTACCGATAGAGGAGGAGATTTACGCCATGTGGGGGAGGTGTCGAATTTTCTGAGAATGTTCTACGATGAGATCTAAATGTTAATAAGCGCGCTTGGCCTTATAGGTTGAAGTGCTACGTGTGACGTAATCTTACGGACTAAGGAGTCACGGTTGAGGTACTGGGCGCTGCTATTAGTCGACAACCGCCGCGGTATGTGAACCTCTTCCTATCTCTTCTAAAGCATGATACGTGTGAACTATGTAGTACTGCAGACGCATACGTGTTAATTATATTTGATTGTTGTAAAACATAAAGTGTTATAACTACTTTATGGGAGGTTGGTTATAACAGCTTTATGTAGGTAAGAAAATGGGTTGTGGTTTTTAAAAGATAACTGATTTGATTTATAACTGGCTTGGGCGTTATAATAAAACTCAAGTATTTCAAAAGATTTATGAATCGTTTTGAGCGGCGTAGTATTGTGTTTTGAAAACTTAAGAGTTATACTAGCTTTACGGGAAGTTAGGTATAACGGCTTAAGAATGGTTTACTGATGTTAGAAGTTAAGAGACTTGATCTTATAAGATAAGAGACTTAACTTATTTGTTTTAAAGTGAATGTTTATGTGAAACCTCATTCGTGAGTAATGAGTACTTGGTTTTATTTAAAGGGATAATGTTTTACCGATTTGAAATCGAATGTATCGATTGCACCACCGCGGCGTTAATAAAGGAAAATGTATTGAATAATGATGTATCGTATTAAAAACCAAGAGAAACCTCCATCCGCATAGAAACTAAGACGAGACAAAATGATATTACATTTTCTAGATCATAGTCTGTAATAAGAATGTTGTAAACAAGAATAACCTACTCACGTGAGACATATATTACTCAATTGTTCTAAAAGAAATCAAGTGATTAAGTTTATGAACTATGAAACCATTTGAAAATGGAAGCTTGAGTAATTGAAACTAGGCAAACCGAACTTAGGAAAAGAATGTTGTTACTTGATTTTGGAAAGGAATGTGGGTTGGTCATTCTAAGGCTACAGTATCGTGACTTTTATAAAAGTAATGGATCTCTTTTAAAAGAACTTAACGATGTAGTACTGGGGTTAAAACCCGACTTTGGCATAAAATGAAAGTACTTTGAGTTGTTGTGAAACTTGCCTATGCTTGTTGTTGGAAACTTGCCTATGCTTGTTGTTGCGGAAACTTGCCTATGCTTGTTGTGAAACTTGCCTTCGTGATGATAGCCTTTGTTGTGCAAGTGTGGTATTTCGTTACCGCGTTCCTCGATAGAGGCCGTTGACTTGTTGAGAACTTACTTGGACGCGTCTTTGGGCAGTGAAGAGAATTCCACGTATGTTTCATTTTGATTCTTGTCTTGTTGTTGATGTCATATGGACATGTCTACACCGACGCAAAGATTCGGCATGCGGCCACGCGTCGTTGATTACCCGATATATGGTTATTACCGCAACATGGACGTGTCTACACCGACGCAAGATTCGGCATGTGGCGTACGCGCGGGTTGACCACCCAAAGATATTGTTATTGAGGTTACACGGGCATGTCTACACCGTCGCAGATTCGGGCGTGTGGCCACGCGGCCTTGTTATTATTGTTGCATCATGGACATGTCTACACCGGCGCAAGATTCCAGGGTACGGGCCACGCGGCCTTGTTATTATTGTATCACGGATATGTCTACACCGATGCAAAGATTCCGGCACGCGACCGTGATGCGAACATGACGGATGTGGGCGTGAGACCCATAGTTATATTCGAGTGGTGACTTTGAGGCGCGAGTCCCCGACTTGATCGCTTTATGTTGCGTCGTATTTTGGTTATCATACATGTCTCGCTTTTAAGCTATTATGATTTCATTTACGTGATTTGTGGCTTCACATACTTGTTACTGCCGACCTCCTTCGGCCGCGCTCACGCCGCAGTAGAGGTACATCGGCCGTGGATCCCCGCTCCTAGATCTCATTTCAGTGTTGGAAAGCTCCGCTCCTTCGAGGCTTATCTTTGGTATGTTTCCTCGAGTTGTAGGTTCTTGTACATTCGTGGTATGGCGGCCCCGCTCCGTCATAGTTGTAAATCTTAAGTCCGAGTAATCACAGGCGTGGCCGAGGATAATCATTTGGGTTTTTATGTATATACCAAGGCAATCGCTTTGGTTGGCTTGCTTATTTATTATATCTCTCGTTTCATGACTCGTGTTTTATTTTCCGGTTTTCTCGATGTTGTATCACTAGGTGCAGGTAGGCACGATGAACGCCCGGTTCGGGCGTTACGCTTTTGTTAGTACTTGTTTTACCCGCGCCGTCCGTGTACGAAAGGTGTCCTAGTATGAGGATGCAAGTAGGAGGACTCACCTACCGCATCGTTGCGATTCGTAGTTCGAAGAAGAAGGCGTTAGCTGAGGAGGCCACCCCCACCTCGGTGTGGCCGTTGTTGTAAGTGTCATTATGGGGAGTGTCGTATTTCCTCGACAACTTGTTATGCTTGCGCCCAGCAGGGCAGGATTGATTGAAACGACAGAGGGTAGTGAAACAGTAGATACAGGTAGATCCTTAACCCTCTAGAGATTAGTACGTATGATAAGATGAGTATGTCTTAAATGTTATGTTCAGATGGCGTTGTGTTAATTGTGATTAGAAATCATGGTTAATTAAAAGGGTAAGATTGGGGGATAGAGAAAGTGGGAGCCTTAGAGTTGTATAAGTGGAGACCTTAGAGGCAAGTGCCATCTCAGTAAAGGATTTAGTTTATGTTTGATCCTTATCGGTGCATAGTGCACGTGAGGTATATTATGATAAGTCCCGAGTAGTGTGAAATGAAAGAGGTAGTTGAGCTAAGAAGACCGCTAGGTTTCGTAACTTGATTAGCGAGATTGTTCCGTCGGGAGCAAGAGTTTTGCGCGATAGGTCGGGTTGGGACCGACAAGGGTCAACCCGCGGCCGTATGGTGGGGGTCGGTTGTGTTGGTCCCGCTTTGTGTTAGGGTCATGGTGTTAGGCCCATGTTTAGATAACCAGCGTACGAGTTCGTGGATGCATTCGACCAGTAGTCGGGCCGAGGAGGTCAACCCATCTTGTCTTTTAGTCAAGACCGTTTACTCGGCAGAGGGTCATGCGAGATGATATGTCAGAAAGGTTGTAAGGCTACACGAGGTGCCTACTTTCACCTTATGACAGACAGTGGAGCCCAGTTTACGGCTGTTTCTTTTCTGGAGGTTTTACCAGGCAGGTTGTGAACTCAGTGAGTCTCGATGGCATTCGCCTCGCCGTTTGGATTCCAGGTACCGTGAGGATTGTTGCCTCTGCTGAGGAGTGTTTTTATAACCACCATTTCAAGATGCGGATATCGCCTTACGAAGCCTCAGAGGCGGAAGTGCAAGTTTGGCCGATTGGTTCGATGTTGGCAAAGTTCGATAGCTGGTTCATACTTGTTCGGCAGACGTGGATAAAGTGAAGCTTATCCGAAGAAGGTTATTAGCAGCTCGTAGTCAACGGTTGTGCGGATAATCGACGACGCTTCGAGTTCAAAGTTTACTGGGGTCTTCAGGTACCACCCTGAAAGGTGTGACGAGTTTTGGAAAACAGAGGGAACTTAGCCCAGTTACTTTGGGCCTTTTCGATTATGTGAAGAGTAGGCGATTGCCTATATGTTAGTATTGCCATCCGACGTAGAGGCGAGACGTCCGATCTTCATGTTGCTATGTTCTAAGAGTATCGAGATCCATCCAGAGTGTTTCCGCTAAGGATGACCAAGTTAGAGTGGTAACCCGAGATTTGAAATCGAAGAATGTCACGACCGAACCTCGCCGTGGATCGTGCCTTACCCCGGGCACCCAAGTAGACATACATCAGAGTAATCAGCGGAACATAAAGACAATACATGAAACCAGTGTAATAAGACAGTGAAATTAAGAAGACAAAGCAACTAAAACGGTTACAAAAGATATATAGAAACAACAACTCTTTCAACTCAATGCTTTAATCCTTTTTACAAACCCGCCCACAACAAGATTACGCACTTACGAATGATATGACAACAACGACGGACAGGGGCCGCCATACCCCGAACGTAGCACCTACAACAACAGGACTATACCAAGATAAGCCTCCGAGGAACGGAGCTTCCAAACGCCGAATCGTGACCCTAAGAGCGAGGATCAACGATCATGTACCTTACTCGCGGGCATGAACGCAGCTTCAAGGAGGTCAGTACAACAGGTACCAAGTATGTGAAACTGAAAAATACTGTAAATGAAATCATAGTAGTCTATATAAAGCAGGAGACATGTATGATAACCAAACTACAGTTCACAATAAATAAACAGTCATATCAAGTCAGGGACTCACGCCCTCAAGTCATCACTCAAACATAACAATGGGTCTCACGCCCACAACATCAATCGTGCCCGTGGAATACCTTCCTCACTGCCGGCAGTTTATGATATAAAAGCACCAAGGAACACACATGAACACCAGGTCCCACCTGTGCCATAATAAAACCGTACGGGGTAAGTACGAAGGCATAGCCGACTACTAACACCTACGCACTAACAAGGTCATGAATCAGATCATAAGATCGCTTCAGACCGCCACATGATCAAAGCGCCACTTGCTGCAGATCTAATGCGCGTCTAGCCTCGAACTTCCCGCACTCCGCATAGGCCAATCTCATCGGCCCGCATTTAGGTATTCCCGTCGAGGGTAGCACTCCCGATCGCCCCGACTTCGCGAAATGGCCACATGGACCGCATGCCCATAAAGGACGCACACTAACACCGAACTCGTAGTTCGCATGGATCACCCGGATCCGCATGCAGGTATTCTCGAATCATAGGTCACTAGACCCGCCGAAGTCTACCCCGCGTCGGAGGCGCAAATTTAACCTCCTAAATAAGTCAAGATGAATGGTACAATACTATCATAACGACCGATAGTTCACAATCAAGGAACCCTTTACACAAACATCACAAGATACTAACACACGTAGCATCCTAGCACATTTACTTATCAATCAACAAGAAAGTATTACAAGGCTATCACAAACCAACACAATCAAGTTATACACACAAGGTACTTTCTACTCTATGTCAACATGTTCGGGTTTCTATCCCCAAAGTACTTCATACATTAACTTTTTAAAAGATATGTTACTTTCCCAAAAGTCACACAATACCCGTAGTATATGAAAATCGAGTGATTATCTTTTGAGGTAAATCCAAACACTTATCTTTGTAAAATCAAGTAACAACATTATTATCCAAACGTCCAGGTTTTCCTAATTTCAAATGTTCACATTTCTTATCTTAGAAGGGTTTCAGAGTTCATAGTCTTATTCATTTAAGAATATAAGTCTCTATGACACTATCTGAGAAACATAAGCCTTATATGTGAGTAGGATATTCTTGTTTATAACAATCTTATTACAGCAGTCATGATCTAGGAAATATCATTTTGTCTCATCTTAGCATCACGCAGATGGAAGTTTCTACGGTTTTAATAATACTTAATCAAAACATTTCCTTTTATTAACGCTCGCAGTTGGTTTGTCGACACATTCGATTTCAAATCAAGAAACATTCTAAGCCGTTATACCTAACTTCCCATAACGCTAGTATAACTCTTAAGTTTTCAAAACCAAGTATTACTTCTTCTTTCAAAATGATTCAAAAATCTTTGAAATACTTCAAGTTCTTTATTAACACATAACAAGCCGCTTATAGTTCAAATCGCTTACCTTTTAAAACCACAAGTATATTCTACCAACATAAAGTCATATAACCAACTTCCCATAAAGCCGTTATAACACTTTATGTTTTAAACCAATCAAATACATTTAGCACACGACGCCTACCGCACTACATAGTTCACACATATCATGCTAAGAGATAGGAAGAGGTTCACATACCTCGCGACGAGTATCGACTAATAGCAAAACGCTCCAAGTACTTCCAACCGCTTCGCTACTCACGCCAAGTAGATCGCGCCACACGTGGTACTTCAACCTATAAGGCCACAAGGCGCTTATTAACATTTAGACCTCATCGTAGAACATTCTACCAAAATTCGGCAAAGACCTCCCCGCAACAAACAGAAATCTCCTCCTTTATCGAGGCCGCTACCAAGCCAACCGTGGGTTATACATCTAACCCGAACGGTACAATTCTACTCCACGTAAAAGCTACACAAGTCTACAGAATACATCCCATGTAAATACGTCAAGACTCTTCTTTCGAAAAGGTTTCTTATTATTCAGGCTTAAGTCAAAAGACATTGCCGATAACAACGTTCAGTTTTATATATATAGTATACTTCAACTATATAGTCTAACAATCATGTAATTTCCAATTACAATAGAGGGACAAGATATTTACCTCGATAAGCCCATAATTATCCGAGTTTAAATGTCGATCCTGAGCAAGGTTTAGCTCCTACTCCGTGCGCTCCGACCCGCTCCAAACAACCCTCAGAAGTTCTAACCAACTTCTACTTATAACTTCAACTATGGGTGAAGATTTACTTAGGGTTCGGTTTTGTGACTGACGGAAAGTATAATAGTATTTCTGGGCTTTTTGTATAGGTATAACCTTAGAATACTACAAGGTATACGGCTAAGGTAATTTGGGCATTATAACAATACTTTTGAGAGTATTTCTACCAAGAGGGGGTATTATACGAAGCAACTAGGCTGTGGGGTACCACCGCTAGCACCACAAAGGGAGAGGAGGCTCTCGCCACAAGTGCCACTCGCGGGAGGGGAAGGCTCGGACGAGAACCACAAGAAGGAAGAGGAGGGATTTTAACACTTAAGATTTTAGGATGAAGAAAGTCTTCAACATAGGGTGGTATTTATAGGCCAACCAATGGCCAACCAATGGCCAAGATCAAGCCAAGTGCTACACAAGTGTAAGGCCAAGATTCACCCAAGTACACCTTATCCATCTACCACACCAACCAACACAAAATATCCTACCTACTCCCTTAAGCCCAAATCGTCCATAATGCCGCCCAAAGCTTCCAATGCGAGGTGACACGCCACCCTCCCGTTGGTCCAAAATGTTATGTCTCTAAAAATCCGCAAAAATAATAAATGACATACCGGAAATTCCTTACGAAAGTCGGGAAACGCTTTAAAAACGACTCTAACCGGTGTTGTGAACAAAGTTAATTCGCCAAGCCTAATTACAAGTTTCAAATTTTCTACGCACGCCCCACGCATATACTGAAATACGGTATAACATTCTCCTCCTTAGAAACATTCGTCCCAATGTTCCTTCTAAGTCTCAAACAAACACGCGCCAAGATAGTCTTCTACTATACTTACGAACAATCCCGCCATACCGCCACGTAAACATCCGCGCAAAAATGCTTACATCCAAGTCCACGAGGAAACACCTCTAACCTCACCACAATTACCTCTCCACTGGGTCTAGAATATACCTCCTTCGACCTTTCCTTTACAAAGAAATGGTCACATCACCGCCGCAATACATGCTCGCTTCTCCCTTTACTCGCCGTGATACCACTTTTGTCACTTTGCCGCGAGGTTCTAGTGTCACCCCGCGACCTAACAAATGGTACCGACGCACGCGATCCCCGAGGCCGCCGTGACACTCGAACTCTTACCACATTTCGATATCGCTTCGCCAAATCTCGGTTACTATCTCCAATCGGGTCATCATTAATCGGGAACACTCAATGGATCTCCGATACTTTTCTCGCATATAGCAACACGAAGACGGACGATCGCTTCCTAAGTCGGACGACAAAAGCTAACATATAGGCAACCTGGCCTACTCTTCACATGAATTCAAAAAGTCCTAAAGTAACCCGGGCTAAGTTCCTTCTGTTTTCCAAAACTCGTCACACCCTATCCGGGGTGGTACTTTCAAGAAGACCGACCGTCAACTCAACTCTAGCGTCGCCGCCGATTATCCGCACGATTTCTCCGAGTTGCCGTAACCTCTTCTAGATAAGCTTTACCCTATCCACAATCACGGAACAAGCTCGAACCAACTATCCGACTTCGCCAACATCGAACCCATCGACCAAGAACTTACACTTCCGCCCCTACAAGGCCTCATAAGGCGACATTCAAAACCGAAATGGTAGCTTAAACACTCTCCACAGAGACAACAATCCCCACCACTACCTCAAATACACACACCGCCCGGCGAACGCGATTCTGAGACTCACCGAGTTCTTAACCCCGCTGGTAAAACTTCCGTAAGCCAAAACAGCCGCACTGGCTCCACTGTCGCCATAAGGTGAAGGTAGGCACCTGCAGCACTTTACAACCTTCTCGATATATCATCTCGCATAACCTCTCACGAGTAAACGGTCTTGCTGTAAGACAAGACTACCGACCTCCTCGCCCGACCATCGACAACGCGTCCACGAACTCAGACACGTTAACTAACTTGGGCCTAACACCCTCATAACCCTAACACAAAGCGGGACCACCACAAACTGACCCCACCACCATACAGGCCGCGGGTTGACCCGCAACGTTGCCTCAACCCGACCCGGCAACGTGCAAAACGCTAGCTCCCCGAAGGAAAACTCTCACTAATCACGTTACGAAAACCTAGCGGTCTTCCTAGCTCAACTACCCTCTTTCAAATCACGCTACTCAGGGACTTATCCCACAAACATAGCTCACGTGCACCATGCACTCCGATAAGGATCAAACATAACACTACACCTATACTCGAGATGGCCTTACCTCTAAGGTCTTTACGTATAAAAATCTAAGGCTCACACCTTCTCTATCCCCCAAAATCTTACTCGGTTAACCCACCATGATTTCTAATCACAACTAACACACTGCTATCAGAACATAGCACTTAAGGTATACTCACCTTATCACACATACTGATCTCTGAGGTTAAGGATATATCTATATCCATCGCTTTCACTCCCTTAGTCGTTTCTAATCAAATCCGCCCGTAGGCGCATAACTAGGAAGATGACGAACTACCCACCGATCCCGGGCTAAGTCCTCCTACTAGACACTTTCTCGACATCGACCGACGGCCGTAGTACAACAAGTACAACTAAAAGACGACATTCCCGATGACGCCCGCCACAAAGTGAATCGAAAACCCCGAGTTCGACTAACTCCTCGCATACCGAACGCATCAACCCCGCGGAGGACCTCTTTCAGACCGTGGATGCGCATAATCTAATTCCGCGAGGCGACTCGCCGAAGTTACCAAAGGACCTAGCCGCCCGCCCTTCTCGCCCTCGTTAACCCGCCGATCTCTACGCTTTCGGCTGCGGCATAAGCCCGCATCGTGCCATGCTCGCTTCAATCAAGAACTTACTTGCACAACCTTCTCGCTGATATTCATCAAGACTCGCGTACATCGGTATACTCTCCGGTAGTCAAATCCATAGTTAGCAAATGTGGTCGCCTCTGAAATCTATATTCTCTGCTCTGGCCGCGAACCAAGGTTCAAATATCATGGCCGCAGCAGAACCGCCGCCGCCGCTAAACTCTGGGCTAGCGACGCAGAACTCCCCGAATGAAGCACCACCTAAGGTGATAATTGGGCTCAGGCCCACGTAACCCTCTCTCAGACTCTACTCGCAGCCTGGCCGACTTGTCCTCCTGGCCGGTTGCCTACGCGAGGCATAACGGTAAGGGAAAGAAATACGTTAGAGGTCCAACTTACAACACAACTCTAAGGCACGATCTCGTGAGTGAGAAGAATAGAAACTAATCCTAAATATCCTATAGCCTCCTCGACATTATCGTGGTGCACAACACACCGATAATCAAGACTTCATCGATACTGGCCTAGACACTTTCCGAGGATTAATCGCTTCGATACCACTTTTGTCACGACCGAACCCGTGGATCGTGCCTTACCCCGGGCACCCAAGTAGACATACATCAGAGTAATCAGCGGAACATAAAGACAATACATGAAACCAGTGTAATAAGACAGTGAAATTAAGAAGACAGGCTAACCAAAAACGGTTACCTTCAGTATATATAGAAACAACAAC
The DNA here is from genome assembly GCA_029844215.1 of Przewalskia tangutica. Classification (NCBI taxonomy): domain Eukaryota; kingdom Viridiplantae; phylum Streptophyta; class Magnoliopsida; order Solanales; family Solanaceae; genus Przewalskia; species Przewalskia tangutica. Next base: position 41,249,437 of record CM056737.1, on the reverse strand, counting down.
TCTTTCAACTCAACAGCTTTAATCCTTTTACAAACCCCGCCCACAACAAGATTACTGCACTTACGAATGATATGACAACAACGACGGACGTGGCCTCGCCATACCCCGAACGTAAGCACCTACAACAACAGGGGACTATACCAAGATAAGCCTCCGGAGGAACGGAGCTTCCCAAACGCTGAACTGTGACCCTAAGAGCGAGGATCAACGACTGGTGTACCTTTACCTGCGGCATGAACGCAGCCCCCCGAAGGAGGTCAGTACAACAGGTACCAAGTATGTGAAACTGAAAATATTGTAAATGAAATCATAGTAGTATATATAAAGCGAGACATGTATGATAACCAAACTACAGCCACAATAAATAAACAATATATCAAGTCGTGACTCACGCCTCAAGTCATCACTCAAACATAACAATGGGTCTCACGCCACAACATCAATCGTGCGTGGAATACCTTCCTCACCGCCAGCTTTATGATATAAAAGCACCAAGGAACACACATGAACACCAGTCCCACTGCCATAATAAACCGTGACGGTAAGTACGAAGGCATAGCCGACTACTAACACCTACAGCATCAACAAGGTCATGAATCAGATCATAAGATCCGCTCTGCACCGCCACATGATCAAAGCCGCCACTTTCCCGCAGTATCTAATGTGCGCTTAGCCCTCGAACTTCCCGCAGCCCGCGATAGGCCAATCTCATCGCCCGCATGAGGTATTCCTCGCATCGAGGGTAGCTACTCCCGCGTCGCCCCGACTTCGCATCGCGTGGCCACATGGACCGCATGCCCATAAAGGACGACACTAACTCGAACTCGTAGCTCCGCATGGATCACCCGGATCCGCATGAGGTATTCTCGAATCATAGGTCACTAGACCCGCTCGAGTCTACCCCGCGACGGAGGGCAGCAACCTCCTAAATAAGTCAAGATGAATGGTACAATACTATCATAACGACTGATAGTTCACAATCAAGGGAACCCCTTTACACAAACATCACAAGATACTAACACACGTAGCATCCTAGCACATTTACTTATCAATCAACAAGAAAGTATTACAAGGCTATCACAAACCAACACAATCAAGTTATACACACAAGTTACTTTCTACTCTATGTCAACATGTTCGGGTTTCTATCCCCAAAGTACTTCATACATTAACTTTTTAAAAGATATGTTACTTTCCCAAAAGTCACACAATACCCGTAGTATATGAAAATCGAGTGATTATCTTTTGAGGTAAATCCAAACACTTATCTTTGTAAAATCAAGTAACAACATTATTATCCAAACGTCCAGGTTTGCCTAATTTCAAATGTTCACGCTTTCTTATCTTAGAAGGGTTTCGTAGTTCATAGTCTTATTCATTTAAGAATATAATTCTCTTTACACTATCCGAAAAACATAAGCCTTATATGTGAGTAGGATATTCTTGTTTATAACAATCTTATTACAAAGACCATGATCTAGGAAATATCATTTTGTCTCATCTTAGCTTCTATGCATGGAAGTTTCTACCGGTTTTAATAATACTTAATCACAAAACATTTCCTTTTATTAACGCAGCAGTTGGTTTTGTCACACATTCTCGATTTCCAAATCAAGAAACATTCTTAAGCCGTTATACCTAACTTCCCATAACGCTAGTATAACTCTTAAGTTTTCAAAACCAAGTATTACTTCTTCTTTCAAAATGATTCAAAATCTTTTGAAATACTTCGTTCTTTATTAACACATAACAAGCCGCTATAGTTCAAATCGCTACCTTTTAAAACCACAAGTATATTCTTACCAACATAAAGTCATTATAACCAACTTCCCATAAAGCCGTTATAACACTTTATGTTTTAAACCAATCAAATACATTTAGCACGTATGCGCTCACCGTACTACATAGTTCACACATATCATACTAGAAGAGATAGGAAGAGGTTCACATACCTCGCGACGAGTATCGACTAATAGCAAAACGCCCAAGTACTTCCAACCGCGGCTACTCCTAAGCCAAGTAGATCGCGCCACACGTAGTACTTCAACCTATAAGGCCACAAGGCGCTTTATTAACATTTAGACCTCATCGTAGAACATTCTACCAAAATTCGCAAGACTCCCTCCCGCAACAACGTAAATCTCCTCCTTTATCGAGGCTACCAATCCAACCAGGGGTTATACATCTAACCCGAACGGTACAATTCTACTCACGTAAAAGCTACACAAGTCTCATCAGAATACACCCTATGTAAATACAACAAGATTTTCTTTCGAAAGGTTTCTTATTATTCAAAGCTTAAGTCAAAAGACATTGCCGATAACAACGCTCGCTTTTATATATATAGTATACTTCAACTATATAGTCTAACAATCATGTAATTTCCAATTACAATAGAGGGACAAGATATTTACCTCGATAAGCCCATAATTATCCGAGTTTAAATGTCGATCCTGAGCAAGGTTTAGCTCCTACTCGCGCGCCCGACTCGCCTCCAAACAACCCTCAGAAGTTCTAACCAACTTCTACTTATAACTTCAACTACGGGTGAAGATTTACTTAGGGTTCGGTTTTGTGACTGACGGAAAGTATAATAGTATTTCTGGGCTTTTTGTATAGGTATAACCTTAGAATACTACAAGGTATACGGCTAAGGTAATTTGGGCATTATAACAATACTTTTGAGAGTATTTCTACCAAGAGGGGGGGTATTATACGAAAGCAACTAGCAGTGGGTACCCCACGGCTAGCACCACCCCGGGGAGCGGGGGCGGCTCTCGGCCACAAGGCCACTCAAGGGGGAGGGGGAAGGCTCTTGGACGAGAACCACAAGAAGGAAGAGGGAGGGATTTTAACACTTAGAAGATTTTAGGATGAAGAAAGTCTTCAACATAGGGTGGTATTTATAGGCCAACCAATGGCCAACCAATGGCCAAGATCAAGCCAAGTGCTACACAAGTGTAAGGCCAAGATTCACCCAAGTACACCTTATCCATCTACCACACCAACCAACACAAAATATGCTACCTACTCCCTTAAGCCCAAATCGTCCATAATGCCGTCCAAAGCTTCCAATGTGAGGGTGACACATGTCACCCTCCCGTTGGTCCAAAATGTTATGTCTCTCGGAAAAATCCGCAAAAATAAATGACATAGCCGGAAATTCCCTTACGAAGTCAGAAACGCTTTAGAAAAACGACTCTAACCGGGTGTTGTGAACAAAGTTAATTCGGCCAAGCCTAATTACAAGTTTCAAATTTTCTACGTACGTCCTTACGTACATACTCTGGAAATACGGGGTATAACAAGTAACATAAATGTGGTAAGTTATGAGAAACAGTTCGAGTGTACGAGAAGGGTACGACGAGTAAGAGAAGAAGCGAGCATGTATTACGAGCATGATTGTGATCATTTCTTTTGTAAAGAGAAGGTGCGAAGGGAGTATCTTTTAGCTCTTGGGTGGGAGTTTTTGTAGTGATGGAGGTGTTTCCTTGTGGACTTGGACGTAAGTATTTGCGCGTGTTGTATTGTGGCCAGGTGTGGCATGATTGTTTTCGTAGGTATAGCAGTGAAGACTATATCGCGCACGTTGTTTTGAGACTTAGAAGGAATATTCGACGAATGTTTCTAAGGAGGAGAATGTTATACCGTATTTCCAGTATGCGTGAGGACGTGCGTGAAAAGTTTGATCCTTAGGCAATGGCCGAAATTATTGTTCACAAGTACCGAAAAGAAGTGTTTCCCTAAACGTTTTCCAAGACTTGCGGCGGGAAAATACTTATGTCATTTATTATTTTTGCGGATTTTACCGAGAGATAAAATATTTTGGACCAACGGGAGGGTGACATGTATCACCCTCAAAGTGGACGGCAAAGGGGCCATCTTTTACACGTTTTTGTTGGCTTGGAGTTGGTAGGATATTTGTAGATATTTTGTGTGGTAGATGGATAAGGTGCACATGGATGAATCTTGACCCTACACTTGCCTTGCACTTGGCATGATCTTGGCCATTGGTTGGCCATTGCTTGACCTATAAATACCCCCTTAGTTGAAGACATTTCTTCATCCACAAACCATTTTCTAAGTCTTGAAAATCCCTTCCCTCTTGGTAGTGTTTCGTCCAAACACCCCTCCTCCTTTGAGAAGGCCCTCGCCGAGAGCCCTCCTCGCCGAAAGTATCCTCCCAGTGGTGCTGAGGGTACCCCTTGCCTATTTCTTCTCAAAAATACACCCCACCTGGTAGAAATACTCTCTAAGTATTGTTACTATTCCAAAATACTGGCCCATATACCTTGTAGTATTCAAGGTTACACTTATAAAATCCCGAAATACTATTATACTTCCTTCACACAAAAACACAACCCTAAGGAAATCTCCATAGTTGGATGGGGTATTAAGAAGAAGCTGCGTAGAACTTCTAAGGGTTGTTTGGAGCGGGTTGGAGCACCCGGAGTAGGAGCTAAACGTTGCTCAGGATCGACATTAAACATTGGATAATTTTGGGCTTACTGAGGTAAATATCTTGTCCTTTTATTGTAATTGGAAATTACATACTGTAGTAGTATAGAAATGAATATAAGATTCATAGAAGGAGTTGAACTGTTATAGAAGAATATTAAAGAAGGACTAAATCATTTACATAGATTTGTATTCTGATGACGTGCTTAACGGTGGAAGTCACGCCCGATTTTCCGTAAATGAACCTACGATTATTCTCGCAGAGTAGTCTAGCTATTGATAGACTCGTATAACCTTTATAGGTTGAATGTTCTGCGAGTAGCATGTGCTACTTGAGAGATGGACAAGGCTAGCGTTATAGCGGAAGCGTTTTGCTAATGATGATAATCGTCGCGAGGTATGTTATTCTTCCTATCCTTCGAGCATGATATTTTAAAGAAAATATATATAGTACGGTAGACGTCGTGTGTTAATCGAATAATAATTACGGCAATGTCTTTTTAAGCTCGAATAATAATTGCGAATGTCTTTGACTTAAGCCTAATAATAAGAATCTTGAAGTATTTCAAAGAATCTTGAATCATTTTTAACAAGAGTAATACTTGGTTTTAAAACTTAAGAGTTATACTAGCTTTATGGGAAGTTAGGTATAACGGCTTAAGAAAGATAAAAGAATGGTTTATAAATTTTAGAAGTTAAGAGACTTGATCTTAAAAGATAAGAGACTTGACTTAAAGGAATTAATATGAATTTTGTTAATAAGTGAAACCTCATTCGTGAGTAATGAGTACGTGGTTTTTAAAATGGGATAATGTTTTACGATTTGAAATCGAATAAGTATCGAACAAACCATTGCGCGCTAATAAAAGGAAATGTATCAATAATTAAGTATTATTAAAACCAAGAGAAACCTCCATCCGCATGAAGCTAAGATGAGACAAAATGATATTACATTTCCTAGATCATGGTCGCTTTAATAAGATTGTTATAAACAAGAATAACCCACTCACATATAAGGCATATGTTTCTCAAATCGTTTTAAAGGAGAATTATATCATTAAGTGATTAAAACTATGAACTACGAAACCTTTCGAAAAATGAGAAACTCGAGCGCTTGAAATTAGGCAAACTTGAACGTTTGGAAAATAATGTTGTTAATTGATTTTACAAAAGGAAGTGTTTTGGTTTACTTAAAATGATAGTCACTCTATTTTAATACTACGTATTGTGTGACTTTGAAACGATCTTTTAAAGAGTTAATGTATGAAGTACTTGGGGATAAACCCGAAAGTGTTAAACATAAAGTAGAAAGTACATGCGTGAATAACTCGATTGTGTTGGTTTGTGATAGCCTTGTAATACTTTCTTGTTGATTTGATAAGTAAACATGTTAGGATGCTACGTGTTAGTATCCGTGATGTTTGTGTAAAGAGGTTTTCTCTTGTTGTGCTTATGTTGTTTAACGATAAGTCGTTATGTTATTATATCACATACCCCGACTTATTATACCAGGGCTTGCCACCTCGATGCGGTCTATACGCCCTATGCGTCTATGTGACTACGCGAGCGGCGGTATGCTCCGTGATTGATCATTCCGGTGTTTTATCCCCGGAGGATGCCCTACGCGATGCAATGTGACTATGCGGTCTATCGAGACTATGCTGCGGGAGTCCGTGAGGCCGGGTTAGCTACCGACGCGGTCTATACGACCCATGCGTCTATGTGTGACTATGCGGTGCGGGAAGTCGGATTAGGCACGATAATGATACTATGGGCATCGACCTTGCCGATCATTAGCGCCTAGAAAAGACCGATTCTGATATCTATTTCACTCTTGATTGATGTTGTGGCGTGAGACCCATAGTTATATTTGAGTGATGACTTTGAGGCGTGAGTCCTCGACTGACATGACCGCTTATTTATTGTGAATTGTAGTTTGTTATCATACATGTCTCCCGCTTTATATAGACTACTATGATTTCATTTACGATTCTCGCTTCACATACTTGGTACTGTATCAGACCTCGCCGGGCTGCGCTCATGCCGGGTAGAGGTACACGCCGTTGATCCTCGCTCTCTAGTGGTCACGATTTGCTGGGAAGCTCGTTTCTCCGAGGCTTATCAGGTATAGTCCTCGTCGTAGTAGGTAATTACATTCGGGGTATGGCGGCCTGGCCCCGCCATTGTTGTCATATCATTCTTAGAGGTCCGTAGTATCGCTAGGCAGAATTGTAAAAAAATGGATGTAACTGTTCTAGTTGATATATATATATATGCTGCAAGGAAAGTTTTTCTATGATAACTGTTTTTCACTTCACTTTATTTATGTCTTGTTTTATATTCCGCTGATTACTCGATGTATGGCTACTTGGGTGCGGTAAGGCACGATCACGCGAGGTTCGTCGTGTGACAATAACATCTCGCATAACCTCCGCCGAGTAAGCGCCCCGACTAAAAGACAAGACGACGACCATCGCCCTACTACATCGTCGAACGCATCCATAAACTCGTATGATGGTTACCTAAACTTGGCCTAATACCCGCGTGACCCTATCATCTAGCGGGACCACCTCAACTGACCCCACATTCGGGCCGGGTTGACTCGCGATATGGCCTCAACCCGACACACCGACTAAACTCGCTCCGATCCGAACAACTGACGATCACGCCATGAAAGCTACCACTTCCATCTCACACTACCCATGGAATTATCCCACAATATATATCACGCATACCGAGTACTTCGACAAAGACCAACCGTAAAATCATCCACTCGTGACGCCTTGCATCCAAGGTCCCAACTGTTATAAATTCTAAGGCTCCCATTTTCTCGCCCCGACTTACCCTTTCAACTACCCATGTATTCTAATCACAACTTACACAATGCTAACCGAACATAGCACTCACATGATCTACCATAACGGCTTTAAACAAGTCTCTTGGTCAAGATATCTCTGTAACATCGCCTCACTTTCCCTTTGTCGCTCTAATCAAATCTCGCTCACTGGCGCATAACTACAGGTGATGAACCAAAGCGATCCGGGCGCTGAAGTCGAACATCCGCGCACTCGTCGGACAATTTCCGCAAATGGCGACGGTCGCGTAAAACAAGCATTAGTAAAAACGACATTTCGGGATGACGCCTACCACAAAGTGAACATCGAGGCAAATCAACTCGGCTAGAACCTATGTAAATCTGCGAACCGTAAACCAGGAGTTCGACCAACTCCTAAATACCCCGAACGCCCCGGGTATGGAGGACCACTCAGATCGCGAGGCGCATAACCGGCTGCAGAGAAGATCCGCCGAAAGTTACCAAAGGACCTGCTCGCCTCCTCGATCGATTCGTTAATCCGCCGATCTAAGTTCCTCGCCTACGCTCAGATGCGGCAATGTCCATGTCGATCAAGAGTTACTCTTGTACAACTCTGCGCTAGATAATCGCTGTCTCGTGATATATCGGTGCACTCTATCCTCCATGTCGCCATTAAAGCGAGACATAACGAGCCAATGAGTCAAACTCTATCAGTATTCTCAACCGTCCGCCTGCTCGCTTAACATCATAAATCTATCCGCTCGAAGCCTCATCGCGAGGCGTGTGTAAATGCCTCGAGAACTCGTCCCAACCGGTGAGGTCCACGACCAACCTCGGCCCGTGATCGTGCCTACCCCGGCACCCAGAGTCATACATCGAGAAAATCAGCGAACATAAATCAATAACATGAAATAACAGTATAAACACATATGTGAACACTTGCCTTTCGGCATATATATAAACAACAACTCTTTCAACATGAACAGTTTAATCTTTTACAAACCCCGCCACAACAAGATTACATGCACCTACGAATGATATGATAACAACGACGACAGGCCCGCCATACCCCGAATGTAAGCACCTATAACAGGGACTATACGAAGATAAGCCTCCAAGGAACGGAGCTTCCCAAACGCCGAATCGTGACCCTAAGAGCGAGGATCAACGATCGTGTACACCTTACTGTGCATTTAACGCAGCCAAGGAGGTCGATAACAAAAGTACCATGTGAAATGAAAATACTATAAATGAAATCATAATAGTCTATAAAGCAGAGACATGTATGATAACCAAACTACGCATACAATTAAATAAGCAATGTCAAGTCGTGACTCACGCCTCAAAGTCATCACTCAAATATAACTATGGGTCTCAAGCCCATAACATCAATCATGCCCGTGGAATACCTTTCCTCACCGCTTTATGATATAAAAGCACCAAGAAATACACATGAACACCGTGTCCCACTGTGTCCTAATAAAATAGTACAGATAAGCAAGGCATAACCGACTACTAACACCTGCACGATCAACAAGGTCATAAATCAGTCATGATATCTCGCTTGATCACTACATGATCAAAGTCACGCTCGCAAAGATCAAATGTCGCGTCTAGCCCCGAATCTCCGCACTCGATAGGCCAACCTCAGGCCCGCATGAGGTATTCCTCGCATCGAGGGTAGCTACTCCGCATCGCCCCGACTCGCAATCCGCGTAGCCACAAGACCGCATGACCACAAGGCCGCAAACAAACTCGAACTCCCGTAGTTCCGCACGGATCCTGGACCCGCACAGGTATTCTCGAATCACGGTCCTGCATCACCGAAGTCTACCCCGCGTGGAGGGCACGCCAACCTCCGAGACAAGTCAAGGTGAGTGGTACAATATCAACATAACGGCTGATAGTCAAACAACTTTAAGCGCAGTCGAGGGGAAAGCCCTTTACACTAACATCACAAGATACTAACACACGTAGCATCCTAGCATGTTTACTTATCAATCAACAAGAAAGTATTACAAGGCTATCACAAACCAAACACAATCAAGTTATACACACAGGGTACTTTCTACTATATGTCAACAAGTTCGGTTTTTATCCCCAAAGTACTTCACGTTAACTCTTTAAAAGATCGTTACTTTCACGTGTCACACAATAATTCGTAGTATATGAAAATAGAGTGATTATCTTTTTGAAGTAAATCAAAACACTTACCTTTGTAAAATCAAGTAACAACATTATTTTCCAAACGCCCAAGTTTGCCTAATTTCAAATGTTCACGCTTTATTTTAGAAAGGTTTCGTAGTTCATCGCCTTATTCATTTAAGAGTATAATTCTCTTTAAACCATCCGAGAAACATAAGCCTTATATGTGAGTAGGATATTCTTGTTTATAACAATCTTATTACAACCATGATCTAGGAAATATCATTTTGTCTCATCTTAGCTTCTATGCATGGAAGTTTCTACCGGTTTTAATAATACTTAACTCCAAAACATTTCCTTTTATTAACGCCAGTGGTTTGTCGATACATTTCGATTTCAAATCAAGAAACATTCTTAAGCCGTTATACCTAACTTCCCATAAAGCTAGTATAACTCTTAAGTTTTTCAAAAACCAAGTATTACTTCTTCTTTCAAAATGATTCAAAAATCTTTTGAAATACTTCAAGTTCTTTATTATCACATAACCAGCCAGTTATAGTTCAAATCAGTTACCTTTTAAAAACCACAAGTATTTTCTTACCTACATAAAGCTGTTATAACCAACTTCCCATAAAGCCGTTATAACACTTTATGTTTTAGACCAATCAAATATATTTAACACATGTATGTCTATCGTACTACATAGTTACACACATCATGCTAGAAGAGATAGGAAGAGGTTCACATACCTCACGACGATTATCGACTAATAGCAAAACGCTCCAAGTACCTCAAACCGCTTGGCTACTTAAGCCACGTAGATCGCGCCACACGTAGTACTTCAACCTAAAAAGGCCACGTGCTTATTAACATCTAGATCTCATCGTGGAAAATTCGACAGACCTCCCCAACAACAGAAATCTCCTCTCTATCGGCCGCTACCAAGCCAACGGGGTTATACGCCTAATCCGACGCACAATTCTACCTCACGTAAAAGCTACACAAGTCTACTGAATACGCCCCATGTAATTACAGTCAAGATTTTCTTCAAAAGGTTTCTTATTATTCGTGCTTAAGTCAAAAGACATTGCCGATACGTCAGTTCTATATATAGTATACTTCAACTATATAATCTAACAATCATGTAATTTCCAATTACAATAGAGGGACAAGATAATTACCTCGATAAGCCCATAATTATCCAAGTAGAGATGTCGATCCTGGGCAACGTTTAGCTCCAACTCCGAGCGCTCCAACCCGCTCTAAACCACCCTTAGAAGTTCTAACTTCTACACAATACTCCAACCGACTATGGAGATTTTCCTTGTGGTTTCGGTTTTGACGACGGAAAGTATAATAGTATTTTCTGGCTTTTGTATGTTGTAACCTTGGAATACTACAAGGTATAAGGCTAAGGTATTTGGGCATTATAACAATACTGAGAGTACTTCAACCAAGCGGGGTGTGTTACACGAGAACAACACTCTAAGAGAGGGGGCTCTGGCTAAGGCTCACAAAGGAGAGGGTTTCGCCAAAGGCCTCACTATGGAGGGGGCTCTTGGACGAGTCAACAAGAGGGAGGAGAGGGTTTTCAAGATTTAGACAAGTGAGGAGTGGATGAAGAAGTCTTCACTTCGAGGGTATTTATAGCAGCAAAGGCCAACCAATGGCCAAGATCAAGCCACGTGCAAGGCAAGTGTAAGGCCCTTGATCAAGCCATGTACACCCTAACCCCTACTCCACAAAACACTCCACAAAACAAGGCACAAAACAAGGCACAAAACAAGGCCAAAAGATCAAGCCAAAATCATCCCACTTGACGCCCAAATCGCCCAAAGCGCCCACTTGCTTCAATGAGGTGACACACGCCACCCTCCCGCTTGGTCCAAAATGTTTCATCTCTCGGAAAATCCGCAAAAATTCTAAATGACATAGCCAAAATTTTCCTACGAAAAGTGTGGAAACGTTTCGTCAAGAAAACGACTCCTTTCGGTAGTTGTGTACAAAAATCGATCCAATGCCTATCTAAGGCTCAAATTTTCACGCACGCCCTCACGCATATACTGAAATACGGTATAACAGAGGCGACGCTTTCCCGGGATAGTTCCCATGAATCAAACCGTCGATCAGAATACCATGCAAATGTCGTAACCTAAGACCACCGATCGGCTCTCAAGCCTCGATCACTCTCATGATCCGTCAGAATCAAATAAACTCGAGGTTCTTCCTCGCCATCGATCCATAGAACTCGGGTGGACTGCAACTCCAGAAGTCCCGAAGTCTCAAACTATCGGATCTAGGGTGAACTACTCGTATTACCGGAACTTTTGACTCTCGTTTGGCCTCATTCCTAGCCACAAGTCCGCTAGAATCGCCATCTCCTTGTAACTCGTATCCTGGCTCCGGTCGTGAACCAAGACTCGTGTATCGTGGTCTCGCAGACATCGCCGCTACTCTAAACTCTCTCGCTAGCGCGCCGCAACTCCCGAATGAAGCACTATCTCGTAATGACCGCCCGTGCCCCTCAGAACCCTCCGTGTTCTACTCGTAGCTCCTCCGCGCCTTGCCCATCTCGCCTGGTTGCGTAGAGGCATAACTAGCACAAACGAATACGCAGAGGAGTCCAACTTATAACACAGACTAAGGCACGATCTCGAGTGAGAAGAATGGAAACCAATCCTAAATATCCTGCAGCCTCGATTATAGGTGCACAACACGATAATCAAGACTCTACTAGATACGTCAGACACTTTCCGAGGATTAATCGCTCGATACCACTTTTGTCACGACCACCGCTCGGATCGTGCCTACCCGCACCCTAGTGATACAACATCGAGAAAATCAAATAAAATAAAAACTTACACATGAAACAAGATATACAATAAGAAAAATAGGCTAACCAAACGTCACCTTCTGCGTATATTTAAAAGATTAAACTCCAAAGCATATCCCTTTACAAACCCTTCCCACAACAAAGATTCTGCACTTCTAAGAATGTTATAACAACAACGACGGACAGGGCCGCCATACTCAATGTAACGCATAACGACAGGGACTATACCAAAGATAAGCCTCCGAGAAATGGAGCTTCCAAAACGTGATCGTGATCCTGGCGAGGATCAACAATCGGTACCTCTACCGCGGCATGAACGCACTCGGCGAGGTCGATAACAGTACCAAGTATGTGAAATCAGAAAGTATCAAATAAAATCATAACATTTTAAAACCAATTACAAATACGCATTTAACAACCAATTTAACCGCATACACAAAGATAAACAAGAGCAAAATAAATATAACGAATCGGGTCTTTTCTAGGCCGCTAATGATCGGCAAGGCCAATCGCCCATAGTATCATTATGCGAGCCTAATCTCGAACTCCCATTACCGCATAGGCCACATAGGCCCGCATGAGGTATTCTCGACGGGTAGCTAACCCGCGACATCATCCTCGACCCCGTTCGCATAATCCTACGACCGCATGAGGTATCCTCTCATCGGCGTAACACACCCGAGTGATCAATCTCGAACTCCGCAGCCGCATAGGTCACATGGACCCGCATGAGGTATTCCTCGCATCGAGGGTGACAAGTCCTCGGCATCATAACAAGTCAGGGGGGTATGTGATATATATAGCAGTACAACGGGCTTATCGTTTAACCACGTAAGCACAACAAGAATAACCCCCTTACATAAATATTACAAGACACTAACACACGTAGCATCATAACATGTTTACTTATCAAACCAACAAGAAAGTATTACAAGGCTATCACAAGCCAACATAGTCAAGTTACTCACACAAAAGTCACACGATACCCGTAGTATCGAAATAGAGTAACTATCTTTTAAGTAAACCAAAACAATTTCCATACCTTCTTTTTAAACCAATCTTAAGACAAAAGCATGCTTTCCTTTTTAAACCATTTTAAGACAAACCCATTTTAAGACAAAACCATGCCTTCCTTTACAACAAAGACACTTTTTCCTTTTTTAAAGTCAAGTAGCAATATACTTTTTAAACCAAGTGTCTTACTCTTTTAAAAACAAGTAACCTATACCTTTAAATCAAGTTACTTCTCCTTTCCCAAAATCAAGTCTCTTTACTTCCAAAAAATCAGTTTCTTAATCTTTAAATCATATCTTTTAAGGAAACCAACTTCCAACCTTTAAAATGTCAAGTTATCATTTTAAATCCAATGATAAAACCATTCTTTTGTTTTCATAAAGTCGTTATAAATAACTTCCCATAAAGCTATTATAACACTTTATGTTTTAAACCAACCAAGGACAACTATTCTTATTTTCGAAACCAAGATAACTTTATTCTTTAAAATACCACACACCCATTTCTCATGAATGAGGTTTTACAACTTTTTTAACATAATTCAAGTCAAGGACACAAAAGGAAAATCAATTTCCTTTAAACACACGCGGCCTACCGCACTATATATATTTCACAATAATCATGCTAGAAAGGATATGAAGAGGTTCACATACCTCGACGATTATCGACAATTAGCAAAATGCTCCAAAGTACTCTAACCTGCCTTTTCTTTTCCACCCTTCAAGTAGAATACGCCACTTGTAGTACTTCAACCTATAGTCATAAAACGTCTATTAACTTCTAGATCTCTTCGTAGAACATTTCTAAGAACAAGGTTCCATATTCTACGGAAAATTCGGCAAAGACCTCCCGCATGACCACATAAATCTCCTCCTCTATCAAGGCCCGCTGAACGGCCAGCCTCCTGGAGGTTACACGCCTAACCGACGTACAACACCGCCCATAATACTACAAGTCATCAGAATACAAATCAATGTAAATACAGTTCAATTCTTTTTAATCATCCTTCCAATATATCTTCTACTCAATTATTAACTACTACAACAAGTAATTTCCAATTACCATAGGGGGATAAAGATCATTACCTCGATAAGCCCAAAATTATCCAAGATTTATAAGTCGATCCTGAGCAACGTTTAGCTCCAATTCCTTACGCTCCAACCCGCTCCAAGCAACCCTTAGAAGTTTCTAAACAACTTCTCTTAACACTTCATCTAAGCTATGAAGATTTTTCTAGGGCTTCATTTCATGACTATCGAATAAAGTAGTATTTTTCCGGGATCTTAGTATAAAGATAACTTGAAATACTACAGGGATTTTTTTGGCTAAGGTATATGGGATTATAACCACACTTGAAGAATTCTACTCAAGGTGGGGGTGTTGGACGAGAACTCACTAGGGGAGGAAGAATTTTGGCCTTGGAAACTCTTAAGTGGATGAAGAATAAGTCTTGCACACGCGGTATTTATAGAGAAATCAATGGCTAGGATTTAAGCAAGTGTATGGGAGGATTGGGTACATGTGTGGGTAGTTAGCCAACCATTTGTTCACCACAAAATGGGACAAGGGCTTGCCACTTGCCCCTCACCGCCCGCCCGCCACGTGTCCATCAACACCGCCACACGCCACGTGGGGTGACACGTGTCGCCTACTCGCCCAAAATATTTCATCTTCCAAAATATCCGTAATGCCAAAAATCCGAAAATAAAGTGGCCCCACAAAACAAGAAATTCTCCCGCGGCCCCACGTGACCAATTCCGGAAATAAAATTCCATAATTCTCAAATATCCCAAAAAGTCCAAATACCAAATCTGGGAATCCAATTCCCATTAACGAACCTTTTTCCTTCACAAAATCCGGAAACTTTTCCGTCGAAAAATCACATCTTTCTTCCTTTCCAATTTAATGTCGTATTGTCGTACGTACGTCCTCGTATACATACTCTGGAACTACGGGGGGTAACAGATTATTACTCCATGGACTAGCTCCTCATGAAGACATGTACCCGAGATGAGGGATTCCACGAGCATGTTATATATGATTTTTACCCCGTGTCCATGCTTATACGATGAGTGATTCCGGGTGTCACGACCCGAACCCGGGCCCGTGACTGGTGCCTTACCCCGGGCACCCTAGTGATACAACATCAGAGAAAATCAGCGGAAATAAAAACATGAACATGAATTAAGAGACATGATAAATAAGCAGCCAACCAAAACAAATTTTCCGGTATATATACATAAATACCCAACGCTTATCCTTTTTACTGCATCGCCTACAACAAAGACTACGCACTTAAGAAGTGACAACAACTATGACGGACAGGCCCGCCATACCCCGAATGTACAAGAACCTACTGCACTGTGGTAACATACCAAAGATAAGCCTCAAGGAACGGAGCTTCAACACGAAATGTGATCCTATAAGCGGGATCGGCGATCGATGTACCTTTACTGCAGATGAACGCACCCAAGGAGGTCGATAACAGTACCAAGTATGTGAAATCAGAAATATCAGAATGAAATGATAATAGTCTATATAAAGCAGAGACATGTATGATAACCAAACTACGATTCACAACATAAAAGCGTATGTCAAGTCGTGACTCACGCCTCAAAGTCATCCTCACGTACGTGGAACTCCTTCCTCACCGCCAGCCTAGGTACAAATCATGTGATACGTATAACGTGTCTCGCCATCTTATGGACCCAATATAGAAACGTGTGGAATACATTCGGTTCATCCCATGAACCGTAGTCGAGTGGAATACATTCCCGGATGAACCGGTAGTCAAGTGAAATACATTCCCGGATGAACCGGTAGTCAAGTGAAATACATTCCCGGATGAACCGGTAGTCGAGTGAAATACATTCCCGGATGAACCGGTAGTCGAGTGAACACAATACTTGCACAACAAGGCTATCACACGTAACATGGTCAAGTTTCATAACAACAAGCATAGGCAAGTTATACACAACTCAAGGTACTTTCATTTTATGTCAAAGTCCGGATTTTAACCCTAAAGTACTACGTACGTTAAATTCCTTTTAAGATCCATTTCTTTTACAAAGGTCACCCGATACCCGTAGTATCAAATAATAGAATGACTAACATTGTTAAGTAAACCAAAATGCTTTCCTTTGTAAAATCAAGTAACAACCTTATTTTCCAAACGGTCAAGTTTGCCTAATTTCAGATGCTCAAGTTTCTCATTTTAGAAAGGGTTTCGTAGTTCATAGTTTTAATCCTTTAAAACATAATTCTCCTTTAAACGTTTTGAGAAACATATGTCTTATATGTGAGTAGGTTATTTTTGTTTATAATCAATCTTATTAAGCAGCCATGATCTAGGAAAAGTAATATCATTTTGCCTCATCTTAGCTTCTATGCAGATGGAGGTTTCTACTGGTTTTAATACCATACTTCATTATTCAATACATTTTCCTTTATTAACGCTGCAGTGGTTTGTCGATACTCATTCTGATTTCCGAAATCAGTAAAACATTATTCCTTTTAAACCAAGTACTCATTACTCACGAATGAGGTTTCACACTTTTAACAAAATTCATATCAATATCATTAAGTCAAGTCTCTTATCTTCTAAAAATCAGTAAACCATTCTTCTTTATCATTCTTAAGACGTTATACCTAACTTCCCATAAAGCTAGTACAACTCTTATGTTTTCAAAGCCAAGTATTACTCTTCTTTCAAAAAGGTCTTTTTGAAACACTTCAAGTTCTTTATTACTATACATCAAATCCGTTATAAGTCAAATCGATTTACCTTTGAAACCACAAAGCATTTTCTTACCTACATAAAGTCAAGTTATAACCAACTTCCCATAAAGACGTTATAACACTTTATGTTTCAAACCAATCAAATACATTAAACACATGTACGTATACCGTACTACATAGTTATACACATATCATGCTAGAACAGATAGGAAGAGGTTCACATACCTCGCGACGATTACCGACTAATAGCAAAGCGCTCCAAGTACCTCAAACCGTCGGCTACACCTAAGCCAAGCAGATCACTCCACACGTAGTACTTCAACCTATAGAGGCCAAAAGGCGCCTATTAACATCTATAGATCCCGACGTAGAATATTCTACAGAAAATTCGGCAGCACCTCCCCCCCCCCCCCCGCAACATCGTAAATCTCCTCCTCCATCGAGGCCGGCTACCAAGCCAACCAGGGGGGGGTTTGCACGTCTGACCGGACGTGTACAATTCTACTCACAGCAATCCCACACAAGTCTACTGTAATACAGTCCTATGTAATTACAGTTCAATTCACTTCTTTAAATCCAGGCTTAAGTCGCAAGACATTGCCGTAAGTATTATTCAGTTCTATATATATAGTATACTTAACTATATACTCCTACAACATGTAATTTCCAATTACAACAGAAGGTTAGGAATGTTTACCTCGATAAGCCCAAAATTATCCGAGTTTATATGTCGATCCTGAGCAAGGTTTAGCTCCTACTCCGCGCGCTCCAACCCGCTCCAAACAACCCTTAGAAGTTCTAACCAACTTCTACTTAAAACTTCAACTACGGGTGAAGATTTACTTAGGGTTTCGTTTTTGACTGAGGGAAGTATAATAGTATTTTCTGGGCTTTTGTAAAAGTGTAACCTTGGGAATACTACAAGGTATTTGGGCCAAGGTATTTGGGCATTATAACAATACTAGTAGAGTATTTCTATACCACAAAAAGGGGGTATTATACGAAAACAACTAGGCTAGGGGTACCCATGGCTAACCACTACTGAGGGGGAAGCTCTCGGCCAAGGGCCTTCTCAAAGGGGAGGTGTGGTGGGCAAAGAACAAGAGGAGGGAGTATTTGAGACTTAGGTAGATTGCTCAAGTGAGGATGAAGAAAGTCTTCAACTTAGAGGGGTATTTATAGGTCAAGTGAAGGCCAACCAATGGCCAAGATGAAGACAAGTGCATAGCAAGTGTAAGGCCAAGATTTAGCCATGTGCTACCTTATCCATCTACACAAAATATCCTACCTAACCCTTGACCAAAATTTCAACACAAAAAAACGTGCAAGACTAGCCCATTTGCCGTCCAACCTCTTCCAATGTGAGGGTGACACATGTCACCCTCCCGTTGGTCCAAAATGTTTCGTCTCTCGGAAACATCCGCCCAAATTATTAATGACATAGCCGGAATTTTCCTACGAAAGTCAGGAAACGTTTCGTCGGAAAACCACTCTTTCGACACTTGTGTACAAATTTCAAACTATGCCTACTTTAAGGCTCAAATTGTATCGTCGCCTCACGCATATACTGAAATACGGGTATAACATTCTCCTCCTTAGAAACATTCGTCCGAATGTTCCTTCTCAAGACGGATAACGATAAAGTTCTTCTAACAAGTTGCCAACGCCACAACTGGCCACGAAATAACACATGCACGCAAATACTTATATCCAAGTCCACGAGGAAACACCTCTAACATCACAAACTTTTGTCACTTTGCCGCGAGGTTCTAGTGTCACTCCGTGACCCAACATATGGTACCTGATCGCATGCGATTCCCGAGGTCTAAAATATACATCCTTCGCACCTTCTCCTTCACAAGAAATGATCGTATCTATGCTCGCAATACATGCTCGCCTCTACCCTTACTCGTCGTACTCTTCTCGAACACTTGAACTCTTCTAGTATCGTACACACTTCCGCTCGCAGCTTCTCCAAACCTTGGAGTCACTACCTCGAACTTGGTCATCTTACTAGCCTCGATCTTCCTTAAGGCCATTCCCGCCTTCACGATCCGCTCGGTCGAACACACCCACGAACTCATACGATGGTCAACTAAACTTGGGCCTAGCACCCTCGTGACCCTACCACCTGGCGGGACCACCCAGAGCTGACCCCACCGAACAGCAGCGGGTTGGCCCGCAACACGCCCCAACCCGACCCATCGTCGCGCCAACTCTTGCTCGCCGACACGGAACAATCTTGCTAAATCACATCATGAAAGATACCACTTTCATTTACCCAACCCAGGGACTTATCACACAATACATTTTAGGCATAAAATGCACTCTGACAAGGATCACTCGCAAAATCTTGTACTCAGGACGGCCTTACATCTAAGGTCTCAATTGTAATATTCTAAGGTTCATCATTTTCTCACCCCTGTGCTTACCTTTTTCCCAACTGTGTTCCTAAATCACATTTTAGCACAAAGCCCTCCGAACATAACACTTAACACATTAACATAACATCAAAGCATACAAGCCTCTAGAGGGTTAAGGATATACCTGAAGCTACCGCTCCACTCTAATCATAAGTCGCCTGCAGGCGCATAATGAAGGCGCGGAACTCGCCATCGATCCGGTCATGCTGCCGCCGCATTCTCCTATAAGCACGCTCTCGTCACATGGCCTCGACGGCCGCAGTGAAACAAGCACCGATAAAGACGACATTCCGGGATGATGTTTGCCACATCATGCACACCGAGGGGACATGAATCCTGCGGCTAGAACCTACGTATGCGTGAACGAAGCCCCGAGCTCGACCGGCTCCGAATACCCTGAACGCCCCGACGATCGCGGGGACCACTGCATCGCGGAGGTACATAACTAGATCTGCTGAGGCGGTCCGCCGAAGTTACCAAATGACCTGGCTGTTCTGGCTCTCTTCTGCTGATCTCGGTCATTCCGTCGACCTCTCCGTGCCTCACATCCTAGTGCATGAGCTTGCATGCGGGCAATGTCCATGCCCGGCTGAAGAGCTACACCCGAACAAGCCTCTGCCAAGTAATCGTCCAGCCCGGTGACGTAGCGGTGTACTCTGTCCTCCATATCAGCTACCACAGCGGGAACATACCGAGCTAATGAGTCGAACTCCACATTGTACTCTTTAACCGTCCGCCCGCCCCGCTCAGCGTCAAAAATATGTCGCCCGAGCCTCGCCATCTGTGGGGGCAAGAATGGTGCAAGAAAAGCCCTTGAGAAGTCGTCCGATTCGGCTGGAATTGCATGCTGTTCCCGACAACTCCCACGAATCAAACTACCAATCGCGGATCACGCGGTGATGCGAACCCAATACCACCGACTACGCCTCGAGACTCGATCACTCGCGATCCGTCAGAGGCTTCGGATAAACTCCTCGAGGGTCGCCTCGCCTCGATCCATAGAACATCGGCGGCTACAACTCGAAAGTCACGTAGCCTCAAATGCGCTCGGGGTGAACTACGGTGCTTCGGGCACAGGAATCGCGTCGAGCTATCTCATATTCTGCCACGACTCGCCGATCGGGCCATCTCCTTGTACGTCTCATACGCTCCAGCCGTGGGACCGAGGCTCGTCTCAGTAGTCTCGGCAGCCGCCGCGCTCTAAACTGGCTGCTGGCGGCGTCGCGAAACTTCGCCGTTGGAAGCACTATCTCGCACCGATCGGCTGCGCTCGCGCTCTGTATCTCACTAATGACTCGATCGCCTTGCCTATCCGGGCACAGGTTGCCTTACGCGGAGGCATAATCGTAAAGGAAAGGAATATGTCGAGGGTCAACTTATCACATGTCTGAGGAACGATCTCGTAATGAGAAGAATGGAAACCAATCCTAAATGTCCTATAGCCTCACGATTATAGATGTGGTGCACAACACACCGTAATCAAGACTCTACTAGACACGGTGCAGACACTTTCAGAGGACTAAGCGCTTCGATACCACTTTTGTCACGACCAACTCGGGCGTGGCGGTGCCTTACCCGCACCCTAGTGATACAACATCGAGAGAAAATCAGCGGAAATAAAAACATGAACATGAATTAAGAGACATGATAAATAAACAAAGCCAACCAAAGCAGTTGCCTTGGTATATACATAAATACCCGAACAATTATCCTTTTTACGGACTACGCCACAACAAAGACTCTGACTTAAGAAGTGACAACAACTATGACGGACAGGGCGCGCCATACCACAGAATGTACAAGAACCTGCTGGACTGTGGTAACATACCAAAGATAAGCCTCGAAGGAACGGAGCTTCCAACACGCTGAAATGTGATCCTATAAGCGGGGATCGGCGGTCGATGTACCTTTACTCGCAAGATGAGCGCACCCGGGAGGTCGATAACAGTACCAAGTATGTGAAATCGTAAAATCATAAATGAAATCATAATAGTCTATATAAAGCGAGAGACATGTATGATAACCAAACTCTGATAAACATAAAAGCGATCATGTCAAGTCGGGACTCACGCCTCAAAGTCATCCTCACGCCCGTGGAACTCCTTCCTCACCGCCAGCCTATCTGGTACAAATCATGTGATCATTATAACGGTCTCGCCCATCTTATGGACCCGATATAGAAGCGTGGAATACATTCGGTTCATCCGTGAACCGTGATCGAGTGGAATACATTCGGATGAGCCGGTAGTCAAGTGAAATACATTCCGGATGAACCGGTAGTCAAGTGAAATACATTCGGATGAGCCGTAGTCAAGTGAAATACATTCCCGGATGAACCGGTAGTCGAGTGAAATACATTCCCGGATGAACCGGTAGTCGAGTGAACACAATACTTGCACAACAAGGCTCTCACACGTAACATGGTCAAGTTTCATAACAACAAGCATAGGCAAGTTATACACAACTCAAGGTACTTTCATTTTATGTCAAAGTCCGGATTTTAACCCTAAAGTACTACGTACGTTAAATTCCTTTTAAGATCCATTTCTTTTACAAAGGTCACCCGATACGTAGTATCAAATAATAGAATGACTAACATTGTTAAGTAAACCAAAATGCTTTCCTTTGTAAAATCAAGTAACAACCTTATTTTCCAAGCGGTCAAGTTTGCCTAATTTGATGCTCAAGTTTCTCATTTTAGAAAGGGTTTAGTAGTTCATAGTTTTAATCCTTTAAAACATAATTCTCCTTTAAACGTTTTGAGAAACATATGTCTTATATGTGAGTAGGTTATTTTTGTTTATAATCAATCTTATTAAGCAGCCATGATCTAGGAAAAGTAATATCATTTTGTCTCATCTTAGCTTCTATGCAGATGGAGGTTTCTACTGGTTTTAATACCATACTTCATTATTCAATACATTTTCCTTTATTAACGCTGCAGTGGTTTGTCGATACTCATTCGATTTCCAAATCAAGAAACATTATTCCTTTTAAACCAAGTACTCATTACTCACGAATGAGGTTTCACACTTTTAACAAAATTCATATCAATACCATTAAGTCAAGTCTCTTATCTTCTAAAAATAAGTAAACCATTCTTCTTTATCATTCTTAAGACGTTATACCTAACTTCCCATAAAGCTAGTACAACTCTTATGTTTTCAAAGCCAAGTATTACTCTTCTTTCAAAAGGTCTTTTGAAACACTTCAAGTTCTTTATTACTATACATCAAATCCGTTATAAGTCAAATCGGTACCCTTTGAAACCACAAAGCATTTTCTTACCTACATAAAGCGTTATAACCAACTTCCCATAGCCGTTATAACACTTTATGTTTCAAAACAATCTAATACATTAAACACATGTATGCGTCTGCGTACTACATAGTTATACACATATCATGCTAGAACATATAGGAAGAGGTTCACATACCTCGCGACGATTACCGACTAATAGCAAAGCGCTCCAAGTACTTCAAACCGTCGGCTACACCTAAGCCAAGCAGATCACTCCACACGTAGTACTTCAACCTATAGAGGCCAAAAGGCGCCTATTAACATCTATAGATCGGCGTAGAATATTCTACGTAAAATTCGCAAAGACCTCCCCGCAACATCGTAAATCTCCTTGTTATACCCCGTATTTCCAGAGTATGTACGTAAGGGAATACGTACGAAAGTCTTGCCTTAAAGATAAGCCTTGGACGTTTTATTTTGTACACAACTCACTAAAGAATCGTTTTATGAAAGCGTTTCCCACGACTTTCGTAGAGTAAATTCGGCTATGCCATTTCTTATTTTTGCGGATTTTTAGAGACGAAACATTTTGGACCAACCGGAGGGTGAAATGTGTCACCCTCAAATTTGAAGCAAGAGGGGTGGCTTAGGACGATTGCGCGTCCCAAGAGGTGTTTTGTCCTTGGCCGATTGGTTCCTTGTTTAGGCCTTGTATTGTGGAGTGGTTTGTGGAGTGTTTTGTGGAGTGTTTTTTGGAGTAGGAGTTCGGGTGCACTGGGCTTGATCTTGGCATTACAATTGCCTTGCACTTGTCTTCATCTTGGCCATTGGTTGGCGAGGCTTGAGCTATAAATACCCCCTTAGAGATGAAGAGTTATTCATCCACAAAGTTATCTTCAAGTCTAAAATCCTCTCCTCTCCCTTAAGCTTTTCGTCCAAACACCTCTTCCCTCCCTTGTGGTGTATGGCGAGAGCCTACCTAGCCTAGCCGAAATCTACCCCCCTCCCTTGGTAGAAAAGTTACCTTCTTGTATCGTTATAATGCCCAAAATACCCTAGCCCAAATACCTTAGTACTTAGTAGAAGTTGTGAAGAACTTCTAGGGTTCTTAGAGCATACAACTTAGAGCAAAACCTTGCTCGGTAGCGACTTTTCTAGGATATTATTGGGCTTACCGAGGTAACTAATCCTAACCCTCTTTTGAATCATATATATATCATTGTTGTAGTATAAGAATAAGTATAAATACTTAGAAGTATATCACGAATAGAATTGAAGTATTAATCACTTAGAAAGGTTTAAAGAAGAATAATCAAAGCATACTTACATGGGTGTTTTTCTGATGAACTTATATAGCTCATGGGTAGGGAAGTCTGCCCGACTTGCAGTAGAATTATGAACCCACATGTTTAGAATGACCTTGAGTAGTCTTTGATAGATATCGTGACTATTATAGGTGACTCTGCTTGGCGACATATTGACTTGGCGGTGGTTTTTTTGAGAAGGTATGTGATTCTTCCTAAAGCATGATATTTTACAATATATATATAGTCGGTGAGCGTACATGTGTTAACTGAATAATAACTACGGCAATGTCTTTGACTTAAGCTGAATAATACTTCTGGCAATGCCTGGCTTAAGCTGAATAATAAGAAGCGAAAACATTTCAAAGACTCTTGAATCATATTATCGGAAGAGAACTAATTGGTTTTAAAGCGAAGCTTAAGAGTTATACTAGCTTTATGGGAAGTAAGTATAACCACTTAAGATTTATAAAAGAAACAAGTTTGCCTATGTGTTTATAACAGACTTGTATTGTGAAAGAATAATAAAGATGGTTTGATAAATAGACATGATATGATCTTATGTGTGTTAGTATCTTGTAACGTTTGTATAGGTGAGTATCCTTGTTGTGCTTATGTTGTTTAAAGATAAGTTGTTATGTTAGTATACTATCACTCACCTCTTGAGATGATCACAGGGGTTAAGGCGCCCTCCGTGCGGGGTAGACTCGGTGATGCAGGACCGTGATTCGAGAATACCTCATGCGGGTCGAGGGCCTATGCGGAGCTACGGAGTTCGAGTTAGTATGCGGGGTTATGCCTCATGCGATGCATTGTGGCCGTGCGGACCGAGTCGGGGCGATGCAGGAGTAGCTACCCTCGATGCGGGGTTATACCTCATGCGGGCCCGTGAGTGGCCTATGCGGACTCGGGAGTCGAGTTAGGCTTGCGAGAATGATGATGAGGCGAGTGGCCTGTTTGATCATTCGCGGCCTAGACAAGACCTATTCTGATTACCTATTGTTGCTCTTGTTTGTGATGTGGCACTCGTGCGGTTTCTTAGTTGTTTCACATATTTGTAAACTGGCGTTTTTAAATGATATGTTTTCATTTAAGTATTTCTGATTCGCATACTTAGTACTGTTGTCTTGACCTCGCCCGGGGCTGCGTTCATGCAGCGGTAAGGGCAGCGGTGCTAGATCCACATCCTTAGGATCTTTGCGTTGGTGTCGGGAGCTCCATCTTCTCGGAGCTCTACTTTTGGGTATGATCTCCACTGTTGTAGATAGTTTTGTGCTGATCGGGGTATGGCGGGGCCACGCCATAGTTGTTACTTCCTTAGAAGTGCGTAGTACTATTATGCGGTTGGGATGTAGCGCAAAACTTGAGTTATTTATATTATCTTGAAAGGCAAGCTTTTCTTGAGATAAAGCGTGTCTTATTTTATAAAGCCATTTCTGTCTTGTTTTATATTCCGTTTACTACGATGTATGACTACTTAGGTGCCGGTAAGGCACGATCCACGAGCCGGGCAGATCGTGACAAAAGTGGTATCGAGCTGTTAATCCTCGGAAAGTGTCTGAGCCGTATCTAGTAAGTCTTGATTATCGGTGTGTTGTGCACCACGCCAATGTCGAGGCTATAGGATATTTAGGATTAGTTTCCATTCTTCTCATTACGAGATCGTGCTTTAGAGGCATGTTATAGGTTGGACCCCTCTAACGTATTCCTTTCTATGCTGATTATGCCTCGCGTAAGGCAACCGGGCGCGAAGAGGCAAAGCGTGAGGCGCTAGCGAGACACCCGAGTCCACGAGGCTCGAGGCCGGTCTATACGAGGCAGCGAGTTCTATGGCGCCGCCCGGCCCAGCGAGACCACGATACCCACCTCGCGTCCCGCGGCTGGGCGGAGGTTAGGGTCTGAGAGATGGCCCGGCTTTTGGCTAAAGTTGTGGCCGTCTGAGAGAGATTGGATCACGGCGATTCGGCTCGGCTCGGTCGCGCGTGGTACACGGCGAGATAGTTTGAGCTACGAGATTTCTTGAGTTGTAGCCGCCGGAGTTTTATGGGTGGCGGGAGGATGATCGCGAGTTCATCCGTCGGCCAAGGATTTTGAGAGTGATCGGGCGTCGGAGGCCGGTCAGTGATCTTTGGTTCACATAAGTGCGTGATACGCGATCGATTGGTTTGATTCGTAGGAGTTATCGGGAAACCAGCGTCCCGGCTACGTGGGACGAGTTCTCGAGGCTTTCTCGCTCACCTTGCCTCGCGGATGAGAGGCGCGGTGATAGATTTTCTTGCTGAGGCGAGAGAGGGCCTTGTCGAGTACAATGTCGAGTTTGATTCTTTGGCTCGATATGTCGGCGTTAGTAGCGAATATGGAGGATAGGGTGCAGCTATGTCAGGGCTGAAGCGACTATATGGCGAGTCATGTGCGGGGTTTCTCTCGGTAGGGTATGGACATTACCAGCGTCACGAGCTCGCGCCCTTGGATGCGAGGCGCGAAGAGTCGGCGAGTGGGCGGGCATGGCGAGAAGAAGGCCGGGGCGGGAGGGTTTTACGGTGGTTATCGTGGTGGCGGCCTCGGCCGATCTGGGTCGCACGCGGCGGCTCGAGCACTCTGCAGTCCTCGGCCGGCCCGAGTTTTGAGCGAACCGAGGCGGGGCTTGGGCGTCGAGTAGCGAGTGCGGCGATCGAGACCACCCGGTGTGGCCGTCGGTAGATCCCATTCACGGGAAGTGTGGTACTACTTATGGATCTTATTCTGATTGTAGCCAGCGAGGTCACTTTGCGGCTTGTCGGCCGGCGTGGCGGTGGTAGGGCCCGACGCCGAGTTACGTGGCGGCTTCATCTCCTGATTACTCGCCCGGGGGGTGCTCATGGGTCGGCAGTCGCGGTGCGTGGCTCGGGTCCCGATTCGCGGTCCTCGAGCCGCGTATATGCTTTGTCGGTAAGCGGGATCGGGAGGCCTCACTTTGATGTCGTCACAGTACCTTATCGGTTCTGGGTTTGATGTGTATGCTTTGATAGATCCGGTTCTACTCTGTCTATATATCTCCGCATTGCTAGTAGGATAGGGATAGAGCACGAGTCCATAGACCGCTTTCGAGGTAGCTACGCGATGGTGATTCGGTGGTAGCTCGGCGGGTATATAGAGCTTGTCTGTGACCGTTTACGATCGTCGGACCTGGCGGACTTGATAGAGTTGGAGATGATTGACCGGCGTGATTATGGGGATGGATTGGCTGGCTTCTTGCTATGCCAATGTAGGCTATGAGAGAGAGTAATGCGGTTCCAGTTCTGAGGCCGGTTGTTGAGTGGGAGGAGCACGGTATCGCCAGAGGTAGGTTATTTCTACCTCGAGGCTAGGAAGATGGTGCGAAGGGTATATCTACCATCTAGTTGGTGTTTGATCGAGGCTGCGGTACCAGATTTTGATCGATTCCGTAGTCGTGAGTTCCCAGGCGTGTTCCCGGATGACCTCCGGGTATCCTCACGAGAGGAGATTGAGTTTTGTATTGACATATTGCGGATACTCGGCCTATTTCCATTCGCCATACGAATGGCACTGCCGAGTTGAGAGAGCGAAGGATCGGCTTAGGGATTTGCTAGAGAAGGGTTTCATTAGGCCCAGTGTTTCTCCGCAGAAGCGCCGTATTGTTCGTGAAGAAGAAGGGCGGGGCCAGCTGCGTGTGTGTTGATTCTGACGGTGAACAAGGTGACCATTAAACGAATACCCACTCCCGAGATTGATGATTTGTTCGACCGGTTGCGAGTGCGAGATGTTTCTCAAGATTGATCTGCGATCGGGCTATCATCAGTGCGAGTCGAGAGGTGGATGTCCACAGGGTGCGTTCGGACGTCACGGGCATTATGAGTTGGTCATGTCTTTTAGGTTGACGATGCTCGGCGGTATTCATGGATTTGATGAGCAGTGTTCAAACCATTTTGAACACGTTTGTGATAGTGTTCATTGATGATATCTTGGTTTATTCGCTCGAGCGAGAAGCATGCGGAGCATTTGAGGGCTTGTCTTGTGATTCTCGAGACCAGCGATTATGCGCCAAGTTTTCCAAATCACGAGTTTTGGTTGACTTGATGGCGTTTCTTGGGCATATTATGGGTGATGGCGTTCGAGTTGTCTGGCGAATCGAAGCGATCGGGACTTGGCGAGACCTACTACTCAGCAGAGGTTCGCGATTTTAGGCCTTGCGAGTTATTATCGGCGGTTCGTGGAGAAGTTTGCTTATCTGCACCGTTGACTAGGGTGACTGAAGCGGCCAAGTTTGATGGTGATGCTTGTGGCGGGGTTTCGATTCTTTGAAAGAGAGGCGGCAGCGCCCGTTCTTACTCTTCCGGAGGTCGGATGGTTATATCGTGTATTGTGATCGTCGGGCATCGGGTTGGGATGTGTATTGATGCGGCATGGCGGGGTTATAGCATATGCGTCGGCGGTGAAGAAACACGAGGAACTACCCGCGTGATTTGGAGTTAGCGGTAGTGATTCACGCTTTGAAGATCTGGAGGCACTTGTTGTATGGGGTTGCGTGGATATTTATCTGACCACAGAGCCTCGGTATATCTTGACGGAGGAGTGAACTTCGCGAGGCGGTGGTTAGAGTTGCTTAAGGATTACGATGTTGATATCTATACCGCGGGAAGGCGATGTTGTGGCGGATGCTCTTAGTCGTAGGTCGATGGGGAGCCTATCGGATGTGCGGTAGAGAGGAGGACATGGTTCGTGATTTGCATCGATTAGCGAGCCTTGGTGTCCGTTTGATTGATTCGATAGCGGTGGGGTTAGAGTTCGTGAGGTTGCGAGTCTTCCGTACGTCGAGAGGTGAAGAGCGGCGATTCGAGGATCGACTTTGATTCGATATCGTGTCTGACTCTTACGTGAGGCAAGGGTCGCTTGGTAGCACGATGGGGTGCTAAGGTTTGAAGCGGTGTGTGTTCGGATGTTTGAGGACTTGGCGGAGTTCTTGGGAAGCACACGGTAGCGCGTTACTCTATCCGTCGAAAGTCGACCAAGATGTACCACGACCTTAGATCGTGTATTGGTGGGATGGCGAAGAGGGCGTTGCGAGTTCGTAGCTCGGTGCGTGTTGTCGGCGTAAAGGTAGAGCACGAGGCACGGTGGTTTATTCTGACGATTGAGATCCGACACGGAAGTGGGAGGTAATCAGCATGGACTTAAATCACGGGATTACCTCGCCTCGGAGAGACATGATTCTATATGGGTTATCGTCGGCGGTGGTGAAATCAGCCCGCTTTCTTCCGTCGGGACGACTTTTTGGTGAGATTATGCGAACTTTACATCAGAGATCGTCGGTGCATGGAGTCCCTACTTGATCATATCGAGCGAGGAGCCGGTTCTGGCTAGCTGGAGGTCGCTTCGAGAGGGTTTAGGGGCGAGTGAGCACAGTGCTGCATTTCATCCTGAGCAGACGGACGAGGCGAGCGCCTTATCCGAACTGCGAGGATATCTTTGCGAGCTGTGTTATTGACTTTAGTAGTGGTAGTTGGGAGGATCATTTGCCTCTAGTTGAGTTCGCGTATAATAATAGCTACCACTCGGTATTCGAATGGCGCCTTATGAGGCCTTGTATGGGAGGAAGTGCGGTCGCCTATAGGTTGGTTCGATGTGGGCGGCGGCTAGTGGGACGGTTTGATACGACGATGGATAAGGTGAAGCTTATCAAGGCGGTATTGTGGCTCGAGTCGGCAAGTCGTATCACGGATCATCGTCGTCGGCATCTTGAGTTCGAGTTCATGATTGGGTTTTCTAAAGGTGTCGCCCATGAAGGGTGTGATGAGATTCGGGAAGAAGGAAGCTCGGCCCAGGTGCGATGGGCGTTTGAGTTGTCGCGAGGTAGGCAAGGTTGCCTATGAGTTGAATCTGCCGTCCGTCTGGAAGCGATGCATCCGGTTTTCACGTATCTATCTTGAGAGATGTATCGGGATCCATCTGGGTACACCGTTAGCGATGTCAGTGTGGGGTTATCGTATGAGAGATTCCATGCGATAGTCGATCGTCGAGTTAAGCGTCTGCGGACGAAGGGCGTGGCCGTCGAAGTCTTGTGGCGAGCGAGCTCGGGAGGAGATGACATGGGAAGCGAGGAGGACATGAGGCGGAAGTATCCTCGCTATTCCCAGCGCCTCGGGTAATTCACTTTCCTACTTGTAAATTTTCGTTATCGTTTACGCCTATGTGTTGCTCTGTGGCGTGTGTGGCGTTTACTCTGTTTAAGCTTCGCTAACCGTCTTGGAAGGAACATTCGGGACGAATGTTTCTAAGGAGGAGAATGTTATACCCGTATTTCGGAGTATGTGCGTGAGGAATACGTCTGAAAATCTTGCCTTAAAGATAAGCCTTGGGCGTTTTATTTTGTACACAACTCACTAAAAGAATCGTTTAAATGAAGCGTTTCCCGACTTTCGTAGAGTAAATTCGGCTATGCCATTTCTTATTTTGCGGATTTTTAGAGGCGAAACATTTTGGACCAGCGGGAGGGTGACGTGTGTCACCCTGCATTAAACAAGTGGGGTGGCTTTGGGCGATTGGGCGTCGAAGAGGGTGTTAGCCTTGGCGATTGGGTCTTGTTTAGGCCTTGTTTTGTGGAGTGTTTTGTGGAGTGTTTTGTGGAGTTTTTGTGGGTAGGAGTTAGGGTGCACTTGGCTTGATCTTGGCCTTACACTTGCCTTGCACTTGTCTTCATCTTGGCCATTGGTTGGCGAGGCTTGAGCTATAAATACCAGCAGAGATGAAGAGTTATTCATCCACAAAGTTATCTTCCAAGTCTAAAAATCCTCTCCTCTCCACTTAAGCTTTTCGTCCAAACACCTCTTCCCTCCTTGTGGTGTATGGCCGAGAGCCTACCCCCTAGCCTGGCAAATCTACCCTCCCTGGTAGAAAAGTTACCTTCTTGTATCGTTATAATGCCCAAAATACCTAGCCCAAATACCTTAGTACTTAGTAGAAGTTGTGAAGAACTTCTAGGGTTCTTGGAGCATCTGACTTAGAGCAAAACCTTGCTCGGTAGCGACTTTTCTAGGATATTATTGGAAGCTTAGGGTAACTAATCCTAACCCTCTTTTGAATCATATATATATCTTTGTTGTAGTATAAGAATAAGTATAAATACTTAGAAGTATATCACGAATAGAATTGAAGTATTAATCACTTAGAAAGGTTTAAAGAAGAATAATCAATTGTACTTACATGGAATTTGTTTTCTGATGAACTTATATAGCTCACGGGTAGGGAAGTCTTTGCCCGAGCTTAGTAGAATTATGAACCCACTGTTTAGAATGACCTTGAGTAGTCTTTGATAGATATCTGTGACTATTATAGGTGACTCTCTGCGCGACATATTGACTTGGCGGTGGTTTTTATTGAGAAGGTATGTGATTCTTCTAAAGCATGATATTTTACAATATATATATAAATGCGGTAGGCGTACGTGTGTTAAGCGAATAATAACTACGGCAATGTCTTTGACTTAAGCTGAATAATACTTACGTGATGCCTCCTTAAGCACGAATAATAAGAAGCGAAAACATTTCAAAAGACTCTTGAATCATATTATCGAGAAGAGAACTAATTGGTTTTAAAGCGAAGCTTAAGAGTTATACTAGCTTTATGGGAAGTAAGTATAACCACTTAAGATTTATAAAAGAAACAAGTTTGCCTATGTGTTTATAACGGACTTGTATTGTGAAAAGAATAATAAAGATGGTTTGATAAATAGACATGATATGATGCTATGTGTGTTAGTATCTTTATAACGTTTGTATAGGTGAGTATCCTTGTTGTGCTTATGTTGTTTAAAGATAAGTTGTTATGTTAGTATACTATCACTCACCTCTTGAGATGATCTGGGGTTAAGCGCCCTCCGTCACGGGGTAGACTCGGTGATGCAGGACCGTGATTCGAGAATACCTCATGCGGGTCCGGGGGCCTATGCGAGCTACGGGAGTTCGAGGTTAGTATGCGGGGTTATGCCTCGTGCGATGCGTGTGGCCGTGCGGACGAGTCGGGGCGATCAGGAGTAGCTACCCTCGATGCGGGGTTATACCTCATGCGGGCCCGTGTGAGTGGCCTATGCGGACTCGGAGTCGAGTTAGGCTTGCGAGAATGATGATGAGGCGAGTGGCCTGTTTGATCATTCGCGGCCTAGACAAGACCTATTCTGATTACTATTGTTGCTCTTGTTTGTGATGTGGCACTACGTGCGGTTTCCTTAGTTGTTTCACACATATTTGTAAACTGGTTTTAAATGATATGTTTTCATTTAAGTATTTCTGATTTCGCATACTTAGTACTGTTATCTTGACCTCGCCCGGGGCTGCGTTCATCTGCGGTAAGGGCAAGCAGTGCTAGATCCACATCCTTAGGATCTTTGTGTTGGTGTCGGGAGCTCCGTCTTCTAGGAGGCTCTACTTTTGGGTATGATCTCCTGTGTGTAGATAGTTTTGTCTGATCGGGTATGGCGGAGACTGTCGCCATAGTTGTTACTTCCTTAGAAGTGCAGCGTACTATTATGCAGTTGGGATGTAGCGCAAAACTTGAGTTATTTATATTATCTTGAAAGGCAAGCTTTTCTTGAATAAAGCGTGTCTTATTTTATAAAGCTGTTTCTGTCTTGTTTTATATTCATGGTTACTACGATGTATGACTACTTGGGTGCCATTAAGGCACGATCACGAACCGAGCAGTCGTGACCTCCTCCCATCAGTAGCTACGGCCAACAAGGGGGTTTGCGCGTCTGGCCGGGCGTGTACAATTCTACTACAATCACCATAGTCTCTTTATGTCTGATCTATGTAATTCTGATTCGATTATCTTTAAATCGGGCTTAAGTCGCAAGACATTGCGTAAGTATTATTCAGTTCTATATATATAGTATACTTAACTATATACTCCTACATGTAATTTCCAATTACAGAAGGTTAGGAATGTTTACCTCGATAAGCCCAAAATTATCGAGTTTATATGTCGATCTGAGCAAGTTTAGCTCTTACTCATGGCGCTCGACGCTCAAACAACCGCCAAGTTACAACTTCTACTTAAAACTTCAACTACGGTGAAGATTTACTTAGGGTTTCGTTTTTGGTGAGGAAGTATAATAGTATTTTACGGGCTTTTGTAAAGTGTAACCTTGGGAATACTACAAGGTATTTGGGCAGTATTTGGGCATTATAACAATACTAGTAGAGTATTTCTATACCACAAAAGGGGTATTATCTGAAAACAACTAGGCTAGGGAGTACCCCTGGCTAACCACTACAAAGGGGAGGGGAAGCTGGCCAAGGGCCTTACCGAAGGGGAGGGGGTGTGGTGGGACGAAAGAACAAGAGGGAGGAGTATTTGAGACTTAGGTAGATTGCTCAGTGAGGATGAAGAAAGTCTTCAACTTAGAGGGTATTTATAGGTCAAGTGAAGGCCAACCAATGGCCAAGATGAAGACAAGTGCATAGCAAGTGTAAGGCCAAGATTTAGCCATGTGCTACCTTATCCATCTACACAAAATATCCTACCTAACCCTTGACCAAAATTTCAACACCAAGCGTGCAAGACTAGCCCATTTGCCGTCGACCTCTTCGATGTGAGGT
This sequence comes from Przewalskia tangutica, assembly GCA_029844215.1. Classification (NCBI taxonomy): domain Eukaryota; kingdom Viridiplantae; phylum Streptophyta; class Magnoliopsida; order Solanales; family Solanaceae; genus Przewalskia; species Przewalskia tangutica. The sequence goes on along the minus strand of CM056737.1, from coordinate 41,215,874 downwards.
GACACATGTCACCCTCCGTTGATCCAAAATGTTTGTCTCTCGGAAAAATCCATAAAATTATTAATGACATGTAGCGAATTTTCCTACGAAAAGCTGGAAACGTTTCGTCGGAAAATGACTCTTTTCGGCACTTGTGTACAAATTTCGAAACTATGCCTACTTTAAGGCTCAAATTGTATACGTACGCCCTCACGTACATACTCTGGAAATACGGGGTATAACACCGGGGCATGCGACCATGTTATGTACTATTACTCCATTGATTAGCTCTCCATGAAGATATGTACCCGAGATGAAGGATTCCACGGGCATGTTATATACTGTTATACCCCGTATTTCCAGAGTATGTACGTGAGGGCGTACGTATATAATTTAAGCCTTAAGGTTTGGCTAGGTTCGAAAATTTGGGCACAAGTGCCGAAAAGAATCGTTTTTCGACGAAACGTTTTACTAAACTGCGAAGGGAAAATTCGCTATGTCATTGAGAATTTTCGGATTTTCGAAGCAATTTTGGAACGGGAGGTGACATGTGTCACCTCACGTGAAGCAATAGTGGCGGAAATGGACGAAATGGGAGCACTTTAGTTGGTAGGATATTTTGTGCAAGTTGATGTGGTAGATGGATAAGGTGCACTTGGCTTAAATCTAGCCCTACACTTGCCTTACACTTGGATGAATCTTGGCCATTGGTTGGTCATTTCTTGACCTATAAATACCCTTGTTGAAGAGTTATTTCATCTAAATTGAGCAATCTTTCTAAGTCTCAAATACTCCTCCCTTCTAGTGTTTCGTCACCACCTCCCACTTGAGAAGGCCCTTGGCGAAAGTATCCCCCTCCTTGTGGTGCTAGCCGTGAGGTACCCACAGCCTAGTTGTTTTTAGATAATACCCTCTTTGTGGTATAGAAATACTCTCAAGTATTGTTATAATGCCCCAAATACTCTAGCCCTTATACCTTGTAGTACTTTCCAAAAGTTACCTCTATACGTAGAGCCCGGAAAATACTATTATACTTCCTTTAGCCCCTAAACGAAACCCTAAGGAAATCTTCTTCGATAGTTGAAGTATTTGAGTAGAAGTTGGTAAGAACTTCTAAGGGTTGTTTGGAGCGGGTTGGAGCGCCCGGAGTAGGAGCTAAACCTTGCTCAGGATCGACATTTTTACTTGGATAATTTTGGGCTTATCGAGGTAAACACTCTTGACCTTCTATTGTAATTGGAAATTACATGTTGTAGGAATATATAGTTAAAGTATACTATATATAGAACTGAACATAATTATGCGGCAATGTCTTTCGACTTAAGCCTGGATTTAAAGAAGAGAACTGAACTGTAATCACATAGGACTGTATTACAGTAGACTTGTGTAGCTTTACTGTGAAGTAGAATTGTACACATCCGGATTGGACGTACAACCCCTCTGGGAGTTGTTGGCTGTTAGCGAGCCTCGATAGAGAGGAGATTTCTGCGATTTGCGGGAGGTCTGCGAATTTTCTGTAGAATATTCTACGTTGAGATCTAGATGTTAATAGGCGCCTTGTGGCCTCTATAGGTTGAAGTACTACGTGTGGTGTGATCTGCTTGGCTTAAGGTGTAGCCGACGGTTTGAGGTACTTGGAGCGTTTTGCTATTAGTCGATAATCGTCGCGAGGTATGTGAACCTCTTCCTCTCTTTTCTAGCATGATATGTGTATAACTATGTAGTACGGTAGACGTACATGTGTTGAATGTATTTGATTGGTTTAAAACATAAAGTGTTATAACGGCTTTATGGGAAGTTGGTTATAACAGCTTTATGTAAGTAAGAAATGCTTTGTGGTTTTTAAAGATAACTGATTTGACTTATAACTGACTTGATGTGTGATGATAAGAATCTTGAAGTATTTCGAAAGAATTAAGAAACCTTTTTGAAAGAAGAGTAATACTTGATTTTGAAAACATAAGAGTTATACTAGCTTTATGGGAAGTTAGGTATAACGTCTTAAGAGAGATAAAGAGAATGGTTTACTGATTTTTAGAAGTTAAGAGACTTAATCTTAAAAGATAAGAGACTTGACTTAATACGGATGTTAGTATGAAACCTCATTCGTGAGTAATGAGTACTTGGTTTTTAAAAAGGAATAATGTTTCTTGATTTTGGAAATCGTAATGAGTATCGACAAACCATCTGCGGCGTTAATAAAAGGAAATGTTTTGACTAATTAAGTATTATTAAAACCGAGAAACCTCATCTGCATAGAAGCTAAGATGAGACAAAATGATATTACATTTCCTAGATCATGGCTGCTTTAATAAGATTGATTATGAACAAGAATAACCTACTCACATATAAGACATATGTTTCTCAAATTATTTAAAAGAGGATTATATTCTTAAGTGATTAAGTCTATGGACTATGAAACTTTTATAACATGAGAGACCTAAGTGTTTGAAATTAGGCAAACTTAAACTTTTGGAAAAGAATGTTGTTACTTGATGTTGAAAAGGAAAGTGTTTTGGTTTACCTAAAAATGTGAGTCACTCTATTTTAATACTACGGGTATCGGGTGACCTTTATAAAGAAATGGATCTTTTTAAAAAGAATTTAACGCACGTAATACTTTGGGGTCGAACACGGACTTTGGCCTAAAATAAACTTGAGTTGTGTGTAACTTGCCTATGTTTGTGTTTGATAGCCTTGTTGTGCAAATCTTTGTATTTCTATACCACCGCATCTCGATGGAGGCGGTGATTTGTTATGAGCGATTCTTCACCGAGTCCCATAGGATGGTAGGGACACGTATTCCATCTGACTATTCACCGAGTCCCACGAGATGGGCCGGGACACATATTCCATCTGATTCTCTACCGAGTCCCATGGGATGGGCCGGGACGCGTATTCCATCTGATTCTCTACCGAGTCCCATGGGATGGGCCGGGACACGTATTCCACATGATTCTCTACCGAGTCCCATGGGATGGGCGGGACACGTATTCACATGATTCTCTACCGAGTCCAGGATGGCCGACACGTATTCCACATGATTAACAGGTCCCACGGGATGGGCGGGACACGTATTCCACGATTTATTCCTAGGCTCACGGTGAGGAAGGAGTTCCATGACGTGGGATGACTTGAGGCGTGAGTCACGACTTGACATGACCGCTTTTATGTTGTGAGCAGTAGTTTGGTTATCATCATGTCTCCCGCTTTATATAGACTATTATGATTTCATTTACGATGTTTCTGATTTCACATACTTGGTACTGTTATCGACCTCGTTCGGGTGCGTTCATCTGCGGTAAGTACATCGGTTGTGGATCCTCGCTCATAGGATCACATTCAGCGTGTCGAAGCCCCATTTCTTGAGGCTTATCTTTTGGTATGTTACCACGAGTCAGCAGATTCTTGTACATTCGAGTATGGCGGGGCCTGTCCGTCATATTTGTGTAAAAATCTTAAGTGCAGAGCTTTGTTGTGGGCAGGGTTTGTAAAGGATAACTGTTCGGGTATTTATGTATATATACTGAAGGCAACTGTTTTGGTTGGCCTGTTTATTTATCATGTCTTTTAATTCATGTTCATATTTTTATTTCCGCTGATTTTCTCTGACGTTGTATCGCTAGGGTGCCCGGGGTAAGGCACTAGTCACGGGCCCGGGTTCGGGTCGTGACAAAAGTGGTATCAGAGCAGTTAGTCCTCGGAAAGTGTCTACAGACCGTGTCTAGTAGAGTCTTCATTATCGATGTGTTGTGCACCACATCTATAATCAGGAGGCTGCAGGACATTTATGATTGGTTTCCATTTCTTCTCATTCTGAGATCGTGCCTTAGAGTTGTGTGATAAGTTGGACCCCTCTGACGTATTTCATTTTTACCAGTTATGCATCCGCGTAAGGCCGGGCCAGTGGGCAAGCGGTGAGGCTGCTAGTGAGATCTGAGTACGCAGCGCGAGCGTCAAGATGCAGATTGTGCTTGACGGCGAGTTTTGCGGCGCCGTTGTGCAGCGAGTTTAGAAACGCAGCGGCTGCTGAGACTACTGATACTGAGCCTCCATCCGCGGCTGGGCGAGATGAGATGGTACAAGGAGATGGCCCGATTCTTGGGCGGTCGTGGCGAATATGAGGATAAGTGAATCAGCGATTCGGTCCAGTAGCACCGTAGTTCACCCCGGCGACGGTTTGAGGCTACAGGACTTTACGAGTTGTAGCGCCCGATGTTCTATGGATCGAGAGCGAGGATGACCTCGTGAGTTTATCAAGCGACTCTGACGGATCATGAGAGTGATCGAGTCTCGCAGCGGTCGGTGGTATTAGGTTCGCATCACCGCGTGATCTGCGATCGGTTTGATTCGTGAGCTGTCGGGAGAGCATGCACCTCCGGCCGCTTGGGACGAGTTCTCAAGGCTTTTCTTGCACATTTCTTGCCCACGGATGAGAGGGCTCGGGCGACAATTTTTGACGTTGAGGCGGGGCGGGCGGGACGGTTAGAAGTACAATGTGGAGTTTTACTCATTAGCTCGGTATGTTCCGCTGTAGTAGTTGATATGGAGGGCCAGTACACCGCACGTCACGGGCTAGATGATTACTTGGCGAGGCTTGTGCGGGTGTAGCTCTTGTACCGCATGGACATTGCCGCGTCTGGCTTCACGCGCTTGGATGTGAGGCACGGAGAGGTCGGCGGAATGACGGGATCAGCGAGAAGGCGAGCACAGCGAGGTCCTTTGGTAACTTTCGAGCGGGCGCCAGCAGAAGACTAGTTATGTACCTCCGCCGGTGCGAATGGTCCTCGCGATCTTGGGGCGTTGGGGTATTCGGGGCTGGTCGGGCTCGGGCTTCGTTGCGGATATACATGGGTTCTAGCGATCGGGTTCGAGTTTTCCTCGGTGTGCATGATGTGGCGGACGTCGTCGAGAATGTCGTCTTTTTACTGGTGCTTGTTTTTCCTGCGGCCGTAAGGGCCATATGACGAGAAATTGTCCTAATAGGAAGGATGCGAGCAGAATGACTCGGCCTAAGGTCGATGTGAGTTCATCTCCTTACGGTATGCCACTGCAGCGGCCTATGATTAGAGTGGAGCGGTAGATTCAGGTATATCCTTAACTATTTAGAGATTTGTATGCATGATATGATGACCTTATTATTGTGTGCTATGTACGGATAGCGTTATGATTATGAGTTAGAAAACCTGGTTAGTGAAAAAGGGTAAGCCTGGGGGTGAGAAAATGATGAACCTTAGAATATTACAGTTGAGACCTTAGATGTAAGGCCGTCTTGAGTACAAGATTTTGCGGGTGATCCTTGTCAGAATGTATAAGTTTATGTGGAGTAATTGTGGGAAGATTCCTTGGGTAGTGTAAAATGGAAGTGGTAGCTTTCATGACCTGTATAGGTAAGATTGTTCCGGATCGGGAAACAAGAGTTTGATGCGTTAAGTAGGTCGGGTTGGGGCCATGTTGCGGGCCAACCCGCGTCCTGTTTTGTTATACCCCGTAGTTCCAGAGTATGTACGTGAGGGCGTACGTATAAAAATTTAAGCCTTAAGATTAGGCAAGGTTCGAAATTTGGGCACAAGTGCCGAAAGTCGTTTTCGGCTAAACGTTTTACTAAACTTGCGAAGGAAAATTCCGCTATGTCATTTCTAATTTTTGCGGATTTTTCCGAGAGACGAAACATTTTGGACCAACGGGAGGGTGACATGTGTCACCCTCACATTGGAAGGACTTGGGGCGGCAAAGGGACGAAAGAGAGCACTTTAGTTGGTAGGATATTTTGTTCAAGTTGTGTGGTAGATGGATAAGGTCCACATGGTTAAAATCTAGCCCTACACTTGCACCACACTTGTCTTCATCTTGGCCATTGGTTGGCCTTTGGTTGCTATAAATACTCCCCTAAGTTGAAGACTTTCTTCATCCTCACTTGAAAACTTCTAAGGCAAAAACCCTCCCTCTCCCTCTTGTGCTCTCGTCCGCCACACCCCCTTTGTGGTAGCCTAGCCGAAACACCCCTCCCCCTCTTGAAGGCCCTCGGCCGAGAATACCCCCTCCCCCTAGCCTAGTTGCTAGTCGAAATACTACCCCCCTTGGTTGAGAAATACTTCTCCAAGTATTGTTGTAATGCCCAAAATACCTTAGCCCTTATACCTTGTAGTACTTTCCAAAGTACCCTCTATACGAAAAACCCGGAAAATACTATTATACTTTCTTTAGCCACTAAACGAAACCCTAAGGAAAACCTTCATAGTCGGTTGAAGTGTTAAGTAGAAGTTGCGTAGAACTTCTAAGGGTTGTTTGGAGCGGGTTGGAGCACTCGGAGTAGGAGCTTAACGTTGCTCAGGAGCGACATTATACTTGGATAATTTTTGGGCTCATCGAGGTAAATACTACTGTCCTTCTATTGTAATTGGGAATTACATACTGTAGTAGTATAGAAATGAATATAAGATTCATAGAAGAGAATTGAAGCGTAATAGAAGGATATTACGAATAGACTTGAATGAAATCACATCAAGAATATAAGTAGAAGATTAAAGCGTACTTACATAGGGGTGTATTCTGATGGTGATAACCTTTATTGGTTGAATGTTTTGCAAGTATCATGTGCTACTTAGAAGGTGGACAAGGCTAGTAGGGTTATAGCCGTGGGCGTTTTGCTTATAGTCGATAATCGTCGCGGTATGTGATTCTTCCTATACTCTTGAGCATGATATTTTAAAGGAAGATATATATAGTCGACAATATCTTTTGACTTAAGCTTTGAATAATATATAGTGCGGTAGGCGTCGTGTGCTAATTGAACGTGGTTATGCAAATGTCTTTTGACTTAAGCTGAATAATAAGAAACTTGCAGTATGTCACAAGAGTTAAGAAACCATTTTTGAAAGAAGAAGTAACACTTGGTTTTAAAGGTTTTAAAAAGAGTTATACTAGCTTTATGGGGAGTTAGGTATAACGTCTTAAGAAGGTAAAGAAAATGGTTTCTTGATTTTAGAAGTTAAGAGACTTGATCTTATAAGATAAGAGACTTAACTTAAATGAATTAATATGAGTTTTGTGTGAAACCTCATTCGTGAGTAATGAGTCGTGGTTTTTAAAAGGAATAATGTTTCTTGATTTGGAAATCGAATGTGTATCGACAAACCAACTGCGGCGTTAATAACAAAAATGTATTGAATAAATGAAGTATTATTAAAACAAGAGAAACCTCCATGCATAGAAGCTAAGATGAGACAAAATGATATTACATTTCCTAGATCATGGTTGCTTAAATAAGATTTATGAACAAGAATAACCTACTACTTTATGGCATATGTTACTCAATTGTTTTAAAAGAGATTAAGACATTGAACTATGAAACTTTTCTAAAGAGACTTGAGTAATTGAAATTAGGCAAACTGGAACTTTAGGGAAAAGGAAGGCATTGTGTTGTCTTAAAATGGTTTAAAACTTAAAGTGTTATAACAGCTTTATGGGAAGTTGGTTATAACGACTTTATGAAAACAAAAGAAGGGTTTTTATCATTGGTTTTAATGTGGAAACTTGACTTTAAAAAGAGAAGTTGTTTTGGTTTTCTAAAAAGATGTAAGTCACTCTATTTTATACTACGGGTATCGGGTGATTTTCATAAAAGGAATGGATCTCTTAAAAGGAATTTAACGTACGTAGTACTTTAGGGTTAACACCCGGATTTTGACTTAAAATGAAAGTACTTTGAGTTGTGTATAACTTGCCTATGCTTGTTGTTGTGTAACTTGCCTATGCTTGTTGTTGTGTAACTTGCCTATGCTTGTTGTTGGGTAACTTGCCTATGCTTATTGAGATAGTCTTTGTTGTGCAAGAATTGTGTTTCTATTCTCTGCGTCTCGATGGAGGCGGTTGACTTGTTGAGAACTTACTTGGACATACCGGTAGTGACGGAAGATTCCACGGGTACGCTTCCATTAGCATTATTACATGGGCATGTCTACACCGATGATATGGACATGTGACCATTATGGTTATTTATGGCGAAGTATCGTGACTTACGGTTGTGATCGGGTCGTGCTGTTTACTTGCCCCGTCGACTACGTGGCGCAGTGGATCTGGTATAGGTTATTGCACCTGCACGTGTCGACCAGCGAAGTATCGTGATTTACTTGTGATCGGGTGCGTGCTGTTTACTTGCCCCGTCGGCCTACGTGGCGGTGGATCCGTATTGGTTATTGCACTGTCGCGTGCCGCCTTCGCGAGTCGAGATTTGGATGGAGCCGTGACTTACGGTTGTGATCTGGTGCGTAGCCGATTTACTTGCCCCGTCGACTCGTGGCGCAGTGGAGCTGGTGGAGGCTATTGCACTTGCCACGTGTCGACCGTGATATGGTTATGCGATATTATTGGTGCGGTCGGATCGGTAGTTATACTTTCCGTCGCGGTTTTATTGACCGGTAGGACACAGTGTTCACATATACTCCTTGGTGTTGTTATATCATAGCTATCGGCGGTGAGGAAGGAATTCCACGCACGAGTGATGATTTGGAGCGTGAGTCCACGACTTGATATATTTGCTTATATGTGGTGTCTTGTAGTTTGGTTATCATACATGTCTCTGCTTTATATAGGCTGCTATGATTTCATTCTGATATTTCTGATTTCACATACTTGGTACTGTTATCTTGACCTCCTTGGGCTGCGTTCATCTGCAGTAGAGGTACATCGATGTCGATCCGCTTTAGGATCACCTTTGTCTTGGAAGCTCGTTCCTTGGAGGCTTATCTTTGGTATGTTACCCCGATGTTTGTAGGTTCTTGTACATTCGTGGTATGGCGGGAACCTGTCCGTCATAGTTGTTGTATAAATCTTAAGTGCATGCTGTTGTGGCGGGGTTGTAAGGATTATGTGTTCAAATGCCTATACATATATATATGTTGAAAAGCTCGCTTTGGTTGGCCTATTTTCTTTATCTTGATCCATGTCTATTTAAATGCTTAAGTTTTTTTATTTCCGCTGGTTTTTCTCTGATGTTGTATCACTAGTGGTGCACGGGTAAGGCACGATCCACGCCCCGGGCAGGTCGTGACAAAAGTGGTATCGAGCGCTTAGTCCTCGGAAAGTGTCTGCATCGTGTCTAGTAGAGTCTTGATTATCGATGTGTTGTGCACCACATCTATAATCGGAGGCTGAGGACGTTTAGGATTGGTTTCTATTCTTCTCATTACGAGATCGTGCCTTAGAGCCGTGTGATAAGTTGGACCTCCCGACGTGCCGTTTCACGATTATGCCTCGCTAGCGCAACCCGCCCGAGAAGGGCAAGAGCGGCGAGAGGAGCTGCGAGTAGAAGCGGCGATCTCTACGAGACCACAAGACTGAGCCTCGACCCGCGATGCAGGCGAGAAGAGATGAGTTACAAGCGGAGCGGCTAATGGCGGGGTTGTGGCGAACTTGAGGATAAGTGGGCCAGCAGCGATTCGAGCACCGATGGTTCACCCTAGATCGAGATAGTTTGAGGCTACGGATTTTACGAGTTGTAACGCCCGAGTTCTATGGGTCGAGACACGAGGATGATCCGCAGGAGTTCATCCGGTCAGCGATTCTGCGGATCATTATAGTGATCAAGGCTTCTGAGACAGAGTCGGTGGTCGTAGGTTCGCAACGGATGCGTGATAATGCAGTCGACGGGTTTGATTCGGGGGAGCTGTCCCGGGGAGGGCATGCACTTCCAGCTGTATGGACCGAGTTCTCAGAGGCCTTTTTTGCACATTTCTTGCCTCCCGGATGAGAGGGCTCGGTAAACAGATTTTTGGTGTTGCGGCGAGCAGGCGTGCGGTTGGAGTACAATGTGAGTTCGACTCATTGTCGTGACGTCCGCGTTAGTAGCTAGTATGGAGGATCGAGTGCACCGATATGTTCTGTGGCTCGATGATTACCTAGCGAGAGTTGTTCGGTGTAGCTCTTGATCGGGCATGGACATTGCCGCGTGCAGCTTATGCACTTGGAAGTGAGGCGGAGAAATCGACGAAATGACAAGTTCAGCGAAAGAGGGCGAGCAGGTCCTTTGGTGACTTTCGAGGCGGACGCCTCGGCGGAGACAAGTTATGTACCTCGCCGACAGTGGTCCTCCGACGCCCGGGACGCCGGGATATTCGGGAGGCGGTCAGGCTCCCGTGTTTGAATCTTCGAGAGTAGAAGTGTTCACGGATGAGGCCACCCATCTCGGTGTGACCATTGTGGTAAAGCCCATAGGGAATGTCGTCTTGGTTTGGGAGATTGCTATACTTGCGGCCGGCAGGGCCATTTGACGAGATCGTCCAGGCCGAGGTAGCACGGTGGGATAGCACAGATTTCTGCAGAGCGATTCGGGTTCTTCACCTTCCATAGCTAGGCAGGATGTTCATACACCGGCGGGCCACGGTAGAGGTCGCGGTGGAAGTTCCCAGTTTTAGCGGTCCTTTGAACCGCCTATTTTCAGGTATATCCTTAACCCTCTAGAGTTTTGTATGATGATGTGTTTAGTGTTATGTCGGATAGCTTTGTGCTAAAATGTGATTTAGAAACCTGGTTAGCGAAAAAGGGTAAGCCTGGGGGTGAAAAAAAAAATGATGAACCTTAGAATATTACAGTTAAGACCTTAGATGTAAGGCCGTCTTAAGTACCAGATTTTGCAAGTGATCCTTGTCGGAGTGCATTTTATGCCTAGAATGTATTGTGTAATAAATCCCTGGGTAGTGTGAAATGGAAGTGGTAGCTTTCATGACCTGTATAGGTAAGATTGTTCCGGATCGGGGAACAAGAGCTTGATGCGTTAAGTGGGTCGGGTTGGGGCCATGTTGCGGGCCAACCCGCAGCCTGTTTCGAGGTGGGGTCAGCTCTGGGTGGTCCCGCCAGGTGGTAGGGTCACGAGGGTGCTAGGCCCAAGTTTAGATGACCATCGTATGAGTTCGTGGATATGTTCGACCAGAAGCGGATCGTGAAGGCCGGGAATGGCCTTAAGGAAGATTGAGCTAGTAAGATGACCAAGTTTGGAGGTGGTGACTCCAAAGTTTTGGGGACTGAAGCGATGACTGAAGTGTGGTACGTATACTAGAAGAGTTCAAGTGTTCGAGAAGGGTACGACGAGTAAGGAAGGAAGAGAACGTGTGTTATTTTGTGGCCAGGTGTGGCATTGGCAACTTGTTAAGAAGAACTTTATCGTTATCCGTCTTAAGAAGGAACATTCGGGACGAATGTTTCTAAGAGGAGAATGTTATACCGTAGTTCCAGTAGTATGCGTGAGGCGTGCGTATAAAAATTTAAGCCTTAAGATTAGGCAAGGTTCAAATTTGGGCACAAGTCGAAAGGAGTCGTTTCGACTAAACGCGTTTTACTAAACTTGCGAAGGAAAATTTCGCTATGTCATTTCTAATTTTTGCGGATTTTTCCGAGAGACGAAACATTTTGGACCAACGGAGGGTGACATGTGTCACCTCACATTGGAAGGACTTAGGGCGACAAAGGGACGAAAGAGAGCACTTTAGTTGGTAGGATATTTTGTGCAAGTTGTGTGGTAGATGGATAAGGTCCACATGGTTAAAATCTAGCCCTACACTTGCACCACACTTGTCTTCATCTTGGCCATTGGTTGGCCTTTGGTTAGCCTATAAATACTCCCTAAGTTGAAGACTTTCTTCATCCTCACTTGAAAACTTCTAAGGCAAAACCCTCCTCTCCTGTTGTGCTCGTCGCCACACCCTCCCCTGTGGTAGCCTGGCGAAACACCCTCCCCTCTTGAAGGCCCTCGAGAATACCCCCTAGCCTAGTTGCTAGTGAAATACTACCCCCTTGGTTGAGAAATACTTCTCCAAGTATTGTTGTAATGCCCAAAATACCTTAGCCCTTATACCTTGTAGTACTTTCCAAAGTACCTCTATCTGAAATACTATTATACTTTCTTTAGCCACTAAACGAAACCCTAAGGAAAACCTTCATAGTCGGTTGAAGTGTTAAGTAGAAGTTGCGTAGAACTTCTAATGGTTGTTTGGAGCTGGTTGGAGCACTCGGAGTAGGAAATAACGCGTTGCTCGGGAGCGGCATTATACTTGGATAATTTTTGGGCTCATCGAGGTAAATACTCGTCCTTCTATTGTAATTGGGAATTACATCGTAGTAGTATAGAAATGAATATAAGATTCATAGAAGAGAATTGAATCGTAATAGAAGGATATTAGAATAGACTTGAATCAAATCACATCGGAAGAATATAAGTAGAAGATTAAACTGTACTTACATAGGGATCATTGATGGTGATAACCTTTATTGGTTGAATGTTTTGCAAGTAGCATGTGCTACTTAGAAGGTGGACAAGGCTAGCCGGGTTATAGCCGCGAGCGCGTTTTGCTTATAGTCGATAATCGTCGCGGTATGTGATTCTTCCTATACTCTTGAGCATGATATTTTAAAGGAAGATATATATAGTGCAAATGTCTTTTGACTTAAGCACGAATAATATATAGTACGGTAGGACGACGTGTGCTAATTGAACGTAGTTATGCGGCAATGTCTTTTGACTTAAGCCGAATAATAAGCAACTTGCAGTATGTCACAAGAGTTAAGAAACCATTTTGAAAGAAGAAGTAACACTTGGTTTTAAAGGTTTTAAAAAGAGTTATACTAGCTTTATGGGGAGTTAGGTATAACGTCTTAAGAGAGGTAAAGAAAATGGTTTACTGATTTTAGAAGTTAAGAGACTTGATCTTATAAGATAAGAGACTTAACTTAAATGAATTAATATGAGTTTGTGTGAAACCTCATTCGTGAGTAATGAGTACGTGGTTTTTAAAAGGAATAATGTTTCTCGATTTGAATCGAATGTGTATCGACAAACCACTGACGTTAATAACAAAAATGTATTGAATAAATGAAGTATTATTAAAACCAGTAGAAACCTCCATCTGCATAGAAGCTAAGATGAGATAAAATGATATTACATTTCCTAGATCATGGCTGCTTAAATAAGATTTATGAACAAGAATAACCTACTACTTTATGGCATATGTTACTCAATTGTTTTAAAAGAGATTAAGACATTGAACTATGAAACTTTTCTAAAAAGAGACTTGAGTAATTGAAATTAGGCAAAGCGTAACTCTAGGAAAAGGAAGGCATTGTGTTGTCTTAAAATGGTTTAAAACTTAAAGTGTTATAACGACTTTATGGGAAGTTGGTTATAACGACTTTATGAAAACAAAGAAGGGTTTTATCATTGGTTTTAATGTGGAAACTTGACTTTAAAAAGAGAAGTTGTTTTGGTTTTCTAAAAGATGTAAGTCACTCTATTTTATACTACTGTATCGGGTGATTTTCATAAAAGGAATGGATCTCTTAAAAGGAATTTAACGTACGTAGTACTTTAGGGTTAACACCCGGATTTTGACTTAAAATGAAAGTACTTTGAGTTGTGTATAACTTGCCTATGCTTGTTGTTGTGTAACTTGCCTATGCTTGTTGTTGTGTAACTTGCCTATGCTTGTTGTTGGGTAACTTGCCTATCTTATCGAGATAGTCTTTGTTGTGCAAGAATTGTGTTTCTATTCTACCGTCTCTCGATGGAGGGCGGTTGACTTGTGAGAACTTACTTGACGCGTCTGCGATGTGGAAGATTCCACGGGTACGCTTCCATTAGCATTATTACATGGGCATGTCTACACCGATGATGTAGACATGTGACCATTATGGTTATTTATGGCGAAGTATCGTGACTTACGGTTGTGATCGGGTGCGTAGCCTGTTTACTTGCCCCCGTCAGCTACGTGACGCAGGTGGATCTGGTATAGGTTATCGCACCGCCACGTGTCGCCTTCGCGCGAAGTATCGTGACTTACGGTTGTGATCGGGTGCGAAATGCTTTCTTGCCCCGTCACTACGTGGCAGCGGTGGATCTGGTATAGGTTATTGCACGCCACGCGCCTTCGCGAGTCAAGATTTGGATGGAGCCGTGACTTACGGTTGTGATCTAGTGCGTAGCCGATTCACTTGCCCCCGTCAGCTACTTGGCGCAGGTGGAGCTGCTGGAGGATATTGCACTTGCCACGCGTGTCGGCCGTGATATGGTTACAATATTATTGGTACGGTCGGATCGTAGTTATACTTGCCGTCACGGTTTTATTGACCTGTAGGACACGGTGTTCACATATACTCCTTGGTGTTGTTATATCATAGGCATCGGCGGTGAGGAAGGAATTCCACGCACGAGTGATGATTTGGAGCGTGAGTCCACGACTTGATATATTTATTTATATGTGGTGTCTTGTAGTTTGGTTATCATGTCTCTGCTTTATATATCGCTATGATTTCATTTACTGATATTTTACGCTTCACATACTTGGTACTGTTGTCGACCTCGCCGCTGCGTTCATCTGCCGCAGTAGAGGTACATCGGTATCGATCCCCGCTTTAGGATCACCTTTCAGCGTCTTGGGAAGCTCCGTTCCTTGGAGGCTTATCTTTGGTATGTTACCCACGATGCAGCAGGTTCTTGTACATTCGGGGGTTTGGCGGGGCCTGTCCATCATAGTTGTTGTATAAATCTTAGAGGTCTCAGCATGCCTTTGTGGCGGCGGTTGTAAGGATTATGAATTTCAAATGTCTATACATATATATATGTTGAAAGGCAATCGCTTTGGTTGACCTATTTTCTTTATCTTGATCCATGTCTATTTAAATGCTTAAGTTTTTTTATTTCCGGTTTTCTCGATGTTGTATCACTAGGGTGCGGGGTAAGGCACGATCCACGGCCCCAAACGGGTCGTGACATGTTTGAGTGGGTCGGCTGGGTGGCCCGCCAGTGGTAGGTCACGCAGGTGCTAGGCCCAAGTTTAGATGACCATCGTATGAGTTCGTGGAGATGTTCGACCAGAAGCGGATCGTGAAGGCCGGGAATGGCCTTAAGGGAGATTGAGGCTAATAAGATGACCAAGTTTGGAGGTGGTGACTCCAAAGTCTTGGCAACAGAAGCGTTGACTGAAGTGTGGTACGTATGCTAGAAGGGTTCAAGTGTTCGAAAAGAGTACGACGAGTAAGGAAGGAAGTGAACTTGTGCTGAAAGATGGAAGTAATCATTTTTGAGAAATGAATGTGCGAAGGGAGTGTCCCTTGGACCAAGAGCGAGAGTTGGTATTGTTTTGCATCATCGAGGTGGTTCCTCGTTGGCCTGGATTTAAGTATTTGCGCGCAGGTGTTATCTCGTGGCCAGGCGTGGCGTTGGCAACTTGTTAGAAGAACTTCATCGTTGTCCGTCTTGAGAAGGAACATTCGGGACGAATGTTTCTAAGGAGGGGAGAATATTATACCCCGTATTTCCGGTATGTATGCGTGAGGCGACGATATAATTTAAGCCTTAAGGTTTGGCTAGGTTCGAAAATTTGGGCACAAGTGCCGAAAAGAATCGTTTTTCGACGAAACGTTTTACTAAACTTGCGAAGGGAAAATTCCGGCTATGTCATTGAGAATTTTTGCAGATATTTCCGAGAGACGAAACATTTTGGACCAACGGGAGGGTGACATGTGTCACCCTCACATTGGAAGCAATAGTGGGCGGAAATGGACGAAATGGGAGCACTTTAGTTGGTAGGATATTTTGTGCAAGTTGATGTGGTAGATGGATAAGGTGCACTTGGCTTAAATCTAGCCCTACACTTGCCTTACACTTGGATGAATCTTGGCCATTGGTTGGTCATTTCTTGACCTATAAATACCCCCCTTGTTGAAGAGTTATTTCATCCTAAATTGAGCAATCTTTCTAAGTCTCAAATACTCCCTCCACTAGTGTTTCGTCCGCCACCACCCTCCCCTCGAGAAGGCCCTTGGCGAAAGTATCCCCCTCGTGGTGCTAGTAGGGTACCCCCTTAGCCTAGTTGTTTTCGTATAATACCCCCCCTTTGTGGTATAGAAATACTCTCCAAGTATTGTTATAATGCCCTAAATACTCTAGCCCTTATACCTTGTAGTACTTTCCAAAAGTTACCTCTATACGTAGAGCCCGGAAAATACTATTATACTTCCTTTAGCCCCTAAACGAAACCCTAAGGAAATCTTCTTCGATAGTTGAAGTATTTGAGTAGAAGTTGGTAAGAACTTCTAAGGGTTATTTGGAGCGGGTTGGGCGCCGGAGTAGAGCTAAACCTTGCTCAGGATCGACATTTTTACTTGGATAATTTTGGGCTTATCGAGGTAAACACTCTTGACCTTCTATTGTAATTGGAAATTACATGTTGTAGGAATATATAGTTAAAGTATACTATATATAGAACTGAACATAATTATGCGTCAATGTCTTTTGACTTAAGCCTGAATTTAAAGAAGAGAATCAATCTGTAATCACATAGGGTGTATTACGATGACTTGTGTAGCTTCTTGTTAAGTAGAATTGTACACGTCCGGATTGGACGTACAACCCCCCCCCCCTCTAGGGAGTTGTTGGCCTGATAGGAGGTGTCGATAGAGGAGGAGATTTCTGCGATTTGCGGGAAGTCTTTGCCGAATTTTCTGTAGAATATTCTACGTTGAGATCTAGATGTTAATAGGCGCCTTGTGGCCTCTATAGGTTGAAGTACTACGTGTGGTGTGATCTGCTTGGCAAGGTGTAAGCGGTTTGAGGTACTTGGGCGTTTTGCTATTAGTCGATAATCGTCGCGAGGTATGTGAACCTCTTCCTATCTTTTCTAGCATGATATGTGTATAACTATGTAATGCGGTGAGCGTACGTGTGTTGAATGTATTTGATTGGTTTAAAACATGAAGTGTTATAACGGCTTTATGGGAAGTTGGTTATAACGACTTTATGTAAGTAAGAAATGCTTTGTGGTTTTAAAGATAAGCGATTTGACTTATAACTGACTTGATGTGTGATGATAAGAATCTTGAAGTATTTCGAAAGAATTAAGAAACCTTTTTGAAAGAAGAGTAATACTTGGTTTTGAAAACATAAGAGTTATACTAGCTTTATGGGAAGTTAGGTATAACGTCTTAAGAGAGATAAAGAGAATGGTTTACTGATTTTTAGAAGTTAAGAGACTTAATCTTAAAAGATAAGAGACTTGACTTAATACGGATGTTAGTATGAAACCTCATTCGTGAGTAATGAGTACTTGGTTTTTAAAAAGGAATAATGTTTTACTGATTTTGGAAATCAGAATGAGTATCGACAAACCACTGCAGCGTTAATAAAAGGAAATGTTTTGACTAATTAAGTATTATTAAAACCAGTAGAAACCTCCATCTGCATAGAAGCTAAGATGAGACAAAATAATATTACATTTCCTAGATCATGGCTGCTTTAATAAGATTGATTATGAACAAGAATAACCTACTCACATATAAGACATATGTTTCTCAAATTATTTAAAAGAGGATTATATTCTTAAGTGATTAAGTCTATGGACTATGAAACCTTTATAACATGAGAGACCTAAGTGTTTGAAATTAGGCAAACTTAAACTTTTGGAAAAGAATGTTGTTACTTGATGTTGAAAAGGAAAGTGTTTTGGTTTACCTAAAAATGTGAGTCACTCTATTTTAATACTACGAGTATCGGGTGACCTTTATAAAAGAAATGGATCTTTTAAAAGAATTTAACGTACGTAATACTTTGGGGTCAGAACCTGGACTTTGGCCTAAAATAAACTTGAGTTGTGTGTAACTTGCCTATGTTTGTGTTTGATAGCCTTGTTGTGCAAATACTGTATTTCTATACCACCGCGTCTCTCGATGGAGGTCGGCTGATTTGTTATGAAGCGATTCTTCACCGAGTCCCAGGATGGGCGGGACGTATTCTATCTGATTATTCACCGAGTCCCACGAGATGGGCCGGGACACGTATTCCATCTGATTCTCTACCGAGTCCCATGGGATGGGCCGGGACACGTATTCCATCTGATTCTCTACCGAGTCTCATGGGATGGGCCGGGACACGTATTCCACATGATTCTCTACCGAGTCCCATGGGATGGGCCGGGACACGTATTTCACATGATTCTCTACCGAGTCCGTGGGATGGCGGGACACGTATTCCACATGATTCTTTCACGAGTCCCACGGGATGGTCGACACGTATTCCACACGATTTATACCTAGATCGCCAGCGGTGAGGAAGGAGTTCCACGAGCGTGAGGATGACTTGAGGCGTGAGTCCACGACTTGACATCGCTTTATGTTGTGAATCGTAGTTTGGTTATCATACATGTCTCCGCTTTATATAGACTATTATGATTTCATTTACGATGTTTCTGATTTCACATACTTGGTACCGCTGTTATCGACCTCGTTCGGGGCTGCGTTCATGCCGCAGTAGAAATATCGGTTGTGGATCCTCGCTCATGGATCACGATTCGTGTCGAAGCCCCATTTCTTGGAGGCTTATCTTTTGGTATGTTACCCGAGTCGTAGATTCTTGTACATTCGTGGTATGGCGGGCCCTGTCCGTCATACCGTTGTAAAAATCTTAGAGGTGCATGCTTGTTGTGGGCGGGGTTTGTAAAGGATAATTGTTCGTATTTATGTATATATACCGGCGCAACTGTTTTGGTTGGCCTGTTTATTTATCATGTCTCTTAATTCATGTTCATATTTTTATTTCCGCTGATTTTCTCTGACGTTGTATCGCTAGGGTGCCCGGGGTAAGGCACCAGTCACGGGCCCGGGTTCGGGTCGTGACATATACGATTACTACCCCATGGATTAGCTCTCCATGAAGTCATGTACCCGAGATGAGGGATTCCACGGGCATGAGATATATATATATATATGTATTGTATGTGTGTACGCCGACAGTGAGGTAGGATGCCACGGGCGCGTCACATGGTTATATGTTACACTTATGGCTGTCGGCAGTGATGGGGGATTCCACGGGCAGGAGATATATATATGTATTATATATGTGCACGCCGACAGTGAGGTAGGATGCCACGGGCGCGTCACATGGTTATATGTTACACTTATGGTTGTCGGCAGTGATGGAGGATTCCACGGGCAGGAGATATATATATGTATTGTATATGTGTACGTCGATAGTGAGGTAGGATGCCACGGACGCGTCACATGGTTATATTTTACCCTTATGGCTGTCGGCAGTGATGGGGGATTCCACGGGAACGCTTTGATATTTGTGGGCTTGAGACCCTTACTAGACTGTGTGAGGATACTTGAGGGCTTGTGTCCCTAGCCCTGTTGTGACTATTGTTCATGTGTTGAAATAGTCTTTAAAAAGGTAAAAACTGGCTTTCATTACTTTCACTTTGGCAATGCACAATGTACTGTTATTTTGGTTATCATACATGTCTCCAGCTTTATATAGACTGTTATGATTTCATTACAGTATTTTCCGTTTCACATACTTGGTCCATATTTCATACTGACCTCCTTTGGGGGGCTGCGTTCATGCCGCAGGTTGAGGTACATAGCTTGCTGATCCGCACTTTTAGGATCACTGTTCAGTTCTTGTGAAGCTCCATTTCTCCGGAGGCTTTGTCTTTTGGTACAACTCCCTGAGGTTGTAGGTTTATGTACATTCAGGGGTATGGCGGGGCCACTGTCAAAATCCACGTTGTTATGTCAGAAATTCTTAGAGGTCTGTAGTCATATCTTGTGGGTCGCTTTGTAAGAAAAAAAAAAGGTAACTGCTTTTGGTTTTACATATTTATATGTATCCGGGAAAGTATCCTTATCGGCTAACCTATTATTTATTTCTTGTTAAGTTTATGTATGTATGTTCCGCTACTATTCTCTGATGTATACCTGTAAGGGTGCCTGTGTTGGGCACCGATGCCCGGTCGGGTCGTGACAAAAGTGGTATCGAGCGATTATTCCTCGGAAAGTGTCTACAGCCGTGTCTAGTAAGTCTTGATTATCGGTGTGTTGTGCACCACATCTATAATCGGAGGTGCGGGACATTTAAGATTAGTTTCCATTCGCTCACTCTGAGATCGTGCGATAGAGTCATGTTGTTAGAGTCGTCTCTCCTAACGAGTTATGTTGATTGCACACGAGAAAGCGATGACCCGGGAAGGACTATGTGGATTGCGTATCCGAGGTTGGTAATGATTGTAGTATAGCTGGTATTATGACATACTATACGGAGTTATGTATGAGGTTAAATCAGCGTATTGCCTAGAATGATTTTAGATTACCAGGATTTGGTAAGGACTAAATAGATACCGGGAAGGTATGAAACAGTTAATGAATTCTCGCCAAGGTCTTATGTTTTATTTTGAGATAATTGGGGAATGATGAGCTGTCTGATAGGGTAGCGAACCCTTAAGAAGTCATGTTAAGGAACTTAATGGAATGCCATGTAAATAGATTAAGATACATGGTAGGCTTAAGAGAATTGTACGGATGAGGTCCGTATGGAGTAAGTAATGGTTGTTGTGAACAAGACAACACGATTAGGGTATTACGAGAATTTTATACCCGTTTACGGGGGGACTGATAAGGTGGGCTTGGAGCATGGGAATTGCGAGCCTAAGAATATTGATAACCGCCGAGACCTTAGGTATATAAGGCCTTCTCGGGTAGTAAAAAGTTAAGTCAGACCAAGGATAAGAGTTAAGTATGACGCCGAGTCGGGTTGAGGACCTATTAAGGGTCGCCCCATAGCCTGAAATGGAATGAGATCAGTTGATAGTAGTCCCGCTACCTGACAGGGTAACGAGTGTGCAAGGCCCAAGTCTAGTTAATCGTTTTACGGGTTCGTGGACGCATTCCACCGGAACCAGGTTATGAGAGCCGGAAATGACCTTATATTGTTTAATTTAGTAACTCCAAAGAATGGAGGCCAGAATTAGTATGAAAGTGTTATACCCCGTATTTCCAGAGTATGTACGTAAGGACGTACGTAGAAAAGTTTGAGTCTTAAAGTTAGGCAAGGACGAAATTTTGTGCACAACCCCCGTAAAGAGTCATTTTTCGACGAAACGTTTTCCGGACTTTGCGAAGGGAAAAATACGGCTATGTCATTTATAATTTTTGCGGATTTTTCCGAGAGCGGAAATATTTTGGACCAACGAGAGGGTGACACTTGTCACCTCAAGTGAGCGATTTCAAGGGCCATTCTTGGCGTTTTTCTTGCCTTTTCCTTGGTCAAGGATTAGGTAGGATATTTTTGTAGTTGATGAGTAAGTGGGACCCACAAAACACATGGCTTAATCTACACCTTACACTTGCCTACCACTTGGCTTGATCTTGACCATTGGTGGTCCTATAAATACCCCCCTTGCTTGAAGGTTTTCTTCATCCCTCAAATCTTTCTAAGTCTTGAAAACCCTCTCCTCCTTTGAGTGTGGTTCTCGTCCAAAGCCACCCCTCCCTTGAAAAGGCCCTTGGCGAAACCCTCTCCCTTTGTAGTGTTCTAGCCGAGAACATACCCCCTACCTAAAGTTGTTCTCGTAAAAATATCCTTCCCTTGGTAGAGAAATACTTCTCCTAGTATTGTTTTTATTCCAAAATACCTTGGCTCAAATACCTTGTAGTATTCCAAGGTTACCCCTATACGAAAAGCCCATAAATACTATTATACTTCCCTTCAGTCACTAAACGAAACCCTAAGGAAAATCTTCACGGTTGGTTGAAGTATTAGGAAGAAGTTTCGTAGAACTTCTAAGGGTTGTTTGGAGCGGGTTGGAGCACCCGGAGTAGGAGCTAAACGTTGCTCAGGATCGACATTAAACTTGGATAATTTTGGGCTTACCGAGGTAAATAATCCTATCCTTCTATTGTAATTGGAAATTACATACTGTAGTTGTATAGAAATAAATATAAGATTCATAGAAGAGAGTTGAGCTGTAATAAAAGGATATTACAGAATAAACTTGAACTGGAATCACATCAGAAGAATATTCTGCAAGAATAGTCTAGGCATTGATAGACTTGTATAACCCTTATAGGTTGATTGATCTGCGAGTAGCATGTACTACTTGAAAGGTGGACGAGGCTAGCCGGGTTATAGCCGTGGAGCGTTTTGCTAATAGTCGATAATCGTCGCGAGGTATGTGATTCTTCCTATCCTCTTGAGCATGATATTTTAAAAGAATATATATATAGTATGGTAGACGTACGTGTGTTAACTGAACGTAGTTGTACGGCAATGTCTTTTGACTTAAGCCTGAATAATAAGAATCTGGAAGTATTTTAATAGAATATATATATAGTACGGTAGACGTACGTGTGGTAACTGAATAATAATTACGGCAATGTCTTTTGACTTAAGCCTGAATAATAAGAATCTTGAAGTATTTCAAGAGGATTAAGAAACCTTTTTGAAGGAAGAGTAATACTTGGTTTTAAAACTTTGAAGTTATACTAGCTTTATGGGAAGTTAGGTATAACGACTTAAGGAAGGTAAAAAGAATGGTTTATTGATTTAAGAAGTTAAGAGACTTGATCTTAAAAGATAAGAGACTTGACTTAAATTGAATTAATCTGAATTTTGTTAAGAAGTGTGAAACTTCATTCGTGAGTAATGAGTACTTAGTTTTTAAAAGGAATAATGTTTCTTGATTTGGAAATCGGAAGAAGTATCGAACAAACCAACTGCAGCGTTAATAAGGGAAATGTATTGACTAATTAAGTATTATTAAAACCAGTAGAAACCTCCATCTGCATAGAAGCTAAGATGAGACAAAATGATATTACATTTCCTAGATCATGGCTGCTTAAATAAGATTGATTATGAACAAGAATAACCTACTCACATATAAGGCATATGTATCTCAAATTGTTTTAAAAGAGAACTATATCATTAAGTGATTAAAACTATGAACTACGAGACCTTTCGAAAATGAGAAACTTAAGCATTTGGAATTAGACAAACTTGAACGTTTGGAAAATAATGTTGTTACTTGATTTACAAAGGGAAGTGTTTTGGTTTACTTAAAAGGATAGTCACTCTATTTTTATACTACGGGTATTGTGTGACTTTTTGAAAGAAAGCGGATCTTTTAAAAGAGTTAAGGTATGAAGTACTTTGGGGATAAAAACCGAAATTGTTAACATAAAGTAGAAAGTACCTTGTGTGAATAACTTGATTGTGTTGGTTTGTGATAGCCTTGTAAATACTTTCTTGTTGATTTGATAAGTAAACATGTTAGGATGCTACGTGTGTTAGTATCTGGTGATGTTTGTGTAAAGGGGTTTCCCTTGTTGTGCTTATGTTGTTTAACGATAAACTGTTATGTTATTATATCACATACCCCCTTGACTTGTTATACCAGGGCTTGCCACCCTTGATGCGGTCTATACGGCTATGCGGTCTGCGTGACTATGCGGAGCTGCGGGAGTTCCAGGGTTGATCATTCCGGGTGTTTTATCCCGATGCGCGGGAAGCCTTATGCGGTCTGTGTGACTATGCGGTCTATTGAGACTATGCGGATCGCGGAGTCGAGGGAGTACAGGGGTTAGCTACCCGATCACGAGAATACCTCATGCGGATCTATGTGTGACCTATGCGGACTGCGGAGTCGTGGTTAGGCATGCATAATGATACTATGGACGATTGGCCTTGCCCGATCATTCGCGGCCTAGGAAAGACTCATTCTGATTTACCTATTATTGCTCTTGTTTGTGATATGGCACTATGTGCAAATTGAACTAATTGTATTTGCAAATGGTTTTAAATACTTGATTTCATTGAAAGTACTTTACAGTTTCACATACATGGTACCTGTTGTACTGACCTCCTTCGGGGGGTTGCGTTCATGCCGCAGGTAGAGGTACACCAGTCGTCCATCCTAGCTCTCAGGGTCACAGTTCAGCGTTGGGAAGCTCCGTTTCTCCTGAGGCTTATCAGTGGTATAGTCCTCTGTCGTTGTAGGTGCTTACATTCAGGGGTATGGCGGGGCCCTGTCCCGTCATTGTTGTCATATAATTCTTAGAGGTCTGTAGTACTGTTATGGGCAGAGTTGTAAAAAGGGATGTAACTGTTCTAGTTGTTATATATATATGTCGCAAGGCAAGTTTTCTCAGATGAACTGTTTTTATTTCATGTCTTGTTTTATATTCCGCTGATTACTCTGATGTATGTCTACTTGGGTGCCCGGGGTAAGGCACCAGTCACGGGCCCGGGTTCGGGTCGTGACAGAAAGTTATGTACGTAAGCTAGAATAAGTTTGGAAGTACGGAAAAGAGTACGACCGGTAAGAAAGCGAGCAACCAAGTGTAAAAGATATAGTCTGAATCCATGAGGACCTTTCGGGGTGACTACACCCGTGAGTGATGAGTGGTAGCTGAGCGGGTATGTAATAATTTCCCGGTGACGATACAGTCTTCGGACCCTAGTAGACCTAGTAGAGGTGATTACGACAAACTTTGAGGTCATTATGAGTATGGACTAGTTGGCTTCGTGAGTGCCAAGGTTGACATTTTAGTATAAGTATTTTTATGTGGCCATGGGTGGCATATGTTGTATGGAGGGTGTAGTAAAAGGAGACTATGTCGCTATCTAATTAGATTGGACTCCGAAAGAACATTCGGGGACGAATGTTTTACATCACGACCGAACCGGGCGTGTTGGTGCCTTACCCGGGCACCCAAGTAGACATACATCAGAGTAATCAGCGGAATATAAAACAAGACATGAAATAATATGAAGTGTAAAACAGTTTTTCTGCGAAAAGTTGCCTTACAACATATATATAAAACTTGAATCCGAATAGTTACATCCCTTTTACAAACTCTGCCCACAACAGTACTACAGAACTCTAAGAATGATAACAATGGCGGGGACGGCCGCCGTACCCTGAATGTAAATACCTACAACGACAGAGACTATACCACTGATAAGCCACCGGAGAAACGGAGCTTTCCAAGCGAATCGTGATCCTAGAGCGAGGATCGGCGATCGTGTACCTCTACCGCGGCATGACGCAGCCTCCGAAGGAGGTCGATAACAGTACCAAGTATGTGGCGAAAATCAGTAAATGAAATCATAGTGGTCTATATAAAGAAGGAGACATGTATGATAACCAAACTACAGTTCACAATAAATAAGCAGTCATGTCAAGTCAGGGACTCACGCCCTCAAAGTCATCACTCAAATACAACTATGGGTCTCACGCCCACAACATCAATCATGCCCGTGGAATACCTTCCTCACTGCCGGCAGTCTATGATATAAAAGCACCAAGGAATACACATGAACACCAGGTCCCACATGTGTCATAATAAAACCGTACGGGGTAAGTACGAAGGCATAGCCGACTACTAAAACCCACAGTACCAACAAAGTCATAAACTGTATCATGAGATCTGTCTAGACCGCCACATGATCGAAGCTGGCCACTCGCCCGCAGTATCTAATGTGCGCGTCTAGTCCTGGAACTTCGCACTCGCGCAGGCCACTCCAATGGCCCGCATGAGGTATTCCCGCATCCGGTAGCTACTCCCGGCAACGTCACGGACTCGCGATCCGCGTGGCCACATAGACGCATGAGGTATAACCCCGCACACTAACACGGAACTCTCGTAGCTCGCGCCGGTCACTGCGGACCGCATGAGGTATTCTCGAATCATAGGTCACACAGACCGCGAGTCTACCCGCGTGGAGGCGACAACCGGAATCATGTCAAGAGGTGAGTGATATAATACTAACATAATAGCTTATCGTTAAACAACATAAGCACAACAAGGAAAACCCCTTTACACAAACATCACAAGATACTAACATACGTAGCATCCTAACATGTTTACTTATCAAGTCAACAAGAAAGTATTACAAGGCTATCACAAACCAACACAATCAAGTTATTCACACAAGGTACTCTCTACTTTATGTTAGCAAGTTCGGGTTTTTATCCCCAAAGTACTTCATACAATAATTCTTTAAAAGATCCGTAGTATAAAAATAGAGTAACTATCTTTTTAAGTAAACCAAAACACTTCCCTTTGTAAAATCAAGTAACAACATTTTTTTCCAAACGTTCAAGTTTGCCTAATTTCAAATGCTCAAGTTTCTCATTTTTGAAAGGTTTCGTAGTTCATAGTATTAATCACTTAATAATATAATTCTCCTTTAAAATAATTTGAGAAACATATGCCTTATATGTGAGTAGGTTATTCTTGTTTATAACAATATTATTACTGCAGCCATGATCTAGGAAATGTAATATCATTTTGTCTCATCATAGCTTCTATGCAGATGGAGGTTTCTACTGGTTTTCATAATACTTTATTAGTCAATACATTTCCCTTTATTAGCGTTGCTGTGGTTTATTCGATACTTATTCTGATTTCTGAAATCAGTAAAACATTATTCTTTTTTTTTAAAACCAAGTACTCATTACTCATGAATGAGGTTTCACACTTTTTAACAAAATTCATATTAATTCAATTAAGTCAAGTCTCTTACCTTTTAAGATCAATAAACCATTCTTTTTATCTCTCTTAAGTCGTTATACCTAACTTCCCATAAAGCTAGTATAACTCTTAAGCTTTTAAAACCAAGCATTACACTTCTTTCAAAAAGGTTTCTTAATTCTTTTGAAATACTTCAAGATTCTTATTATTCAGGCTTAAGTCAAAAGACATTGCCGTAAAACTACGTTCGATTAACACACGACGTCGTCTGGTACTATATATATTCTTTTAAAATATCATGCTCAAGAGGATAGGGAGAATCACATACCTCGCGTCGATTATCGACTATTAGCAAATAGCTCCAAAGTACTGTAATCCGGCTAGCCTTTTCCTCCCTTCGAGTAGAATACGCTACTCGCAGTACTTCAACCTATAACGGTTATACAAGTCTATCAACGTCTAGACTACTCTGTAGAATATTCTACGGAAAAATTGGGCAGCACTTCCCTACCCGTTAAACTACACAAGTCTACTGCAAATACAGTCCTATGTAAGTACAGTTTAATCTTCTTCTGTAATATCCTTCTATTACAGTTCAATTCTCTTCTGTAATATCCTTCTATTACAGTTCAATTCTCTTCTGTAATATCCTTCTATGTATCTTATATTCATTTCTATACTACTACAATATGTAATTTCCAATTACAATAGAAGGACAAGAGTATTTACCTCGATAAGCCCAAAATTATCCAAGTTTAAATGTCGATCCTGAGCAACGTTTAGCTCCTACTCTGGGTGCTCCAACCCGCTCCAAACAACCCTTAGAAGTTCTACGCAACTTCTTCTTAAAACTTCAACCGGCTATGAAGATTTTCCTTAGGGTTTCGTTTTGTGACTGAAGGGAAGTATAATAGTATTTCTGGGCTTTTAGTATAGGTGTAACCTTGGAATACTACAAGGTATTTGGGCCAAGGTATTTTGGAATAGTAACAATACTTGGAGAATACTTTTCTACCAAGGGGGGGGGGGTACTTCACGAAAAACAACTTTAGGAAGGGGGGGTAGTTTCGGAAAAGGCTCACAAAGGGGGAGGGGTTTCGGCTAGCATAACTAGAAAGGGGGGGAGAGGTGCTCTCGGCTAGAGCTCTCAAGAGAGGGGGGAAGGGATTTTAAGACTTAGAAATGTCTAAGTGTGGATGAAGAAGTTCATCAACTAAGGGGTATTTATAGCCCAACCAATGGCTACGATCAAGACAAGTGGGGGGCAAGTGGAGGGTGTAGATTAGGACATGTGTGTGTGGGTCCCACTTGGTCATCTACCACACAAAATATCGTACCAACTCCTTGACAAAAAATAAAGGCAAAAGCGTGTCAATGGAAGACCATTTCGTCAGCCCACTGAGGTGACAAGTGTCGCCTCTCGTTGGTCCAAAATATTTCATCTCTCGGAATAATCCGCAAAATTATAAATGACATAGCGTAATTTTCCCTTCGCAGTTTTGTAAAACGTTTCGTCGAAAAACGATTCTTTTCGCTAGTTGTGCCCAAAATTTTCGGTCCTTGCCTAACTTAAGGCTTAAACTTTTATACGTACGCCCACACGTACATACTTTGGAAATACGGGGTTGTTATACCCCGTATTTCCAGTATGCGTGAAATACGTCTAAAGTTTGGCCTTAAAGTTAGCCTTGGGCGTTTTTTGTACACAACTCACTAAAAGAATCGTTTCCGACGAAACGTTCCACGGCTTTCGTAGGGAAAATTTCGGCTATGCCATTACTAATTTTTGCGGATTTTTCGAAGACAAAACATTTTGGACCAGCGGAGGGCGGACTAACACCTCCGTGGTGGACTTGAATCGTCCATTTGGGCCGAATTGGAGAGCCATGGCACGTTTTTGTGCCTTGTGCACAAGTCAAGGAGTTGGTAGGATATTTGTGTATAGTTAATCCTCACCCTACACTTGCCTTGCACTTGTCTTCATCTTGGCCATTGGTTGGCAAGGCTTGAGCTATAAATACCCGCCCAGAGATGAAGAGTTCTTCATCCACAAAGTTATCTTCCAAGTCTTGAAAAAATCCTCTCCTCTCCCTTAGCCTTTCGTCAACACCTCCCCTTGAGTGAGTTTGGCGAGGCTACCCACTAGCCTAGCCGAAATCTACCCCCTCCCTTGGTAGAAAAGTTATCTTCTAGTATTGTTATAATGCCCAAAATACCTAGCCCAAATCCCTTAGTCCTTTGTAGAAGTTGTGAAGAACTTCTAAGGTTCTTAGACTCTAGGAGCGTACAACTTAGGAGCTAAACCTTGCTCGGTAGCGACTTTATCTAGGATATTATTGGGCTTACCGAGGTAACTAATCCTAACCCTCTTTTGAATTAGAGAATACTTCTTTGTAGTAGTATAAGAATAAGTATAAATACTTAGAAGAATATCACGAATAGAATTGTTGTTATCACGATGAAGGGTTTAAAAGAAAAATAATCAAAGCGTACTTACATAGAATTTGTTTCATGATGAACTTATATAGCTCATGGGTAGGAGGTGTTGCGACTTTCCGTAGAATTGTGAACCCTCTGTTTAGAATGACCTTGAGTAGTCTTTGATAGATGCGTGACTATTATGGTGACTCTGCTTGCGCGACATATTGACTTGGCGGTGGTTTTATTTGAGAAGGTATGTGATTCTTCTAAAGCATGATATTTTACAATATATAGTACGGTGAGCGTACGTGTGTTAATCGAATAATAACTACGGCAATGTCTTTGACTTAAGCCTGAATAATACTTATGGCAATGCCTCGGCTTAAGCTGAATAATACTTACGGCAATGCCTCGGCTTAAGCACGAATAACAAGAAGCTGAAGCATTTCAAAAGAATACTGAATCATTTTTAACAGAAGATAAATATTTGGTTTTTAAAAAAAAGCTTAAGAGTTATACTAGCTTTATGGGAAGTTAGGTATAACAACTTAAGAAAGATAAAAAGTAACTGTTTACTTGTTTGTTTATAAAAGCCTTGTATTGATTTACATTAGCGTAGTAAGATTTGTGTGATAAGTAGACATCTTATGATTAGTGTCTTGAAATCTTTGTGTAAGGGTCATTCTTGCCTACTTACGTTGCTAACCGGTAAGTCCGTTGTCTTTGTTATTGTATCACCTACCCTCGATCGTTATCTGAGGGCTTGCCCTTGATCTTGGTCTATACGGCTATGCGGTCTGTGAGACTATGCGAGCAGCGGTATGCTCGAGATTGATCATTCGGGTGTTTAGCCTGATGCGGGGATTCCTATGCGGTCTGTTGAGACTATGCGGTCTTTTGAGGCTATGCGAGTGCGGGAGCCTAGGCGGATCTGGGGTTGGCTGCCCCGTCTGAGGATACCTCGTGCGGTGCAGTGTGACTATGCGAGTGCGGAAGTCGAGGACTAGGCACGCGAGAATGATACTATGGGCGATTGGCCTTGCTTCGATCATTCGCGGCCTAGAATAGACTCATTCTGATTTTCCTATTCTGTTGTTGTTTGTGATGTGCACTATGTGCAATTGAACATTGTATTTGTGAAAAGGTTTTGAATACTTGATTTCATTTCGATTCTTTATAGTTTCACATACTTGGTACTGTTGTCTCGACCTCGCCCGGGGCTGCGTTCATGCTGCGAGTAAAGGCAAGCAGTGCTAGATCCGCATCCTTAGGATCTTTGCGTTGGTGTCGAGCTCCATCTTCTCCGAGGCTCTACTTTTGGGTATGATCTCCACTGTTGTAGATAGTTTTGTCTGATCGAGGTATGGCGGGGCCTGTCGCCATAGTTGTATATTTCCTTAGAAGTGCGTAGTCATGTTTATGCAGTTTGGGATGAAGCTATCGAACCATGATTATTTATATATCTTAAAAGCGACGTTTTCTTACATAAAGCGTATGCTTATTTTATAAAGCTTTCTGTCTTGATTTATATTTCCGGTTACTCGATGTATGGCTACTTGGGTGCCGTGAGCACGATCCACGGGCCGGGCGAGTCGTGACAAAAGTGGTATCGAAGCGATTAATCCTCGGAAAGTGTCTGAACCGTATCTAGTAAGTCTTGATTATCGGTGTGTTGTGCACCACAATAATCGGAGGCTATAGGATATTTAGGATTGGTTTCCATTCTTCATTCCGAGATCGTGCTTTAGAGTTGTGTTATAGGTTGGACCCCTAACGTATTCCTTTCTATGCTGATTATGCCTCCACGTAAGAAACCCGGCCCGAGAAGGCAAAGCGGCGAGGCTGCTAGCGTGACACCCAGTCACGAGGGCTCGAGCCCGTCTATACGAGAAGGCGAGTTCTATGGCGCGCCCGGCCCAGCGAGACCACAGTACCCACACCTCGCATCCCGCGGCACGGGCGGAGAGTTAGGAGGTACAAGGAGATGGCCCGACTATTGGCTAAGTTGTGGCCCGATACGAGAGAGGCTGGATCGCGGCGGTTCGGCTCGGCTCGATCGCGCGTAGTGCACCGAGGCGAATAGTTTGAGACTACGGGATTTCCTTAGTTGTAGCCCTCCGAGTTTACTGGTCGAGGCGGGAGGATGATCCGCGTGAGTTCATCCGTCACCGCAGAGGATTATCGCGGTGATCGGGGCTTGACCGATGCGTGACATTCGGTTCGCGTCGGTGCGTGATACGCAATCGATTGGTTTGATTCATAGGAGCTTTCGGGAGAGCATGCACCTCCAGCAGTATGGGATGAGTTTTGAGGCTTTTCTCACACACTTCTTGCCTCGCGGATGAGGAGGCACGAATGATAAATTCTTATTCTTTGAGACGGGGAGGGCCTTGCGGTGAGGAAGTCTGATGTCGAGTTTGATTCTTTGGCTCGATATGTCCACTGCCGTAGCGAAGATGGAGGGCCGGGTGCATCGCTATGTCATCTGGGCTAGATGATTACATGGCCGAGTCTTGTGCGGTGTGTCCGCTTCACCGAGCATGGACATAACCGTATGCGAGCTCATGCACTAGGATGCGAGGCGTAGAGACGCCGGGTAAGCGATATCAGCGAAAAAGAAGGCGAGACGGCGGTTCTTTTGGTGGTTCTCGAGTGGCGGCATCGTGAAGTCGGTGCACCACGGCCAGTATGAGCGCTCTACCTCATTTTGCGGCCCGAGCGATCGGGGCGGTCGGGGCCAGACTTGATTTCGAGTAGCGGTGCTAACCGTTGAATCTGCTCGGTGTGCCCGTTGTGGCGAATACCATTCGAGGCGTACTCGAGCCTGCTATACTTGTAGCCATCGTGGTCATTTCGCGAGTTTGTCCGACCGGAGCGGCGTAGTAGGGCCCGATCTGAAGTGCGTTGCGCTTCTTCATCCCGACGATTACTCGCCCGAGGGCAAGGTACTCATGGACCAGGTAGTCGCGGCAGGTCGTGGCGCGGGTCGATTCTAGCGGTCCTCGAACGCATTTATGCTTTGTCGGTAAGCGGGATCGGGAGGCCTCACGATGTCGTCACAGTACCTTATCGGTTCGGGTTTGATGTGTATGCTTTGATAGATCCGGGTTCTACTCGCCCTATATATCTCCCTTGTTGCTAGTAGGATAGGGATAGAGCCCGAGTCCATAGACCCTTTCGAGGTAGCTACGCGATGGTGATTCGGTGGTAGCTCGGCGGGTATATAGAGCTTGTCTGTGACCATTTACGATCGTCGGACCATGGCCGACTTGATAGAGTTGGAGATGATTGACTTGACGTGATCATGGGGATGGATTGGCTAGCTTCTTGCTATGCCAATGTGAAGCAGAGAGAGAGTAGTGCGGTTCCAGTTTCCTGAGGAGCCGGTTGTTGAGTGGGAGGGGAGCACGGTATCGCCGAGGGGTAGGTTTATTTCCTACCTCAAGGCTAGGAAGATGGTACAGAAGGGGTACATCTACCATCTCGTTCGGGTGTTTGATCTTTGAAGGCTGCATACCAGATTTTCCGTCGATTCGATGGTCGGAGAGTTCCCGGGCGTATTTCGCACGACCTCGGGTATCCCTCCTGAGAGGGAGATTGAGTTTTGTATTGACATATTGCCAGACACTCGGCCTATTTCCATTCCGCCATACAGAATGGCACTGCCGAGTTGAGAGAGTTGAAGGATCAGCTTAGGGATTTGCTGGAGAAGGGCTTCATCAGGCCTAGTGTTTCTCCCTGGGGAGCGCCGGTATTGTTCGTGAAGAAGAAGGACGGGACGCTGCGCATGTGTGTTGATTACAGGCAGCTGAACAAGGTGACCATTAAGAACAGATACCCCCTTCCCAGGATTGATGATTTGTTCGACCAGTTGCAGGGCGCGAGATGTTTCTCCAAGATTGATCTGCGTTCGGGCTATCATCAGGTTCGTGTCAGAGAGGTGGATGTCCCTAGGACTGCATTCCGGACCCGATACGGGCATTATGAGTTCAGGGTCATGTCTTTTGGGTTATCGTCGACGGTGACGAATCAACACTTTTTCCCGTCCGACGACTTTTGGTGAGGATTATGCGACTTTACATCCGAGATCGTCGATGCATGGAGTCCCTATTTCGATCATATCGCATGAGGAGCCCGATTTACGGCTAACTCAGAGGTCCTTCGAGAGGGTTTAGGGGCGAGTGAGCTGAGTCGCATTTCATCCCACGAGCAGACGAGCGAGCGCACTATCCGGACTCTTGAGGATATCTGCGAGCTGTGTTATTGACCGATGGTAGTTGGGAGGATCATTTGCCTCTAGTTGAGTTTGCGTATAATAATAGCTACCACTCCGGTATTCGGATGGCGCCTTATGAGGCCTTGTATGGGAGGAAGTGCGGTCGCCTATAGGTTGGTTCGATGTGGGCGAGGTGCGGCTAGTGGGACCAGGTTGGTGCAGCGGCGATGGATAAGGTGAAGCTTATCAAGGCGGCTTTGGCGGCTCGAGTTGGCGAAGTCGTATGCGGATCATCGTCGTCGGCATCTTGAGTTCGAGGTTCATGATTGGGTTTTCCTAAAGGTGTCACCCCATGAAGGGTGTGATGAGATTCGGGAAGAAGGGCTTCGGCCCGAGGTACATTGGGCGTTTGATTGTCGCGAGGTAGGCAAGGTTGCCTACGAGTTGGATCTGCCGTCCGTCTGGAGGCGGTCATCCGATTTTCACGTATCTATCTTTGAGGAGATGTATCGGGGATCCATCTAGGTACACCCAATTGGCGATGTCCAGTGGCCAGGGGTTATCGTATGAGGAGATTCCATGCGCGATAGTCGATCGTCGGGTTAGGCGTCTGCGGACGAAGGGCGTGGCAGTCAAAGTCTTGTGGCGGAACGAGCTCGAGGAGATGACGTGGGAAGCCGAGGAGGACATGAGGCAGAAGTATCCTCACCTATTCCCCACACCTCCAGGTAATTCACTTTCCTACTTGTAAATTTCCATTATCATTTATGCCTAAGTGTTATTTTTTTGTGGCCATGTGTGGCACTTACAAACTGTTTAAGCTTCATCGATAACTGTCTTGGGAAGGAACATTCGGGACGAATGTTTCTAAGGAGGGGAGAATGTTATACCCCGTATTTCCAGAGTATGTACGTAAGGGAATACGTACAAAAAGTTGGGCCTTAAAGTTAGCCTTGGACGTTTTTTTTTGTACACAACTCACTAAAAGAATCGTTTCCACGAAAGCGTTTCCCACGACTTTAGGAAAATTCCGGCTATGCCATTACTAATTTTTGCGGATTTTTCCGAGAGACGAAACATTTTGGACCAACGGGAGGGCGACACTTGGCACCCTCCCATTGGTGGACTTGAATCGTCCATTTGGACGAATTGGAGAGCCATGGCACGTTTTTTGTGCCTTGTGCACAAGTCAAGGAGTTGGTAGGATATTTGTGTATAGTTAATCCTCACCCTACACTTGCCTTGCACTTGTCTTCATCTTGGCCATTGGTTGGCCAAGGCTTGAGCTATAAATACCCCCTTAGAGATGAAGAGTTCTTCATCCACAAAGTTATCTTCCAAGTCTTGAAAAAAATCCTCTCCTCTCCCTTAGCCTTTCGTCCAACACCTCCCCCCCCCCTTGAGTGAGTTTGGCCGAGGGCCTACCCCCCCTAGCCTGGCGAAATCTACCCTCCCTTGATAGAAAAATTATCTTCTAGTATTGTTATAATGCCCAAAATACCTAGCCCAAATCCCTTAGTCCTTTGTAGAAGTTGTGAAGAACTTCTAAGGTTCTTGAGCTCTGGAGCGTCAACTTAGGAGCTAAACCTTGCTCGGTGACTTTATCTAGGATATTATTGGGCTTACCGAGGTAACTAATCCTAACCTCTTTTGAATTAGAGAATACTTGTAGTAGTATAAGAATAAGTATAAATACTTAGAAGAATATCACGAGAATAGAATTGAATTGTTATCACGGCAGAAGGGTTTAAAGAAGAATAATCAAAGCTGTACTTACATAGAATTTGTTTCTGATGAACTTATATAGCTCACCGGTAGGAGGTGTTGCCCGACTTTCCGTAGAATTGTGAACACTCTGATTAGAATGAAATTCAGAGTAGTATTTGATAGATGTCTGTGACTATAATAGGCTGACTCTCAGCGCGCTACATATTCAACTTGGCATGTGGTTTTCGATTATAAGTTATGTGATTCTTCATAAAGCATGATATTTTACAATATATAGTACGGTAGACGTCATGTGTTAATCGAATAATAACTACGGCAATGTCTTTGACTTAAGCTGAATAATACTTATGGCAATGCCTCGCTTAAGCTCGAATAATACTTACAGAATGCCTCACCGCTTAAGCACGAATAACAAAGAAGAAGCATTTCAAAAGAATCTTTGAATCATTTTTAACATAAGATAAATATTTGTTTTTTAAAACAAAAGCTTAAGAGTTATACTAGCTTTATGGGAAGTTAGGTATAACAACTTAAGAAAGATAAAAAGGAATTGTTTACTTGTTTGTTTATAAAAGCCTTGTATTGATTTCTGTTAAGCGTAGTAAGATTTGTGTGATAAGTAGACATCTTATGATTAGTATCTTGAAATGCTGTGTAAGGGGGTCATTCTTGCTGTGCTTACGTTGCTAACCGGTAAGTCCGTTGTACTGTTATTGTATCACCTACCCTCATTTGTTATCACAGGGCTTGCCCCGATCTTGGTCTATACGGCCTATGCGGTCTGTGAGACTATGCGGAGCAGCGGTATGCTCCAGGCTTGATCCTTCCGCGTGTTAAGCCCGATGCGGGGATTCCCTATGCGATGCTGAGACTACGCGGTCTTTTGAGGCTATGCGGTGCGGAGCCTAGGCGGATCTGGGGTTGGCTGCCCCGATGCGAGGATACCTCGTGCGGGTGCAGTGTGTGACCTATGCGGGCTGCGGAAGTCGGGACTAGGCACGCACGGGAATGATACTATGGGCGATTGGCCTTGCTTCGATCATTCGCGGCCTAGAATAGACTATTCTGATTTTCCTATTCTGTTGTTGTTTGTGATGTGGCACTATGTGCAATTGAACTGATTGTATTTGTGAAAAGGTTTTGAATACTTGATTTCATTTGATTCTTTATAGTTTCACATACTTGGTACTGTTATCTTGACCTCGCCGGAGTGCGTTCATGCCGAGTAAAGGCAAGCAGTGCTAGATCCGCATCCTTAGGATCTTTTGCGTTGGTGTCGAGCTCCATCTTCTCCGAGGCTCTACTTTTGGGTATGATCTCCTGTTGTAGATAGTTTTGTATGATCGGTATGGCGGGGCCACTGTCGCCATAGTTGTATATTTCCTTAAGTGCAGTAGTCATTTATGCAGTTTGGGATGGCTTCTGAACCATGATTATTTATATATGCCGAAGGCGACGTTTTCTTACATAAAGCGTGTCTTATTTTATAAAGCTTTCTGTCTTGATTTATATTTCCAGGTTACTCGATGTATGGCTACTTGGGTGCCGGTAAGGCACGATCCACGGGCCGGCGGGTCGTGGCAGTATAACATTCTCCCTCGCCAGAAACATTCGTCGAATGTTCCTCCTAAATCTCAAAACAACCATGTGCGAGTATAGTCTTCTTTGCTGTACTTACGAAAACAATCATGCCACACCTGGCCACAATACAACACGCGCAAACACTTACATCCAAGTCCACGAGGAATCACTTCCATCACTACAAAAGCTCCCACCCGAGGTCTAAAATATACTCCATTTGCACCTTCACTTTACAAAAAAAATGATCACATCTATGCTCGTAACACATGCTCGCTTCTTCCCTTACTCGTCGTACCCTTCTCGTACATTCGAACTCTTTCTCATAACTTGTCACATTTCTGATTCTGCTTCTTTTTCCAAAATCTCCGGGTTACTACCTCCAACTTGATCATCATTAACTGGGAACACTCTGGATGGATCTCCGATACTTTTCCGAACATAGCAACATGAAAGACCGGACATACTGCCTCCTATGTCGGACGGCAATGCTAACCTATAGGCAACTTGGCCTATTTTCCAAATGATCTGCAAGGGCCCAAAGTAACTCGGGCTAAGTTTCCTCTGTTTTCCAAAACTCGTCACACCCTTTCCGGGTGGTACCTTCAAGAAGACCCACCGTCAACCTGAGCTCTAAGTGTCGTCGCCGATTATCGCCGCGACTCGCGGTGACTCTGAGCTGTCAATAATCTCTTCTGGATAAGCTTCACCCTATCCACATCCTGCCGAAACAAGTATGAACCAACTATCTGAACCTTGCCAACATCGAACCAATCGACCGTGACTTACACTTCCGCCCTGACAAGGCTTCATAAGGCGACACGAATGCCGAAATGGTAGCTATAAAACACTCCCTCAGCGGGAGACAACAATCCTCACGGCTACCCACGAAATCCACACGCGGCGGGGCGAATGCGTCTTGAGACTCACGAGTTCCTAACCTTGCTGGTAAAACTTCCGGAAAAAGAAATAAGCGTAACACAGGCTCCATTGCTGTCATAAGGTGAAAGTAGGCACCTCGTGCGACCTTACAACCTTCCCGATATAACGTCTCGCGTAACCTCTGCGAGTAAACGGTCTTGGTGAAAGACAAGAGGGGTGACCCCGCCGGCGGGCATCGGTCGAGCATCCACAAACTCGTACGCTGGTTAACTAAACTTGGGCCTAACTCCCTCGTGACCCCACCACCTGGCGGGACCACCTCGAACTGACCCCATCATAATACAGGCCGCGGGTTGACCCGCAATCGGTCCGCAACCCGACCCACTATTGCGCAAAACTCTTGTTCCCCGATCCGGAACAATCTCACAATCAAGTCACGAAAACCTAGTGGTCTTCTTAGATCAACTACCCTCTTTCATTTCACACTACTCAGGGACTTATCCCAAAAACATAGCTCACGCATACAATGCACTCCGATAAGGGTCAAACATAAAATAACTCTTTTACCCAAGATGGCCTCGCCTCTAAGGTCTCTACATATAAAAATCTAAGGCTCACACTTTCCCTATCCCCAATCTTACCCTGATAACTAACCATGATTAACACAATGTTATCTGAACATAACACTTAAGATATACTCATCTTATCACACATACTAATCTCCAGAGGGTTTAAGGATATACCTGTATCTACCGCTTCACTCCCCTTTGTCGTTCTAATCAATCACGCCCGGTGGCGCATAGCTAGGGAAGGTGATGAACTAGCCACTGATCCTGAAGGCTGAGTCTCTACGTCCGCGCCACCTTTGGTCGGACAATTTCTAGAAAAATGGCCCTGCTGGCCGCAAGCATAACAAGTACCAGTAAAAAGACGACATTCCCCGGGATGACGCTTGTCACATCGTGAACACTGAGGAAAAACCGAAATCGGCTGGCTAGAACCTATGTATATCTGTGAACGAAGCCACGGAGTTACGGCCAACTCTGCATACTCGAACGTCACGAACCACAGGGAGGACACTGCTGCGATAGCGAGGCGCATATCTAATCTGCTGCTGAGGCGATTCGTCTCGAAAGTTACCAAAGGACCACTGCTTACGGCCCTCTTACTGGCGATCTTGGTTAACGTCGATCCTTACGTTTCTCGACTGCGCATAAGCCCGATACGAGGCCATGCTCAAGCTCGATCAAGAGCTACTCTTGCACAACCTTCTCTTAAATAGTCATTAAGACCCGTGATGAATCGATACCTAAAATACTCTCTGGTTGCTAACTCCTGGCTAATGTAACGGTCGTCTCTTTTGCAATCCATCTTGTCTGCTGGTCATGGGCCTGAAGGCTCAAATCTCATGGTCGCGATAGGAACTTCGCATTGTGCTAGACTCTGCTTTGAAATTTGGTGGCGTCGAGAACTCCCGAATGAAGCACCACCCCAGTGATGATTGGGCACGTGCCACTAGTAACCCTCGTGCTCTACTCATGACTCCCTCGGCTGCCTTGCCATACGGGCGGGTTGCCTTACGCGGAGGCATAGCGGTAATGGAAAGAAATACGTTAGAGGTCCAACTTATAACACGGCTCTAAGGCACGATCTCGAATGAGAAGAATGAAACCAATCCTAAATATCCTATAGCCTCACGATTATTGGTGTGGTGCCTGGCACCGATAATCAGAACTACTAGATACGATGCTGTAGACACCTTCCGAGGATTAAGCGCTCTAATACCACTTTTGTCACGACCGAACCACGGCGTGGCGGTGCCTTACCCGGCACCCAGTACACATCATCAGTGTCGGCGGAATATAAAACAAGACATGAAATAATATGAAGTGTAAAGCAGTTTTCTGCGAAAAAGTTGTCTTACGGCATATATATAAAACTTGAATCGAGCGATTACATCCCTTTTACAAACTACGCCACAACGGTACTCTGGACCTCTAAGAATGATAACAACAATGGCGGGGCGGGGCCCGCCATACCCTGAATGTAAATACCTCTGGCGAGGACTATACCAGCGATAAGCCTCGGAGAAAGCGGAGCTTCCCAAACGTGAATGTGATCCTAAGGCGAGGATCGGCGGCGGTGTACCTCTGCTGCGGCGTGAACGCAGCCCCGAAGGAGGTCGATTACAACGGTACCAGTATGTGGCGAAAATCGTAAATAAAATCATAGTGGTCTATATAAAGTAGGAGACATGTATGATAACCAAACTACGATTCACAATAAATAGCGATCATGTCAAGTCGAGGACTCACGCCTCAAAGTCATCACTCAAATACAACTATGGGTCTCACGCCCACAACATCAATCATGCGTGGAATACCGCCATCGCCGCGATCTATGATATAAAAGCACCAAGGAATACACATGAACACGAGGTCCACTGTGTCATAATAAAACCGTCTGGGGGTAAGTGCAAGGCATAGCCACTACTAAAACCCACAGTACCAACAAGGTCATAAAATGTATCATGAGATCTGTCTGGCCGCCACATGATCGGCGGCCACTCGCGCGATATCTAATGTGCGCGTCTAGTCCTGGAACTTCCGCGACTCGCGCGTAGGCCACTCCGATGGCCGCGTGAGGTATTCCCGCATCGGTAGCTACTCCCGACAACGTCTGGACTCGCGATCCGCGTAGCCACATAGACGCGTGAGGTATAACCCGCACACTAACACGGAACTCTCGTAGCTCGCCGAGTCACCTGCACCGCGTAGGTATTCTCGAATCATAGGTCACACAGACCCGCCTGAGTCTACCCCGCATTGGAGGGCAGCTTAACCCCCGGAATCATGTCAAGAGGTGAGTGATATAATACTAACATAATAGCTTATCGTTAAACAACATAAGCACAACAAGGGAAACCCCTTTACACAAACATCACAAGATACTAACACACGTAGCATCCTAACATGTTTACTTATCAAGTCAACAAGAAAGTATTACAAGGCTATCACAAACCAACACAATCAAGTTATTCACACAAGGTACTCTCTACTTTATGTTAGCAAGTTCGTGTTTTTATCCCCAAAGTACTTCATACAATAATTCTTTAAAAGATCCGTAGTATAAAAATAGAGTGACTATCTTTTTAAGTAAACCAAAACACTTCCCTTTGTAAAATCAAGTAACAACATTATTTTCCAAACGTTCAAGTTTGCCTAATTTCAAATGCTCAAGTTTCTCATTTTTGAAAGATTTCGTAGTTTATAGTATTAATCACTTAATAATATAATTCTCCTTTAAAACAATTTGAGAAACATATGCCTTATATGTGAGTAGGTTATTCTTGTTTATAACAATCTTATTAAAGCAACCATGATCTAGGAAATGTAATATCATTTTGTCTCATCTTAGCTTCTATGCAGATGGAGGTTTCTACTGGTTTTCATAATACTTTATTAGTCAATACATTTCCCTTTATTAGCGCTGCTGTGGTTTATTCGATACTTATTCTGATTTCCGAAATCAGTAAAACATTATTCTTTTTTTTTAAAACCAAGTACTCATTACTCACGAATGAGGTTTCACACTTTTAAACAAAATTCATATTAATTCAATTAAGTCAAGTCTCTTATCTTTTAAGATCAATAAACCATTCTTTTTATCTCTCTTAAGTCGTTATACCTAACTTCCCATAAAGCTAGTATAACTCTTAAGCTTTTAAAACCAAGCATTACTCTTATTTCAAAAAGGTTTCTTAATTCTTTTGAAATACTTCAAGATTCTTATTATTCAGGCTTAAGTCAAAAGACATTGCCGTAAAACTACGTTCGATTAACACACGTCGTCACCGGTACTATATATATTCTTTTAAAATATCATGCTCAAGAGGATAGGTAGAATCAGCTACCTCGCTATGATTATCGACTATTAGCAAATATCTCCAAAAATCGTTAGTCCGGCTAGCCTTTTCCTCCCTTCGAGTAGAATCGCTACTCGCGATGCTTCAACCTATAACGGTTATACAAGTCTATCAGCGTCTAGACTACTCAGAGAATATTCTACGGAAAAATTGGCGACTTCCCTACAGTTAAACTACACAAGTCTCATCGCAAATCTGATCTATGTAAATGCAGTTTAATCTTCTTCGTAATATCCTTCTATTACAGTTCAATTCTCTTACGTAATATCCTTCTATGTATCTTATATTCATTTCTATACTACTACAGTATGTAATTTCCAACTACAATAGAAGGACAAGAGTATTTACCTCGATAAGCCCAAAATTATCCAAGTTTAAATGTCGATCCTGAGCAACGTTTAGCTCACTCTGCAGGTGCTCCAACCCGCTCCAAACAACCCTTAGAAGTTCTACGCAACTTCTTCTTAAAACTTCAACCATTATGAAGATTTTCCTTAGGGTTTCGTTTTGTGGTGAAGGGAAGTATAATAGTATTTACGGGCTTTTAGTATAGGTGTAACCTTGGAATACTACAAGGTATTTGGGCGAGTATTTTGGAATAGTAACAATACTTGAAGAATACTTTTCTACCAAGGGGGGTACTTCACGAAAAACAACTTTAGGAAGGGGTAGTTTGCCAAGGCTCGCAAGGGGAGGGGTTTGGCTAGCATAACTAGGAAGGGGAGAGGTGCTCTCATTTGAAATCTTAAGAGAGGGGGGAAGGGATTTTAAGACTTAGAAATGTCTAAGTGTGGATGAAGAAGTTCATCAACTAAGGGGGGTATTTATAGGCCAACCAATGGCCAAGATCAAGACAAGTGGGGGGCAAGTGGAGGGTGTAGATTAGGACATGTGTGTGTGGGTCCCACTTGGTCATCTACCACACAAAATATCCTACCAACTCCTTGACAAAAAAATAAAGGCAAAACGTGCCAATGGAAGACCATTTCGTCCGCCCACTTGAGGGTGACAAGTGTCGCCCTCTCGTTAGTCCAAAATATTTCATCTCTCGGAATAATCCGCAAAAATTATAAATGACATAGCCGTAATTTTCCCTTCGCAAGTTTTGTAAAACGTTTCGTCGAAAAACGATTCTTTTCGCTAGTTGTGCCCAAAATTTTCGGTCCTTGCCTAACTTAAGGCTTAAACTTTTATATGTACGCCCACACGTACATACTTTGGAAATACGGGGTATAACAGTTTCTAAGGGGGGAAGAATGTTACACCCCGTTATTCAGGACATGTTTATAAGAACATACGTAAGAACTCAAAAGTGTTAAGATTTGAGACTAGTAAAAATTTATCGGATTTATGGAAATGTCGGAAAACGAAATATTGCGACGAATGAGATGGCGACACGTGTCACCCCCCCCCCCTTGGTTGGACATGGTCGATTGGACCATGGATATAAGGGTCATTTGACAATATTAAAGATGAGCAAGTCTTGCTAAGGCTAGAGCTTGATA
Source organism: Przewalskia tangutica (assembly GCA_029844215.1). Classification (NCBI taxonomy): domain Eukaryota; kingdom Viridiplantae; phylum Streptophyta; class Magnoliopsida; order Solanales; family Solanaceae; genus Przewalskia; species Przewalskia tangutica. Next base: position 41,173,351 of record CM056737.1, on the reverse strand, counting down.
TTGTTGACCAAGTCCAAGGGCCACTTGGCTAGATCTTTAAGTGAAATTCATCCAAGCCACCCATTTGTTCTAATCTTGGCCCTCCATAGTGTTATATATTCATACTACTAGCAAGACAAGTTCCCACACTTAGTAAATTTTCAAGAAAAACTTATGCTCCATTATAGAAGCTCTCGGGTTTGAGGGTCTTGGCAAGACAAGATTTTTCGTTTGTTGTCCAATAAGCTCCACACTTTAAACCAAGGTTCCTAAGGGTATTGTAAGGGTATCTCAATAGAAAGATCCCGGAAAAGTGGCGTTTTCGTATTAGTCGCAAGGTGAAAACCTAAGTCACTTTCATAGGTTTGGATTGGAAAGTAAAGGAAAGTTGTTTGTGATCTTCTAAGGGCTTCAAGTGGCGGATTGGAGTGTCAAGGAGAGGCTCTAAGTTGCTGAGGCGACTTGGATCTTGAAGTGGATTAAGGCTCGTTAAGGTAACAATCTTGTTCTCTTAAGTGTTATAAGATTACATATTGTTGTAGCCTTACATTTTAACTAGCATGAGGTATATGTATTAAGGATTGATAAGTGATATGGATAGTGGGAGCCTATAGCCGAAATGACCTTGTGAGCCATTTGAAATTGAAATACAGTTTGGTCGATAATTAGAATCGTCGCATGTAATCTACTTGAAGATTATAATTGTTATAATCGATTGCGGCTTTATAACATGTTATACTAAACAACTTGAATTGAAAAGGAATTGGAAAGAAGACTTTGTGTTGTTGTACCTCAAGTTGCCGAAATGTCATAGTATGTTGGACTAGTTTGATATCAATTGTGGGGCGGAATTTTACACGTCTTGTAGGTGTGTAATCCCCTATTGTTAACTTCATTGTTGAGCCTTAAATGTGGCGTGTTTGGTTATTGAATTCGGGCCTTGAAAAAGGTGGAAAAGTATGTAGAAACAAAGGAAGTGCTGTCCGATTTTCCGTAGAATTTGGAGATTTTACACTTAGAATATTCTACGTTTGAAGCTAGAAGTTAATAGACATATTATGACCATTATAGGTTGAAGTACTACGAGTAGCGTATTCTACTTGAAGGGTGGAAACGCTAGCAAGGTTATAGTACTTTGGAGCATTTTTGTCACGACCCGATCCCGGGCCCGTGACTGGTGCCTTACCCCGGGCACCCTAGTGATACAACATCAGAGAAAATAAGCGGAAATAAAAACTTAAACATGAAACAAGAGATATGATAAAAAAACAGGTCAACCAAAACGGTTGCCTTCTTGCATATATACAGAAATTGAACAGTTACATCATTTACAACCCTGCCCACAACAGTACTACAGACCTCTAAGAATGTAACCACAACTATGGACGGACGGGGCCCGCCATACCCCCAGAATGTACAAGGACCTACAACTCAGAAACATACCGAAAGATAAGCCTCGAGGAACGGAGCTTCCTAATACGCTGAACTGTGATCCTATGAGGATCAACAACCGAGATGTACCTCACTGCGGCGTGAACGCGGCCCGAAGGTCGATAACAGTACCAAGTATGTGGAAATCAAATATCGTAAATGAAATCATAGTAGTCTATATAAAGCAGAGACATATATGATAACCAAACTACAATACATAATATGGCGATCGCCAAGTCGGGGACTCGCGCTCAAAGTCATCACTCAAATATAACTATGGGTCTCATGCCCGCAACATCAATCATGCGTGGAATACCTTCCTCACCGGCGATCTACGATAACCACACCAAGAAGTACACTTGAACACCAGGTCCCTCCTGTGTCATAAAACCGTACGGGGCAAGTACGAAGGCTAACTACCACATACCAAAGCCGCATCCTCAACTCCCCGGGGAAAGTACGAAAGCCAACTACCAGATACCAAAGCCGTACTAACAAATCTACATAACCATACCACGGCGACCGGGGCAAGTCGAAGCCAACTACCGGATACACATGCGCCACGTAGGTGGCGGGCAAGTCGAAAGACTAACTACCGGATACTGCGGAATCACGAGACTTCGTCACAAAACTGAGCGGGCAAATCGAAGGCTAACTACGGATACCAAGCCGAATCACCACGACCTGGGCAAGTACGAGCCAACTACCGGATACCAAGCGAATCGGTAAAACCTCGCGGAGAGCTAGTCCATGGAATAATAATCACGTGCGTGGAATGCTCGATCGCTGTAGACGCGTCAAGTAAGATCATAACAAATCAGCCCCTCCATCGATAGACGCGGTGGTATAGAAATACAATACTAGCGACAAGGCTATCACACGTAAACATAGGCAAGTTACACACAACTCGAGATACTTTCATTTTATGCCAAAGTCCGGTTTAACCCCAAAGTACTACGTCGTTAAATTCTTTTAAAAGATCCATTTCTTTTACAAAGGTCACCCGATGCCGTATTATCAAAATAGAGTGACTAACATTTTAAGTAAACCAAAACAACTTCCATACTTTCCTTTTAAACCAAATTAAGACAATACCGTGCCTTCTTTTTAAACCAAGACACTTCTCCTTTTAAAGTCAAGTTACCATTTTAAAACCAATGATAAAAACCATTCTTTTGTTTTCATAAAGTCGTTATAACTAACTTCCCATAAAGTCATTTATAACACATTATGTTTTAAACCAAAACTCTTGATTCCTCAAGTCTCTTTTTTGAAATCAAGTTCCTTACTTTGGAAATTTAAGAAAATTGATACTTGTTTATAATGATTCTTATTAAAGCGACCATGATCTAGGAAATGTAATACAATTTTGTCTTATCCTAGCTTCTATGCGGATGGAGGTTTCTCTTGGTTTTAATAATAATTAATTAGTCAATACATTTTCCTTTATTAACGCTGCGATGGTTTGTTCGATACTTATTCTCATTTACAAATATAATATTTTTCCTTTTAAAACCCAATTACCCATTTCTCATAAAAGCGGTTTCACAGCTTTTTAACACAAACCATTTCTTTACCTACATAAAGTTGTTATAGCAAACTTCCCATAAAGCCGTTATAACACTTTATGTTTTAAACCAACCAAATTCATTTAGCACGTATGCGTCTCTGCCGTACTACATAGTTTACAACAATCATGCTAGAAAAGATAGGAAGAGGTTCACATACCTCGTGACGGTTATCGACAATTAGCAAATAGCTCCAAAGTACTGTAACCCTGCTAGCCTTTTCCACCCTTCCAGTAGAATACACTACTCATAGTATTTCAACCTATAAAGGCCACAAAACGTCTATCAACCTCTCGATCTCTTCGTAGAATATTTCCAAGTACAAGGTTCCTTATTCTACGGAAAATTCGGCAGCACCCCCCCCCCCGCCACCACATAAATCTCCTCCTCTAACGAGGCCTGCTACCAAACCAACAATCCCAGGGGGGGTTACACGTCTAACCGGACGTGTACAATTCTACTCCACAATAATACTACAAGTCTACTGTAAATACAGTCCTATGTAAATACAGTTCAATCCTTATCCATGTTCATTCTACATATAGTATACTCAACTATACATTACTACAAGTCTCTTAACTTCTAAGAGTTAGAGAGAAGTTTCTCTCACTAGGCGAAAATGCTCTCAACATTTCTCCCTAGTCGCTCTTCGCAATCCGCCTCATTCTTATGATTTCATCTTAGATTTCATACTCCTTAAATCTGATTTCATCTTTGATTTCATGAGATTGTTCGTTTGTTCATCTTACTTGAATTTGATACGAAGTTGTTTGAGTTTATTACGTTTGAGTTTATCAACTTGTTCAAAGATTGCTACGAAGATACTCCAACTTGATTAAAGATTGCTCAAGATTTGCATTATATTCCTTCTAGCCATGAGAAAGAATACAAAGATTTCAGCCAAAAGAATGAAAGAGATTATTTTGATTGTTCAAGATTACAAGATTCAGGATATGAATTTGAAGTTTGCATATCAGAAGCGACTTAGCGGTGGCGGTTGCTTCTCTGGATTTTGTGGGGTATTCGGGAAAGACGGGTGGTGCTGGGTTGTTAGCAGGCCAGGAGGATGTTCTTGGTGTGCAAGAGGGTCTTGTTGGTGATCTTGGGTTGAGGTTTCAACACTTTGATTCTCCCAACCTCCCGGCAGGCACCTTGGACGTCGGTAAGGCTGCTGCGTTTCCGGTGGGCGCTCCGGACTCCGGGGAGATTGCGGATCTTGATAGGGATCCCGGGTCGAAAGTGGGTATGGAGGGTGGTTGCGGGTTGCAGGTGGGTGGTGTTGATGTTCAGGGTTTGTGGTTTGAACCCTTGGGTCTCCGATCCTTGGCTTCTGAGTGCATTGAGTCTTTTCCGGCGGCCACTTTTGATTCCAAGGTGACTGCGGGTCTAGAGGTTGGTCACGGGTTGATTTCGGGTCGGGGGTGGGCATGGGTCTTGAGGAAAGTCCATGGGTCACGGCCTTTGGTTGTTGAGTTCGAGAATGTTTCTTTTCCAATTGGCCTAGGAAATGCTAAGGTTTTGGAAGTCGAGGGTTTTCTATCCAAAAGAGGTATAGGAATTTGATGCACTCGATGGGTGCGGATGTCGATGGCATGCCTCATTCATTTGCTGCGGTTGTCACTGTCACGCCTCATTCATTAGGTGCAACTTTCGGAGTTGAGGTTGTTGGGAATTCAAGTGTTGCGGTTTCCGAAACGTCACCCCCTCTCGAGGGGTTGACGGGTACCATGGGTGAGCACGGGTCAATGCGTTTCTTGGGGTGGTTCTGGGTTGAAAGAGGTCGGAAGGGTGGTCATGGGATCTTGATTGGTCTTTTTGGTGGTGTGGTCAAGGCCCGAAACCCAAGGGTCATCGGTTCAAGATTGTAGGGTCGGAAGTTGGTTCACTTTCCATGGCTCTTGGTATTGCAAACCGTGCGGAAGTTGAACAGCCTACTCTTCAAACGAGACTTGGTAACTTGGGCAATTTAATTGCTGAGCATACCAAGGAAGGATCTCATTCAATGGGACATCGTAAATTGTTAAGGGTGGGAACCGAAGTGTCACCTCTTCTAATGAATTCAATGGTTGTGGAAATCAAAGGGGCAGCCCGTCCAAAAAAGTTTGGAAACTTGATGGCTACGGGAACCGAAGGGTCTACTCTTCAAATGAGTCTTGGAAGATCAACATGTGGAATTCAAAGGGTCATTCTTTTCCAAGACACCAAAGAATTGTTATTTGGTTTGACGATGTAGCGTTCAATGCCGAGGGACATAAGCCATTTATGGCAACCATTCCCAATGATGCACAAGTCTTGATATCCCCCACGAATTCAACTATTGCACCTAATAAGCGTGCAAATGATACTGATTAATTAAATGAAGATACTATCTTGGAATGCACGGGATAGTAAGAATTTAATTTTCATGATTTAATCTCCCATTGTAACGTCTCCTTGGGTAGGCGCCCATCCCTCCTCTCTTTCATTTCTTGTTTATTGCTTACGTTGAGGATTGAGAACCCTCGACGAATGATTGTAGCTACCTGTTTTTTCGTCTTTCTTTTATAATATTAGCATTTACCTAAAAAAAAAAAAAAAAAACTATACATTACTACAACATGTAATTTCCAATTACAATAGGGGGATAAAGATCATTACCTCGATAAGCCCAAAATTATCCAAGATATAAGTCGATCCTGAGCAACTTTAGCTCCAATTCCTGACGCTCCAACCCGCTCCAAGCAACCCTTAGAAGTTTCCAAACAACTTCTCTTAACACTTCATCTAAGCTATGAAGATTTTTCTAGGGCTTCGTTTTGCGACTATTGGAATAAAGTAGTATTTTTCCGGGCTCTTAGTATTGAAATAACTTGGAATACTACTAGGAATACTAGGCTAAGGTATTTGGGGCTATACCAACACTTTGAAGAATTTCTACACAAGGTGGGGGGGTGTGGGACGAGAACTCACAAAGGGGGAAGGACGAATTTTGCCTTGGAAACTCTCTAATGTGGATGAAATAAAGTCTTGCACACAAGGGGTATTTATAGGGAAAACAATGGCCAAGATCTAGGCAAGTGTAAGGTGTAGATTGGGGACATGTGGGTGGGTAGTTTACCAACCATTTGCCTACCACAAAATGGGACAAGTGGCTTGCCACTTGTCACTAAACGTCGAGCCATGTGTCCCTCATCAAATCGGCCACTTGGCCACATGGGGTGACACGTGTCGCCCCCCCTACTCGTCCAAAATATTTCATCTTCCGAAGATACCCGTAATGCCAAAAATCCGAAAATAAAGTGGGCCCATAAAATCGTAAATTCTCCCGTGGGCCCCAGTGACCAATTTCGGAAATAAAATTCCATAATTATTAAAAATTCCAAAAGTCCGAATACCAAATCAGAATCAATTCCCATTAACGAACCTTTTTCCTTCACAAAATTCGGAAACTTTTCCGTCGAAAAATCACATCTTTCTTCTTTTGCAATTTAAATGTCGTATTCTCGTACGTACGTCCTCGTATACATACTCTGGAACTACGGGGTGTAACATTCTCCCCCCCTTAGAAACATTCGTCCCGAATGTTCCTTCTAAATCTCTAATCACACAAGCACCGGTATAGTCATCACTACTATACTTACAAAACCAATTATGCCGCGCCGCCATAATACCACATCTGTATAAAACTCACATCCAAGCCAACGAAGAATCACCTCTAATCGTATAACAATACCATTAGCTCCACTTATGGTCCAAAGGATACTTTCTTCACGCAAGAAATGATCAACTATTCTCATAACACATGCTCGCTTCTTCCCTTACTCGTCGTGCCATACCGTACCTCGAACTCTTCCTAATATACTTACCACATTTTGTCATTGCTTGATTTCCAAAATATCGGTTACTATCTCTAACTTGGTCATCATTAATCGGGAACACTCTGGAGGATCTTGATTACTTGTCACGACCCGACCAGGGCACGCGGCAGTGCCCTACACAGGCACCCTTACAGTATACATCGAGAGATAATCGGTAACATACATAAGATTTAACAATGAAGTAAATAATAGGCTGGCGATAAGGCTACCTTCACGGATATAAACAAAATCCAAAAGCGATTACCTCTAATTTTTTTAAAAGGTGACCCACAATATATGACTACGACCTAAGAGTTTACATAACAACCGTGGGGACGGGGCCGCCATACCACGAATGTACAAAATTCAACGACTTGAGGAACCATACCAAAAACAAAGCCTCGGAGAAATGGAGCTTTCGAGCCGAAACGGTGATCCTACGAGTGCGGATCAACAAGCTATGTACCTCGACTGCGGCATGAGCGCAGCCACGAGAGGTCGGTACAAAATATGTATCAAGTATGCAAAGTGAAATCGTAATTTAAATCATAATAGTCAAAAATACGGTGAAGACATATATGATAACCAAATTAACGATAATGTACTTCTTGAAGTGGAAGTAAAGAAAGTCGAGTTTTACCTTATACTGTCTCAACATATGATCCATAGTCACACCAGGGCTATGAACACCAGCCCTCAAATATCCAAGCGCGCCCGTGGGATTCCCCATCACTGCCGACCGCTAGGTGTAAAATCTAACTCTGTGACGCGCCCGTGGCATCCTTCCTCACTGTCGGCGTACACACAAATCTAACCATGTGACGCGCTCGTGGTATCCTACCTCACTGTCGGCGTACACACAAATCTAACCATGTGACGCGCTCGTGGTATCCTACCTCACTGTCGGCGTACACACAAATCTAACCATGTGACGCGCTCGTGGTATCCTACCTCACTGTCGGCGTACACACAAATCTAACCATGTGACGCGCTCGTGGTATCCTACCTCACGGTTGGCGGACACAAATCTAACCATGTGGCGCCGTGGTATCCTACCTCATTTGTCGTACCTGCATACAACACGTATATACCTATATCCTCTGCGGTGGAATCCCGTCGCTGAAAGCGACCGTAAAAGTAAATACAACCGTGTGTGGCGCGTGGCATCCTACCTCACTGTCGGCGTACACATACACAATGCATACATATATATATCTCATGCCGTGGAATTCCCGTCTCGGTACATGACTCGCGATCAGCGGGACCACTCGCTGCGGTATCCTTAAGCAATCCTACCCACGAGACTATTTCACCGCGCAGGTCGTGTGGACCGCGTGAGGTATTCCTCGTAAAGTACGCCCGCGTGAGACTATTTCACCCGCGTAAGCCCATAGGACACGCGTGAGGTATTCCTCGCATCGTGGGTAGCAAATCCACGGAACATGGTATAACGATCTTGGGGTTTACCCTCATTTATACTCTTACCACGAAGAAGGTGGTATAACGATCTTGGGGTGTACCCGCCATTTATACTCTTACCCCTCAAACTACATGCCTCTAATCCTCATCGTGGCATGTCCCGGTGCATACCCGTGGAATCCCATCACCGACGGTATGTCCCGTAAACTCATACTAAGACCATGGAAGCATACCCGTGGAATCCCACATCGCGTCGATGCGTCCAAGTAACTCATACTATGACCAGGGAAGCATACCCGTGGAATCCCACTTCACTGTCGGTACGTCCAAGTAACTCATACTATGACCAGGGAAGCATACCCGTGGAATTCCACATCACTGTCGGTACGTCCCGGTAGACTCATGAGGCAATGGAAGCATACCGTGGAATCCTCCATCACCAGTACGTCCAAGTAACTCCTAACTTCTTTAGACTTTCATTAACATACAAAATGGATCTCATTTTATGACCTTAAGGCACTTTTCATATCACTTAACAAGTCCGGGGAAATTCAACCCAAAGTACTATGTATTTCTATTTTTTTTCCAAGATCCCTTTTCCACATAAGACCCCAAGATACTAGCACCCGTAGTATCAAGGCTTACTACATTTCAAACAAGTCACTATACTATTAGAAATATACTTCGGCTCCTAAATCAAGTGACCCTCATTTATAACTTTAAGCAATTGATGCCTTTAAATCAAATTGCCTTTCTTAGCTTCCATTCTTTTATCATTGTTTATCTACTCGAGAAAAACCGTTCCTTTAACCTTCCATAAAGTTATTATAACCAACTTCCCATAAAGCCGTTATACTAACTTTATGCATTAGAACTAAGACGTCCTTACCCTCTCATAAAGCCGTCATAACTAACTTCCCATAAAGCCGTTATAACTCTTTATGTTTTAGACCACTTTGCTCTCTTTATAACCAAGAGGCTTGTACTTCAATTCAAGTTACACTACTTTCAAAATACTTCAAAAATCTTAACTTAGGAAACAAGTTTCTTAACTTTAGAATAGTTCAAGAATCAATACTTCCCAAATCTAGTATTCTATACTTGATCATGTCAAGAAATCCTTGTCTACCTTATTAGGATAAACCATTCTTATAACTCTTCCTTAAGGACATGTGAGTTAATTCTCTAACTCAACCAACTATACATCCTTAAAACAAGTCAAATATATCAAATGACTTCACTTCATTTAAAAAAATCACGTACGTCTACCGTACCATACAGTTATAACTACTCATGCTCAAGAGATAGGAAGAGTTCTACATACCTCTATTGTTTAATCCACTTGCCAAATCCAATATGCCGTCTGTAGATGTCAACCTATAATGACCATAATACGTCTATTAGCTTCTAGCTTCAACGTAATATATTCTAATGAAAAGTCCCTCGTTCTACGGAAAAATTGGACAGCACTTCCTTTTCCACCTTTTTCAAGGTCCGAATTCAATAACCAAACGCCGCATTTAAGGCACAACAATCCAGCTAACCAAAAAGGGGATTACACGCCTTTACAGGATGCGTAAAATTCTGCCCCACCATAATACAGAACAATCCAATAATTCCAAGTCACATTCGGTTATAATATCACAACAATTATCAATTTCCTTTTTAACCCAACTCGTTATCCCAACATGTTATATAAATCATAACCAATTACATACCCCCCTATATATAACATGCAATGATTTAAGCTAACAACCCAATTGATTAAAACATGAGTGGCTAACATGCCCATTTCGGTTTTCACAAATCGACACCACCCCAATCTTTTCAAGCTTTAAATATAATGACCTCACTTCTTAACTACTATAACTTGAAATCTTCAAATATACAAGAAGGAGGAGATTTTACCTCAAGAAGCCCTCTTTCCGAAATCTTCTTCACTTCAAAATTACTCACAAGAGTCCTCTACAAGCGTGCCAACACTTTTCCTTCTTGAAGCCCTTCCAAAAATCTCACCGGGGTTCATCAATTTGAGAGAGAAGAGGATTTTTCTTTTGGAAACCACTTGCAAAATGGTCAAGTCTTGAAGACTTGGCCCTAAAATAAGACCCTCCTTTGGTCAAAAGATGGGAGGACACTTGTCACCCTCCCATAGGCCTTTATCAAAATATCCCCTGCTTTTCGCCCGCACCGTCAAAAATCCCGCCAGCCGCGCCGCCAGAATTTCTGCATTCGGCGCCGCGCCCATTCCGGCTGACCTGCGATTCGGCGCGCGCGCTGCAACCTTAGAGGACTTTCGGAAATATCGGCACCGGCCTGCCCGGCGCGCGGCGCTGCGACACTCTTTGGGAAGATCGTCTCTGCGTCGACCCATGAACTTCTAACGCCCGTAACTTCCTACCCTGATGTCCAAACGACGAGTGGTTTGTTGCGTTGGAAACTAGACTCAACAACCTTCATACCAGTCTTTTAAAACTCATCAAAACTCCTAAGGCACTAGGAGATATACCGCTCCAAAGTTGGCTGAAAATCTTCCCACAACCTTTTTGCCAACCTAACTTTCCAACTTCGAAATATTATTTCCTTTCGTACGTTCTTAACTTAACCTCTTGAATTTACGGGGTGTAACATTACTCTTCCGAAACATAGCAACATGGAATACCGGACGTACTGCCTCCTAAGTCGGACGGCAGTGCTAACCTATAGGCAACCTGGCCTATTTTACAAACGATCTGAAAATGCCCAAAGTACCTCGGGCTAAGTTTCCCCTTCTTCCAAATCTCGTCACACCCTTCTGGGGTGGTTCCTTCAAGAAGACCCACTGTCAACCTGAACTCCAAGTGTCGACTTCGATTATCCACACGACTTCTGTTGACTCTGAGCTGCTAATAACTTCTTCTGGATAAGCTTCACCTTATCTACATCCTGCTGAAATAAGTAGGGACCAACTATCTGAACCTTGCCAACATCGAACCAATCGACCGGCAACCTACACTTCCGTCCATACAAGGCTTCATAAGGCACCATCCGAAAACTGAAATGGTAGCTAGTATAATACTCACTCAACAAGAGGCAAATAATCCTCGCACTACACGAAATCAAAACACCGCCGTAACTTTGCCCTCAAATTTACGGATAAAATCAGCTGTTCGTCAATCGGCACGAGGTGAATGCACATCGAGACTACTGAGTTCCTAACCCGCTGGTAAAACCTCCCAAAAGAAATAGCCGAAAATTGGGCTTCACCGCCATAAAATAAAAGTAGGAACCGTGCGACCTTACAACCTTCGATAACATCTCGCATAACCTCCGCCGAGTAAATAGTCCTAAGCGAAGACAAGATGGGCTGACCTCGGCCCGCCATCTTGTCGAACGCATCCACGAACTCGTACGATGGTTACCTAACTTGGGCTTAACACCCTCGTGACCCTCTCATCTAGCGGGACCACCTCAAACTGACCCCACCACATTCCGGGCTGCGGGTTGACTCGCGACCTTACCTCAACCCGACCCATTTCGTGCCAACTCTCTCGTTCCCCAATCCGGAACAAACTTACTAACTCACATCATGAAAGCTACCACTTCTATCTTACACTACTCATGGAATTACCCCACAATATATATCACGCATACCAAGTACTTTGACAAAGACCAACCGTAAAATCATCCACTCAAGACGGCCTTGTATCTAAGGTCTCCACGTATTATATTCTAAGGTGCACACCTTCGATGTCCCCAAACTTACCTCTTCAATTAATCATGTTCTCTAAAACACACTTAACACAATGCTATCCATATAGCACTCCACACGTATCCACCATAACAACATAACCAAGTCTCTTAAAGGCTAAAGGTATCTCTGTAACTACTGCCCTACTTCCTCTTTGTCGCTCTAACCATAATCCTGCCCTGCAGGGCGCCTAGCTATATAAGGCGATGAACCAGCCACCGATCTCGAAGACTGAGTCTCTACATCTGTGCTACCTATAATCGGACAAACTCCCACCAAATGGCCCTGCTGGCCTCAAGCATAACAATCTCCCCAAACTAGTACGACACCCTAAGGACCATCCTCAGATCTCTATCCATAGAACTCTGGCGAACTGCGACTCAAGAAATCCCGAAGTCTCAGACTATCGGATCTAGGGTGAATCACTGGTACTGCCGGAACCACCGGCTCCCATCCATCCTCATTCCCAGCCACCAGCCTAGCTAGTAACTGGGCCATCTCCTTTGCTACACCCCGTAGTTCCAGGGTATGTATACGAGGACGTACGTACGAGAATACGACAATAAAATTAGAAAGGAGAAAGATGTGATTTTTCGACGGAAAAGTTTCCGGATTTTGTGAAGGAAAAATGTTCGTTAAAGGGAATTGGATTCCCAGATTTGGTATTTGGACTTTTTGGAATATTTGAGAATTATGAAATTTTATTTCCGAAATTGGTCACGTGGGGCCCACGGGAAAATTTACGGTTTTGTGGGGCCCACTTTATTTTCGGATTTTTGGCATTACAGATATTTTCGGAAGATGAAATATTTTGGACGAGTAGGGGGGCGACACGTGTCACCCCCGTGTGGCCATGTTGGTCGAATTGGAGAAGGACAAGTGGGACGTTTTTTTGGTGGACAAGTGTCCCATTTTTGTGGTAGCCAAATGGTTGGCCAACTACCCACACACATGTACCCCATCCTCACCATCCACTTGCCTAGATCTTGGCCATTGATTTCCCTATAAATACCACTTGTGTGCAAGACTTTATTTCATCCACATTAGAAATTTCCAAGGCAAAAAAATTCCCCTCCCTCCCTTAGTGAGTCCTCGTCCAAAAACCCCCACCTGAGTAGAATTCTTCAAGTATTGTTGTTATTCCAAATACTTTAGCCTAAATCCTTGTGGTATTCCAAAGAAATCCCAACATAAGAGCAGAAAATACTACTTTATTCCATAGTCGCAAAATGAAGCCACTAGAAAAATCTTCATAAGCTTAGATGAAGTGTTAAGAGAAGTTGTTTAGAAACTTCTAAGGGTTGCTTGGAGCGGGTTGGGCGTAAATTGGAGCTAAACGTTGCTCGGGATCGACTTATATCTTGGATAATTTTGGGCTTATCGAGGTAATTATCTTTGTCCCCCTATTGTAATTGGAGATTACATGTTGTAGTAGTTTAGAATTGAGTATAAGATATATTGGAAGGATGATTATAAATAATTGAACTGTATTTACATAGGACTGTATTTACAGTAGACTTGTATTTATATTGGTTTGGTAGCAGGCCTCGTTTGAGGAGGAGATTTATGTGGTTGCGGGGAGGTCTTTAGAATTTTCCGTAGAATAAGGAATCTTGTATCGAATTATTCTACGAAGAGATCTAGAGGTTGATAGGCGTTTTGTGGCCTTTATAGGTTGAAGTACTACGAGTGGCGTATTCTACTTGAAGGGTGGAAAAGGCGAGCAAGGTTAGAAATGCGTGGGCGTTTTGCTAATGGTCGATAATCGTCGCGAGTTATGTGAACCTCTTCATATCCTTTCTAGCATGATATTTGTGAAATATATTTAGTGCGGTAGACGCACGTGTGTTTAAAGGAATTTGACTTTCCTTTTGTGTCCTTGACTTGATTCCAAAGTTAAGTGACTTGTTATGAAATATTAAGGACTTGAATTAGGTTAAAAAGTTGTAAAACCTCACTCATGAGTAATGGGTGTGTGGTCTTTTAAAGAATAAAGTTATCTTGATTTCGAAAATAAGAATGGTTTTATCATTGGATTTAAAAAGATAACTTGACTTATAAACAACTTGATTTTGGGAAAGGAGAAGTAACTTGATTTAAAGGTATAGGTTACTTGTTTTTAAAAGAGTAAGACACTTGGTTTAAAAAGTATATTGCTACTTGACTTTTAAAGGAAAAGTGCCTTTGTTTTAAAAGAAGGTATGGAAATTGTTTTGGTTTTACTTTGATGTCTTTTGACTTGAGTTTTAAATAATAAGAATCTTGAAGTATTTCAAAAGAGTTATTACCATTTTTGAAAGAAAATAAATACTTGGTTTTAAAAGCTTAAGTGTTATACTAGCTTTATGGGAAGTTAGGTATAACGACTTAAGGAAGATAGAAGGAACGGTTTACTTATTTGTTTATGAAAGTCTTGTATTGATTTCTGGAAAGTGTAGTAAGATGGTTTGATAAGTAGACATATTATGATGCTACGTATGTTAGTGTCTTGTAACGTTTGTGTAAAGGGGTTCCACTTGTTGTGCTTATGTTGTTTAACGATAGCGGTTGTCTTTGATATTATATCACTTACACCCCTGACTTGAAATTAGGGTTAGCGCCCCGTCGAGGAATACCTCATGCGATGCGTGTGACTATGCGGTGCGGGAGTTCGAGTTGATCATTCAGGTGTATTATCCGTCGAGGAATGCCTCGCGATGCGTGTGACTATGCGATCTATGTGACTATGCGGTCTGCGGGTGTCCATGAGGATGCCACGGGTTAGCTACCCCCGAAGCGAGGAATACCTCATGCGGGCCTATGTGTGGCCTATGCGGAGCTGCGGTAAGTTCTAGGATTAGACGCGCACATTGATACTGAGGGCGAGTGGCGGCCGATCATGTAGTGCGGTCTAGAAAGACCTCGTGATCTGATTTTATAGCATTGTTGATGCGTAGGTTTTAGTAGTCGGCTATGCCCTTACTTACCCCGTACAGTTTTATTATGACACAGGTGGGACCTGGTGTTCATGTGTATTCCTTGGTACTTTTATATCATGGACTGCCGGCAGTGAGGAAGGAATTCCACGGGCATGATTGATATTGTGGGCATGAGACCCATGGTTATATTTGAGTGATGACTTTAAGGGCGTGAGTCCCTGACTTGACATGACTGCTTACATATTGTGTATCGTAAATTGGTTATCATATATGTCTTACATTTTATATATTTGTTATGATTTCATTCTGATATTTTGATTTCACATACTTGGTACTGTTGTCGACCTCGCCCGGGCTGCGTTCATGCGCGGTAGAGAGTACACGATCGTCGATCCTCGCTCTTAGGATCACGATTCATTTTAGGAAGCTCGCGTTTCTCGGAGGCTTATCTTGGGTATAGTCCCCATCGTTGTAGTACTTACATTCGAGGTATGGCGAGAACCTGTCGGAAGGTGTGACGAGATTTGGAAGCGAGGAAACTTAGCTGAGTACTTTGGGCATTTCGGATCGTTGTAGAATAGGCGGGTTGCCTATAAGTTAGCATCGCCATCCGACTTAGGAGACGATGCGTCCGGTCTCCATGTTGCTATGTTTGGAAGAGTATCGGAGATCCATCCAGTGTTCCCGTTAATGATGACCAGGTTTGGAGGTAGTGACTCAAAGTTTTGAAACCAGTGATGGAGTATGAGTGCGTGTACTAGAGAGTTGGTGTGCGAGAAGGGTACGACGAGTAAGGAAAGAAGTGAGCATGTGCTAAGAAGATGGAAGTGTCCTTTTTATAAGTGAAGATGGGAAGAAAGTATCCTTGGGACCATGGGTGGAAGTTTTTGTGTTGTTATACACGTTAGGGGTGATTCCTCGTTGGCTTGGATTGAGTTTTGCGCGTATGTTATATTATGGCCATGTGTGGCATAATTGGTTTTGTAGTATAGTAGTGAAGACTATACCGGCGCTTGTATGATTAGAGACTTAGAAGGAATGTTACACCCGTAGTCTGAGGTATGTATACGAGGGCGTCGTGCGAGAATCACGATAAAGTGGAAAGGAAGAAAGATGTCATTTTTCGACGGAAAAATTTCCGGATTTTGTGAAGGAAAAATGTTCGTTAAAGGGAATTGGATTCCCATATTTGGTATTTGGACTTTTTGGAATATTTGAGAATTATGAAATTTTATTTCCGAAATTGGTCACGTGTGTACCACGGGAAAATTCTGATTTTGTAGGGCCCACTTTATTTTCGATTTTTGGCATTACGGATATTTTCGAAGATGAAATATTTTGGGCGAGTAGGGGCGACACGTGTCACCCCGTGAGGCCATGTTGGCCGAATTGGAGAAGGACAAGTGGGACGTTTTTTTTGGTGGACAAGTGGCCCATTTTTGTGGTGGCCACTTGTCCCATTTTTTGTGGTAGCCAAATGGTTGGCCAACTACCCACACACATGTACCCCATCCTCACCATCCACTTGCCTAGATCTTGGCCATTGATTTCCCTATAAATACCCCTTGTGTGCAAGACTTTATTTCATCCACATTAGAAAGTTTCCAAGGCAAAAAAATTCCCCTCCCTCCCTTAGTGAGTTCTCGTCCAAACACCCCCCCCACCTTGAGTAGAATTCTTCAAGTATTGTTGTTATTCCAAATACTTTAGCCTAAATCCCTTGTGGTATTCCAAAGAAATCCAAACATAAGAGCCCGGAAATACTACTTTATTCCATAGTATGTAAAATGAAGCCTAGAAAAATAATCATAGCATAGATGAAGTGTTAAGAGAAGTTGTTTAGAAACTTCTAAGGGCTGCTTGGAGCGGGTTGGAGCGTAAGGAATTGGAGCTAAACGTTGCTCAGGATCGACTTATATCTTGGATAATTTTGGGCTTATCGAGGTAATTATCTTTGTCCTATCAGAATTGGAGATTACATGTTGTAGTAGTTTAGAATTGAGTATAAGATATATTGGAAGGATGATTATAAAGAATTGAACAGTATTTACATAGAATTTGTATTCTGAGTAGACTTGTAGTATTATTGTGGAGTAGAATTGTACACGTCCAGGTTAGGCGTGTAACCCACTGGGATTGTTGGTTTGTAGCGAGCCTAGTTTGAGGAGGAGATTTATGTGGTTGCGGGGAGGTGTTGCGAATTTTCCGTAGAATAAGGAATCTTGTATCGAATTATTCTACGAAGAGATCTAGAGGTTGATAGACGTTTTGTGGCGTTTATAGGTTGAAGTACTACGAGTAGCGTATTCTACTTGAAGGGTGGAAAAGGCGAGCAAGGTTAGAGTACGTGGAGCGTTTTGCTAATTGTTGATAATCGTCGCGAGGTATGTGAACCTCTTCCTATCCTTTCTAGCATGATATTTGTGAAATATATTTAGTGCGGTAGACGCACGTGTGTTTAAAGGAATTTGACTTTCCTTTTGTGTCCTTGACTTGATTCCAAAGTTAAGTGACTTGTTATGAAATATTAAGGACTTGAATTAGGTTAAAAAGTTGTAAAACCTCACTCATGAGTAATGGGTGTGTGGTCTTTTAAAGAATAAAGTTATCTTGATTTCGAAAATAAGAATGGTTTTATCATTGGATTTAAAATGATAACTTGACTTATAAACAACTTGATTTTGGGAAAGGAGAAGTAACTTGATTTAAAGGTATATGTTACTTGTTTTTAAAAGATTAAGACACTTGGTTTAAAAAGTATGGAAATTGTTTTGGTTTTACTTTGATGTCTTTTGACTTGAGTTTTAAATAATAAGAATCTTGAAGTATTTCAAAAGAGTTATTAACCATTTTTGAAAGAAAAGAAATACTTGGTTTTAAAAGCTTAAGTGTTATACTAGCTTTATGGGAAGTTAGGTATAACGACTTAAGGAAGATAGAAGGAACGGTTTACTTATTTGTTTATGAAAGTCTTGTATTGATTTCTGGAAAGTGTAGTAAGATGGTTTGATAAGTAGACATATTGTGATGCTACGTATGTTAGTGTCTTGTAACGTTTGTGTAAAGGGGGTTCCCTTGTTGTGCTTATGTTGTTTAACGATAAGCAGTTGTGCTGATATTATATCACTTACACCCCTGACTTGAAATTAGAGGTTAGCGCCTCGATGCGAGAATACCTCATGCGATGCATGTGACTATGCGGGTGCGGGAGTTCGAGATTGATCATTCCGTGTATTATCCGTCACGAGAATTCCTCATGCGATGCAGTATGACTATGCGGTCTATGTGACTATGCGGTGCGGGAGTCGGGAGGATGCGGGTTATCTACCCCGTCACGAGGAATACCTCACTCCGGGAGGATGCCGGGTTAGCTACTCCGTCTGAGAATACCTCATGCGGGCCTATTTGTGGCCTATCGAGTGCGGTAAGTTCGATTAGACGCGCATTGATGCGAGGCGAGTGGCCATTTCGATCATGTAGTGCGGTGCAGAAAGACCTCGTGATACAATTTTATAGCATTGTTGATGCGTGGGTTTTAGTAGTCGGCTATGCCTTCGTACTTACCGTGCGGTTTTATTATGACAGTGGGACACGGTGTTCATGTGTATTCCTTGGTGCTTTTATATCATGGATTTAAGCGGTGAGGAAGGAATTACACGGGCATGATTGATATTGTGGGCATGAGACCCATGGTTATATTTGAGTGATGACTTTAAGGGTGTGAGTCCCTGACTTGACATGACTGCTTACATATTGTGTATCGTAAATTGGTTATCATATATGTCTTCTGTTTTATATATCATTATGATTTCATTTGATATTTTGATTTCACATACTTGGTACTGTTATCGACCTCGCCTGGAAATGCGTTCATGCCGCAGGTAGAGGTACACCAGTCGTCGATCCTCGCTCTTAGGATCACAGTTCAGCGTTTTGGGAAGCTCCGTTTCTCCGGAGGCTTATCTTGGGTATAGTCCCCTGTCGTTGTAGGTACTTACATTCAGGGGTATGGCGGGGCCCTGTCCCGTCGTTGTTGTTATAATATTCTTAAGTGCATGTAATCTTGTTGTGGCGAGTTTGTAAAAGGGATGTATGTTCGTGTTCAAGTTTTATTTATATATTCGAAGGTAACCGTTTTGGTTGCTTTGTTTTCTTATTTCATTATTGTATATCTTGTTTCATGTGTATGTTTTTATTTCACGATTTTCTCGATGTTGTATCACTAGGGTGCCCGGTAAGACACGATCGCGGGCGAGTGGTCGTGACAAAAGTGGTATCAGGCGATTAATCCTCGGAAAGTGTCTGACCGTATCTAGTAAGGGTCTTGATTATCGATGTGTTGTGCACCACACCTATAATCGGAGGTGCGAGATATTTAGGATTGGTTTCCATTCTTCTCACTCGAGATCGTGCCTTAGAGCCGTGTTATAAGTTGGACTCCTCGACGTATTCTTTTCACCCGTTATGCCTCTACGCAGGCAACCAGAGCCCGAAGGGCAAGGCGTGAGGAGTCTGCGAGTAAACAGAGGGTTACCAGGGCACGGGCCCAGTCATTATCTGAGACAGCGCTTCATTCGGGGAGTTCTGCGACGCCACTAGCCCAGGAGGGTTTAGAGCAGTAGCAGTAGCTACTGAGACTACGATACCTGAGCCTCTAGT
The DNA here is from genome assembly GCA_029844215.1 of Przewalskia tangutica. Taxonomy (NCBI): domain Eukaryota; kingdom Viridiplantae; phylum Streptophyta; class Magnoliopsida; order Solanales; family Solanaceae; genus Przewalskia; species Przewalskia tangutica. The sequence continues at coordinate 41,153,811 of CM056737.1, read as the reverse complement.
CCCACGGCCAGGAACAAAGGATATGAGTTACAAGGAGATGGCCCAGTTACTAGCTAGTCTGGTGGCTGGGAATGAGGACGGACGGGAGCCGGTGGTTCCGGCAGTACCAATGGTTCACCCTAGATCCGATAGTTTTGAGACTTCAGGACTTCTTGAGTTACAGTTGTTATACCCCGTATTTCCAGAGTATGTACGTAAGGACGTACGTACGAAGTTTGGGACTTAAGTTAGGCATAGGACCGAAAATATTTTTGTGCACAACACCCGATAGGAATCGTTTTTCGACGAAACGTTTTACAGAACTTGTGAAGGGAAAATTCCGGCTATGTCATTTATAATTTTTGCGGATTTTTCTGAGAGACGGAATATTTTGGACCAACGAGAGGGCGACACTTGTCACCCTCAAGTTGGCGGTTTGCTTGGCCGAAAGTGGGACGTTTTTGGCCTTGTTTTGTGCCTTGTTTTGTGCCATATTTGGTGCCTTGTTTTGTGCCTTGTTTTGTGGAGTAGGGTTAGGGTGCACTTGGCTTGATCTTGGCCTTACACTTGCCTTGCACATGGCTTGATCTTGTCCATTGGTTTCCCTATAAATACCCCTCCCTTGTTGAAGACTTCTTCATCCTAAAATATTTGTAAGTCTTGAAAGCCCTCTCTCTCCCCCCCCCTTAGTGTAGTGTTCTCGTCCAAGAACACACCCCTCCCCCTTTGTGAGGCCTTGTGGCCGAGAGTTCCCCCCTCCCTAGTAAAGGCCCTTGGCCGAGAATATACCACCTCTTGAGTATTGTTGCAGTAAAATACCCCCTCTTGGTAGAAATACTCTCCAAGTATTGTTACTATACCCAAAATACCTTAGCCTTATACCTAGTAGTATTCCAAAAGTTACCTCTATACGTAGAGCCCGGAAATACTACCTTATGTCCTTTTTGTCTCAAACCGAAACCCTAAGGAAAATCTTCATAGTCGGTTGAAGTGTTGAGTAGAAGTTGCATGGAACTTCTAAGGGTTGTTTGGAGCGGGTTGGAGCACCCGGAGTAGGAGCTAAACGTTGCTCAGGATCGACATTTATACTTGGATAATTATGGGCTTATCGAGGTAAATATCTTGTCCCCCTATTGTAATTGGAAATTACATACTGCAGTAGTATAGAAATGAATATAAGATTCATAGAAGAGAATTGAACTGTAATTGAAGGATATTACAGAAAGACTTGAACTGAAATCGCTTCAGTAGAATATTGAGGTAGAAGTTGATAGACTTATATAACCGTTATAGGTTGAAGTACTGTGAGTAGCGTATTCTACTCGGAGGGTGGACAAGGCTAGTCGGGTTATATCCGTGGAGCATTTTGCTAATAGTCGATAATCGTCGCGAGGTATGTGATTCTTCCTATACTCTTGTGCATGATATTTTAAAGTATATATATAGTACGGTAGACGTACGTGTGTTAACTGAATAATAATTACGACAATGTCTTTTGACTTAAGCCTGAATAATCTTGAAGTATTTCAAAAGAATACTGAATCATTTTTAACAGAAGAGTAATACTTGGTTTTAAAAGCTTAAGAGTTATACTAGCTTTATGGGAAGTTAGGTATAACGGCTTAAGAAAGATAAAAAGAAGGGTTTATTGACTTTAAGAAGATTAAGAGACTTAATCTTAAAAAGATAAGAGACTTGACTTGGTTAATTAATATGAGTTTTGTTAAAGAGTGTGAAACCTCATTCGTGAGTAATGAGTACTTGGTTTTTAAAAGGAATAATGTTTTACTGATTTCGGAAATCAGAATAGGTATCGAACAGACCACAGCAGCGCTAATAAAGGGAAATGCATTGACTAATTAAGTATTATTAAAACCAGTAGAAACCTCCATCTGCATAGAAGCTAAGATGAGACAAAATGATATTACATTTCCTAGATCATGGCTGCTGTTATAAGATTGTTATAAACAACAATAACCTACTCACATATCAGACATATGTTTCTCAAATTGCTTTCAAAGAGAATTATATCATTAGGTGATTAATACTATGAACTACGAAACCTTTCGAAAATGAGAAACTTGAGTAATTGAAATTAGGCAAACTTGAACGTTTGGAAAAGAATGCTGTTACTTGTTTTTACAAAGAGTAGTGTTTTGAATTACTTCAAAAGATAGTCACTCTATTTTTATACTACGGGTATTGTGTGACTTTTGAGAAAGAAGCAGATATTTTAAAGAGTTAATGTATGAAGTACTTTGGGGATAAAAACCCGATCTTGTTAATCATATAGTAGAAAGTACCTTGTGTGAATAACTTGATTGTGTTGGTTTGTGATAGTCTTGAAATACTTTCTTGTTGATTTGATAAGTAATCATGCTAGGATGCTACGTGTGTTATTATCTTGTGATGTTTGTGTAAAGGGGTTTTCCCTCGATTGCGCTTAAGTTGTTTAACTATCAGTCGTTATGGTGGTATTGTACCACTCACCTTGACATAATCCCGGAGGTTAAGCTGCCCTCCGATGCGGGGTAGACTCGGTGGTGCATGTGACCTATGATTCGAGAATACCTCATGCGGGTCCCGGGGGCCTATACGGAGCTACGAGAGCTCCAGGTTAGTGTGCGGCCTTTATGGTCATGCGGTCTATGTGGACATGCGGACTGCGAGTCCAGGCGGATGCCGGGGAGTAGCTACCCTCGATGCGGGGAATACCTCATGCGGGCCATTGGAGTGGCCTATGCGGAGCTGCGGGAAGTTCCAGGGCTAGACGCGCACATTAGATACTGCGGGCGAGTGGCCAGCTTTGATCATGTGACGGTCTAGACAGATCTCGTAATCTGATTTATGACGCTTGTTTGTCATGGGTTTTAGTAGTCGGCTATGCCTTCGTACTTACCCCGTACGGTTTTATGATGACACAGGTGGGACCTGGTGTTCATGTGTATTCCTTGGTGCTTTTATATCATAGACTGCCGGCAGTGAGGAAGGTATTCCACGGGCATGATTGATGTTGTGTGCGTGATACCCATAATTATATTTGAGTGATGACTTTGAGGGCGTGAGTCCCTGACTTGACATGACTGCTTATTTATTGTGAACTGTAGTTTGGTTATCATACATGTCTCCTGCTTTATATAGACTACTATGATTTCATTTACAGTATTTTCAGTTTCACATACTTGGTACTTGTCTTGACCTCGCCCGAGGCTGCGTTCATGCCGCGAGTTGAGTACATCGATCGTTGATCCTAGCTCTCGAGTCTGATTCAGCGTTTGGGAAGCTCCGTTTCTCCGGAGGCTTATCAGTGGTATAGTCCCCTGTCGTAGTAGGTGTTTACATTCAGGGGTATGGCGGGGCCCTGTCCCGCCATTGTTGTCATGTCACTCTTAGAGGTCTGTAGTACTGTTGTGGGCAGAGTTGTAATGGGATGTAACTGTTCGGTTTTTAAGTTGATTTATATATATGCCGAAGGGCAAGTTTTTCTCAGATTACTGTTTTACACTTCTTGATATTCCATGTCTTGTTTTATGTTCCGCTGATTTCTCTGATGTATGTCTACTTGGGTGCCCGGGGTAAGGCACCAGTCACGGGCCCGGGTTCGGGTCGTGACAACAGTCCACCCAAGTCCTATGGATTGAGGACTGAGGAAGATCATCAGGAGTTTATTCGACAGTTGCAGCGGATCATAAAAGTTATCAAGACCTCAGAGGAATTTCTTACACATTTCTTGCCCTCGCTGATGAGGAGAGCTCGGGCAGATAGATTTATGAGGTTTAGCGAGCAGGCGGGACGGTTGGGAATACGATTTAAGTTTGACTTATTGGCTCGTTATGTCCCCGTTAGTGGCGACATGGAGGATAGAGTGCACCGATATGTCACGGGACATGACGATTATCTAGCGAGAGTTGTACAAGAGTAGCCCTTGATCGGACATGGACATTGCCCACGCAAGCTTTCACGCAGCATCGAGGAAACGTAGATCGACGGAGTAACCAAGATCCGCGAAGAGGCCGACAACGAGGTCCTTTGGTAACTTTTGGCGGACCTTCTTAGCGCAGATGGTTATGCGCCTCGCCCGATCTGAGTGGTCCTCCGGACTTCGGGCGTTCGGGTATTTAGGAGTTGGTCGAACTCGGGGTTTACAGTTCACGATTTGCATAGGTTCTAGCGGCCAGATTGATTTTCCTCGGTGTTCACTATGTGGTAGACGTCATCCCAGAAATGTCGTCTTTTACTAATGCTTGTTTTACGGCCGTCGGCCGTGTGAGAGAGAATGTCCGGAGGAGGATACATGTGGGATGACTTAGCCTACCAAGTCGATTCGGTTGATGGGTGGAGAGGAAGGGGTGTTAGCGAGAGGAGGCCACCGCTCGGTATGGTCGTTCGCGGTAGGTGTTCTTATGGGAGTGTCGTACTCGTGGATAGCTTGTTAGGCTTGCGGCCGGCGGGCCATTTGCGAGAAATTGTCCGAGCAGTGGCGCGGATGTTACGAATCAGCCGGGATCGGTGGTGGTTCATCACCTTCTATAGTTATCGCCAGTGAGCGGATTTGATTAGAGCGACAAAGGGTAAGTGAGGCGGTAGTTCTGAGATATCTCGACCTTGAGAGACTTGTTTAGTCGTTATGGTGGATACATGTGAGTGCTATGTTCGGTTAGCATTGTGTAAGTTGTAATTAGAAAACATGGGTAGTTGAAAAGGGTAAGTCCGGGAGAAAATGGGAGCCTTAGAATTTATAATGATTGGGACCTTGGCTGCAAGGCCGTCCTGAGTGGATGATTTTACGGTTGGTCTGTGTCGAAGTACTCGGTCGACGTGGTGTATTTGGGTGATAATTCCATGGGGAGTGTGAGCTGGACGTGGTAGCTTTCATGACGTGATCTGGTAAGATTGTTCCGGATCGGGGACCAAGAGTTTAGTGAAGTGGGTCGGGTTGGGGCCATATCGCGAGTCAACCGCGGCCGAATGTGGTGGTCGTTTGAGGTGGTCCGCTAGATGATAAGTCACGGGTGTTAAGCCCAAGTTAGGTAACCATCGTGCGAGTTCGTGGATGCGTTCGACCGATGGCGGGCCGATGAGGTCAGCCCATCTTGTCTTTCGTGTAGACTATTTACTCGTGAGGTTGCGAGATGTTATGTATCAGGGAGGTTGTAAGGCTGCACGGGATTCCTACTTTTTATGACAGGCAGTGGAGCCCAGTTTTCGGCTATTTCTTTTTCGGGAGGTTTTACCAGGCGGGGTTAGGAACTCAGGTGAGTCTCAGTATTGCATTCACCCTCGGGCCGACGGACGAACATCGCATTTTATCCAGACATTTGAGGATAGGTTACGGGCCGGTGTTTTGATTTCAGGGGTAGCTGTGAGGATTATTTGCCTCTTGTTGAGTGAGTATGATACTAGCTACCATTTCAGTATTCGGATGGTGCCTGTCACGACCCGAACCCGGGCCCGTGACTGGTGCCTTACCCCGGGCACCCTAGTAGTCATACATCAAAGAAAATCAGCGGAACATAAATCAATAACATGAAATAACAGAAGTATAAACGATAATCTGTGAACACTTGCCTTTCGGCATATATATAAACAACAATTCTTTCAACATGAATGCTTTAATCCTTTTACAAACCACGCCCACAGCGGTACTACGGACTCTACGAATGATATGACAACAACGACGACATGGCCCGTCATACCTGAATGTAGCACCTATAACAACGGGGACTATACTAAGATAAGCCTCGGAGGAACGGAGCTTCTCAAACGCTGAATCGTGACCCTAAGAGCGAGGATCAACGGCGGTGTACCTCAACTGCGGCATGAACGCAGCCGAAGGAGAGTCGATAACAGTACCAAGTATGTGAAGCGAAAATCGTAAATGAAATCATAGCATTTATATGAAACGAGACATGTATGGTAACCAAACTACGATTCACAATAAATAACGATATGTCAAGTTAGGGACTCACGCCTCAAAGTCATCACTCAAGTATAACTATGGGTCTCACGCCCACAACATCAATCATGCGTGGAATACCTTCCTCCGCCGGCGATTTATGATATAAAAGCACCAAGGAATACATGAACACGTGTCCCACTGTGTCCTAATAAAACGATGCAGGTAAATGCGAAGGCATAGCCGACTACTAACACCTGCGATAGCAAGGTCATAAAGCGTCATGATATCTGTCTAGCCACATGATCAAAGTGGTCACTCGCGTAGTATCAAATGTGCGCGTCAGCCCTTGAACTCTCGCAGCTCGCGTAGGCCAACCTCATGCCCGCGTGAGGTATTCCTCGTCGAGTAGCTACTCCGGCGTCGCCCCGACTCACGATCGCGTGGCCACAACCGCGTGACCACAGGGCGCAAACTAACACCGAACTCCGTAGTTCGCATGGATCCACGGACCCGCATGGTATTCTCGAATCATGGTCCTGCATCACCGAGTCTACCCGCGTCGGAGGCGTTAACCTCCGAAACAAGTCAAGGTGGTGGTACAATACCAACATAACGGTGATAGTCAAACAACTTTAAGCGCGATCGAGGAAAACCCTTTACACTAACATCACAAGATACTAACACACGTAGCATCCTAGCATGTTTACTTATCAATCAACAAGAAAGTATTACAAGGCTATCACAAACCAATACAATCAAGTTATACACACAAGGTACTTTCTACTATATGCCAACAAGTTCGGGGTTTTATCCCCAAAGTACTTCATACATTAACTCTTTAAAAGATACGTTACTTTCACAATGTCACACAATACCCGTGGTATAAAAATAGAGTGACTATATTTTTAAAGTAAATCAATTACTTCTCTTTGTAAAATCAAGTAGCAACATTCTTTTCCAATGTTCAAGTTTGCCTAATTTCCAATGTTCAAGTTTGCCTAATTTCCAATGTTCAAGTTTCTCATTTTTCGAAAGGGTTTCGTAGTTCATAGTATTAATCACTTAAGAATATCATTCTCTTTAAACCATCCGAGAAACATAAGCCTTATATGTGAGTAGGATATTCTTGTTTATAAAAATCTTATTACAAAGACCATGATCTAGGAAATATCATTTTGTCTCATCTTAGCTTCTATGCGGATGGAAGTTTCTCTTGTTTTAATAATACTAAATCTGTCAAACATTTCCTTTTATTAACGCAGTGGTTTGTCGATACACATTCTGATTTCCGAAATCGGTAAAACATTCTTAAGCCGTTATACCTAACTTCCCATAAAGCTAGTATAACTCTTAAGTTTTCAAAAGAAACCAAGTATTACTCTTCTTTCAAAATGATTCAAAATCCTTTGAAATACTTCAAGTTCTTTATTATCACATAACCAAATTCTGATTCAAATCGATTACCTTTTAAAACCACAAGTATTTTCTTACCTACATAAAAGCGTTATAACCAACTTCCCATAAAGCCGTTATAACACTTTATGTTTTAGACAATCAAATACATTTAACACGTATGCGTCTCCGTACTACATAGTTACACACATCATGCTAGAAGAGATAGGAAGAGGTTCACATACCTCGCGATTTAGTATCGACTAATAGCAAAACGCTCCAAGTACTTCCAACCGTCGGCTACTCCTTAAGCCAAGTAGATCGCGCCACGTGTACTTCAACCTATAAGGCCACAAGGCTTTATTAACATTTAGGTCTAATCGTAGAACATTCTACGTAAAATTCGGCACCTCCCCCGTAGCGTAAATCTCCTCCTCTATCGGTAGGCTACCAAGCCAACCGGGGGTTATACGTCTAATCCGGACGTGCACAATTCTACCTCACGAGAAAAGCTACACAAGTCTCAGAATACGATCCTATGTAAATCTGATTCGGTACTCTTCTTTCGAAAGGTTTCTTATTATTGGGCTTAAGTCAAAAGACATTGCCTACAACGGCGATTCTATATATAGTATATTTCAACTATATAGTCTAACAATCATGTAATTTCCAATTACAGTAGAGGACAAGATATTTACCTCGATAAGCCCATAATTATCCGAGTTTAAATGTCGATCCCGAGCAAGGTTTAGCTCTACTCGTGCGCTCCGACCCGCTCCAAATAACCCTTAGAAGTTCTAACCAACTTCTACTAATTACTCCAACTAACTATGGAGATTTCCTTAGGGTTTCGGTTTTGTGACTGACGGGAAGTATGATAGTATAACTGGCCTTTTTGTAAAGGTATAACCTTAGAATACTACAAGGTATACGGCTAAGGTAATTTGGGCATTATAACAATACTTTTGAGAGTATTTCTACCAAGAGGGGGGGTATTATACGAAAACAACTAGCAGGGGTACCATGCTATCTGCTTGTATGATTAGAGGCTTAGAAGGAACATTCGGGACGAATGTTTCTAAGGGGGGAAAAATGTTACACCCCATAGTTCCAGGTTATGTATACGAGGACGTACGTACGAGAATACGACAGTAAAATTGGAAAGGAAGAAAGATGTGATTTTTCGGAAAAGTTCCTGATTTTGTGAAGGAAAAATGTTCGTTAAAGGGAATTGGATTCCCAGATTTGGTATTTGGACTTTTTGGAATATTTGAGAATTATGAAATTTTATTTCCGAAATTGGTCACGTGGGGCCCACGGGAAAATTTACGGTTTTGTGGAGCCAGCTTTATTTTGGATTTTGGCATTACGTATATTTTGGAAGATGAAATATTTTGGGCGATTAGGGGCGACACGTGTCACCCCGTGTGGCCATGTTGGCGAATTGGAGAAGAACAAGTGGGGCGTTTTTACGGTGGACAAGTGGCCCATTTTGTGGTGGCCACTTGTCCCATTTTGTGGTAGCCAAATGGTTGGCCAACTACCCACACACATGTACCCCATCCTCACCATCCACTTGCCTAGATCTTGGCCATTGATTTCCTATAAATACCCTTGTGTGCAAGACTTTATTTCATCCACATTAGAAAGTTTCAAGGCAAAAAAATCCCTCCTCCTTAGTGAGTTCTCGTCCAAACACCCCACCTTGAGTAGAATTCTTCAAGTATTGTTGTTATTCCAAATACTTTAGCCTAAATCCCTTGTGGTATTCCAAAGAAATCCCAACATAAGAGCCCGGAAATACTACTTTATTCCATAGTCGCAAAATGAAGCCCTAGAAAAATCTTCATAGCTTAGATGAAGTGTTAAGAGAAGTTGTTTAGAAACTTCAAAGGGCTGCTTGGAGCGGGTTGGAGCGTAAGGAATTGGAGCTAAACGTTGCTCAGGATCGACTTATATCTTGGATAATTTTGGGCTTATCGAGGTAATTATCTTTGTCCCCCTATTGTAATTGGAGATTACATATTGTAGTAGTTTAGAATTGAGTATAAGATATATTGGAAGGATGATTATAAAGAATTGAACTGTATTTACATAGGACTGTATTTACAGTAGACTTGTAGTATTATTGTGGAGTAGAATTGTACACGTCCGGTTAGACGTGTAACCCCCACCCCTGGGATTGTTGGTTTGGTAGCAGGCCTCGTTTGAGGAGGAGATTTATGTGGTTGCGGGGGGGGGGAGGTGCTGCCGAATTTTCCGTAGAATAAGGAATCTTGTATCCAGAATTATTCTACGAAGAGATCTAGAGGTTGATAGACGTTTTGTGGCCTTTATAGGTTGAAGTACTACGAGTAGCGTATTCTACTTGAAGGGTGGAAAAGGCGAGCAAGGTTAAAGTACGTGGAGCATTTTGCTAATTGTCGATAATCGTCGCGAGGTATGTGAACCTCTTCCTATCCTTTCTAGCATGATATTTGTGAAATATATTTAGTGCGGTAGACGCACGTGTGTTTAAAGGAATTTGACTTTCCTTTTGTGTCCTTGACTTGATTCCAAAGTTAAGTGACTTGTTATGAAATATTAAGGACTTGAATTAGGTTAAAAAGTTGTAAAACCTCACTCATGAGTAATGGGTGTGTGGTCTTTTAAAGAATAAAGTTATCTTGATTTCGAAAATAAGAATAGTTTTATCATTGGATTTAAAATGATAACTTGAATTATAAACAACTTGATTTTGGGAAAGGAGAAGTAACTTGATTTAAAGGTATAGGTTACTTGTTTTTAAAAGAGTAAGACACTTGGTTTAAAAAGTATATTGCTACTTGACTTTTAAAGGAAAAGTGCCTTTGTTTTAAAAGAAGGTATGGAAATTGTTTTGGTTTTACTTTGATGTCTTTTGACTTGAGTTTTAAATAATAAGAATCTTGAAGTATTTCAAAAGAGTTATTAACCATTTTTGAAAGAAAAGAAATACTTGGTTTTAAAAGCTTAAGTGTTATACTAGCTTTATGGGAAGTTAGGTATAACGACTTAAGGAAGATAGAAGGAACGGTTTACTTATTTGTTTATGAAAGTCTTGTATTGATTTCTGGAAAGTGTAGTAAGATGGTTTGATAAGTAGACATATTGTGATGCTACGTATGTTAGTGTCTTGTAACGTTTGTGTAAAGGGGGTTCCCTTGTTGTGCTTATGTTGTTTAACGATAAGCAGTTGTGCTGATATTATATCACTTACACCCCTGACTTGAAATTCCGAGGGTTAGCCGCCCCCGATGCGAGGAATACCTCATGCGGTCTGTGTGACTATGCGAGTCTGCGGGAGTTCGAGATTGATCATTCGGTGTATTATCCGTCGCGAGAATGCCTCATGCGTGCGTGTGACTATGCGGTCTATGTGACTATGCGGACTGCGGGACTCCAGGAGGATGCCACGGGTTAGCTACCCCCGATGCGAGGAATACCTCATGCGGGCCTATGTGGCCTATCACGGGCTGCGATAAGTTCGAGATTAGACGCGCATTGATCGAGGCGAGTGGCGGCCGATCATGTGGTGCGGTCTAGAAAGACCTCGTGATCTGATTTTATAGCATTGTTGGTACCGGGTTTTAGTAGTCGGCTATGCTTTCGTACTTACCGTCACGGTTTTATTATGACAGGTGGGACACGGTGTTCATGTATTCCTTGGTGCTTTTATATCATGGATCGGCGTTGAGGAAGGAATTCCACGGGCATGATTGATATTGTGGGCATGAGACCCATGGTTATATTTGAGTGATGACTTTAAGGGCGTGAGTCCCTGACTTGACATGACTACTTACATATTGTGTATCGTAAATTGGTTATCATATATGTCTTCCATTTTATATGAAGCGATTATGATTTCATTTCTGATATTTTGATTTCACATACTTGGTACATGTTGTCTTGACCTCGCCGAAGTGCGTTCATGCAGGTAAGAAATGCCGATCGTCGATCCTCGCTCTTAGGATCACAGTTCAACATTTTGGGAAGCTCCGTTTCTCCGGAGGCTTATCTTATGTATAGTCCCCTGTCGTTGTAGGTACTTACATTCAGGGGGTATGGCGGGGCCCTGTCCCGTCGTTGTTGTTATAACATTCTTAGAGGTATGTAATCTTGTTGTGGCGAGTTTGTAAAGGGATGTATCGTCGTTCAAGTTTTATTTATATATTCGGAAAGGTAACCGTTTTGGTTGCTTTGTTTTCTTATTTCATTATTGTATATCTTGTTTCATGTGTATGTTTTTATTTCCGCTGATTTTCTCTGATGTTGTATCACTAGGGTGCCCGGGGTAAGGCACCAGTCGCGGGCCCGGGGTCGGGTCGTGACATCCTTGAACTCATATCCTCGGCTCCTGGCCGTGGGCTGAAGCTTCGTATCGTGGCCTCGGAAAGCGCTACCGCTCTAAACTCTGCGAGGGCTAGCGGCGTCATAAAACTCATCGTCCAAGTACTATCTCGTGTGACCGGACACTGCCCTCGTAACCCTCTGTGTTCAACTCGTAGCTCCTCTGCTGCCTTGCCCATCCGGGCCTTGGTTGCCTTGCGGCGGAGGCATAGCGGTACATAAGAATACGCCTGTGGAGTCCAACTTATAACACAAACGGCTCTAAGGCACGATCTCGAGTGAGAAGAATGAAACCAATCCTAAATATCCTGCAGCCTCACGATTATAGGTGTGGTGCACACACCGATAATCAAGACTCTACTAGATACGGTCTATAGACACTTTCCAGGATTAATCGCTCGATACCACTTTTGTCACGACCGATCCGGGCGTGGATCGTGCCTTACCCCGGGCACCCTAGTGATACAACATCAGAGAAAATCAGCGGAAATAAAAACTTAAACATGAAACAAGAGATATGATAAAAAACAGGCCAACCAAAACGGTTGCCTTCTTGCATATATACAGAAATTGAACAGTTACAAGCTTTACAACCCCGCCACAACATTCGGACCTCTAAGAATGTAACCACAACTATGATGGGGACAGGGCCGCCATACCACCGAATGTACAAGGACCTACAACTCGAGAAACATACCAAAAGATAAGCCTCGAGGAACGGAGCTTCCAATACGCTGAACTGATCCTATGGCGAGGATCAACAACCGATGTACCTCTACCTGCGGCATGAACGCACCCCGAAGGAGAGGTCGATACAACAGTACCAAGTATGTGGAAATCAAAATATCAGAAATGAAATCATAGTAGTCTATATAAAAGCGGGAGACATATATGATAACCAAACTACACATAATATGTAAGCGATCGCCAAGTCGTGGACTCACCTCAAAGTCATCACTCAAATATAACTATGGGTCTCATGCCCGCAACATCAATCATGCCCGTGGAATACCTTCCCATCGCCGGCCCACGATAACACACCAAGGAGTACATGAACACCAGTCCCACCTGTCATAAAAATCATACGGGAAAGTACGGCTAACTAGCAGATACCAAAGCCGCATCATCAACTGACCGGGGCAAGTACGAAAGCCAACTACCAGATACCAAAGCCGTACTAACAAATCTACATAACCATACCACGAAGCTGACCCAGGGCAAGTACGAAAGACAACTACCAGATACCATCTGCGCCACGTAGTTGGCCGGGGCAAGTACGAAGACTAACTACCGATACTGGCCGGAATCACGAGACGTCACAAACCGAACGGGCAAATCTGAAGGCTAACTACCGGATACCGAATCAGCCACGACCTCGGGGCAAGTACGAGAGCCAACTACCAGATACCAAGCCGAATCAGTAAAACCTCATGGAGAGCTAGTCCATGGAATAATAATCACAGAAGCGTACCCGTGGAATGCTCCGTCACTGCAGGTACGTCCAAGTAAGATCATAACAAATCAGTCGTCCCTCCATCGAGAGACGCGGTGGTATAGAAATACAATACTAGCACGACAAGGCTATCACACACAAACATAGGCAAGTTACACACAACTCAAGATACTTTCATTTTATGCCAACGTCCAGGTTTTAACCCCAAAGTACTACGTACGTTAAATTCTTTTTAAAAGATCCATTTCTTTTACAAAGGTCACCCGATGCCCGTATTATCAAAATAGAGTGACTAACATTTTAAGTAAACCAAAACAACTTCCATACTTTCCTTTTTAAACCAAATTAAGACAATACCATGCCTTCTTTTTAAACCAAGACACTTCTCCTTTTAAAGTCAAGTTACCATTTTAAAACCAATGATAAAAACCATTCTTTTGTTTTCATAAAGTCGTTATAACTAACTTCCCATAAAGCTGTTATAACACTTTATGTTTTAAACCAAAACTCTTCAATTCCTCAAGTCTCTTTTTTTGAAATCAAGTTCCTTACTTTGGAAATTTAAGAAAATTGATACTTGTTTATAATGATTCTTATTAAAGCAGCCATGATCTAGGAAATGTAATACAATTTTGTCTTATCTTAGCTTCTATGCAGATGGAGGTTTCTACTGGTTTTAATAATAATTAATTAGTCAATACATTTTCCTTTATTAACGCTGCAGTGGTTTGTTCGATACTTATTCTCATTTCTGAAATATAATATTTTTCCTTTTAAAACCCAATTACCCATTTCTCATAAAAGCGGTTTCACAGCTTTTTAACACAAACCATTTCTTTACCTACATAAAGTTGTTATAGCAAACTTCCCATAAAGCCGCTATAACACTTTATGTTTTAAACCAACCAAATTCATTTAGCACATGTACGTCTACCGTACTACATAGTTTACAACAATCATGCTAGAAAAGATAGGAAGAGGTTCACATACCTCGTGACGGTTATCGACAATTAGCAAATAGCTCCAAAATCAGAACCACCTGCTAGCCTTTTCCACCCTTCCAGTAGAATACGCTACTCGTAGTATTTCAACCTATAAAGGCCACAAAACGTCTATCAACCTCTCGATCTCTTCGTAGAATATTTCCAAGTACAAGGTTCCTTATTCTACGGAAATTTCGCGGAAGCCTCCCGCCACCACATAAATCTCTCTCTAACGAGGCCTGCTACCAAACCAACAATCCCAGGGGGGGGTTACACGTCTAACCGGACGTGTACAATTCTACTCCACAATAATACTACAAGTCTACTGTAAATACAGTCATATGTAAATACAGTTCAATCCTTATCCATGTTCATTCTACATATAGTATACTCAACTATACATTACTACAACATGTAATTTCCAATTACAATAGGGGGATAAAGATCATTACCTCGATAAGCCCAAAATTATCCAAGATATAAGTCGATCCTGAGCAACGTTTAGCTCCAATTCCTGACGCTCCAACCCGCTCCAAGAAACCCTTAGAAGTTTCCAAACAACTTCTCTTAACACTTCATCTAAGCTATGAAGATTTTTCTAGGGCTTCGTTTTGCGACTATTGGAATAAAGTAGTATTTTTCCGGGCTCTTAGTATTGAAATAACTTGGAATACTACTAGGAATAATAGGCTAAGGTATTTGGGGCTATACCAACACTTTGAAGAATTTCTACACAAGGTGGGGGTGGGACGAGAACTCATGAGGGAAGGAAGAATTTTGCCTTGGAAACTCTCTAATGTGGATGAAATAAAGTCTTGCACACAAGGGGTATTTATAGGGAAAACAATGGCCAAGATATAGGCAAGTGTAAGGTGTAGATTGGGGACATGTGGGTGGGTAGTTTACCAACCATTTGCCTACCACAAAAATGGGACAAGTGGCTTGCCACTTGTCCCCTAAAAACGTCCAAGCCATGTGTCCCTCATCAAATCGGCCACTTGGCCACATGGGGTGACACGTGTCGCCCCCCCTACTCGTCCAAAATATTTCATCTTCCGAAGATACCCGTAATGCCAAAAATCCGAAAATAAAGTGGGCCCATAAAGTAAATTCTCCCGTGGGCCCCACGTGACCAATTTCGGAAATAAAATTCCATAATTCTTAAAAATGCCAAAAAGTCCGAATACCAAATCTGGGAATCCAATTCCCATTAACGAACCTTTTTCCTTCACAAAATTCGGAAACTTTTCCGTCGAAAAATCACATCTTTCTTCCTTTCTAATTTAAATGTCGTATTCTCGTACGTACGTCCTCATATACATACTCTGGAACTACGGGGTGTAACAATTTTGCTACTTTTCGATAATCGTCATGAGGTATGTGAACCTCTTCCTTCTTTTGGCATGATTCTACGTATGGAATACACATGTGGTATTATTTCATGTTTCCTTCTACTCTTAGAATGTCACGACCCGACTTCGGGCCCGTGACTGGTGCCTTACCCCGGGCACCCTAGTGATACAACATCAGAGTAATCAGCAGAATATAAAAACAAGACATGAAACAATTATAGAATGAGAACAGTTTATCAAGAGAAGATTGTCTTTCGGCATGTATAAATACATAAAATTTGAACCCGAACAGTTACATCCCTTTTACAAACTCACACAACAGATTACTGCACCTCTAAGAGTGTAACAACAACTATGACGGACAGGGCCGCCATACCCCTGAATGTACAAGTACCTACAATGACAGGACTATACCAAAGATAAGCCTCGAGAAAGCGGAGCTTCCCAAAATCTTGGTGTGATCCTACGAGCGAGGATCGGCGATGTACCTCTGCGGCATGAACGCACTCCGAAGGAGGTCGATAACAGTACCAAGTATGTGAAATCGAAAATACGTAAATGAAATCATAACAGTTTATATAAAACAGAGACATGTATGATAACCAAACTACAGTTTACAACATAAAAGTAGTCATGTCAAGGCAGGGACTCACTCCCTCAAAGTCATCCCTCATGCCCGTGGAACTCCTTCCTCACTGCCGGCAGTCTAGGTATAAATCGTATGATACGTATAGCATGTCTCGGCCCATCCCATGGGACTCGAGGTGGAATCGTGTGGTATACATGTCCCGCCCCATCCCATGGGACTCGTTGAAGAATCGTATGGAATACATGTCCCGGCCCATCCCATGGGACTGGTGAAGAATCGTATGGAATACATGTCCCAGCCCATCCCATGGGACTCGGTGAAGAATCGTATGGAATACATGTCCCGGCCCATCCCATGGGACTCGGTGAAGAATCGTATGGAATACATGTCCCGGCCCATCCCATGGGACTCGGTGAAGAATCGTATGGAATACATGTCCCGGCCCATCCCATGGGACTCGGTGAAGAATCGTATGGAATACATGTCCCGGCCCATCCCATGGGACTCGGTGAAGAATCGTATGGAATACATGTCCCGGCCCATCCCATGGGACTCGGTGAAGAATCGTGCATAACATTTAAACCCTCTTTTAAGACAGATTAAGACACTACCATGCCTTCCTTTTAAACCAAAACACTTTCCCTTTTAAAGTCAAGAGACAACATTCTTTTCCAAAAGTTCAAGTTGCCTAATTTCGAATACTCAAGTCTTTTATTTTTGAAAGATTTCATAGTTCATGGTCTTAATCAAACAACGTAATCTCTTTTTAAAACAATTGAGTAACATATGCCTTATGTGTGAGTAGTTATCCTTGTTTATAACAATATTATTAAAGCAGCCATGATCTAGGAAATGTAATACAATTTTATCTTATCTTAGCTTCTATGCAGATGGAGGTTTCTACTGGTTTTAATATAATTAATTATTTGTCAATACATTTTCCTTTATTAACGCTGCAGTGGTTCGTTCGATACTTATTCTCATTTCCGAAATCAAGAAACATTATTCTTTAAAAACCAAGTACTCATTACTCACGAATGAGGTTTCACACTTTTTAACAAAATTCATATCAAGTCAATTAAGTCAAGTCTCTTATCTTTTAAGATCAAGTCTCTTAACTTCTAAAATCAATAAACCATTCTTTTACCTACATAAAGTCGTTATAACTAACTTCCCATAAAGCTATTATAACACTTTATGTTTTAAACCAACCAAAACTCATTTAGCACATGTACGTCTACCGTACTACATAGTTTACAAAACATCATGCTAGAAAGGATAGGAAGAGGTTCACATACCTTGCGACGATTATCGACAATTAGCAAATAGCTCCAAAGTACTGTAACCCTGCTAGCCTTTTCCACCCTTCCAGTAGAATACGCTACTCGTAGTATTTCAACCTATACAGGCCACAAAACGTCTATCAACCTCTAGATCTCTTCGTAGAATAATTCTAAGTACAATGTTCCTTATTCTACGGAAAATTCGGCAGCACCTCCCCCCCCGCAACCACATAAATATCCTCTTCTAACAAGGCCTGCTACCAAGCCAACAACTCTGTGGGGTTACACGTCTAACCGGACGTGTACAATTCTACTCCACAATAATACTACAAGTCTACTGTAAATACAGTCCAATGTAAATACAGTTCAATTCTTTTTAATCATCCTTCCAATATATCTTATACTCAAATCTAAACTACTACAATATGTAATATCTAATTACAATAGAGGAACATAGATCATTACCTCGATAATCCCAAAATTATCCAAGATTAAAAGTCGATCCTGAGCAACGTTTAGCTCCAATTCCTTACGCTCCAACCCGCTCCAAGCAACCCTTAGAAGTTTCTAAACAACTTCTCTTAACACTTCATCTAAGCTATGAAGATTTTTCTAGGGCTTCATTTTGCGACTATTGGAATAAATTAGTATTTCCGGGCTCCTAGTATTGAAATAACTTTGGAATACTACTAGGGATACTAGGCCAAGGTATTTGGGATTATACAATAATACACAAAGTATTTTCTACTCAAGTGGGTGAGGGGGACGAAAACAACTACAAAGGGGAGAGGAGTATTTTGCCTTGGAAGCTTAAGTGTGGGATGAAAATTGTCTTCAACTTAAGGGGGTATATATAGAAGAATCAAGGGTCAAGATTTAAGCAAATTTAAGGTGAGGATTGGGGACATGTTGTGTGGGTAATTTCCAACCAAGTGTCTACCACAAAAATGACCACTTGTCCCCACAAAAAACGTCCAAGTGCCACACTCTTTCGGCCATGGGCCACATGGGGGTGACACGTGTCGCCCCCCTACTCGTCCAAAATATTTCATCTTCCTAAAAAATATCCACAATGCCAAATATCCGAAAATAAAGTGGGTCCCACAAAACCGTAAATTCTCCCGTGGGCCCCACGTGACCAATTTCGGAAATAAAATTCCATAATTCTCAAATATTCCAAAAAGTCCGAATACCAAATCTGGGAATCCAATTCCCTTTAACGAACATTTTTCCTTCTCAAAATTCGGAAACTTTTCCGTCAAAAAATCACATCTTTCTTCCTTTCCAATTTTACTGTCGTATTCTCGTATGTACGTCCTCATATACATACTCTGGAACTACGGGGTGTAACATAGAAGTTAAGAGGTATGTATGTTGATTTACTCTACGTAAAGGTTATGTCTAAGTTATCCTAAGTTATTACCAAGTCTTATGGGGGATGTTGGTAAGAGTCGTTAGGAGGTATTTGGAGCCAAGTTGACTTGGCTAATTTACGACACGAATGAGAATAAGTATCGAACAAGCCATTTCAGCGTTAATAAAGGAAAATGTAATGACAATTAATTATATTAAAATGAGTAGAATTCTCCATCTGCATAGAAGCTAAGATAAGACAAAATCTTATTACATTTTCTAGATCATGGCTGCTTTAATAAGATTGTTATAAACAAGTATAACCTACTCACACACATAAGGCATATGTTACTTAACTTAAAGAATTTACGTTATGAAGTGTTAAGACTATGAACTATGAATTCTTAAAAGGTTAAGAGACTTTATTTTTCAAGTTATGAGAATTGATTCTTAAAGGAAGAAATGACTTGATTTTAAAAGTAGAGAATACTTGATTTGGAAAGTATTGATTTCTTGACATCCTAAGAGATAAGAGACTTGAAGTATTTTTGAAAGTATAAGTCTCTTGGTTATAAAAAGAATGAATTAGTCTAAGGCATAAAGTTAGTATAACGGCTTTTTGGGAAGTTGGTTATAATAAATTTATGGAAGGTTAAGAGGATGGTTTCCTCTAGTAATGTAAACAAGGAAATAACTTGAAATAAGGAAGGGCAAATTGATTTAAAGGTATCACTTGCTTAAGTTTTAAAGTAAGGGTCACTTGTTTTAGAAGCCGAGAAATGTATTTCTAAAAGTGTAGTGACTTATGTGAAATGTAAACAAGCCTTGATACTACGGGTGTTAGTATCTTGGGATTTTATATGAAAAGGAGTCTTTTGAAAAGAATAGAAGTATGTAGTACTTTGGGTTAAATTCCCGGATTTTTATGTGAAACGAAAAGTGCCTTGAGTATATAAAATGAAAGTCTAAAGATTTAATGAACTTGCCTATGCTTGCTTGTGATAGCCTTGAGTGCAAGTATTATATGTTTACGCTGCCGTGACTCTCAGTTGGTGGGCCGGCTGTCTTGTTGTAAGTTTCTTGGGGCGTCACAAGCGGTGATGTGGGATTCCACGGGTATGCTTCCATTATGATTGATCCTTGGACATGCTTATACGATGTGGGATTCCGGGGCATGTGACCAGGAGGCGGGTTAGATTCCCGGATTTACTTGATTACCCCATGGCAATGCTTATACGATGAGGGATTCCGGGGCATGCGACCATGTTATGTACGATTATTACTCCATGGACTAGCTCCCATGAAGACATGTACCCGAGATGAGGGATTCCATGGGCATGTTATATATGATTATTACCCCATGTCCATGCTTATACGATGAGGGATTCCGGGGCATGCGACCATGTTATGTACTATTACTCCATGGATTAGCTCTCCATGAAGACATGTACCCGAGACGAGGGATTCCACGGGCATGTTATATACGATTACTACCCCATGGATTAGCTCTCCATGAAGTCATGTACCCGAGATGAGGGATTCCACGGGCATGATATATATATATATATATATATATATCTATATATATATATATATATATATATATATATATATGTATTGTATGTGTACGCCCCGTGAGGTAGGATGCCACTTGCGTCACATGGTTATATGTTACACTTATGGTGTCGCGGTGATGGGATTCCAGGCGGTGATATATATATATGTATTGTATATGTATGCATGTAGTGAGGTAGGATGCCACGGGCGCGTCACATGGTTATATGTTACACTTATGGCTGTCGACAGTGATGGGGGATTCCACGGGCAGGAGATATATATATGTATTGTATATGTGTACGCCGACAGTGAGGTAGGATGCCACGGGCGCGTCACATGGTTATATGTTACACTTATGGCTGTCGGCAGTGATGGGGGATTCCACGGGCATGAGATATATATATGTATTGTATATGTGTACGCCGACAGTGAGGTAGGATGCCACGGGCGCGTCACATGGTTATATTTTACACTTATGGCTGTCGGCAGTGATGGGGGATTCCACGGGCATGAGATATATATATGTATTGTATATGTGTACGCCGACAGTGAGGTAGGATGCCACGGGCGCGTCACATGGTTATATTTTACCCTTATGGCTGTCGGCAGTGATGGGGGATTCCACGTGCACGCTTTGATATTTGTGGGCTTGAGACCCTTACTAGACTGTGTGAGGATACTTGAGGGCTTGTGTCCCTAGCCCTGGTGTGACTATTGTTCATGTGTTGAAATAGTCTTTAAAAAGGTAAAAACTGACTTTCATTACTTTCACTTTGGCAAGGCACAATGTACTGTTATTTTGGTTATCATACATGTCTCCAGCTTTATATGATTTATGATTTCATTCTGATATTTTCAGTTTCACATACTTGGTACATATTTCGTACTGACCTCCTTCGGGGGGCTGCGTTCATGCCGCAGGTTGAGGTACATAGCTTGCTGATCCGCACTTTTAGGATCACTGTTCAGTTCTTGTGAAGCTTCATTTCTCCGGAGGCTTTGTCTTTTGGTACAACTCTCTGAGGTTGTAGGTTTATGCACATTCAGGGGTATGGCGGGCCCCGTCGTCACGATTGTTATGTCGTAAATTCTTAGGTGCGTAGTCATATCTTGTGGGTCGCTTTGTAAGAAAAAAAAAAGGTAACTGCTTTTGGTTTTACATATTTATATGTATCCGGGAAGGTAGCCTTATCGGCTAACCTATTATTTATTTCTTGTTAAGTTTATGTATGTATATTCCGCTACTATTCTCTGATGTATACCTGTAAGGGTGCCCAGGTTGGGCACCAGTTGCGGGCCCGGGTTCGGGTCGTGACAACTAGCACTTTTGACCTTGGTCAATTCGACCAAGCCTAAATGGGGGTGACACGTGTCACCCTCCCATTGGTCCATAATATTTCGTTTTCCCAAAATTTCCATAATTGGTCAAAATATCAGAAACCTCGTGGGCCCCACAAAAACGTAAAATTTCTCGAGTGGGCCCCATGTATCCAACTCTGTAAATAAACTTCCATAATCCCGATAAATTCTAAGCGTCTCAATTAACAAATTTGAGAACTCAATTCTTATTAACGAACATTTTTCTTCCCGATGTTCGGAAGATTTTTCCTTTGGAAAACAATTCTTTCTTTTGTTCAAATTTTTAAGTCTTGTGTTCTCCCGTCTATTCTCTTATACATGTCCTGGAATTTCGGGGTGTAACATTCTCCCCTCCTTAGAAACATTCGTTCCCGAATGTTCCTTCGAGGTTCCATCTAAACGAATATCGGCATAGTCCTTTGACTACACCCAACATAATCATACTTGCCACACATGGCCACATAACAATACTTATACTAAAACGTCAACCCGAACTCCAAGTGTCGACGTCGTTTATCTGCATAAAATTTATGCTGACTCTGAGCTTACTAATAATATTTCCTGGATAAGCTTCGCCTTATCCATAACCCGCTGAATCAAGTCTGGGCCAATTATCTGAACCTCGCATACGTGGAACCAACCAATCGACGATTCTAAACTCTCTTTCATACAAAGCCTCATACTGGGCCATCTGAATACTTGAATGGTAACAAGTATTATACGCAACTCAATGAGAGACAAAAGATCCTCCCAGCTACCCCTGAAATCAATAACACAGGCCCGCAACCTATCCTCAAGTTTCTGGATAACATGCCCTACTTGTCCGTCGGTCTGAGGGTGAAATGCAACACTGAGACTCACCTGTGTCCCTAACCCCTTCTGGAAAACCTGCAGAAGTTAGTCGTAAACTGCGCTCATCTGTCTGACATCATAATGTAGGAACTCCGTGCAGTCTCACAATCTCCCTGATATAAAGTCTAGAAAAATCCTCAGCAGAATACGTAGTCCTGACTGGAAGAAAGTGGGCTGATTTTGTCAGCCTGTCTACAATAACCCAGATGGAATCACACTTCCTCTGAGTACGAGGTAACCCTGTAACAAAATCCATGTTGATCACCTCCCACTTCCATATCGGAATCTCAATCGCCTGCAATAGCCCACTGGGCTTCTGGTGCTCAACCTTGACCTGCTACTAATTCGGTCACTAAGCAACAAACTCTGCTACGTCCCTCTTCAGGCCATCTTACCAATACATACATCTGAGGTCACGATACATCTTAGTCGACCCCGAACAAATAGAGCAACGAGCACCGTGTGCCTTTCTAAAAGCTTGCTGACAAGTCCTGCAGCATCGGGCACACACAATCTATCCTCATATCACAGCACCTTACCCGGTGCTACCCATACAGGTCCTTCTCCTCTTGGAGAGACGTATCTCAAATTCGCCCTAGAACTGGATCCTTATATTGTCGCCTTCTCACCTCCTCAACGAGGGAAAACTCGGCTGTCACGCCCCGAACCCCGGGCCCGCGACTGGTGCCCTACCTGGGCACCCTTCTATTCATACAACACAATAAACCGCGGAAGATAAATAACACTCAATTTTTTTTAAAACAAAGGCAAAGCCGATAAGGCTGCCATAATATAAATCACCCAAAAGGGTCTACACTATTCAATAATGTAAATACAACTCTGGCAGTCCCACATATGAATACGGACCTCAAGAGTTTGGACAAATACTATGGCCAGGACAAGGCCCCGTCGTACCTTCAATATACCTAGCCATAATTACAAGCTCCGGAATATTTGAGCCATCTCAAAATCTTTGAACCAGATCCTAAGCTCGCGGATCCACAATCGTAATACCTAGACTGCGGACATGACGCAGCCTCAAGAAGTCGATTACAACAAGTACTAAGTATGGAACGGAAATAAAGTACATCAATTAAGATCATAACTATACAAGGAATGACAGGGGCATGTATGAAAATCAAATACCAGATCCTACCGTGTCATATAAAAATCAGAGCCAACTGTACCTTGTATCAATGTACTCTTGTAACACTTTCAACTATGAAAGCCATATCAAAATCAGGACACTGCCTCAAGATATAATATCACGAAGCATGCTCGTGGAATACAACATCACATCGGCATGTAACAAGTATAACATACAACTACCCGCATTGTGCCTTTTAACAATGAGAGTAAACTTTACATGCTTTAAAATAGGAAGCTTATGATCAATCTAGGGTCACCCGCCCGTAGTATCATTATGCAAACCTACTCCTGGGACTGTTTCACCCGCAAGGGTCTTGTGGACCTGCACAGGGCAATTTGCCCCACGTAGGACTATTTTACCCGCACAAGACTATTTCACCCGCTTAGGCCCTACGGGCTCGCAATGAGCATATACGCCATGCTCGCATCATGGGTAGCAAATACATGGAGATGTATAATGTCTTGGGGGTTTACCCCGCAATTATACTCAGAAGGTGTATGTTACACCCCATAAGTCCAGGACATGTAAAAGAGAATGTATGTAAGGAATCAAGACTTGGAAATTGGTACGAAAGGAAGAATTGTTTTTCCGACGGAAAATCTTCCGGACGTCGGAAAGGAAAAATGTTCGTTGTTGAGAATTGGATTCTCAAAATGCATTATTTGAAGAGTATGGAACTTATTAACATTATGGAAATTTATTTTTACGGATTTGGTCACGTGGGGCCCACCCGAGGAATTTTACATTTTTGTGGGGCCCACGAGGGTTACGGAATTTTATGGACGAATGAGAAGACGACACGTGGCACCCCCACACTTGGTCTTGGTCGAAATTTTGTAAGGGTAAAATGGTCATTGACCATGGTAGAATATATGTCTTCAAAGCTTGATATTATTGACCAAAGTCAACTTGCCACTTGGGCTTGATCCTAGTGAAACTCATCCTAGCCACTCATGTGTTGCAATATAAGCCTTCCATTGTGTTATATATACTAAGCTAGTGCAAGACAAGCTCTTCTAACACTTAGAATTTATCACAACATTTTCTTGTCCACTATATTGCTCTCGGGTTTGGAGGGGTTCCCACACAAAAAAATTGTAGTTTTGATCTATTATTCACAAGACTTTAACCCAATGTCCCTAAGGTTATTATAAGGTTATCTCAATAGAAAGATTTCGGAAAAACGACGTTTTCGTATTAGTCGCAAGGCGGAAACTTGAGAAGTTCTTCAACTTTGAAGTTGGAACTTGAAGATGGGTTCTTCATAGGCTCTAAGGAGTGCTTGGAGCGGATTTGGAACATAAGGAAAGGAGCTAAGAATTTACTAAGGAGCGACTTTGAATCTTGGAATTTTTAAGGGCTTATAAAGGTCTAATTTTTGTCGTTTTAGTAGTTAAGACTTACTTATTGTTGTAGCTATGGATCTTAGCAAGCATGAGGTATTTAGTATAAGGTTTGATAAGTTTATTGGCTATTGGAACACTAATCCGAAGACTTGCATGTTTAGCCTTAAGATTACAATTCAAGTCGATTATTAGTTTAAGTCGTCGCATGTTGTATAAAGAAGGAAATTGTAGTTGTTGAAGTTGTTTATGACTTTATAACATGTTATACCTTAGAACTTGGAATTGGAAAAGGATTGGAAAAGACTTTGAATTGTTGGTTATGTTGTTGGCCGAAAATGGTTTGAATATGGAACTACTTCGTATTAATTGTGGGGCGGAATTTTACACGTATTGTAAGGCGTGTAATCCCCTTTGTTTGGTTGTTGTTTTGAGCCTTAAATGTGGCGTGTTGGTTATTGTATTTGGCCTTGAAAAAGGTGGCAAAGTGAGTAGAAACAAAGGAAGTGCTGCCCGATTTTCCGTAGAATTAGAGACCGTATACTTAGTATTATTCTACGTTAGAGACTAGGAGTTGATAGTATTGTTGTGACCATTATAGGTTGACACTTCTACGTGCGGCGTATTCGGCTTAGCTTGTGGATTTAGCCGAAAAGGTATGTGAACTATCTCCTCTTCTAGCATGATTCCTTAAGATAAAGAAAGTATGTCCTACTCCTTAAATGATCCATTCCTTGGTTGTATTTGGATTGCCTAAAATAGAATTCGTTCTATGTACTCCCTTGATTGTACTTTGATGTTTAAATTGTAAGTTGTATAATCCATTTCCTTAGTGAAGTTTGGATTCTTAAAAGTGAAAGTATTTTACTTAAAGTACATAGAGTCTTGAAAAGGAAGTGGTTTCCAAACCTTTTGGCTAGTGCCTTAGTTCCAAAACCTAAGGGTTGTTGTAATGACTTTAGGGGAGTTAAAGGAGTTATTTACTTAATTGTTTGAATAGAGGAGAAATGACATGATTTAAGAGAAGTAACTTGTTTTAAAGGTGTGAGTTACTTGAGGTTTAAAAGTAGAAGAAACTTGTTTTCTAAATATTAAGAGACTTGAAGTATTTGGAAAGTTAAGAACTTGGTTTTAAGTATAAGACTCTTGGTTATAAAAAGGAATGAATATGTCTAAAACCATAAAGGGTTATAACGGCTTTATGGGAAGTTGGTTATAACGGCTTTATGGAAGGTTAAGAAAGTTGTCTATTTTTGATTAATGGGCATAGGTTGCCTAGATTGTGAAAATTTGAAGTTACTTGATTTCAAGCTTTGAAATGAGTTTTCTAAAAGTGTAGTAACTTACTTTGAAAAATAGACACACCTTGATACTACGGGTGTTAGTATCTTGGAGTTTTACATAGAAAGGAGTATTTTGAAAAGAATGTACGTACGTAGTACTTTGGCTTGTTTAATTGAGAATTATTCTATGTGTGCCTTGATAAGTACTTTGGCTTGTTTAATTGAGAATTATTCTATGTGTGCCTTGATAAGTACTTTGGCTTGTTTAATTGAGAATTTCCAATGTGTGCTGGTGATAGCATTTGAGTACAAGTATTATGTTTTATTACGTTGCCGCGACTCTCGGTTGGAGGGTCGGCTGCCTTGTTGTAAGTTTACTTGGACGTACCGACCGTGAGGTGGGATTCCACGGGTATGCTTCCATTATTTGTGTTACCCATGGTCATGCTTATACGATGTGGGATTCCGGCATGCGACCACGAGGTACTCTGGACATGCTTATCGATGTGGGATTAGGGCATGTGACCGAGGCGGGTTTGATTCCCGGTTGTTTGTATTACCCGTGGTCATGCTTATACGATGTAGGATTCCGGCATCGACCACGAGGATACTCCTCGACATGCTTATACGATGTGGGATTAGGGCACGTGACCGAGGCGGGTTTGATTCCCGAATTTGTTTGTATTACCCCATGGTCATGCTTATACGATGTGGGATTCCGGGGAATGCAACCACGAGGGATATTGTTATATCATGGACTGCCGGCAGTGAGAAAGGATTCCACGGGCATGGTTGATATTATGGGCCTGAGACCCATAGTTATATTCGAGTAGTGACTTTGAGGGCATGCGTCCCTGACTTGATATGACTGCTTATGTATTGTGTATTGTAGGTTGGCTATCATACATGTCTCCTTCTTTGTTTAGACTGTTATGATCTCATTCTGATGCTCATTTCACATACTTGGTACATTCTTCAGACCTCTCCTCCGGCTGCGTTCATCTGCTTGAGTTTAGGTCTGTTTGGTGATCTGCAGGTGTAGGACCCTGCTCAGTGTTTTTGGATAACTCCCTCTGTTCAGGAGTTTATCTTTTTGGTATAGTTCCTTGATCTGTGCTTTTATGCGGTTATGGATACGGTGGGGCCTTGTCCCGTCATATTTCAGTAAAACTCTTAGAGGTCTGTATTCATATGTGGGATTGGACTCATGTACAACGTTGTGTCTTTTGATTATGTACATTATTGTTACACCCCGTAAGTCCAGGACATGTATAAGAGAATGTACGTAAGGAATCAAGACTTGGAAATTGGTACGAAAGGAAGAATTGTTTTTCCGACGGAAAATCTTCCGAACGTCGGAAAGGAAAAATGTTTGTTGTTGAGAATTGGATTCTCAAAGTGCATTATTTGAAGAGTATGGAACTCTTAACCTTATGGAAATTTATTTTTTACGGATTTGGTCACGTGGGCCCACCCGAGGAATTTTACATTTTTGTGGGGCCCACGAGGGTTACAGAATTTTATGGACGAATGAGAGGGCGACACGTGTCACCCCCACATATGGTCTTGGACGAAATTAGTAAGGGTAGAATGGTAATTTACCATGGTGGAAGATAAGTCTTGCTAAGCATGATATTGTTGACCAAGTCAACTTGCCATTTGTGCTTAATCCATGTGATCTTCATCTTAGCCACCCATTTGTTTAAGTCTAAGCCATCCATAGTGTTATAAATACTAAGCTAGTGCAAGACAAGCTCTTTTAACACTTAGAAAAATTAGAGAACTCTTGTGCACACAACATAGCTCTCGGCTTTGTGCTCTCCCACACAAATTTTTTTTGTAGTTGTGATCCAATATTCACAAGACTTTAACCCAATGTCCCTAAGGGTATTATAAGGATATCTCAATAGAAAGATTTCGGAAAAACGGCGTTTTCGTATTAGTCGCAAGACGGAAACTTAATGAGTTCTTCAATTTTGAAGTTGGAACTTGAAGATGGGTTCTTCATAGGCTTCTAAGGAGTGCTTGGAGCGGATTGGAACATAAGGAAAGGAGCTAAGAATTGCTAAGGCGTGACTTTGAATCTTGGAATTTTTAAGGGCTTATAAAGGTATAATTCTTGTCATTTTTAGTAATTGAGATTACGTGTTGTTGTAGCTATGGTTATTAGCAAGCATGAGTTATATAGTATGAAGTTTGATAAGTGTATTGACTATTGGAACCCTAATCCGAAAACTAGCATGTTTAGCCTTAAGATTACAATTCAAGTTGAATATTAGTTTAAGTCGTCACATGTTGTATAAAGAAGGAAATTGTAGTTGTTGAAGTTGTTTATGGCTATATAACATGTTAGACCTTAGAACTTGGAATTGGAAAAGGATTGGAAAAGACTTAGTGTTGTTGGTTATTGTTGGCCGAGAATGGCTAGTGAGTATTAAACTACTGTATGAATTGTGGGCGGAATTTTACACGTTTTGTAAGGCGTGTAATCCCCTTTGTTTGGTTGTTGTTTTGAGCCTTAAATGTGGCGTGTTGGTTATTGTATTCGGCCTTGAAAAAGGTGGCAAAGTGAGTAGAAACAAAGGAAGTGCTACCCGATTTTCCGTAGAATTAGAGACCGTATACTTGGTATTATTCTACGTTAGAGACTAGAAGTTGATAGTCTTGTTGTGACCATTATAGGTTGACACTTCTACGTACGGCGTATTCGGCTTAGCTTGTGGATTTAGCCGAAAAGGTATGTGAACTATCTCCTCTTCTAGCATGATTCCTTAAGATAAAGAAAGTATGTCCTACTCCTTCAATGATCCATTCCTTGGTTGTATTTGGTTTGCCTAAAATAGAATTCGTTCTATGTACTCCCTTGATTGTACTTTTATGTCAAATTGTAAGTTGTATGATCCATTTCCTTAGTGAAGTTTGGATTCTTAAAAGTGAAAGTATTTTACTTAAAGTACATAGAGTCTTGAAAGGGAAGTGGTTTCCAAACCTTTTGGCTAGTGCCTTAGTTCTAAAACCTAATGGTCGTTTTAATGACTTTAGGGGAGTCAAAGGAGTGATTTACTTAATTGTTTTAAAAGAGGAGAAATGTCACGACCCGAACCCGGGCCCGTGACTGGTGCCTTACCCCGGGCACCCTAGTGATACAACATCAGAGAAAATCAGCGGAAATAAAAACATGAACATGAATTAAGAGACATGATAAATAAACAGGCCAACCAAAACAGTTGCCTTCAGTATATATACATAAATACCCGAACGCTATCCTTTTTACTGCATCGCCACAACAAGATTACATGCACTTAAGAAGTAACAACAACTATGACGGGACAGGGCCCCGCCATACCCCTGAATGTACAAGAACCTACAGACTCAGGGTAACATACCAAAGATAGGCCTCCGAAGGAACGTAGCTTCCCAACACGCTGAAATGTGATCCTATAAGCGGGGATCGACAGTCGATGTACCTCTACCTGCGGCATGAACGCAGCCCCCCGAAGGAGGTCAGTACAACAGGTACCAAGTATGTGAAACTGTAAAGTACTGTAAATGAAATCATAATAGTCTATATAAAGCAGGAGACATGTATGATAACCAAACTACAATTCACAACATAAAAACAGTCATGTCAAGTCAGGGACTCACGCCCTCAAAGTCATCCCTCATGCCCGTGGAACTCCTTCCTCACTGCCGGCAGTCTAGGTACAAATCATGTGATACGTATAATGTGTCTCGCCATCTTATGGACCCGATAGAAACGGTGGAATACATTCCGGTTCATCCATGAACCCAGAGTCGAGTGGAATACATTCCGGATGAACCGGTCGAGTGGAATACATTCCCGGATGAACCGGTAGTCGAGTGAAATACATTCCCGGATGAACCGGTAGTCGAGTGAAATACATTCCCGGATGAACCGGTAGTCGAGTGAAATACATTCCCGGATGAACCGGTAGTCGAGTAGAAACAAGATTTGCACAACAAGGCTATCACACGTAACGTGGTCGGTTTCATAACAACAAGCATAGGCAAGTTATACACAACTCAAGGTACTTTCATTTTATGTCAAAGTCCGGATTTTAACCCTAAAGTACTACGTACGTTAAATTCCTTTTAAAGATCTATTTCTTTTACAAAGGTCACCCGATACCCGTAGTATAAAAATAGAGTGACTAACATTGTTAAGTAAACCAAAATGCTTTCCTTTGTAAAATCAAGTAACAACCTTGTTTTCCAAACGTTCAAGTTTGCCTAATTTCAAATGCTCAAGATCTCATTTTAGAAAAGGTTTCGTAGTTCATAGTTTTAATCCTTTAAAACATAATTCTCCTTTAAACGTTTTGAGAAACATATGTCTTATATGTGAGTAGGTTATTCTTGTTTATAATCAATCTTATTAAGCAGCCATGATCTAGGAAATGTAATATCATTTTGTCTCATCTTAGCTTCTATGCAGATGGAGGTTTCTCTTTGGTTTTAATACCATACTTCATTATTCAATACATTTTCCTTTATTAACGCTGCGGTGGTTTGTCGATACTCGTTCGATTTCAAATCAAGAAACATTATTCCTTTTAAAACCAAGTACTCATTACTCATGAATGAGGTTTCACACTTTTAACAAAATTCATCTCAATACCATTAAGTCAAGTCTCTTATTTTCAAAAAATCAGTAAACCATTCTTTTTATCACTCTTAAGACGTTATACCTAACTTCCCATAAAGCTAGTACAACTCTTATGTTTTCAAAGCCAAGTATTACTCTTCTTTCAAAAAGGTCTTTTTGAAACACTTCAAGTTTTTTTTTATTACTACACATCAAATCCGTTATAAGTCAAATCAGTTACCCTTTGAAACCACAAAGCATTTTCTTACCTACATAAAGCTGTTATAACCAACTTCCCATAAAGCCGTTATAACACTTTATGTTTCAAACCAATCAAATACATTAAACACACGTATCGCTCACCGTAATACATAGTTATACACATATCATGCTAGAACAGATAGGAAGAGGTTCACATACCTCGCAACGATTATCGACTAATAGCAAAATGCTCCAAGTACCTCAAACCGTCGGCTACTCCTTAAGCCAAGTAGATCACGCCATACGTAGTACTTCAACCTATAGAGGCCACAAGGCGCCTATTAACATCCTAGATCTCAATGTCGAATATTCTACGAAATTCGGCAAAGACTCCCCAACAACAGAATCTCCTCCTCTATCGAGGCCGGCTACCAAGCCAACCAGGGGTTTGCATCGTCCGACCGACGTGTACAATTCTACTCACAGTAATACTACACAAGTCTACTGTAATACAATCCTATGTAATTACAGTTCAGTTCTCTTCTTTAACTTCAGGCTTAAGTCAAAAGACATTGCCACAATACTATGTTCAGTTCTATTCAATAATCAGTCTATATATAGTATACTTCAACTATATATTACTATAACATGTAATTTCCAATTACAGTAGGGGGACAAGTTTATTTACCTCGATAAGCCCAAAATTATCCGAGTTTAATG
Organism: Przewalskia tangutica; assembly: GCA_029844215.1. Lineage (NCBI taxonomy): Eukaryota > Viridiplantae > Streptophyta > Magnoliopsida > Solanales > Solanaceae > Przewalskia > Przewalskia tangutica. The sequence continues at coordinate 41,122,089 of CM056737.1, read as the reverse complement.
TCGATCCTGGGAAAGGTTTAGCTCTTACTCCGCGCTCCATTCGCTCCAAGAAACCCTTAGAAGTTCTACGCAACTTCTATTTATCACTAACTACGGTGAAGATTTTTCCTGTGGTTTCATTTTGTGGCTAAAGGAAAGTATAATCGTATTTTTCCGGGTTTTTCGTATAAAGGGTACTTTGGAAAGTACTACAAGGTATTTGGCTAAAGTATTTTGGGCATTATAACAATACTTGTAGAATACATTTCTACCAAGGGGGGTAGTATCTCGACTAGCACAACTAGGCTGGGGAGGGGTTCTCGGCTAGAACCACTAGGCAAGGGGGTGCTCGCCGAGGGCCTTCAAGAGGGGAGAGGGGTGGTGTTTGGACGAGAACAAGGTTGAGGAGAGGAGGGATTTCTAACACTTAGAGAAATTTTTGGATGAAGAAGTTCATCAACTTAGAGGTATTTATAGGTCAAGCAAAGGCCAAGGGCGAAGATGAAGCCAAGTGCAAGGAAAGTGTAAGGCCAAGATTAAGCCATGTGCTACCTTATCCATCTACACAAAATATCCTACCTAACCCTTGACTAAAATTCCAACACAAAAACGTGCCCGGCCTCACTTTGCCGTCAAGTCCTTCCAATGTGAGGTGACACATGTCACCCTCCCGTTGGTCCAAAATGTTTCGTCTCTCGGAAAAATCCGCAAAAATTAAAAATGCCATAGCCGGAATTTTCCTACGAAGTCGTGGAAACGCTTTCGTTTAAAAACGACTTCTATCGGGTGTTGTGTACAAATTTCAAACTTGCCTAACTTAAGGCTCAAATTATTATACGTCGTCCTCACGCATATACTGGAAATACGGGTATAACATTCTTCCCCTTAGAAACATTCGTCCCGAATGTTCCTTCTCGCCTCAAAACAAACACGCGCGGTATAGCCTTCACTACTATACTTACGAAACCAATCATGCCACACCCGCCACAAAAATAACATACGCAAAAACCCAAATCCAAGCCAACAAGGAATCACCTGCTTTCACAAAAGTTCCCACCAAGGTCTAAAAATATAATCCCTTCGCACCTTCATTTCTCAAAAGAAAGCGATCACACACGCTCACTTCTCCCCTATCTCGTTGTACCGCTTCTAACACTCGAACTCTTTCTAGTATCCGTACCACACTTCCGTCAACGTTCGCTTTTCCAACCCTTGAGTTACTACCTCCAAACTTGGTCATCTTACTAACCTCGATTTCTAAGGCCATTCTCGCCTTCACGAACCGATTCGGTCGAATGTATCCACGAACTCATCGATGGTCATCTAAACTTAGGCCTAGCACCCTCGTGACTCGCCACCGGCGGGACCACCTGAGCTGACCCCACCTCGAAACAGCCGCGGGTTGGCCCGCAACAGCCCCAACCCGACTCTTGCGCGCCAACTCTTGCTCCTCGACACGGAACAATCTTGCTAAATCACATCAGGAAAGATACCACTTTCATTTACCCAACCCAGGGACTTATCACACAATACATTCTAGGCATAAAATGCACTCTGACAAGGATCACTCGCAAAATCTTGTACTCAAGACGGCCTTACATCTAAGGTCTCAACTGTAATATTCTAAGGTTCATCATTTTCTCACCCCCAGGCTTACCCTTTTTCACCAACCAGGTTCCTATATTACATTTTAGCACAAAGCTATCCGAACATAACACTTAACATATTAACATAACATCAAAACATACAAGCCTCTAGAGGGTTAAGGATATACCTGAAGCTACCGCTCCACTCTAATCATAAGCCTGCCCTGCAGGGCGCATAACTGTAGAAGGCGATGAACCTGCCACTGATCCGGTAGGCTGCGTCATGCCACGGTATTCTCCTATAAGCACGATCTCGTCACATGGCCACGACGGCCGCGGTGAAACAAGCACCCGATAAAAAGACGACATTCTCCGGATAGCGCCGCCATCGCGCACACCGAGAGGGACATGAATCCTGGCTGCTAGAACTTACGTAACCTCAGAAACGGAAGCCCGAGCTCGACCAGCCTCGAATACCCGAGCGTCCAAGATCGCGGAGGACCACTCTGTACTGGCGGAGGTACATAACTAGCTCTGCCGAGGCATCGCCGAAAGCTACCAAAGGACCCCGCTGCTCGCCCTCTCGCTGATCTCGGTCATTCCGTCGACTCCTCCGCTCCTCACCTCCCAGTGCATAAGCCTGCATGCGGGCAATGTCCATGCCCGACTGAAGAGCTACACCCGAGCAACTCTCTGCTAGATAATCGTCAAGCCCAGTGACATATCGGTGCACTCTATCCTCCATGGTCGCCACTAAAGCGGGGACATATCGAGCCAATGAGTCGAACTCCACATTATACTCTCTAACCGTCCGCCCGTCCTGCTTCAACGTCAAAAACCTGTCGGCCCGAGCCCTCCTCATCTGTGGAGGTAAGAAATGTGCAAGAAACGCCCCTGAGAACTCGTTCCAACCTGCTGGAAGCGCATGCTCTCGGACGACTCGCGAATCAAACCGATCGCGGTATCACGCGGTGATGCGAACCTAAGACCACCGACGGCTCTCTCAAGCCTTGATCACTCTCATGATCCGCTGTAACTGCCGGATGAACTCCTGCGGATCATCCTCAGGCCTCGACCCATAAAACTCTGGCGGGTTACATCTCAGAAAATCCCGTAGTCTCAAACTGTCTGCTCGGGGGTGAACTACGGGTGCTACTGGGACTGAATCGCCGTGATCCTATCTCATATTCGCCACGACCACGGCGATGGCGCCATCTCCTTGTACCCATCTCATCTCGCTTCCAGTGGGGACTGGAGGCTCAGGTACTGTAGTCTCAGCAGCCACTGCTGCGGCTCTAAACTCTGCTGGTGCTGGCGGCGTCGCGAAACCCGCGCCGTCGGCTTGTCTCAGTCTTGGCCGCCTGCGCCCTCGTACTCAGTATCTCACTAACACTTGTTATACCCGTATTTCAGTATGTACGCAGGACGTCGTAGGAAATTTCGAACTTGAGAATAGGCTTGGCCGAATTATTTTTGTACACAACACCCAATTAGAGTCGTTTTTCGACGAAACGTTTTCACAGCTTTCGTAGGGGAATTTCCGGCTATGTCATTTTTAATTTTTGCGGATTTTTCCGAGAGACGAAACATTTTTGGACCAACGGGAGGGTGACACTTGTCACCCTCATTGACTGAGAAAGAGGAGGCTTGGCCTTGCCGATTGGTTCATGGTTTTGTGCCTTGTTTTGGCCTTTTTTTGTGGCTTGTTTTGTGGCATGTTTTGTGGAGTAGGGGTTAGGGTGCACTTGGCTTGATCTAGGACTTACACTTGCCTTGCACTTGGCTAGATCTTGGCCATGGTTGGCCTTTGGTTTTGCTATAAATACCCCCTTATGTTGATGAACTCTTCATCCACAAATGAAACCTTCCAAGCCTAAAATCCTCCCTCCTCTTGTGTTGTGTTCGTCCAACACCCCTCCCCTTTGAGTGGCCTTGTGGCCGAGAGCCTCACTCCCTTTGTGGTGCCTTGGCCGTGGGTACCCCTGCCTATGTTGTTTTCGTATAATACCCCTTGTTGTGGTATAGAAATAATCTCCTAGTATTGTTATAATGTCCAAATACCTTGGCCCAAATACCTTGTAGTATTCCCAAGGTTACAACACCAGAAAATACGAATATACTTCCTTTAGCCACAAAACCGAAACCCTAAGGAAAACCCCATAGTTAGTTGAGTACTATGTAGAAGTTGGTTAGAACTTCTAAGGGTTGTTTGGAGCGGGTTGGAGCACCCGAGTAGAGCGAAACTTTGCTAAGGATCGACATTAAACTCGGATAATTATGGGCTTATCGAGGTAAATATCTTGTCCTCTATTGTAATTGGAAATTTCATGTTGTTAGAATATATAGTTGAAGTATACTATATATAGAATGAGCGTGGTTAGTTGGCAATGTCTTTTGACTTAAGCTGAAGAATCGAATCAACTATTTTACAAGAGACTTGTGTAGTAGTCTTGTGAGTAGAATTGTACCCGTTCGGGTTAGATGTATAACCCCGGTTGGCTTGGTAGCCGCCCAGATTAGAGGAGGAGATTTACGCTGCATGGGGGAGTGTGCCGAATTTTTTGTAGAATGTTCTACGATAAGATCTTGATGTTAATAAGCGCCTTGTGGCCTTATAGGTTGAAGTACTACGTGTGGCGCGTTCTACTTGGCAAGGAGTAGCCAAGCGGTTGGAAGTACTTGGAGCGTTTTGCTATTAGTCGATACTGTCGCGAGGTATGTGAACCTCTTCCTATCTCTTCTAGCATGATATGTGTGAACTATGTAGTGCGGTGACGCGTACATGTGCTAAATGTATTTGATTGGTGTAAACATAAAGTGTTATAACGGCTTTATGGGAAGTTGGTTATAACGGCTTTATGTTGGTAAGAAAATACATGTGGTTTTTAAAAGGTAACTGATTTGAACTATAACTGGCTTGTTATGTGTTAATAAAGAACTTGAAGTATTTCAAAGAGTTTTGAATCATTTTGAAAGAAGAAGTAATACTTGGTTTTGAAAACTTAAGAGTTATACTAGCTTTATGGGAGTTAGGTATAACGGCTTAAGAATGTTTTCTTGATTTCGAAATCGAATGTGTATCGACAAACCACAAAGCGTTAATAAAGGAAATGTTTTGATTAATTAAGTATTAATAAAACCGTGAGCAACTTCCATCTGCATAAGCTAAGATGAGACAAAATGATATTTCCTAGATCATGGTTTTGTAATAAGATTGTTATAAACAAGAATATACTACTCACATATAAGACTTATGTTTCTCAGTTGTTTAAAAGAAATTATATTCTTAAATGAATAAGGCTATGAACCACTAAACCTTTCTAAAATAAGAAACGTGAACATTTGAAATTAGGCAAACTTGGGCGTTTGGAAAATAATGTTGTTACTTGATTTTACAAAGGTAAGAGTTTTAGTTTTCTTAAAGGACAATCACTCTATTTTATACTACGGGTATTGTGTGACTTATGTGAAAGAAACAAATCTTTTAAAGATTTAATGTGTGAAGTACTTTGGGGTTAGATACCCGAACTTGTTAGTAGAAAGTACCTTGTGTGAATAACTTGATTGTATTGGTTTGTGATAGCCTTGTAATACTTTCTTGTTGATTTGATAAGTAAATATGTTAGGATGCTACGTGTGTTAGTATCTTGTGATGTTAGTGTAAAGGGTTTTCCTCGATTGCGCTTTTTAAAGTTGTTTGACTATCACCGTTATGTTGGTATTGTACCACTCACCTTGACTTGTGTCGGAGGTTAAGCCGCCTCCGACGCGGGTAGACTCGGCGATGCAGGACCATGATTCGAGGATACCTCATGCGGGTCCAGGGGATCCATGCAGAACTACGGAGTTCCAGGTTAGTGTGCGGCCTTTATGGTCATGCGGTCTTTGTGGCCATGCGGATCGCGAGTCGGGGCGATGCGGGTAGTAGCTACCCTCGATGCGGGTTATACCTCACGGGCCTATGAGGTTGGCCTATCGCGAGTGCGGAGAGTTCAGGGCTAGACGCCGCACATTTGATCTCGCGCGAGTGACCGGCTTTTATCATGTGACGGTGCAGACAGATATCATGACACGATTTATGACCTTGTTGGTATGCGTAGGTGTTAGTAGTCGGCTATGCCTTCGCATTTACCCTGCATCGTTTTATTAGGACACGTGGGACACGGTGTTCATGTGTATTCCTTGGTGCTTGTATACTGCCGGCAGTGAGGAAGGTATTCCACGGGCACGATTGATGTTGTGGGCGTGAGACCCATAGTTACATTTGAGTGATGACTTTGAGGGCGTGAGTCCCTGACTTGACATGACTGCTTACTTATTGTGAACTGTAGTTTGGTTATCATACATGTCTCCTGCTTTATAGACTATTATGATTTCATTTACAGTATTTTCAGTTTCACATACTTGGTACCTGTTGTACTGACCTCCTTCGGGGGGCTGCGTTCATGCCGCAGGTAAAGGTACACCAGTCATTGATCCTCGCTCTTAGGGTCCATGATTCAGCGTGGAAAGCTCCGTTTCTCCGAGGCTTATCGATGGTATAGTCCCATTGTTGTAGGTGTTTACATTGAGGGTATGGCGGCCACTGTCCCGCCATTGTTGTCGTATCATTTCTTAGAGGTCTGTAGTACTGTTGTGGGCAGGGTTTGTAAAAAGGATTTAACTGTTCATGTTTGGAAAAGTTGTTATTTATATATATATGCCCGAAAGGCAAGTTTTTCTCAGATTATTGTTTCATATTTCATAATATGTCTTGTATTGTTTATGTTATTGATTACTCGATGTTGTATCACTAGGGTGCCCGGTAAGGCACGATCCACGGGCCCGAATCGGTCGTGACAAAAGTGGTATCGTGAGCGATTAATCCTCGGAAAGGTCTGAGACCGTATCTAGTAAGTCTTGATTATCTGTGTTGTGCACCACACCAATAATCGAGGAGGCTATAGGATATTTAGGATTAGTTTCTATTCTTCTCACTCTGAGATCGTGCCTTAGTGTTTGTGTTGTAAGTTAGACCTCCGCGTATTTCTTTTCCTTATCGTTATGCCTCGCGTAGGGCAAACCCGGCCCAGGAGGCAAGCCTTGTGCGTAGAGTTCGAGGGTTACGTGGACAGCCCAATCATTACCTAGGTAATGCTTCATTCGAGATTTCTGCGACGCCACTAGCCCCAATAAAGTTTAGCACCAGGCGGCGATTCCCACTGCGCCATGATATTTGAACCGGTTCCACGACGAACAGAATATGGATTGCAAAGAGGCGACCTATTACTAGCTATGGATTTGGCTACGGAGAGTATACCGATGTATCGCGAGTCTTGATGAATATCAACGAGAAGGTTGAGCAACAGTAAGTTCTTCAGTTAGGCTTGAGAATGGCCTTTGTACGGGCTTATGCACATCAGCCGAGAAAGCATAGAGATCGGGTTAACAAAGGGCAGAAGAGGCGAGCGGCGGTCCTTTGGTAACTTTCGAGGCGAGTCGCCTCACCAATAGACAGATTATGCACCTCCGCCATGCAGTGGTCTTCCACGAGTTCAGGCGTTCGGTATCGCGAGTTGGTCAACTCGAGGACTTCCGTCACAATGTGTGACGCCGTCGGGGAATGTCGTTTTTAGTTGGTACTTGTTGTACTATGGCCGCCGTGCAGTGTTGAAAAGTGTCCTTGTAGGAGGACTTAGCCTTCAGATCGGTGGGTAGTGTGTCATCTCCTCACTATGCGCCTACGGGCATTTGATTAGAACGACTAAGGAGTGAAGCGAGATATAGATATATCTCTAACCCTAGAGTTCAAGATGTGTGATAAGATGGGTATATCATAAGTGCTATGTTTTGATAGCGGTATGTTAATATTGTGATTAGAAATCTTGGTTAGTTAACCAAGTAAGATTTGGGGATAGAAGGTGTGAGCCTTAGAGTTTTATACGTAGAGACCTTAGAGGTAAGGCCATCTCGAGTAAAGGTGTAGTGTTATGTTGATCCTTATCGAGTGCATAGTGCGTGAGCTATGTTTGGGATAGGTCCCTAAGTAGTGTGAAATGAAAGGGGGTAGTTGAGCTAAGAAGACCGCTAGGTTTTCATAACGTGATTAGAGAGATTGTCCCGGATCGGGGAGCTAGTGTTTTGCGCGTTGCCGGGTCGGGTTGAGGCCACGATTGCGGTCAACCCGCGCATGTATGGCGGTGGGTCAGGTTTTGGTGGTCCCGCCTTGTGTTAGGGTTGTGAGGTGTTAGGCCCAAGTTTATTTAACCAGTCACGAGTTCGTGGATGCGTTCGACCAGTGGTCGGGCGATGAAGCCCATCGTGTTCTTCTCGGGACCGTTTACTCGGTGTTGAGTTATCCGAAGGTAAGGCTGCGCGGTGCCTACCTTCACCTTATGATGACAGTGGAGCCAGTTACAACTATTTTTGTTCCTGGAAGTTTTACCAAGCATGTGTTAAGAACTCAGAGTCTCGATCGCATTCGCCGGGCCGTTGTTTGGATTTCGGGGATAGTTGTGGGATTGTTGTCTCTGTGGAGGTAGTGTTTAAGCTACCATTTCAGTGTTCGGATGTCACCTTTGAAGCCTTGTAGGGGCGAAGTGTAAAGTTGCTTGGCCGATTGGTTCGATGTTGGCAAGGTTGACAGTTAGTTCAGCTTGTTCCAGCAGACTATGGATAGTGAAGCTTGTCTAGAAGAAGTTACGGCTCGAGGAATCGTGCGGATAATCGCGAACGACGCAGAGTTCAGTTGACACGGTCTTCTTGAAAGTACCACCCGGTTAGGGTGTGACGAGTTTTGGAAAACAGAGAAACTTAGCTCGAGTTATGTTATACCCGTAGTTGCGGGGTATGTATGTGAGGACGACGCACGAGAGTCTGCAGAAAATTTTGAAAAGAAAGAAAGATGTGAGTTTTCACGGAAAAGTTTCCTGTTATTTGTGAAGAAAAAGGTTCGTTAATGGGAATTGGATTCCCATTTGGTATTTGGACTTCATAGATTATATTAGAATTTTGAGATTTTATTTTCTGAATGGTCACGTGGGCCCACTGAGAAATTTACTGTTTTGTAGGGCCCGCTTTGTTTTTGAGATTTCAGTAAATTGGATATTTTGGAAGACGAAATATTCGGCGAATCGGGGCGACACGTGTCACCCCACGTGGCACCTTGGCCGATTTTACATTTGTACACAACACCGTTGGAGTCGTTTTTCGGCGAAACGTTTGCGTAACTTGCGGCGGAAAATTCGGCTATGTCGCTTTGTATTTTTGCGGATTTTTCCGAGAGACGAAACATTCGACCAACGGAGGGTGACATGTGTCACCCTCACAACGAAGACAAGTGGGCGTGACGGCCGAATTGAGGCAAGTTGGGCTTGATTTTTGTGTAGATATTTGTGAGGGTTTTGGAGTAGGGTCTAGGGTGCACTTGGCTTGATCTTGGCCTTACACTTGCCTTGCACATGGCTTGATCTTGGCCATTGGTTGGCATTTGGGTTTGCTATAAATACCCCCCCCGTTGTGTAGACTTCATTCATCCACCAATGTTTCCACGTCGTGACTCCCGCCCCTCCCTCTTGCACTCGTCCAAGAGCTCCTCTCCCCGAAAGTGGCCTTTGGCCAGGTCTCCCTCCCCTTGTGAGGTCTAGCCGGTACCCACTGCCTAGTTGTTTTCGTATAATACCCCTTTGTGTGGTATAGAAATACTCCCTAGTATTGTTATAATGCCCAAAATACCTTAGCCTTGTACCTTGTAGTATTCCAAAGATACCTCTTACGTAGAGTCCGAAATACTACCTTTGTCCTTTTAGTCTCAAACCAAACCCTAAGGAAATCTTCATAGTTGGTGAAGTATTTGAGTAAGTTAGTTAGAACTTCTAAGGGTTGTTTAAGTGGTTTGGGAGCGCACTGAGGAGCTAAACCTTGCTCAGGAGCGACATTAAACTCGGATAATTTTGGGCTTATCGAGGTAATTATCTTGTCCCTCTATTGTAATTGGAAATTACATGTTTGTTAGAGTATATAGTCAAGTATACTATATATGGAACTACTTAGTATTCGCAATGTCTTTTGACTTAAGCTGAAGAATAAAGAACTGAATCGAATCAGATTTACATAGGTCTCAGACAAGAGACTTGTGTAGAATTGTACACGTCCGTTAGACGTGTAAACCCTCGGTTGGCTTGGTAGCCTCGATAGAGAGAGATTTACGCCATGTGGGGAGGCCGCCGAATTTTCTATGTAAAGATAGAAAACTTGTGTTTGGGGTTAATAGACGTTTGTGACCTTTATAGGTGAAAGTACTAAGAGTAGCGTATTCTACTCGAGGAGTGGAAAGGGCTAGCAAGGTTGTAGTACTTGGAGCATTTTGCTTATCGTCGATAAATCGTCGCGAGGTATGTGAACCTCTTCCTATCTTTTCTAGCATGATTGTTGTGAACTATGTAGTACGGTGACGCATACGTGCTAAGTGATTTGGTTGGTTTAAAACATAGGGTGTTATAATAGCTTTATGGGAAGTTAGTTATAACGACCTTATGTAAGTGAAAATGGTTTCTTGATGTTAGAAGTTAAGAGACTTGATCTTATAAGATAAGAGACTTAACTTATTTGTTTTAATGTGGATGTTTGTGTGAAACCTCATTCGTGAGTAATGAGTACTTGGTTTTTAAAGGGATAATGTTTTACTGATTTCGAATCGTAACGTATCGACAGCACCACCGCAGCTGTTAATAAAGGAAAATGTATTGAATAATGATGTGTTGTATTAAAACCAAGAGAAACCTCCATCCGCATAGAAGCTAAGATAAGACAAAATGATATTACATTTTCTAGATCATGGTCATTGTAATAAGATCGTTATAAACAAGAATAAACTACTCACGATATGACATATGTTACTCAATTGTTCTAAAAAGGAATCAAGTGATTAAGTTTGGGAACTATGAAACCATTTGAAAATGAGAAGCTTGAGTAATGAAACTAGGCAAACCGAACTTAGGAAAAGAATGTTGTTACTTGATTTTGAAAAGGAAGGTGGGTTGGTCATTCTAATACTACGTATCGGGTGACTTTTATAAAAGTAATGGATCTCTTTTAAAAGAACTTAACGATGTAGTACTTTGGGGTTAAAAACCCGACTTTGGCATAAAATGAAAGTACTTTGAGTCAGGTGAAACTTGCCTATGCTTGTTGTTGTGAAACTTGCCTATGCTTGTGATGATAGCCTTTATTGTACAAGCGTTGTGTTTCGTGTTACCGCTGCCTCTCGATGTAGGCGGTTGGATCGTTGAGAACTTACTTGGACGTGCTTCAGCGACGGAGAAATTCCACCGCACGCCTCGCTGATAGTATTATTGTTGTTAATCACTTTGGACATACCGACCACGATGCGTAGCGCACGGGTATGCCTCATTTTCGTTAAGGTCTTGTGGTTAATCGCTTTGGATATATCGACACGATGCGTGGCGCACGTATGTTTCATTTTGATTAACGCCAGGATTTCCTTTTGACATACCGACACGATGCGTAGCGCACGTATCGTCCATTTGGAATGTTGTCTTATTGTTTCTTCGACATACCGACACGACGCGCGTAGCGCATCGGGTATGCTTCCATTTGGATTCTTTGTCTTGTTGTTGAGGCCACATGGACATGTCTACACCGATGCAGTATTCCGGGCATGCGCTGGGACATTGGTATTATTGTTGCATCATGGACATGTCTACACCGATGCAAGATTCCGGCACGCGCCATAATGCGAACTCGATTGATGTTGTGGGCGTGAGACCCATAGTTATATTGGAGTGATGATCGCTTTATGTTGAATCGTAGTTTGGTTATCATACATGTCTCCCGCTTATATAGACTAGTATGATTTCATTTTCGTATTATACGCTTACATACTTGGTACCGTTGTATCGACCTCCTTGAGGCCGTTCACGCCGCAGTAGAGGTACATCGGTCGTGGTTCCTCGCCTAGGATCACAAGCCAACAGATTGAAGCTCCGCTTCTCGAGGCTTATCTTTTAGTAGGTGTTCCTCGAGTTGTAGGTTCTTGTACATCTGTGGTATGGCGGGCGGCCCTGTCCCGTCATAGTCATCAGATATCTTAGAGTGCATGTAATCTTGCAAGTGTGGTTGTAAAAGGATTAAACTGCTCGTGTTTTATGTATATACCAAGGCAAATCGCTTTGGTTGGCCTGTTTATTTATTATATCTCTTGTTAAATGACTCTTGTTTTATGTTCCGCTGATTTTCTCGATGTATGTATCACTAGGGTGCCAGTAAGGCACGATAAGAACCCGCCCCGAACGGGTCGTTACAAAAGTGGTATCGAGCGATTAATCCTCTGAAAGTGTCTGACGCATCGTGTCTAGTAAGTCTTGATTATCGGTGTGTCAGGCACCACATCTATAATCGTGAGGCTATAGGACATTTAGGATTGGTTTCATTCTTCTCATTCCGAGATCGTGCCTTAGAGTGTGTTGTAAGTCGACCCTCCGACATATCTCGCTTTTACCGCTATGCCTCCGCAGGCAACCAGAGCCTGGCGGCAAGGCATGAGGGAGTCGCTAGTGAGATACAGAGGAGTTCGAGGGCGCAGCCCTGGCCAAGACTGAGAAGTGCTTCGACGGCGAAGTTCGCGACGCCGCCAAAGACCAGCAGAGTTTAAAGTCGCAGCAGCTGGTCGCCGAGACTACAAGACTGAGCCTCCAGTCCCACACCGAGCAGGAGATGGGTCACAAGGAGATGGCCCATTCTTGCTGTGGTCGTGGCCGATATGAGGATAGGCCGATGCAGCCCAGCCTGGCCCGAGAGCACCAGTGGTTCACCCCGAGCGAATAGTTTGAGGCTACGGACTTTCGAAGTTGTAGCCCGCCGCAGTTTTATGGGTCGAGGCACGAGGATGATCCGCAGAGTTCATCCGCAGCTACGGATCATGCGGTGATCAAGGCTTCGAACCGAGTCTGTGACCTTGTTCGCGATCGGCCGCGTGATACCGCAATCGATTGGTTTGATTCATGGGAGCTTTCGGGAGAGCATGCACCTCCGCAAGATGGGATGAGTTTTCGGGCTTTCTCACGCACTTCTTGCCTCCGCAAATGGCGAGGGCACGCCGGCAGATTTTTGTTATCGAGACAGAGGCGACCGCCGTGAGTACAATGTCGAGTTCGATTCTTTGGCTCGATATGTCCCTGCGCTTAGTTGCAGATATGGAGGATAGGGTGCATCGCCACGCCACCGCTTGATGATTATATGGCGAATCTTGTGCGGGTGTTTCTTCACCGCATGGACATTGCCCGCACGCAGCTCATGCACCAGGATGTGAGGCACGGAGGGTCGACGGAATGACCGGATCAGCAGAAGAGGCCGTGACGGCAGGTCCTTGTGGCTTTCGAGGCGGACCGCCAAAGAAGAAAGTTAGTTATATACCCCCACCGCATGCAGTGGTCCTCCACCGCCTTCGTGAGCGTGTCGTGGCTCCGAGGTTCAGATTTTCGGCAGAGCGGGGTGTTAACCACCAAGCCACCCCTACCTCGTTGTGACTATCATGGTAGACTCCATTTTGGAGAGTGTCGTGCTAGATTGGGAGTTTGTTTTGCATGCGGCAGCAGGCCATTTTGCGAGGAACCGTCCGACCAAGGAAGCGGATGTTATGACTCACCTTCGGGATCTGTGGCTGGTTCATCACCTTCTCATACGCACGCAGGCGTGCCTATGATTAGAGTGAAGCGGTAGCCGTGTATATCCTTAACCCTCTAGAGTTTTGGTATGCTTGTTATGATGATCTCATTATTGTGTGCTATGTACGGATAACATTGTGATATTGTGAGTTTGAAAACATGTTTAGTTGGGAGGTTACGTATGGGCATGGTAAGTATGAACCTTAGACTATGTCACGACCGAGACCTTAGTGGTAAGGTCGTCTTGAGATTAAAGATTCGTTTTATGTTTGACTTTATCGAGTAGTAGTATACGGGATTTATTTGTGTGATAAGTCCGTGGGTAGTGTGAGATGGAAGTGGTAGCTTTCATGATGTGAATTAGTAAGATTGTTCGGATCGGAGACAAGAGTTTGGCGCGGTTGGGGTCGGGTTGAGGACCATTTGGTCAACCCAGAACCCGGTTTGGGGTGGGGCAGTTCGTGGTCCCGCCAGTGGTAGGGTCACGAGTATGCTAGGCCCAAGTTTGTATGATCATCGTATGAGTTCGTGGACGCGTTCGACCGAGCGGTTCGTAAAGGCCGGAATGGCCTTAGGAAGTTTGAGGTTAGTAAGATGACCAAGTTGGAGGTAGTGACTCCAGAGATTTTCGGGAACGGAAGTAATGACTGAAGTATGGTACGTACTGGGAGAGTTCGAGTGTTCGAGAAGGGTACAACGAGTAAGGGAGGAAGATAACGTGTTATTTCGCGTGCCGCGGCATCGCAACTTGTTAGAGGAACTTTATCGTTATTCGACTTGAGAAGGAACATTCGGGACGAATGTTTCTAAGAGGGAGAATGTTATACCCAGAGTTGGGGTATGTATGTGAGGACGTCACGCATTTGAGTACGCAGAAAATTTTGAAAAGAAAGAAAGATGTGAGTTTTCACTAAAAGTTTCCTGTTATTTGTGAAGAAAAAGGTTCGTTAATGGGAATTGGATTCCCAGATTTGGTATTTGGACTTCATAGATTATATTAGAATTTTGAGATTTTATTTTCTAAATGGTCACGTGGGCCCACGAGAAATTTACGGTTTTGCTGGGGCCCGCTTGTTTTTGAGATTTGAAATTGGATATTTTCGAAGACGAAATATTCTGGCGAATCGGGGCGACACGTGTCACCCCATGTGGCACCTTGGCCGATTTTACATTTGTACACAACACCCTATTGAGTCGTTTTTCGCGAAACATTTTACGTAACTCAAGGGAAAATTCCGCTATGTCGCTTTGTATTTTTATGATTTTTCCGAGAGACGAAACATTCGACCAACGGGAGGGTGACATGTGTCACCTCACAATGAAGACAGCAAGACTTGGCCGACTGAGAGGGCAAGTTGGGCTTGATTTTGTGTAGATATTTGTGAGGGTTTTAAGGAGTAGGTCTAGGTGCACTTGGCTTGATCTTGGCCTTACACTTGCCTTGCACATGGCTTGATCTTGGCCATTGGTTGGCATTTGGGTTTGCTATAAATACCCCCCCCGTTGTGAAGACTTCATTCATCCACAAATGTTTCCAAGTCTTGAATCCTCCTCCTCTTGTAGACTCTCGTCCAAGAGCTCCTCTCCCTTGAAAGTGGCCTTGGCCGTGAGGTCTCCTCCTTGTGAGGTTCAGCCGTGGTACCCCTAGCCTAGTTGTTTTAGTATAATACCCTTTGTTGTGGTATAGAAATACTCCTAGTATTGTTATAATGCCCAAAATACCTTAGCCTTGTACCTTGTAGTATTCCAAAGATACCTCTTACGAGAGTCCGAAATACTACCTTTGTCCTTTAGTCTCAAACCGAAACCCTAAGGAAATCTTCATAGTTGGTTGAAGTATTTGAGTAGAAGTTAGTTAGAACTTCTAAGGGTTGTTTGGAGTGGTTTGGAGCGCACTGAGCGAGCTAAACCTTGCTCGTGAGCGACATTAAACTCGGATAATTTTGGGCTTATCGAGGTAATTATCTTGTCCTCTATTGTAATTGGAAATTACATGTTTGTTAGAGTATATAGTTGAAGTATACTATATATGGAACTACTTAGTATTCGCAATGTCTTTTGACTTAAGCCCAAGAATAAAGAACCGAATCGAATCAGATTTACATAGGTCTCAGACAAAGAGACTTGTGTAGAATTGTACACGTCGGTTAGGCGTGTAAACCCCGGTTGGCTTGGTAGCCACTGATAGAGGAGAGATTTACGCTGTTGTGGAAATGTAGGCCGAATTTTCTATGTAAAGATAGAAAACTTGTGTTTTGGGGTTAATAGACGTTTGTGACCTTTATAGGTGAAAGTACTAAGAGTAGCGTATTCTACTAGAGTGGAAAGTAGCAAGGTTGTAGTACTTGGAGCATTTTGCTTATTGTCGATAAATCGTCGCGAGGTATGTGAACCTCTTCCTATCTTTTCTAGCATGATTGTTGTGAACTATGTAGTACGGTAGACGCATACGTGCTAAGTGATTTGGTTGGTTTAAAACATAGGGTGTTATAATAGCTTTATGGGAAGTTAGTTATAACGACCTTATGTAAGTGAAAATGGTTTATCGATGTTAGAAGTTAAGAGACTTGATCTTATAAGATAAGAGACTTAACTTATTTGTTTTAATGTGGATGTTTGTGTGAAACCTCATTCGTGAGTAATGAGTACTTGGTTTTAAAGGGATAATGTTTTACCGATTTGGGAATCGTAATGTGTATCGACAGCACCGCAGCGTTAATAAAGGAAAATGTATTGAATAATGATGTGTTGTATTAAAACCAAGAGAAACCTCCATCCGCATAGAAGCTAAGATAAGACAAAATGATATTACATTTTCTAGATCATGGTCACGTAATAAGATCGTTATAAACAAGAATAAACTACTCACGTATATGACATATGTTACTCAATTGTTCTAAAAAGGAATCAAGTGATTAAGTTTGGGAACTATGAAACCATTTGAAAATGAGAAGCTTCGAGTAATTGAAACTAGGCAACCGAACTTAGGAAAAGAATGTTGTTACTTGATTTTGAAAAGGAAGGTGGGTTGGTCATTCTAATACTACGTATCGGGTGACTTTTATAAAAGTAATGGATCTCTTTAAAAGAACTTAACGTATGTAGTACTTTGGGGTTAAAACCCGACTTTGGCATAAAATGAAAGTACTTTGAGTTGTGTGAAACTTGCCTATGCTTGTTGTTGTGAAACTTGCCTATGCTTGTGATGATAGCCTTTATTGTACAAGCGTTGTGTTTCGTGTTACCGCGTCTCTCGATAAGGTCGGTTGGTAGTTGAGAACTTACTTGGACGTGTCGGCGACGGAGAAATTCCACGCACGCCTCGCTGATAGTATTATTGTTGTTAATCACTTTGGACATACCGACACGATGCGTAGCGCACGTATGCCTCCATTTTGGTTAAGGTCTTGTGGTTAATCGCTTTGGATATATCGACACGACGCGTAGCGCACGGTATGTTTCCATTTTGATTAACGCTTGTGATTTCCTTTTGGACATACCGACACGATCGTAGCGCACGTATGCGTCCATTTGGAATGTTGTCTTATTGTTTCCCTTTGGACATACCGACACGACGCGTGGCGCATCGTATGCTTCCATTTGGATTGCTGTCTTGTTGTTGAGGTCACATGGACATGTCTACACCGGCGCACTCCGGGCATGTGGCCATGGGACATTGGTATTATTGTTGCATCATGGACATGTCTACACCGGCGCAAGATTCCGGCACGCGCCATAATGCGAACTCGATTGATGTTGTGGCGTGAGACCCATAGTTATATTGGAGTGATGATCGCTTTATGTTGTGAATCAGTAGTTTGGTTATCATACATGTCTCCGCTTTATATAGACTAGTATGATTTCATTTTCGATTGCATGATTTCACATACTTGGTACTGTAATCGACCTCTCGGGCCGCGTTCATGCCGCAGTGAGGTACATCGGCCGTGGTTCCTCGCCTTAGGATCACAGTAGCGCATTTGAAGCTCCGCTTCTCCGAGGCTTATCTTTTAGTAGGTGTTCCTCGAGTTGTAGGTTCTTGTACATTCTGTGGTATGGCGGGCCCCGTCATAGTCATCAGTATATCTTAGAGGTCCGTAGTAATCTTGTTGTGGCGGGGTTGTAAAAGGATTAAACTGCTCGTTTTATGTATATACCAGGCAACTGCTTTGGTTGGCCTGCTTATTTATTATATCTCTTGTTAAATGACTCTTGTTTTATGTTCATTGATTTTCTCGATGTATGTATCACTAGGGTGCAGGGTGGCACCAGATGCGAACCTAACGGGTCGTTACAAGTTACTGGGCTTTTGAGTTCATGTGAAGGATAGGCCGTTGCCTATATGTTAGCATTTGTCGTCCGACTTAGGAGGCAAGACGTCCGTCTTTCGTATTGTTATATTCGGAAAGTATCGGAGAGCCATCCGCAGTGTTCCCGATTAATGATGACCACGTTAGAGATAGTAACCCGAGTTTTGGAAACCGAAGATTTAATGTGGTAAGAGTTCGAGTGTACGAGATCCTCCAGGATCGCAAGCAGCCGGCACCATTTGTTGGGTCGTCGGAGCAAGGCTCGCGACAAAGTGACAAAAGTGGTACCATTTGTTAGTCGCTGAGAAGGTTAATGCCTCGAGCAAAGTGACAAAGCGGTATCTACGAGTAAAGAGAGAAGCGAGCATGTATGGCGAGCATAGATGTGATCATTTCTTTTGTAAAGAGAAGGTGCGAAGGAAGTATATTTTAGACCCCGGTGAGAAGTGTTTTGTGGTGATGATTAGAGGTGTTCCTCGTGGACTTGGATGTAAGCATTTTTGCGCAAGTTGTTTCTGTGGCCAGGTGTGGCAGGAGTGATTCTCGTAAGTATAGTAGTGAAGACTATCACGCACGCTTGTTTTGAGACTTAGAACATTCGGGACGAATGTTTCTAAGGAGGGGAGAATGTTATACCCCGTATTTCCAGAGTATGTACGCAGGGACGTACGTAGGAAATTTCGAACTTGAGAATAGGCTTGGCCGAATTATTTTTGTACACAACACCCGATTAGAGTCGTTTTTCGGCGAAACGTTTTCACAGCTTTCGTAGGGGAATTTCCGGCTATGTCATTTTTAATTTTTGCGGATTTTTCCGAGAGACGAAACATTTTTGGACCAACGGGAGGGTGACACTTGTCACCCTCATTGGACGGTAAAGAGGAGGCTTGGCCTTGGCCGATTGGTTCATGGTTTTGTGCCTTGTTTTGGCCTTGTTTTGTGGCTTGTTTTGTGCCATGTTTTGTGGAGTAGGGGTTAGGGGGCACTTGGCTTGATCTTGGCCTTACACTTGCCTTGCACTTGGCTAGATCTTGGCCATTGGTTGGCCTTTGGTTTTGCTATAAATACCCCCCTTATGTTGATGAACTCTTCATCCACAAATGAAACCTTCCAAGCCTAAAATCCCTCCCTCCTCTTGTGTTGTGTTCGTCCAACACCCCCCCTCCCCCTTTGAGTGGCCTTGTGGCCGAGAGCCTCCCCCTCCCCTTTGTGGTGCCTTGGCCGTGGGGTACCCCCCCTAGCCTAGTTGTTTTCGTATAATACCCCTTGTTGTGGTATAGAAATACTCTCCTAGTATTGTTATAATGTCCAAATACCTTGGCCCAAATACCTTGTAGTATTCCCAAGGTTACACTTATACAAAAGCCCAGAAAATACGATTATACTTCCTTTAGCCACGAAAACCGAAACCCTAAGGAAAACCCCCATAGTTAGTTGGAGTACTATGTAGAAGTTGGTTAGAACTTCTAAGGGTTGTTTGGAGCGGGTTGGAGCACCCGGAGTAGGAGCGAAACTTTGCTAAGGATCGACATTAAACTCGGATAATTATGGGCTTATCGAGGTAAATATCTTGTCCCTCTATTGTAATTGGAAATTTCATGTTGTTAGAATATATAGTTGAAGTATACTATATATAGAACTGAACGTGGTTAGTTGGCAATGTCTTTTGACTTAAGCCTGAAGAACTGAACTGAACTATTTTACAGTAGACTTGTGTAGTAGTACTGTGGAGTAGAATTGTACCCGTTCGGGTTAGATGTATAACCCCCCCCTGGCTTAGCCTACCTAGAGGAGGAGATTTACGCCGTCATGGGGAGAGTGCCGAATTTGCTGTAGAATGTTCTACGATAAGATCTTGATGTTAATAAGCGCCTTGTGGCCTTATAGGTTGAAGTACTACGTGTGGCGCGTTCTACTTGGCTTAAGGAGTAGCCGACAGTTGGAAGTACTTGGAGCGTTTTGCTATTAGTCGATACTCGTCGCGAGGTATGTGAACCTCTTCCTATCTCTTCTAGCATGATATGTGTGAACTATGTAGTACGGTAGACGTCGTGTACGAAATGGATTTGATTGGGGTAAAACTTAAAGTGTTATAACGGCTTTATGGGCAGTTGGTTATAACGGCTTTTTGTTGGTTAGTAAATAGATGTGGTTTTTAAAAGGTAATCGATTTGAACTATAATCAAGCTTGTTATGTGTTAATAAAGAACTTGAAGTATTTCAAAAGAGTTTTGAATCATTTTGAAAGAAGAAGTAATACTTGGTTTTGAAAACTTAAGAGTTATACTAGCTTTATGGGAGTTAGGTATAACGGCTTAAGAATGTTTTCTTGATTTCGAAATCGAATGTGTATCGACAAACCACAAAGAAATTAATAAAGGGAAATGTTTTGATTAATTAAGTATTAATAAAACCAAGAGCAACTTCCATCTGCATAGAAGCTAAGATGAGACAAAATGATATTTCCTAGATCATGGTTGCTGTAATAAGATTGTTATAAACAAGAATATCCTACTCACATATAAGACTTATGTTTCTCAGATTGTTTAAAAGAAATTATATTCTTAAATGAATAAGGCTATGAACCACTAAACCTTTCTAAAATAAGAAACGTGAACATTTGAAATTAGGCAAACTTGGACGTTTGGAAAATAATGTTGTTACTTGATTTTACAAAGGTAAGAGTTTTGGTTTTCTTAAAAGGACAATCACTCTATTTTATACTACGGGTATTGTGTGACTTATGTGAAAGAAACAAATCTTTTAAAGATTTAATGTGTGAAGTACTTTGGGGTTAGATACCCGAACTTGTTAGTAGAAAGTACCTTGTGTGAATAACTTGATTGTATTGGTTTGTGATAGCCTTGTAATACTTTCTTGTTGATTTGATAAGTAAATATGTAAGGATGCTACGTGTGTTAGTATCTTGTGATGTTAGTGTAAAGGGTTTTCCTCGATTGCGCTTAAAGTTGTTTGACTATCACCGTTATGTTGGTATTGTACCCACCTTGACTTGTGTCCGAGGTTAAGGCGCCCTCCACGCGGTAGACTCGGTGATGCAGGACCATGATTCGAGGATACCTCATGCGGTCCGGGGATCCATGCGAACTACGGAGTTCCGTGTTAGCGCGCCTTATGGTCATGCGGTCTTTGTGGCCACGCGGATCGCGAGTCCGGGGCGATGCCGGAGTAGCTACCCTCGATGCGGGGTTATACCTCACGCGCCTATGAGGTTGGCCTATGCGAGTCGCGGAGCCTGTGGCTAGACGCGCACATTTGATCTGCGCGAGTGACCGGCTTTTATCATGTGACGGTTCAGACAGATATCATGACACGCTTTATGACCTTGTTGAATGCAGGTGTTAGTAGTCGGCTATGCCTTCGCACTTACCCCGCATCGCTTTATTAGGACACAGTGGGACCTGTTCATGTATTCCTTGGTGCTTGTATACGCAGCGTGAGGAAGGTATTCCACGCACGATTGATGTTGTGGGCGTGAGACCCATAGTTACATTGAGTGATGACTTTGGCGTGAGTCCACGACTTGACATGATCGCTACTTATCAGGAATCGTAGTTTGGTTATCATACATGTCTCCCGCTTTATAGACTATTATGATTTCATTTACAGATTTTCAGCCACATACTTGGTACATTGCTTGACCTCCGGGGCTGCGTTTACGCCGCAGTAAAGTACCGCCATCGATCCTCGCTCTTAGGGTCACATTCGTCGTGTGGAAAGCTCCGTTTCTCGGAGGCTTATCGTGGTATAGTCCCTGTTGTAGGTGTTTACATTCAGGTATGGCGGGCCCGTCCCGCCATTGTTGTCGTATCATTTCTTAAGTGCAGAAATCTTTGTTGTAAGCGTGGTTTGTAAAAGGATTAAACTGCTCATGGAAAAAGTTGTTATTTATATATATATGCCGAAAGGCAAGTTTTTTCAGTTATTGTTTCATATTTCATAATATGTCTTGTATTGTTTTATGTTCCGTGATTACTCACGATGTTGTATCACTAGGGTGCCGGGTAGGCACTACGATCCGCGGATCGGGTCGTGACACGACTCCTCGATTGCTTTGCCCATCCGCACAGGTTTCCTTACGGAGGCATAAGCGGTAAGGAAAGGAATACGGAGGGGTCCAACTTATCACACGGCTCAAGGCACGATCTCGAATGAAGAATGGAAACCAATCCTAAATGTCCTGCAACCTCGATTATAGATGGTGCACAACACACCGATAATCAAGACTACACTAGACACGGTGCAGACACTTTCCGAGGACTAATCGCTCGATACTACTGTCACGACCGAACCGGGCGTGATCGTGCCTTACCGGGCACCCTAGTGATACAACATTAGAGAAAATCAGAAATAAAAACATGAACATGAATTAAGAGACATGATAAATAAACAAGCAACCAAAATTGCCTTCAGGTATATACATAAATACGAACAGTTATCCTTTTTACGGACTCGCCACAACAGCACTACATGCACTTAAGAAGTGACAACAACTATGACGGACAGGCCCGCCATACCCCTCGAATGTACAAGAACCTACTGCACTCGTGGTAACATACCAAAGATAGGCCTCCAAGGAACGGAGCTTCCCAACACGCTGAAATGTGATCCTATAAGCGGGGATCGGCCGATCGATGTACCTCACCTGCGGCATGAACGCAGCCCCGAAGGAGGTCGACAACAGTACCAAGTATGTGAATCAGAAGTATCAGAAATGAAATCATAATAGTCTATATAAAGCGAGAGACATGTATGATAACCAAA
Organism: Przewalskia tangutica; assembly: GCA_029844215.1. Classification (NCBI taxonomy): domain Eukaryota; kingdom Viridiplantae; phylum Streptophyta; class Magnoliopsida; order Solanales; family Solanaceae; genus Przewalskia; species Przewalskia tangutica. Next base: position 41,099,766 of record CM056737.1, on the reverse strand, counting down.
CTACGATTCACAACATAAAAGCGGTCATGTCAAGTCGTGACTCACGCCTCAAAGTCATCCTCATGCCCGTGGAACTCCTTCCTCATCGCCGATACCTAGGTACAAATCATGTGATACGATATGTGTCTCGCCCATCTTATGGACCCAGATATAAAGCGGGAATACATTCCGGTTCATCCGTGAACCGAGTCGAGTGGAATACAATCCGGATGAACCGTAGTCGAGTGAAATACATTCGGATGAACCGTGGTCGAGTGAAATACATTCGGATGAACCGTAGTCGAGTGAAATACATTCCGGATGAACCGGTAGTCGAGTGAAATACATTCGGATGAACTAGTCGAGTAGAACACGACTTGCACAACAAGGCTATCACACGTAATGTGGTCGGTTCATAACAACAAGCATAGGCAAGTTATACACAACTCAAGGTACTTTCATTTTATGTCAAAGTCCGATTTTAACTCCTAAAGTACTACGTACGTTAAATTCCTTTTAAAGATCCATTTCTTTTACAAAGGTCACCCGATACCCGTAGTATAAAAATAGAGTGACTAACATTGTTAAGTAAACCAAAATGCTTTCCTTTGTAAAATCAAGTAACAACCTTGTTTTCCAAACGTTCAAGTTTGCCTAATTTCAAATGCTCAAGTTCCTCATTTTAGAAAAGGTTTCGTAGTTCATAGTTTTAATCCTTTAAAACATAATTCTCCTTTAAACGTTTTGAGAAACATATGTCTTATATGTGAGTAGGTTATTCTTGTTTATAATCAATCTTATTAAGCAGCCATGATCTAGGAAATGTAATATCATTTTGTCTCATCTTAGCTTCTATGCAGATGGAGGTTTCTACTGGTTTTAATACCATACTTCATTATTCAATACATTTTCCTTTATTAACGCTGCAGTGGTTTGTCGATACTCATTCTGATTTCCGAAATCAGTAAAACATTATTCCTTTTAAAACCAAGTACTCATTACTCATGAATGAGGTTTCACACTTTTAACAAAATTCATCTCAATACCATTAAGTCAAGTCTCTTATTTTCAAAAAATCAGTAAACCATTCTTTTTATCACTCTTAAGACGTTATACCTAACTTCCCATAAAGCTAGTACAACTCTTATGTTTTCAAAGCCAAGTATTACTCTTCTTTCAAAAGGTCTTTTTGAAACACTTCAATTTTTTTTTATTTTATTACTACACATCAAATCCGTTATAAGTCAAATCAGTTACCCTTTGAAACCACAAAGCATTTTCTTACCTACATAAAGCTGTTATAACCAACTTCCCATAAAGTAGTTATAACACTTTATGTTTCAAATCAATCAAATACATTAAACACACGACGTCACCGCACTACATAGTTATACACATATCATGCTAGAACAGATAGGAAGAGGTTCACATACCTCACAACGATTATCGACTAATAGCAAAATGCTCCAAGTACCTCAAACCGTCGGCTACTCCTTAAGCCAAGTAGATCACGCAATACGTAGTACTTCAACCTATAGAGGCCACAAGGCGCCTATTAACTTCCTAGATCTCAATGTAGAATATTCTACAAAAATTGGCAGACTCCCCCCGTGACAGCGTAAATCTCCTCCTCTATCGAGGCCACTACCAAGCCAACCAGGGGTTTGCACGTCGACCGGATGTGTACAATTCTACTCACAAGTAATACACAAGTCTCAGTAATACAATCCTATGTAATTACAGCTCGCTTTCTTTAACTTCGTGCTTAAGTCAAAAGACATTGCCACAATACTATGTTCGATTCTATTCAATAATCATCTATATAGTATACTTCAACTATATATTACTATAACATGTAATTTCCAATTACGGTAGGACAAGTTTATTTACCTCGATAAGCCCAAAATTATCCGAGTTTAATGTCGATCCTGAGCAAGGTTTAGCTCCTACTCAGTGCGCTCACCCGCTCCAAGAAACCCTTAGAAGTTCTGCAACTTCTACTTATCACTTCAACTACGGTGAAGATTTTTCCTAGGGTTTCATTTGTGGCTAAAGGAAAGTATAATCGTATTTTTCCGGTTTTTCGTATAAAGGTACTTTGGAAAGTACTACAAGGTATTTGGCTAAAGTATTTTGGGCATTATAACAATACTTGTAGAATACATTTCTACCAAGGGGGTAGTATCTCGACTAGCACAACTAGGCTGGGGAGGGTTCTCGGCTAGAACCACTAGGCAAGTGGGGGCTCGAGGGCCTTCAAGAGGGGAGAGGGTGGTGTTTGGACGAGAACAAGGTTGAGGAGAGGAGGATTTCTAACACTTAGAGAAATTTTGGAAGAAGTTCATCAACTTAGAGGTATTTATAGGTCAAGCAAAGGCCAACCAAGGGCCAAGATGAAGCCAAGTGCAAGGCAAGTGTAAGGCCAAGATTAAGCCATGTGCTACCTTATCCATCTACACAAAATATCCTACCTAACCCTTGACTAAAATTCCAACCCAAAAAACGTGCCAAAGGCCTCACTTTGCCGTCCAAGTCCTTCAATGTGAGGTGACACATGTCACCCTCCGTTAATCCAAAATGTTTCGTCTCGAAAAATCCGCAAAAATTAAAAATGCCATAGGAATTTTCCTACGAAAGTCGTGGAAACGCGTTTAAAAACGACTCTATCGGGTGTTGTGTACAAATTTCGAAACTTGCCTAACTTAAGGCTCAAATTATTATACGTACGCCCTCACGTACATACTCTGGAAATACGGGGTATAACAAGAAATGACATGATTTAAGAGAAGTAACTTGTTTTAAAGGTGTGAGTTACTTGAGGTTTAAAAGTAGAAGAAACTTGTTTTCTAAATATTAAGAGACTTGAAGTATTTTGGAAAGTTAAGAACTTGATTTATAAGTATGTGATACTTGGTTTTAAGTATAAGTCTCTTGGTTATAAAAGCAATGAATATGTCTAAAACCAAAGGGTTATAACGGCTTTATGGGAAGTTGGTTATAACGCTTTATGGAAGGTTAAGAAAGTTGTCTATTTTGATTATTGGGCATAAGTTGCCTAGATTGTGAAGATTTGAAGTTACTTGATTTCAAGCTTTGAAATGAGTTTTCTAAAAGTGTAGTAACTTACTTTGAAAAATAGACACACCTTGATACTACGGGTGTTAGTATCTTGGGGTTTTACATTAAAAGAAGTCTTTTGAAAAGAATGTACGTACGTAGTACTTTGGCTTGGTTAATTGAGAATTATTCTATGTATGCCTTGATAATTACTTTGGCTTGTTTAATTGAGAATTATTCTATGTATGCCTTGATAAGTACTTTGGCTTGTTTAATTGAGAATTATTCTATGTGTGCCTTGATAAGTACTTTGGCTTGTTTAGTTGAGAATTGCCAATGTGTGCTGGTGATAGCATTTGAGTACAAGTAGTATGTTTTATTAAGTTGTCGCGACTCTCGGTTGGAGGGTCGGCTGCCTTGTTGTAAGTTTACTTGGACGTACCGACAGTGAGGTGGGATTCCACGGGTATGCTTCCATTATTTGTGTTACCCTACGGTCATGCTTATACGATGTGGGATGTCGGGGCATGCGACCGCGAGGGATACCCTATGGTCATGCTTATACGATGTGGGATTCCGGGGCATGCGACCACGAGGGATACTCCTTGGACATGCTTATACGATGTGGGATTCCGGGGCATGTGACCAGGAGCGGGTTTGATTCTCGGATTTGTTTGTATACACCATGGTCATGCTTATACGATGTGGGATTCCGGGGTATGCGACCACGAGGGATACTCCTTGGATATGCTTATTGGTGTTATATTATATCATGGACTGCCGGCAGTGAGAAAGGATTCCACGGGCATGGTTGATATTATGGGCGTGAGACCCATAGTTATATTTGAGTAGTGACTTTGAGGGCATGCGTCCCTGACTTGATATAACTGCTTATGTATTGTGTACTGTAGGTTGGCTATCATACACGTCTCGCTTTGTTTAGATCGTTATGATTTCATTCAAGTACTTCATCGCTCACATACTTGGTACATTCTTCGTACTGACCTCCTTCAGGGGGCTGCGTTCATGCCGCAGGTTTAGGTACGCAGTTTGGTGATCCGCAGGTGTAGGGCCGCTCGAGTTTTGGATAGCTCCTTCATTCGGAGTTTATCTTTTGGTATAGTTCCTTCAAGATGTGCTTTTGTACTTATAGTAATGCAGTGGGGCCTTGTCCGTCATGTTTCTAAACTCTTGAGGTCTGTATTCATATGTGGGATTGGACTGCGTATGCGATGTAGTGTCTTTTGTTTATGTATATTATATGGCAGCCTTGTCGGCTTTGCACGCGTACGATTGGTTTAAAAAAATGAGGTGTTATTTAATTTCCATGATTTACTTAGTTGTTAAGGTAGAAGGGTGCGGTAGGCACCATCCGGTCGGGGTTCGGTGCGTGACAATTATATGGCAGCCTTGTCGGCTTTGCCCTTGCACGTACGTTGGTTTTAAAAAAAAAAAGAGGTGTACTTAATATCCGCAGTTTACTTGTGTTGTTAAGGTAGAAGGGTGCCTGTGTAGGGCACCACCACGCCCGGTTCGGTGTGACAGAGTGGTATCGAGCGATCGATCCTCGGAATGTCTGACCGTGTCTAGTAGAGTCTTGATTATCGGTGTGTTGCGCCACACCCATAAACAGGAGGCTACAGACATTTAGAGTCGATTTATTCTTGTCACTCTAAGATCGTACATGAGCCTGTGTTAGTAAGATAATTCCTCTCGACGTATTTTTGTGTACGATTATGCCTCCAAGGAGGGCAACACCGCCGAAGGGCAAAGGAGTAGCGAGAGCTACTAGTCGACTCGAGAGAGTTGATAGGGCTCGTGCCTGTGGTATACGGATGTTGTGCCAGTGCGGCGAGTTCTTCCGCCAGTTTTGAGGCCCCATCAACGAGCCTCCAGCTTCTCGGTTAGGAGAAGACTATAGGTCATGAGGAAGCGATTATGTTATTGACCAAGATAGCGGTGCTACAGCCATCACAGGAGGTTATTCGCAAGAAATGCAGACAGTGTCAGAGGTAGAGGGCCAACGCGGAGATCAGCGTAAGAGTGCTAGACCGGTTGGTTATCCTGGTGAGTTTTTGGACGAGCAGCCTCAACAACGAGAGAGGTATTCGTCCCAGCCTACCCAGTACATACCCCCGCAGCTCACAGGTGGGAGATTGGACTCCACAAGGTATTTAGGAGCCGGTCCAAGCTCCAGGGGTCGAGGCTCTCAAAGGAGCAGAGGAGTTTCTCAGTCGAGGCCACTTTTTCCTCAGTGTTTCCGATGTAGTAAGCGTTATTTGGGGAAATGTCGTTATGGCACAAGTGCTTGTTTTTATTGTGGCCGTCCGGGCTATATTCTGAGGGTATGTCCTTTTAGAAGGAGCACCTGTGAGGTGGCTCAGCCTATGAGGCCGGTAGTTGGTTCCCTTTCCTCCACACAGGCCCCCTGCAAGGCGTGCGATGTCACCACCGTGGTAGAGGTCAGGGTGGAGTTTATAGTTCTGGCGGTCCTTCGGACCGCAGGGATGACGTGACTACTGGGCAGGATCAGGAGGCGACATCGCACGGGGTTACAGGTATATTTTGATTCTTTGGAATCATACGTGCATTGTTAGATTCAGATTTTGCCCTAGCATATATGTTTTCCTTTGTTGCTGGCTGTTGTAAGTGATAGTACCCCAGAGGTAGGAATACTTTGATTAGTAAAGTGAAAAGTTTAAAATGTTGACAAGAATGGTAAGTGAACTGAGACTATAGTTGTGTAGAGTTCACAAGTAGTAATTGCCCCATAACAGTGTAAGACCAATAGGGAAGGATGTACGGTAGAAATACTTCGACTTATGTGACGACCCTCTAGTGAATAGGGGGATAGGGTGAGAAGTACCTTGAGATAAGAGAGAAATTTATTTCAGACTAAGAATGAGAAGTTAAGTGTGACGATGGGTCGGGTTATGGACTCATTTCGGGTCAACCGATAGTATGGAATCGGGTGATGTTCAGTTGGATATGGTCCCGCGATGTGATAGGGTCACGAGGGTGCAAGGCCCAAGTCTAGTTAATCGTTGTACGAGTTCGTGGACGCGTTCCACCGGAATCAGGTCGTAAGGACCGAGAAGAGTCTTAACGGGAATGTAAGTAGCATAGTGGCCAAGTTTGGATAGTAACTCCAAGGATTGGAGGACAGAAACAATATTTGAGATTTTGTACGTATGCTAAATAAGTTTAGAAGTACGAGAAAGTATGGCAAGTAAGGAAAGAAAGTAACCTCTAAAGATCCTGTTTGTGATAAGACTGTAACCTTCGAGTTTTGTGAGAAGGGACCACGGACGGAAAGCCCATTGTTATGTTTACGTATGTTATGTGGTGGCCATGTGTGGCATCGTTGGTCTTGTGCAGTTTTGATTGATAGGCATAGTATAGAGATTGTGCCGGAGTGGGTATAGCTTGAAAACCGACTAAGAACATTCGGGGACGAATGTTTCTAAGGGGGGAAGAATGTTACACCCCGTAAGTCCAGGACATGTAAAAGAGAATGTATGTAAGGAATCAAGACTTGGAAATTGGTACGAAAGGAAGAATTGTTTTTCCGACGGAAAATCTTCCGGACGTCGGAAAGGAAAAATGTTCGTTGTTGAGAATTGGATTCTCAAAATGCATTATTTGAAGAGTATGGAACTTATTAACATTATGGAAATTTATTTTTACGGATTTGGTCACGTGGGGCCCACCCGAGGAATTTTACATTTTTGTGGGGCCCACGAGGGTTACGGAATTTTATGGACGAATGAGAAGGCGACACGTGGCACCCCCAAACTTGGTTGGTCGAAATTTTGTAAGGGTAAAATGGTCATTGACCATGGTAGAAGATAAGTCTTCAAAGCTTGATATTATTGACCAAAGTCAACTTGCCACTTGGGCTTGATCCTAGTGAAACTCATCCTAGCCACTCATGTGTTGCAATCTAAGCCTTCTATTGTGTTATATATACTAAGCTAGTGCAAGACAAGCTCTTCTAACACATAGAATTTATCACAACATTTTCTTGTCCACTATATTGCTCTCTGGTTTGGAGGGGTTCCCACACAAAAAAATTGTACTTTTGATCTATTATTCACAATGTTATACCCCGTATTTCCAGAGTATGTACGTAAGGACGTACGTAGAAAATTTAAGCCTTAAGATTTGGCAAGTTTCGAAATTGTACACAAGTGCCAAAAAGAGTCGTTTTTCGACGAAACGTTTTACAAGACTTGCGAAGGGAAAATTCCGGCTATGTCATTTATAATTTTTGCGGATTTTTCCGAGAGACGAAACATTTTGGACCAACGAGAGGGCGACACTTGTCACCCTCTAATTGGAGCACGTTTTGGGCGGCATGGACGAAAGGGGTCAAGGGGAGTTGGTAGGATATTTGTGCAAGTTGGTGTGGTAGATGGATAAGGTGCACATGGCTTAATCCTAGCCCTACACTTGCCTAACACTTGGATGAATCTTGGCCATTGGTTGGCCATTCCTTGACCTATAAATACCTCTCTAAGTTGAAGACTTTCTTCATCCAAACTTGAGCATTTCTCTAAGTCTCAAACTACTCCCTCCCTCTTGAGTTTCGTCCACCACACCCCCTCCCCCTTTGAGAGGCCCCTGGCGAAACCTACCCCACCTAGTTGTTTTCGTATAAATACCCCCTTTGTGGTATAGAAATACTCTCCAAGTATTGTTATAATGCCCAAATACTTTAGCTCATATACCTTGTAGTACTTTCCAAAGTTACCTCTATACGTAGAGCCCGGAAATACTATTATACTTTCCCTCAGCCACAAAACGAAACCCTAAGGAAAACCTTCATAGTCGGTTGAAGTGTTAAGTAGAAGTTGCGTAGAACTTCTAAGGGTTGCTTGGAGCGGATTGGAGCACTTGAGTAGAGCTAAACGCGTTGCTCAGGAGCGACATTAAACTTGGATAATTTTGGGCTCATCGAGGTAAATATTACTGTCCTTCTATTGTAATTAGGAATTACATACTGTAGTAGTATAGAAATGAATATAAGATTCATAGAAGAGAATTGAACTGTAATGGAAGGATATTACAGAAAAGACTTGAATCAAATCACATCGTAAGAATATTAGAGTAAGATTAAAGCGTATTTACATAGGACTGTATTTACAGTAGACTGATAACCTTTATTGGTTAAATGTTCTGCAAGTAGCATGTGCTACTTAGAAGGTGGACAAGGCTAGCCGAGTTATAGCCGTGAAGCGTTTTGCTTATAGTCGATAATCATCGCGAGGTATGTGATTCTTCCTATACTCTTGAGCATGAAGTATTTTAAAGGAATATATATATGGTACGGTAGACGTACGTGTGGCAATGTCATTTGACTTAAGCCTGGATAATAAGAATCTTGAACTATTTTAAAAAGTATATATATAGTACGGTAGACGTACGTGTGTTAAGCGAGCGTGGTTATGCAAAGAATGTCTTTTGACTTAAGCCTGAATAATAAGAAACTTGAAGTGTTTTAAAAGAGTTAAGAAACCTTTTTGAAAGAAGAGTAATACTTGGTTTTGAAAACATAAGGGTTATACTAGCTTTATGGGAAGTTAGGTATAACGTCTTAAGAATGGTAAAGAGAAATGTTTTACTGATTTCGGAAATCAGAATGAGTACCGACAACCCACTGCAGCGTTAATAAAGGAAAATGTATTGAATAATGAAGTATTGTATTAAAACCAGTAGAAACTTCCATATGCATAGAAGCTAAGATGAGACAAAATGATATTACATTTTCTAGATCATGGCTGCTTTAATAAATGGTTATAAACAAGAATAAACTTCTCACGCCTATGGCATATGTTACTCAATTGTTTTAAAAGAGATTAAGATATTGAACTATGAAAATTTTCTAAAATAAAGAGACTTGAGTAAATTAGGCAAACTGGAACTTTAAGGAAAAGAATGTTGTTGAAAAGGAAAGTGTTTTGGTTTACCTAAAAATATGAGTCACTCTATTTTATACTACAGGTATCGGGTGACTTTTATAAAAGGAATGGATCTCTTTAAAAGGAATTTAACGTACGTAGTACTTTAGGGTTAACACCCGGATTTTGACTTAAAATGAAAGTACTTTGAGTTGTGTATAACTTGCCTATGCTTGTTGTTGTGTAACTTGCCTATGCTTGTTGTTGTGTAACTTTCCTATGCTTGTTGTTGGGTAACTTGCCTATGCTTATTGAGATAGTCTTTGTTGTGCAAGAATTGTGTTTCTATTCTACCGCGTCTCTCGATGGAGGGCCGGTTGACTTGTTGAGAACTTACTTGACGCGTCGGCGGTGACGAAAGATTCCACGCACGCTCCATTATTATTATTACATGGGCATGTCTACACCGATGATGTGGACAAGTGACCATTATGGTTATTTATGGCGAAGTATCGTGACTTACGGTTGTGATCGGGTGCGTAGCCTATTTACTTGCCCCGCCTACGTGGCGGCGTGGATCTGGTATAGGTTATTGCACTTGCCACGCGTCGCCGCGCGGCGTATCGTGACTTACGGTTGTGATCGGGTGCTGGCGATTCACTTGCCCCGCCACCACGTGGCGCAGTGGATCTGGTGGAGGCTAGTGTACTTGCCACGTGTCAACTTCGCGAGTCAGTGTTTGGATGGAGCTTCGTGACTTACGGTTGTGATCGGGTGCGTAGCCTGTTTACTTGCCCCCGTCATCTACGTGACGCAGGTGGATCTGGTGGAGGCTAGTGCACTTGCCACGTGTCAGCTTCATGACATGGTTATGCAAAGATTATTGGTACGGTCGGATCTGGTAGTTATACTTGCCCCGTACGGTTTTATTGACACAGGTGGGACCTGGTGTTCATATATACTCCTTGGTGTTGTTATATCATAGACTGCCGGCAGTGAGGAAGGAATTCCACGGGCACGAGTGATGATTTGGAGGGCGTGAGTCCCTGACTTGATATGACTGTTTATATGTTGTGTACTGTAGTTTGGTTATCATACATGTCTCAGGCTTTATATAGATCGCTATGATTTCATTTACTGATTTTCTGATTTCACATACTTGGTACCTGTTGTACTGACCTCCTTCGGGGGGCTGCGTTCATGCCGCAGGTAGAGGTACATCGGCTGTCGATCCCCGCTTTTAGGATCACCTTTCAGCGTATTGGGAAGCTCCGTTCCTTCGGAGGCTTATCTTTGGTATGTTACCCTGAGTCTGTAGGTCCTTGTACATTCAGGGGTATGGCGGGGCCCTGTCCCGTCATAGTTGTTGTATAAATCTTAGAGGTCTGTAGCACTGTTGTGGGCAGGGTTGTAAGGATTGTAACTGTTCGGATTAAAGTTTTATATATATATGCCGAAAGGCAAGATTTCTCAGATAACTGTTTTACACTCTTGATATTTCATGTCTTGTTTTATGTTCCGCTGATTTTCTCTGATGTTGTATCACTAGGGTGCCCGGGGTAAGGCTGATCCACGCCCGGTTGGTCGTGACAAAAGTGGTATCAGAGCAGTTAGTCCTCGGAAAGTGTCTACAGACCGTGTCTAGTAGAGTCTTGATTATCGGTGTGTTGTGCACCACATCTATAATCAGGAGGCTATAGGACATTTAGGATTTGTTTCCGTTCTTCTCATTCTGAGATCGTGCCTTAGAGTTGTGTGATAAGTTGGACCCCTCTGACGTACTTCGTTTTTACCAGTTATGCCTCCGCGCAAGGCAACCCGCCCGAGGGCAAGGCAGCGAGAGGAGCTGCGAGTAAGCGTGGCGCCTCTGAGACCACGATACTGAGCCTCAGTCCACACCGGAGCGAAGTGATGAGTTATAAAGAGTGGGCCCAGTTAATGGCCAAGGTTGTGGCCAGACTTGAGGATAAGTGGGCCGACGCAGCTTCCAGAAGACCGATGGTTCACCCCGCATCGGATAGTTTGAGGCTGCGGGATTTTACGAGATGTAACCCGCTTGAGTTTTATGGGTCGAGGCACGAGGATGATCCGCAGGAGTTCATCCGGCGATTCTGACGGATCGTGAGAGTGATCGAGCATCGGAGACCGAGTCGGTGGTCCTAGGTTCGCATCGGCCGCGTGATACCGCAATGATCGTTTGATTCGCGAGCTGTCCCGGGAGAGAATGCACTTCCACCGTATGGAGCGAGTTCTCGAGGCCTTTCTTGCACATTTCTTGCCTCCCGGATGAGGAGGGCTCGCCGACAAATTTTTGGTATTGCGCGAAGCAGGCGCACGGTTCGGGAGTACAATGTGAGTTCGACTCATTGGCGACGCCCCCGCATTAGTAGCTAGTATGGAGGATCGAGTGCACCGATATATTACAGGCTCGATGATTACCTAACGAAAGTTGTTGGTGTAGCTCTTCACCGGCATGGACATTGCCCGCGTGCGAGCTTATGCACTTGGATGTGAGGAGCGGAGAAATCGGCGGAATGACGAGATCAATGAAGAGGCCGAGCAGCGGTCCTTTGGTTACTTTCGATGCGGACCTCCTCAGCAGCAGAAAAGTTATGTACCTCCGCCAAGTCTGAGTGGTCCTCCACAGCCTTCGGGACCTTCGGGATATTCAGGAGCAGGTCGGGGCTCCCAGGTTTCAGATTTTCAGGGGAGTAGGAGTGCTCGCCGGATGAGGCCACCCGTATCTCAGTGTGACCATTGTGGTAAAGCCCATAGGGGGGAATGTCGTACTGGTTTGGGAGATTGCTATACTTGCGGCCGACAGGGCCATTTGACGAGATTGTCCAGGCCAGTGGCGGTGGGATAGCACAGACTACTAGAGCAGTTGCGGGTTCTTCACCTTCCATAGCTAGACAGGATGTTCATACACCGGCGGGCCACGATAGAGGTCGCGGTGGAAGTCCCCAGTTTTAGCGGTCCTCTGAACCGCCTATTTTCAGGTATATCCTTAACCCTCTAGAGTTTTGTATGTGTTTATAATGTGTTAAGTGTTATGTTCGGATAACTTTGTGCTAAAATGTGATTTAGAAGCCTGGTTAGTGAAAAGGGTAAGCCTGGGGGTGAGAAAATGATGAACCTTAGAATAATACAGTTGAGACCTTAGATGTAAGGCCGTCTTGAGTACAAGACTTTGCGGGTGATCTGTGTCAGAATGTATAAGTGTTACACCCCGTATTTCCACAGTATGTACGTAAGGACGTACGTAGAAAAATTTGTGCCTTAAAGTGTAGGGCCAAATTTTTTTTGTTCACAACACCCGTTTAAAGTCGTTTTTCGACGAAACGTTTTACACAACTTGCGAAGGGAAAATTCCGGCTATATCATTTCTAATTTTTGCGGATTTTTCCGAGAGACGGAACATTTTGGGCCAACAAGAGGGCGACACTTGTCACCCTCTCATTGGCGGATGTAGGCGTAATGGACGAAATAGGAGAGTGTAGTTGGTAGGATATTTTGTGTGTTGATTGATAAAGTGGGACCCACACACACTTGTCCTAATCTTGGCCTTACACTTGCTATGCACTTGGCATGATCTTGGCCATTGGTTGGCCTTGGCTTGTCCTATAAATACCCCCCTAAGTTTGAAGACTTCTTCATCCTTTCCTATATTTCCTAAGTCTAAAATTCCTCCTCCCCTTGTATGGTGTTTCGTCAACACCCCTCTCCCCTTTGTGAGGCCTTGTGGCGAGCTCCTCCTCGCCGAGAGTACCCCTCAGTGGGGTTGGCGGGGTATACACCCCCTTGTGGTGTTGTCTCGTATATATACCCCCTCGTAGAAATACTCTCAAAAGTATTGTTCTTATACCCAAATTTCATAGCCGTATACCTTGTAGTATTCTAAGGTTATACCTATACGAAAAGCCCCGTTATATTATTATACTTCCCGTCAGTCACAAAACCGAACCCTAAGGAAAATCTCCATAGTTAGTTGGAGTATTACGTAGAAATTGGTTAGAACTTCTAAGGGTTGTTTGGAGCGGGTTGGAGCGCACGGAGTTGGAGCTAAACGCCCAGATCGGCATCTTTACTTGGATAATTATGGGCTTATCGAGGTAATTATCTTGTCCTATTGTAATTGGAGATTACATGATTGTAGGAATATATAGTTGAAGTATACTATATATAAGAACCGAACATAGTTTTGTGGCAATGTCCTTGGACTTAAGCCCAATTTAAAGAAGAGAAGCGAATCAGAATTACGTGGGGCCTGTATCAGACAGACTGCGTAGTTTGTGGTAGGAAGTACCCAATTTCCGTAGGATCTTGTATCTAGATTTATTCTACCGAGTAGTCTAGACTTTGATAGACTTGTATAACTGTATAGGTTGAATGTTCTGCGAGTAGCATGTGCTACTTGAGGTGGACCAGCTAGCCGGGTTCACCAGTGGAGCGATTTGCTAATAGTCGATAATCGTCGCGAGGTATGTGAACCTCTTCCTATCTCTTCTAGCATGATATGTGTATAACTATGTAGTACGGTAGACGACGTGTTAATTGAGCGTGGTTATGCGGCAATGTCTTTTGACTTAAGCCGAATAATAATGATCTTGAAGTAGTTCAAGAGAATTAAGAACTGTTTTTAAAAAGAAGAGTAATACTTGGTTTTAAAATCTTAAGAGTTATACTAGCTTTATGGGAAGTTAGGTATAATGGCTTAAGAGGGATAAAACGAATGATTTATTTATTTTAGAAGTTAAGAGACTTGATCTTGTAAAATAAGAGACTTAACTTAAATAAATTATATGAATTTTGTGTGAAACCTCATTCGTGAGTAATGAGTACTTGGTTTTTAAAAGGGATAATGTTTTACTGATTTCAGAAATCAGAAATGTGTATCGACAAACCACTGCAGCGTTAATAAAGGAAAATGTATTGAACAATTAAGTATTATTAAAACCAGTAGAAACTTCCATCTGCATAGAAGCTAAGATGAGACACAATGATATTTCCTAGATCATGGCTGCTGTAATAAGATTGTTATAAACAAGAATATCCTACTCACATATAAGGCTTATGTTCCTCCGATTGTTTAAAAGAGAATTACATTCTTAAATGAATAAGACTATGAACTACGAAACCTTTCGAAAATGAGAAACTTGAGTAATTGAAATTAGGCAAACTTGAAACGTTTGGAAAAGAATGTGGTTACTTGATTTTACAAAGAGAAGTGTTTTGATTTACTTCAAAAGATAATCACTCTATTTTCATATACTACGGGTATTGTGTGACTTTGTGAAAGTAACGTATCTTTTAAAAGAGTTAATGTATGAAGTACTTTGGGGATAGAAACCCGATCTTCTTAATCATATAGTAGAAAGTGCCTTGTGTGTATAACTTGATTGTGTTGGGTTGTGATAGCCTTGTAATACTTTCTTGTTTATTTGATAAGTAAACATGCTAGGATGCTACGTGTGTTAGTATCTTGTGATGTTTGTGTAAAGGGGTTTCCCCCTCGATTGTTCTTAAATAGTTTCACTATCAGCCGTTATGATTGGTATTGTACCACTCACCTTGACTTGTTTTCGGAGGTTGTCGCCTCCGATGCGGGTAGACTCGGGCAGGGGACCATGATTCGAGAATACCTCATGCGGTCCGGGATCCATGCGGAACTACGGAGTTCCGGGTTAGTTTGCGCCTTGTGGTCATGCGGTCTTTGTGGCGCGATCGCGAGTCTAAGACGATGCCGGGAGTAGCTACCGATGCGAGGAATACCTCACGCGCCTAGAGGTTGGCTATCGCGAGCTACGGAGAGTTCGAGGCTAGACGCGCGCATTTGATCTGCGCGAGTGACCGGCTTTGATCATGTGGCGATGCAGACAGATATCATGATCTGATTTATGACCGTTAGTCTGTAGGTGTTAGTAGGTTATGCCTTCGACTTACCATCTTGTTTTATTAGGACACAGTGGGACACGTGTTCATGTGTATTTCTTGGTGCTTTTATATCATAAAGCGCCGATGAGAAGGTATTCCACGGGCATTGATGTTATGGGCGTGAGACTCATAGTTACATTTGAGTGATGACTTTGAGGTGTGAGTCCACGACTTGACATGACCGCTATTTATTGGAATGTAGTTTGGTTATCATACATCCCGCTTTATAGACTATTATGATTTCATTTCTGATATTTTCAGTTTCACATACTTAGTACTGTATCGACCTCTTGGGCCGCGTTCATGCCGCGGTAGGTACACCAGTGTTGATCCTCGCCTAGGGTCATTCGGCGTATGGGAAGCTCCGTTTCTCCGAGGCTTATCAGTGGTATAGTCCCTGTCGTTGTAGGTATTTACATTCGGGGTATGGCGGGGCCGCCCCGCCATTGTTGTCGTATCATTCTTAGAGGTGCAGAGTAATCTTGTTGTGGCGAGTTGTAATGGGATAATCGTTTCGTTTTAAATTGATCTATATATATATGTCGTAAGGCAAGTTTTCTCCGATTCTTGTTTCTTACTTCATAATATTTTCATGTCTTGTTTATGTTCACGATTACTCGATGTTGTATCACTAGGGTGCCTGGTAAGGCACCACCGCCCGGTTCGGTCGTGACAATAAGTATACGTGGAGTAATTGTGGGAAAATTCCTTGGGTAGTGTAAAATGGAAGCGGTAGCTTTCATGACCTGTATAGGTAAGATTGTTCGGATCGGGAACAAGAGCTTGCGTTAAGTGGGTCGGGTTGGGCCATGTTGCGGGCCAACCCGCGGCTGTTCGAGGTGGGTCAGCTTTGGGTGGTCCCGGTGGTAGTCACGAGGGTGCTAGGCCCAGTTTAGATGACCATCGTATGAGTTCGTGGATGTGTTCGACCGAAGCGGATCGTGAAGGCCGGAATAGCCTTAAGGAGATTGAGGCTAGTAAGATGACCAAGTTTGGAGGTGGTGACTCCAAAGTTTTGGGAACCGGCGATGGCGAAGTGTGGTACGTATACTAGAAGAGTTCAAGTGTTCGAGAAGGGCACGACGAGTAAGGAGGGAAGAGAACGTGTGTTATTTCGTGGCCAGGCGTGGCGTTGGCAACTTGTTAAGAAGAACTTCATCGTTGTCCGTCTTGAGAAGGAACATTCGGGACGAATGTTTCTAAGGAGGGGAGAATGTTATACCATTTCGAGTATGTAATGGGGCGTGCGTAGAAAATTTAAGCCTTAAGACTTGGCAAGTTTCGAAATTGTACACAAGTGCCAAAAAGAGTCGTTTTTCGACGAAACGTTTTACAAGACTTGCGAAGGGAAAATTCCGGCTATGTCATTTATAATTTTTGCGGATTTTTCCGAGAGACGAAACATTTTGGACCAACGAGAGGCGACACTTGTCACCCCTAATTGGAGCACGTTTTGGGCGGCGTGGACGAGGGTCAGGGAGTTGGTAGGATATTTGTGCAAGTTGGTGTGGTAGATGGATAAGGTGCACATGGCTTAATCCTAGCCCACTTGCCTAACACTTGGATGAATCTTGGCCATTGGTTGGCCATTCCTTGACCTATAAATACCTCTCTAAGTTGAAGACTTTCTTCATCCAAACTTGAGCATTTCTCTAAGTCTCAATCTACTCCCTCCCTCTTGCGTTTAGGCCCACCACACCCCTCCTGAGAGGCCTTGGCAAACCTACCCCACCTAGTTGTCTCGTATAAATACCCCCCTTTTGTGGTATAGAAATACTCTCCAAGTATTGTTATAATGCCCAAATACTTTAGCCCATATACCTTGTAGTACTTTCCAAAGTTACCTCTATACGTAGAGCCCGGAAATACTATTATACTTTCCCTCAGCCACAAAACGAAACCCTAAGGAAAACCTTCATAGTCGGTTGAAGTGTTAAGTAGAAGTTGCGTAGAACTTCTAAGGGTTGTTTGGAGCGGATTGGAGCACTCGGAGTAGGAGCTAAACGTTGCTCAGGAGCGACATTAAACTTGGATAATTTTGGGCTCATCGAGGTAAATATTACTGTCCTTCTATTGTAATTAGGAATTACATACTGTAGTAGTATAGAAATGAATATAAGATTCATAAGAGAATTGAATCAGAATGGAAGGATATTACGAAAAGACTTGAATCAAATCACATCGAAGAATATTAGAGTAGAAGATTAAATCATTTACATAGATCAGATTTACAATGATCGATAACCTTTATTGGTTGAATGTTCTGCAAGTAGCATGTGCTACTTAGAAGGTGGACAAGGCTAGCCGGGTTATAGCCGTGAAGCATTTTGCTTATAGTCGATAATCGTCGCGAGGTATGTGATTCTTCCTATACTCTTGAGCATGAAGTATTTTAAAGGAATATATATATGGTACGGTAGACGTATCTGTGGCAATGTCTTTTGACTTAAGCCTGGATAATAAGAATCTTGAACTATTTTTAAAAGTATATATATAGTACGGTAGACGTACGTGTGTTAACTGAACGTAGTTGTACGGCAATGTCTTTTGACTTAAGCCTGAATAATAAGAAACTTGAAGTGTTTTAAAAGAGTTAAGAAACCTTTTTGAAAGAAGAGTAATACTTGGTTTTGAAAACATAAGGGTTATACTAGCTTTATGGGAAGTTAGGTATAACGTCTTAAGAATGGTAAAGAGAAATGTTTTACTGATTTTAGAAATCAGAATGAGTACCGACAACCCACTGCAGCGTTAATAAAGGAAAATGTATTGAATAATGAAGTATTGTATTAAAACCAGTAGAAACCTCCATCTGCATAGAAGCTAAGATGAGACAAAATGATATTACATTTTCTAGATCATGGCTGCTTTAATAAATGGTTATAAACAAGAATAAACTGCTCACGCCTATGGCATATGTTACTCAATTGTTTTAAAAGAGATTAAGACATTGAACTATGAAACTTTTCTAAAATAAAGAGACTTGAGTAAGTTAGGCAAACTGGAACTTTAAGGAAAAGAATGTTGTTGAAAAGGAAAGTGTTTTGGTTTACCTAAAAATGTGAGTCACTCTATTTTATACTACGGGTATCGGGTGACTTTTATAAAAGGAATGGATCTCTTTAAAAGGAATTTAACGTACGTAGTACTTTAGGTTAACACGATTTTGACTTAAAATGAAAGTACTTTGAGTTGTGTATAACTTGCCTATGCTTGTTGTTGTAACTTTCCTATGCTTGTTGTTGTGTAACTTGCCTATGCTTGTTGTTGGGTAACTTGACTATGCTTGTGAGATAGTCTTTGTTGTGCAAGAATTGTGTTTCTATTCTCCGCTCTCGATGGAGGCGGTTGACTTATTGAGAACTTACTTGGGCGTCGCATTCCAGTGACGGAAGATTCCACGCACGCTTCCATTATTATTATTACATGCGCGTGTCTACACCGATGATTTGGACATGTGACCATTATTGTTATTTATGGCTAAGTATAGTGACTTACGGTTGAGATCGGGTGCGTAGACTGTTTACTTTCGCTACCACGTGACACACCGGATCCGTATAGGTTATTGCACTTGCCACGCGGTCGCCTTCGCGGCGGCGATCGTGACTTACGGTTGTGATCGGGTGCCCGCCGATTCAACGCCCGGCCACGTGGCGCGGTGGATCTGGCGAGGCTAGTGTACTTGCCGCGTGTCGCCTTCGAGTCGGTGTTTGGATGGAGCTTCGTGACTTACGGTTGTGATCGGTGCGTAGCTTTTTACTTGCCCCGCCACCACGTGGCGCAGCGATCTCTGTGGAGGCTAGTGCACTTGCCACGTGCCGCCTTCATGATATGGTTGCACGAGATATTGGTACGGTCGGATCCGTAGTTATACTTGCGTCACGGTTTATTTGACACAGTGGGACACGGTGTTCATATATATTCCTTGGTGTTGTTATATCATGATCGCGGTGAGGAAGGAATTCCACGCACGAGTGATGATTTGGGCGTGAGTCCCTGACTTGATATGACTGTTTTTATGTGATGTACTGTAGTTTGGTTATCATACATGTCTCCTGCTTTATATAGACTGCTATGATTTCATTTACGATTTACGCTTTCACATACTGTACTGTTAGATCGACCTCCTTCGGTTGCGTTCATGCCGGGTAGAGGTACATCATTGTCGATCCCCGCTTAGGATCACCTTTCAACGTATTGGGAAGCTCGTTCCTTGGAGGCTTATCTTTGGTATGTTACCACCGAGTCAGCAGGTCCTTGTACATTCAGGTATGGCGGGGGGCCACTGTCCGTCATAGTTGTCAGATAAATCTTAGGTCAGTGCACGCTTTGTGTGGTTGTAAGGATTGTAATCGCTCGGATTAAAGTTTTATATATATATGCAAAGGCAAGATTTCTCGAATCGCTTTACACTCTTGATATTTCATGTCTTGTTTTATGTTCCGCTGATTTTCTCTGATGTTGTATCACTAGGGTGCCCGGGGTAAGGCACCAGTCACGGGCCCGGGTTCGGGTCGTGACACACAAGACTTTAACCCAATGTCCCTAAAGGTATTATAAGGTTATCTCAATAGAAAGATTTCGGAAAAAACGACGTTTTCGTATTAGTCGCAAGGCGGAAACTTGAGAAGTTCTTCAACTTTGAAGTTGGAACTTGAAGATGGGTTCTTCATAGGCTCTAAGGAGTGCTTGGAGCGGATTTGGAACATAAGGAAAGGAGCTAAGAATTTGCTAAGGAGCGACTTTGAATCTTGGAATTTTTAAGGGCTTATAAAGGTATAAATTTTGTCGTTTTAGTAGTTAAGACTTACTTATTGTTGTAGCTGTCACGACCCGACCACGGATCCGTGACCGGTGCCTTAACCCGAGCACCCTTGTGACACAACATCAGAGAAAACCAGCGGAATATAAACTCACAATAAACAACCATAATGATATAAATATTCTAGCCCAAAATGGCTACCCCAAAAGTACATAAAACCGAACAGTTACATCCTTAAACAAACCAAGTTATGACAAGACTACAGGCCTCTAAGAAGGAGTAACACTATGACGGGACATGACCCCGTCATGCCCCTGAATGTACAAAACATCAACAACACCGTGGAGAGAACCATACCAAAAGTCGAGCCTCAAGAAATTGAGCTCACGACACTGAGTAAAAGATCCTAGGAATGAGGATCTACCACTGCTTTCCTTACCTGCGGATGAACGCAGCCAGGAAGGGGTTAGTACACAACGTACTGGTATGTAAAATCGAAAATATCGTAGTAATATCATAAGTCAAAAATAAGCCGAGTCATAAATAAAAATCAATTTCTTGCAGACCGTGCCTTACTAACAATGAGAGTAACAAGTATAAATCTTATAGCATAAAAATAGGAGGCTCACGATCAAAACAGGTACCTCGCCTGTAGTATCATTAAGCAATCCTACTCGCGGGACTATTTCACCCGCACGGGTCCTCGTGACCCGCATGAGGTCATCCGCCTGATCGTGGGACTATTTCACCCGCATGGATCCTGTGGACCCGCATGCAGTACCATCGCTGCACGCACGGGACTATTTCACCCGCACGATCCTGGTCCGATCCGCACGAGTGCAAGCCGCACTCGCATCATGGGTAGCAAATCCATGGCATAATAATAACCCGGTTTACCCGTAATAATATAAATATATAACATAGCTCATCCGCTATCATACA
This sequence comes from Przewalskia tangutica, assembly GCA_029844215.1. NCBI lineage: Eukaryota > Viridiplantae > Streptophyta > Magnoliopsida > Solanales > Solanaceae > Przewalskia > Przewalskia tangutica. The sequence goes on along the minus strand of CM056737.1, from coordinate 41,079,192 downwards.
TAACATAAGCACTACCGCTTATCATATCATACATAAGCACTACGCTATCATATCATAACATAAGCTACACCTTATCATAACATAAGCAAGTTAAGAAATCCCTAACTTTTTATTAACATTATTAATATATCCTCTCATTTTAGTATCCTAAGGCACTAACATGTCCTTTTAATAGAAAATCCGAATTCAACCCAAGTACCATGACTTCTAACTTTTAAGAAATAACTCTTTTATACAAAATTCCAAGATACTAATCACCATAGTATCAAGTTACGATTTCTTTCAAGACAAGTCACATTTCCTTTTAGAAATATAATAGGCTTCTAAATCAAGTGACTTCATTTTAAAACCTTAGGCAACCAGTGCCTAAAATCAATTCATCTTTCTTAGTTTCAAATCCTTTACATTACTTGTTTTAATTAGAGTAAACCTTTCTTTGTGAACCTTTCAAGAAAACTAATATAACCAACTTCCCATAAAGTCATTATATTAGTGTTATCCCTTGTCAAATACATTTTCCTAAAACCAAGGGACTTATACTTTTGAAATGAAACAAGTAGCATATACTTTTAAAACAAGTGAAAGATATCAAATCTTGTACGTCACCGTACTACATAGGTACAACTACTCATGCTCAAGAGATAGGAAAGTTCCACATACCTCTTGGTCAATCCACTTGCTAAGTCCAACTACCGCAAGTAATATGTCAACCTATAATAACCATAGTGCGTTTATTAACCTCTAATTTCAATGTAGAAATAATCTAAGTTCAAAGCCCCTAATTCTATGGAAAATTGGGCAGCATTTCCTTTGTTTCTACACTTTGCCACCTTTCAAGGCCGAATTCAACATCCAAATGCCACATTTAAGGCTCAACAATCCAAACATATCAAAGGGGATTACACACCTAAACTTGGGTGTGTAAAATTCTGCCCCAAAAGGTACAACAATTCACTTAACAATTCTAAAGTAGTTTTTAGGCTACAACATGCTCATAATATCTTCTTAACCAATTCTTTCATATCCAAACCACATTTCTTGCATGCAATGACTCTAAGAGCATTATTCACTACCACAAGTTCTTTCTTATTAACATGCAACACTAAAAACTAATTATAAAGGAAGAATCATTACCTTAGAGCTTTAGCCAAATTTATTCCAAATATTTTGCTAGCTTCCTTGCCAAGAACACCACCACAACAACACCAACAAGCTAGCCACAAGCTTCCTTCTTGTTCTTAACTTTTCAGATTTTTCCTAAGGCTAGAATTTCTCTCGGGAATGTAGAGAGAATGAGGAGCTAATTTAGAGAGAGAGAGAGGTTTGAAAGATGACCAAGTCTTCAAGACTTGGTCAATATAAGGCATGCAAGAAAAATCAGATGGGGACACTGTCACCCTCCCATGGCCTTTTAAAAGAGAAATCTGACTTTCCTAAGTTTTTCCGCCCAAAAATCCCGCCGGCGCTGAAACCTCATGCCTCTTCGAACTTCGGCGCTGCCCCGATGTCTGGTGCCGCGGCGCTGCAACTCAGCGACCCTCAAGACTTCCGCGCGCGCCTGTTGCCTTAGCATGAAACGCATTTCTGACGTCGCAGACCGAACTTGTAATTCCATAACTTTCTACTCCGACGTCCTATCGACGAACGGTTGGTTGCGTTGGAATCTAGACTCAATGAACTACGCCCTGGGCCTTTGAAACACTTAGGAACTCTCAATGAACCCGGTCATAACCCGCTTCCAAGTTGACTAAAAAACCCGTCCGGAACCATCCGTCAACCTATCCTTTAAAAATTTTAAGTCTTACATGCTTTCGTACGCTCTCATACGTAGGGTCAGAACTACGGGGTATAACATTCTCCCCCCCTTAGAAACATTCATCCCGAATGTTCCTTCTAGGCTTACTCAAATCAAAATATCGACATAGACCCTATTAACTATTCTTTTGCAACCAAAGAAGCTCCACGAGCCACAACATACTTAAGCGTAAATGTTAAATCAAAACCAACAAGCAGGAAAGTGGGTTACCTGGAGGTATAAGAAATAGGTGAGGGTACTTCTTCATCATGTCATCCTCCGCTTCCCACGCCATTTCCTCCTGCTCGTTCGCCATAAGACTTTGACAAGCCACGCCTTCGTCCAAGTCGTCTAACTCGATGATCGAGTATCGCTATGGGACTCTCCTCATACGATAACTCCTCATCACTTGGACATCATGAACCGGTGCACTCTAGATAGACCTCCAATACATTTCCGCAACATGGACACATGGAAAATCGATGTACCGCCTCCAAATCGGACGGAAGATCTAACTCAGCAACCCCGCCTACCCTACGGACATCTGACACATGCCCAATGTACCTTGGGCTAAGCTTCCTTCTTTCCAAATCTCATCACGCCTTCACGGGCGATACCTTTAGAAAACCCAATCATCTACCTCAAATTCCAAGTGTCGACGCCATGATCTGCATACGACTTCGCCGACTCGAGCTACCAAAGAACCGCTCTGGATAGGCTTCACCTTATCCATCGTCACGAACTAAGTCCGCCCGACTAATCGAACTTCTCCCACCTCGAACCACTATCGGACCTGCACTTCTCCCGTATAAGGCCTCATAAGGCGCCATCCGAATCGGAATGGTAGCCGTAAGCAAACTCCACAAGAGGCAAATGATCCTCCCTACCTGAAATCAATAACATAAGCCCGCATCATATCTTCGTTGTCTGGATAGTGCGCTCGGCCGTCTGTCGGCCCGAGGATGAAACGCATCTTGAGACTCACTGTGTCCCTAATCCTTCAAAAGACCTCCGGAAGTTAGTCGAGAACCGCCTCTATCTCGATATAATCGACACCGACTCGCGGTCTCACAATCTCTAATATATAGTTTGGCATAGTCTCACCGAGAACGCTGCTCGATCAGGAAGAAAATGGGCTGATTTCGTCAGCCAGTCGACAATCACCCAAATGGAATCATGCTTCCTCTGAGTGGTAGGTAGCCCTGTAATAAAATCCATATTTATCACCTCCCACTTCCAAGTCGGAATATCAATAGCTGCAATAGCCCACCGGCTTTTGGTGCTCAATCTTGACTCAGCGACAATTAGGACATCAGGCAACAAAACCTGCCACGTCCCTCTTCAGGCCATCCCACCAATACACACACCTAAGGTCATGGTACATCTTAGTCGACCCCGGATGAATAGAATATCGAGCACTGTGTGCCTCCCCCAAAATCTGCTGACGAAGTCCTGTCACATCGGGAACACACAACCGGCCCTCGAATCTTAGCACCCCATCAGGCGCTACCTCAAATAGACCCTTCTCCTTCTGGAGAGCTGCATCTCAGTACCATACCAAAATCGGATCCTCATACTGTCGTCTCTTCACCTCCTCGACGATGGAAGACTCGGCAACCTCTCGAACCCGAATTCCGTCACTATCAGAATCAACCAAACGAACCCCAAGGCTCGCTCGTGATGTAACTTCGGACCATACCGCTTTTCTCCGTGAACATCGCACGGACTACCCATCGATCTGCGACTAAGGGCATCTGCGACTACATCGCCTTCCCGGGTGGTATAGAATATCAACATCATAATCCTTGCGGCTCCAACCACCGCCTCGCTGCAAGTTCGGCTCCTCGGTCAAGATATACCGAGGCTCTTGTAGTGCGTAAATATCCACATGAACTCCATATAAATAATGTCTCCAGATCTTCAAGGCATGAATCATCACGCTAACTCCAAGTCATGTGTGGGATAGTTCTTCTCATGCTTCCTAAGCCGTCGAGATGCATAAGCTATAACTCGCTGCCGCATCAAGACGCACTCCAAGCCCGACACTGACGTCACAATAAAACCACGTATCCATCTAAACCCTCGGAAGAGTAAGAACTGGGCCGTCAACTTCTCCTTTAGCAATCGGAAACTTTCTCACAAGTATCCGCCCACCAACATAGCCGCTTTACGAGTCATCTTAGTCAAAGGTGAAATAGAAGCAAACTTCTCCACAAACCTCCGATAATAACTCGAAAGGCCTAAAGCTGCGCACTCGCTTGTAGTGGGTCTAGGCCAAGTATTGATCGCCTCAATCTTAGCCAGACAACCCAATACCATCGGCCCGATAACATGTCCTAAGAAAGCCATCAAGCCCAAAACTCGCATTTCGAGAACTTGGCATACAATCGCCGGCCCTCGAGGACTCCTAATACCGCCTCAAATGATCAGATGCTTCTGCTCAGGCGCGAATACACCAAGATATCATCAATGAACACTATAACGAACATATCCAAGAATGGCTGAACACCCTATTCATCAAATCCATGAATACCGCTGAGCGTTGTCAATCCGGAAGACATCACCCGAACTCATAGTGCCCATACCGGTCCCGAATGCGATCTTGGGATATCCGCCTCTCTAACTCGCACTGATGATAACTAACGCAGGTCTATCTTGAAAACATCTCGCACTCGCAAATGGTCAAACAAATCATCAATCCCGGGAGTGGATATCTGCTTGATAGTTACCTTGTTCACCGTAATCAATACACATACGCAACGCCCCATCCTTCTTCTTTACAAATAACACTGGCGCTCCTGGAGAAACACTGCCTCGATAAAGCCTTTCTCCAAAGAAATCTTTCACCGGTCCTTCAACTCTCTTAACTCGGCGGTGCCATTCTCAGATGGCGGAATAGATATCGGTCGAGTGTCCGCGCCAAATCGATGCAAAACTCAATCTCCTCTCGGGAGGATACCCAAGCTTCGCCCGGGAATACGCCCGAAACTCTCAAACAACCGGACTGATCAAGGTCCAGATCTCACTCGTGATCGAATACCGAACCAAATGGTAAATATACCCTTCCGCATTACCATCTTCCTAGCCTGAGGTAAGAAATAAACCTACCTCTGCGATGCAAGATTCCCTTCCACTCGATAACCGGCCACCAGAAACTCACACGACCGATCCCGGCCCGTGATCGTGCCTTACCCTGCACCCAGTGATACAACATCGAGAAAACCAACGGAAATAAAAACTTAAACATGAACATGAGACAAGATAATAAAACAAAGCCAACCAAACGGTTACCTTCCATTAAAATATATATAAACAACTCTTTCAAACGAATAGTTTAATCCTTTTTACAAAACCCCGCCCACACAAAGGCTGCACTTAAGATTTACAACAACTATGACGGACAGGGCTCGCCATACCCCGAATGTACAAGAACCTACAACTCAGGAACACATACTAAAAGATAAGCCTCCAAGGAACGGAGCTTCCCAATACGCTGAAAGGTGATCCTAAGAGCGGATCGACACCGATGTACTTCTACTGCAGATTTAACGCCGGCCGAGGTCGAGACAACAGTACCAAGTATGTGAAATCAGAATACGGTAAATGAAATCATAATAGTCTATATAAAGCAGAGACATGTATGATGACCAAACTACGACATAACATATAACTAGTTACATCAAGTCGTGACTCACGCCCAAATTATCACTGTGCGTGGAATTTCTTCCTCATCGCCGCAGCTTTATGATATGACAATACCAAGGAGTATACATGAACACCGTGTCCCACCTGTCATAAAACCGTATAGACAAGTATAACTACCAGATCCGACCGTACTCAATAATATAATGCAACCAAAACACGGCCGTCACGGCAAAGCGCGAGCCGACTCATCGGATACCAAGGCCGGCCACGTAGCGACCGGCAAGTACGAGGGTCGACCACTGTGACCAAGGTCAGACACGAGACCGTCACTACACCGAACGGCAAGTGCGAGGGTCGACTACCGATACCAAGGCGAATCGCCACGAGACGGCAAGCACAGAGCCGACCACCGTACCAAGGCGAACAAGAAGAAACCTCATGGAGAGCTAGTCCATAAAAATAACAATTCTTGCACAACCAAGGCTATCACCACAAGCATAAGCAAGTTACGCAACAACAAGCATAGGCAAGTTACACAACACAAGCATAGGCAAGTTACACAACAACCAAGATAGGCAAGTTACACAACACAAGCATAGGCAAGTTACACAACTCAAGTTACTTTCTTTTATGCCAAAGTCCTTTTTAACCTAAAGTACTACGTCGTTAAATTCCTTTTAAAGAGATCCATTCCTTTTATAAAAGTCACCCGATGTCCGTAGTATAAAATAGAGTGACGAATATTGTTAAGTAAACAAAAATGCTTTCCTTTGTAAAAATCAAGTAACAACCTTATTTTCCAAACGCTCAAGTTTGCCTAATTTCAAATGCTCAAGTTTCTCATTTTTAGAAAAGGTCTCGTAGTTCATAGTTTTAATCCTTTAAAACATAATTCTCCTTTAATAATTTGAGAAACATATGCCTTATATGTGAGTAGGTTATTCTTGTTTATAATCGATCTTATTAAGCACCATGATCTAGATATGTAATATCATTTTGTCTCATCTTAGCTTCTATGCGGATGGAGGTTTCTACCGGTTTTAATACGATACATCATTATTCAATACATTTTCCTTTATTACGCCGCAGTGGTCCTGTCGATACACATTCCGATTTCCAAATCAAGAAACATTATCCCTTTAAATAAAACCAAGTACTCATTACTCACGAATGAGGTTTCACACAAACATTCACATTTAAACAAATAAGTTAAGTCTCTTATCTTATAAGATCAAGTCTCTTAACTTCTAACATCAAGAAACCATTTTCTTTACCTCTTAAGACATTATACCTAACTCCCATAAAGCTAGTATAACTTCTTTTTTTAAAACCTTTAAAACCAAGTGTTACTCTCCTTCAAAACGATTTATAAATCTTTTGAAATACGTCAAGTTCTTTATTATAACAAGCGCTTATAATTCACATTAGTTACCTTTTAAAACCACAAAGTATTTTCTTACCTACATAAAGTCGTTATAACCAACTTCCCATAAAGCCGTTATAACACTTTATGTTTTAAAACAATCAAACACAACTAACCCATGTACGCTCACCGTACTACATAGTTCACACATATCATGCCGGAAGAGATAGGAAGAGGTTCACATACCTCGCGACGAGTGCCGACTAATAGCAAAACGCTCCAAGTACTTCAAACCGCTCGCTACTCCTAAGCCACGTGATCGCACCACACGTAGTACTTCAACCTATAAGGCCACAAGGCGCTTATTAACATATAGATCTCATCGCTCCATATTCTACTGAAAATTGTGACAAGACCTCCCGCAACAGCGTAAATCTCCCCCTCTACCGAGGCCGGCTACCAAGCCAACCGGGGGTTTGCACGCCTAACCTGGACGTACAATTCTACTCACGATAATACTACACAAGTTCATCGTAATACCCCATGTAATTACATTCGCTTCTCTTTAAATTCGTGCTTAAGTCAAAAGACATTGCCGCACTATTATGTTCAATTCTATATATAGTATACCTTAACTATATATTCCAACAACATGTAATTTCCAATTACAAATGTAGGTCAAGAGTGTTTACCTCGATAAGCCCAAAATTATCCAAGTTTAATGTCGCTCCTGAGCAAGGTTTAGCTCCTACTCCGAGTGCTCCGACCCGCTCCAACCAACCCTTAGAAGTTCTAACCAACTTCTACTTATAACTTCAACTACGGGTGAAGATTTACTTAGGGTTTCGTTTTAGTGACTGAGGGAAAGTATAACGGTATTTTCTGGGCTAGTATAAGTGTAACCTTGGGAATACTACAAGGTATTTGGGCCAAGGTATTTGGACATAATAACAATACTAGGAGAGTATTTCTATACCACAACAAGGGGTATTTATACGAGACAACTAGGCAGTGGGTACCCTACAAGAAACACCACAAAGGGAGGGGAAACTCTCGCCAAAGGCCACAGAGGAGGAGGGGAGAGGCTTTGGACGAGAACCACAAGAGGGAGGAGGATTTTGAGACTTAGGTAGATAGCTCAATTTTTGGATGAAGAAAGTTCATCAACTAAGGGGGTATTTATACTACAAGCCAAGGCCAACCAATGGCCAAGATTATGCCAAGTGCAAGGCAAGTGTAAGGCCAAGATTTGGGCAAGTGTCCTAAGCCAACTTGCACACAAAATATCCTACCAACTCCCCTTGACCACAAGGCCAATTCGTCCATCACACATTTCCGCCCACTCCCACCAATTAGAGGGTGACAAGTGTCGCCCTCTTGTTGGTCCAAATGTTTCGTCTCTAAAAATCCGCAAAAATCTAAATGACATAGCCGAAATTCCCTACGAAAGTCGTGAAAACGCTTTCGTAAAAACGACTCTAAACGGGTGTTGTGAACAAAATAATTCGCCAAGCCACTTTACACTTCAAAATTTTCTACGCACGCCCCACGCATACTGAAATACGGTATAACATTCTCCTCTTAGAAACCTTCGTCCCGAATGTTCCTTCAAGGTCTCAAAACAAACAGCGCCATAGTCTTCACCGCTATACGCATTTAAAACAATCATGCCACACCGCCACAAAACATACGTTCACTTTTCCCTTTCTCGTAGTACTCGCCACGAACACTCGAACTCGTTCTAGTATCCGTACCCCACTTCGCCAACGCTTCGCTTCCAACCTCGAGTCACTACCTCAAACTTGGTCATCTCACTAACCTCGATTTCCCTAAGGCCATTCCCGCCTTCACGAACTGATTCTCGATCGAACGCGTCCACGAACTCATACGATGGTCATCTAAACTGGGCCTAGCACCCTCGTGACCTACCACCAAGGGACCACCCGAATCGACCCCACCCCAAACTGGTTACTGGGTTGACCCGCAAATGGTCCTCAACCCGACCCCAACCGCGCCAACTCTTGTTCCCGATCCTAACAATCTTACTATTTCACATCATGAAAGCTACCACTTCCATCTCACACTACCCGTGACTTACCCTTTTCACTAACTGTGTTTCTAAATCACATTTTAGCACAAAGCTATCCAAACATAACATTAAACACATCAACAACATCAATACAAACAAAACTCTGAGGTTAAGGATATACAAACTAGGCGGTTCAAGGACCGCTAAAACTGGAACTCCCACCGCGACCTCTACCGGGCCTTCCAGGTATACGAACATCCTGCACTGGCTACGGAAGGTGAAGAACCCATAGAATCGCTCTAGTAGTCCATGCTATCCTACCAGTGCTACCCCTGTCGGGACATCTCTTTGCAGATGGCCCCTGTTGCCGCAAAAATAACAATCTCCCGAGTTTAGTACGACACTCTCCTTTATGAAGCTTTCCAACGCGCCACCGAGACAAGGGCAACCTCATCCGGCGAGCACTCATGCTCCTCAAAATCTGAAACACAGGAGCCCGACCGCTCCGAATATCCCACCGGCCCCGGCTGCGGAGGACCACTGCGATGGCGGAGGTACATAACTAGTCTGCTGCCGGGCGGTCCGCCTCGAAAGTCACCAAAGGACCTCTGTTCGCCTCTTCGGCGACCTTGGTCATTCCGTCGATTTATCCTCTCCTCACATCCCAGTGCATAAGCCTGCATGCGGGCAATGTCCATGCCCGGCTGAAGAGCTACACCCGAACAACTCTCGGCTAGGTGATCATCGAGCCCTGTAACAAATCGGTGCACTCGATCCTCCATACTAGCTACCAACGCGGGGACGTCACGCCAATGAGTCGAACTCACATTGTACTCCCGAACCGTCGCGGATTCGCCGCAACACCAAAAATCTGTCTGCCCGAGCCCTCCTCATCTGTGGAGGCAAGAAATGTGCAAGGAATGCCTCTGAGAACTCGTCCCATATAGCTGGAAGTGCATTCTCTCCCCGGGACAGCTCCCACGAATCAAACCAGTCGACTGCGGTATCACGCAGCTGATGTGAACCTAGGACCACCGGTCTCCGATGCCTCGATTACTCATGATCCGTAGAATCGTTTGATGAACTCCTGCGGATCATCCTCAGGCCTCGACCCATAAAACTCTGGCGGCCTACAACTCAGAAAATCCCGTAGCCTCGAACTATCTAATCTAGGGTGAACCATCGTGCTCTTCGGAACTGCTGCGTCGGCCCTATCCTCAAGTCTGCCTGACCAACCCGCCATTAATCGCCTCCTTGTAACTCATCTCCTCTGCCTGCATCGGGGATCGAGGCTCAGTATTGTGGTCTCTGCGCTTGCTCTCGCAGCCTCCTCTGTGCTTGCCCTTCGGGCCGGGTTGCCTTACGCGGAGGCATAATCGTAAAACGGCGTATGTCGGAGGGTCCAATCTTATCACACACACTCTAAGGCACGATCTCGTAATGAGAAGAATGGAAACCAATCCTACATGTCCTATAGCCTCCTCGATTATAGATGTGGTGCACAACACACCGATAATCAAGACTCTACTAGACACGGCGTAGACACTTTCCGAGGATTAATCGCTCGATACCACTTTTGTCACTTTGTCGCGAGCCTTGCTCAGGCGACCCAACAAATGGTACCGGCTGCTGCGATCCTCGAGGCATGCCCTACGGCCCTTCTCGTGATGTGCCATACGGAGAGCCACGGTTGGTGCTGTTTCGTGGTAGAGCTCGCCTCTTTATACGCTCGGCCGGGGAGGTCGATAACAGTACCAAGTATGTGAAATCAGAATACGATAAATGAAATCATAATAGTCTATATAAAGCGGGAGACATGTATGATGACCAAACTACAAGACATAACATATAACTAGTTACATCAAGTCGTGACTCACGCCTCCAAATTATCACTCGTGCGTGGAATTTCTTCCTCATCTGGCGATTTATGATATGACAATACCAAGGAGTATACATGAACACGTGTCCCACTGTGTCATAAAAACCGTATAGGACAAGTATAACTACCAGATCCGACCGTACCAATAATATAATGCAACCAAAACACGAAGCCGTCACGGGGCAAGTGCGAGCCGACTCAGGATACCAAGGCGGTCACGTGGTGGCCGGGGCAATCTGGTGACCACCGAGGACCAAGGCGTATCACGAGACCGTCACTACTGAGCAGAGGGCAAGTCACGGTGACTACCGATACAAGGCGAATCGATCGCGAGGCGGGCAATCGAGCCAAACCACCGGGTACCAAGGCGAACGAAGAAACCTCATGGAGAGCTAGTCCATAAAAATAACAATTCTTGCACAACCAAGGCTATCACCACAAGCATAAGCAAGTTACGCAACAACAAGCATAGGCAAGTTACACAACACAAGCATAGGCAAGTTACACAACAACCAGTATAGGCAAGTTACACAACACAAGCATAGCAAGTTACACAACTCAAGTTACTTTCTTTTATGCCAAAGTCGGGTTTTAACCCTAAAGTACTACGTACGTTAAATTCCTTTTAAAGAGATCCATTCCTTTTATAAAAGTCACCCGATGTCCGTAGTATAAAAATAGAGTGACGAATATTGTTAAGTAAACAAAAATGCTTTCCTTTGTAAAAATCAAGTAACAACCTTATTTTCCAAACGTTCAAGTTTGCCTAATTTCAAATGCTCAAGTTTCTCATTTTTAGAAAAGGTCTCGTAGTTCATAGTTTTAATCCTTTAAAACATAATTCTCCTTTAATAATTTGAGAAACATATGCCTTATATGTGAGTAGGTTATTCTTGTTTATAATCGATCTTATTAAGCGACCATGATCTAGGATATGTAATATCATTTTGTCTCATCTTAGCTTCTATGCGGATGGAGGTTTCTACTTGGTTTTAATACGATACATCATTATTCAATACATTTTCCTTTATTATTTGCGATTGGTGCAGTCGATACATTCGATTTCCAAATCAGTAAAACATTATCCCTTTAAATAAAACCAAGTACTCATTACTCACGAATGAGGTTTCACACAAACATTCACATTTAAACAAATAAGTTAAGTCTCTTATCTTATAAGATCAAGTCTCTTAACTTCTAACATCAGTAAACCATTTTCTTTACCTCTCTTAAGACATTATACCTAACTCCCCATAAAGCTAGTATAACTTTTTTTTAAAACCTTTAAAACCAAGTGTTACTCTCCCTTCAAAACGATTTATAAATCTTTTGAAATACGTCAAGTTCTTTATTATAACAAGCCAGTTATAATTCACATTAGTTACCTTTTAAAACCACAAAGTATTTTCTTACCTACATAAAGCTGTTATAACCAACTTCCCATAAAGCCGTTATAACACTTTATGTTTTAAAACAATCAAACACAACTAACCCATGCGTCTACCGTGCTACATAGTTCACACATATCATCTTTGGAAGAGATAGGAAGAGGTTCACATACCTCGCGACGAGTGCTTAGACTAATAGCAAAACGCCCAAGTACTTCAAACCGTCGGCTACTCCTTAAGCCACGTAGATCGCACCACACGTGGTACTTCAACCTATAAGGCCACATGCGCTTATTAACATATAGATCTCATCGCTCCATATTCTCTGAGAAAATTCTAGCAAGCCTCCCCCCAATGGCAGCGTAAATCTCCTCCTCTCACGAGGTAGCTACCAAGCCAACCAGGGGGGGGGTTTGCACGTCTAACCGGACGTGTACAATTCTACTCACAGTAATACTACACAAGTCTACTGTAATACAGTCCTATGTAATTACAGTTCAGTTCTCTTTAAATTCAGGCTTAAGTCAAAAGACATTGCCGCACTATTATGTTCAATTCTATATATAGTATACCTTAACTATATATTCCAACAACATGTAATTTCCAATTACAACAGAAGGTCAAGAGTGTTTACCTCGATAAGCCCAAAATTATCCAAGTTTAATGTCGCTCCTGAGCAAGGTTTAGCTCCTACTCCGAGTGCTCCGACCCGCTCCAACCAACCCTTAGAAGTTCTAACCAACTTCTACTTATAACTTCAACTACGGGTGAAGATTTACTTAGGGTTTCGTTTTAGTGACTGAGGGAAAGTATAACGGTATTTTCTGGGCTAGTATAAGTGTAACCTTGGGAATACTACAAGGTATTTGGGCCAAGGTATTTGGACATAATAACAATACTAGGAGAGTATTTCTATACCACAACAAGGGGTATTTATACGAGACAACTAGGCTAGGGGTACCCGGCAAGAAACACCACAGGAGGAGGAAACTCTCGGCCAAAGGCCCTTTAGGAGGGGAGGAGAGGCTTTGGACGAGAACCACAAGAGGGAGGGAGTATTTTGAGACTTAGGTAGATAGCTCAATTTTTGGATGAAGAAAGTTCATCAACTAAGGGGGTATTTATACTACAAGCCAAGGCCAACCAATGGCCAAGATTATGCCAAGTGCAAGGCAAGTGTAAGGCCAAGATTTGGGCAAGTGTCCTAAGCCAACTTGCACACAAAATATCCTACCAACTCCCCTTGACCACAAGGCCAATTCGTCCATCACACATTTCCGCCCACTCCCACCAATTGAGGGTGACAAGTGTCGCCTCTTGTTGGTCCAAAATGTTTCGCCTCTCGGAAAAATCCGCAAAAATATAAATGACATAGCCGAAATTCCCTACGAAAGTCAGAAAACGTTTCGTCGAAAAACGACTCTAAACGGGTGTTGTGAACAAAATAATTCGGCCAAGCCACTTTACACTTCAAAATTTTCTACGTACGTCCTTACGTACATACTCTGGAAATACGGGGTATAACAAAACCGGAACCGAACTAACCTCTCTCTGCAGTCCACATTGGCATAGCAAAACGCTAGCCAATCCATACCCATAATCACATCGAAGTCCGTCATATCCAACTCTATCAAGTCGCCAGAGTCGGCGGTGTATATAGTCATTAGGCAAGCCTTATACACTCGCCACCACCGAATCACCTAGGCGTAGCCACCTCAAAAGGTCTTATGGACTCTGCTCTATCCCTACTCTGCGCAATATGAGGAGATATATAAGACAAGGTAGAACTGGATCTATCAAAGCATATACATCACAAGAAGAAACCAATAATGTACTGTGGCGACATCGGTGGCGCCTCCTCGGTCCTGACGATCGGACATAGCATAGATGCGGTTCGAGGACCTGGAACTAGAACCCCGCCACGACCCTGCCGCGGCTGCTGGCGTGAACACCCCGCCTCGGGCGCATAACGAAGATGAAGACCCAAAGAATCGAATCGTCGGTGAGCCATAGCATTTTCGCGCCTCGGTCTGACAATCTCTCTTCAAATGGCCTGCGTCACAAGAGTAACAAGCTCACGGAGGAACACGACACCTCCATAATGGCAATCACCACATCGACCACACCGAGGCATAGGTGGCCTCATCCGCCGGAACTCGTCCATCCCGAAACTCGGCCTTGGAACCCTGTCCGCTCCCGAATACTCATGCGTCCGAAGATGATGGAGGAGCGCTCGGGCCGCGTGGTGCAAATGCAGTCTGGCTTTGGGGTTGTCTACCCTAAAACTACCGAGGACCTGCTGTCTGGCCTCTTCTCGCGATACTGCCGATCCGTCGGCCCTGCGTTCACACCTAAGTGCGTATATGCATGCGGGCAATGTCCGTGCGGTGAAGAGCCACCGTGCAACTCTCGGCCAAGTGATCATCGAGTCTGTGACATAGCGGTGCACCTGTGCTCCATGCGCTACTAAAGCGGGCGCATCACAGACGATGGTCAAACTCCACATTGTACTCCGAACCGCCCGCCTATACGTCTCGGTGTCAAAATCTATCGGCCGAGCCGTTATACCGTATTTCGGGTATATGCGTGAGGCGTGCGTGAAAAGTTTGAGCCTTAAAGTAGGCGAAAATTTTGTGCATAACACCCAAAAAGAATCGTTTCGGATGAAACGTTTTACAAAGCTTGCGTAAGGAAAATTCGGCTATGTCATTTATTATTTTTGCGGATTTTTAGAGATGTAATATTTTAGACCAGCGGGAGGGTGACATGTGTCACCTCAAAAGTGGGCGGCGAGGGCTTGATTTGCGTTTTTGTCACGACCCGATTCCGGCGTGGCCCGTGCCTACCGGGCACCACTAGTGATACAACATCAGTAATGTCAGAACATAAAACAATACAAGACATATTATGAAATATGAAACAATAATCGAGAAAAACTTGTCTTTCGGCATATATATAAATAACAACTTTTTCCAACATGAGCAGTTTTAATCCTTTTTACAAACCCCCACACTTGTGATTTCTACAGGACCTAAGAAATGATACGACAACAATGGCGGGGACGGGGCCCGCCATACCTGAATGTAAACACCTACAACAACGGGGACTATACGGCTGATAAGCCTCGGAGAAAGCGGAGCTTTCCCATGTATCTGTGACCCTAAGGCGAGGATCGATGGCGGTGTACCTTTACTGCGGCGTGAACGCAGCCCCGAAGGAGGTCGATCTAACAGTGCAGTATGTGAAACAAACAAAATAAATAAATCGTAAATGAAATCATAGTAGTCTATACAAAGCGGGAGACATGTATGATAACCAAACTACGATTCACCATAAATAGCGATGCGTGTCAAGTCGGGGACTCGCCTCAAAGTCATCACTCCGATATAACTATGGGTCTCGAGCCCATAACATCAATCATGCGTGGAATACCTTCTCCTCGCTGGCCGATGCATGATAGAAAAACACCAAGGAATACACATGAACACGAGTCCCACTTGTGTCCAACTAAAACCGTGCGGGGTAAATGCGAAGGCATGGCCGACTACTAACACCAGCAGTACCAACAAGGTCGTGGCGTATCATAAGATATGTCTGAACCGTCACATGATCAAAGCGGCCACTTGCCCGCATGATCTAATGTCGGCGTCTAGTCACTGGAACTTCCGCGACTCCGCGTAGGCCAATCTCATCGGCCGCGTGAGGTATTCCCGCATCGAGGTAGCTACTCCCGGCGTCGCACGGACTTTCGAGTCGCATGGCCACAAGGACCGCGTGCCCATAAAGGGCGACACTAACACGGAACTCTCGTAGCTCGCATAGGCCCCGGGACCGCGTGAGGTATTCTCGAATCATGGTCCCGGACCGCTGAGTCTACCCGCGTCGGAGGCGACAACCGGAATCACCTCAAGAGATGAATGCCACAATACTATCATAACGGTGATAGTTAATAAGCACAATCAAGGAAACCCCTTTACACAAACATCACAAGATACTAACACACGTAGCATCCTAACACGTTTACTTATCAAAGCAACAAGAAAGTATTACAAGGCTATCACAAACCAATACAATCAAGTTATTCACACAAGGTACTTTCTACTAACAAGTTCGGGTATCTATCCCCAAAGTACTTCACACATTAAATCTTAAAAAAAGATCTGTTTCTTTCACATAAGTCACACAATACCCGTAGTAAAAAAATAGAGTGGTATCCTTTTAAGAAAACCAAAACTCTTACCTTTGTAAAATCAAGTAACAACATTATTTTCCAAACGTCAAGTTTGCCTAATTTCAAATGTTCACGTTTCTTATTTTAGAAAGGTTTCGCGATTCATAGTCTTATTCATTTAAGAATATAATTCTCTTTTAAACAATCGAGAAACATAAGTCTTATGTGAGTAGGATATTCTTGTTTATAACAATCTTATTACAATGACCATGATCTAGGAAATATCATTTTGTCTCATCTTAGCTTATGCGGATGGAAGTTTCTCTTTGTTTTAATAATACTTAATTATTCAAAACATTTCCTTTATTAACGTATGCAGTGGTTTGTCGATACATTCGATTTCAAATCGAGAAAGCATTCTTAAGCCGTTATACCTAACTTCCCATAAAGCTAGTATAACTCTTAAGTTTTCAAACACCAAGTATTACTTCTCCTTTCAAAATGATTCAAAAATCTTTTGAAATACTTCAAGTTCTTTCTTATCATATAACAAGCGGTTATAGTTCAAATCGATTACCTTTTAAAAACCATGTATTTTCTTACTAACATAAAGTCATTATAACCAACTTCCCATAAAGCGTTATAACACTTTATGTTTTAAACCACTCAAACACATTTAGCACGTATGCGTCTACCGTACTACATAGTTCACACATATCATGCTAGAAGAGATAGGAAGAGGTTCACATACCTCGCGACGAGTATCGACTAATAGCAAAAGCGCTCCAAACGATCGGCTACTCCTTAAGCCAAGTGGATCATTCCACACGTAGCACTTCAACCTATAAGGCCACAAGTGACTTATTAACATCGTAGAACATTCTACGTAAAATTCGACCTCCCCCACCGCCAGCGCCATCTCCTCTCTATCGAGGCGGCTGAAGCCAACCGGGGTTATACATCTAACGACGGTACAATTCTACTATACCGTAATACTACACAAGTCTCTGTCTGATCCCATGTAAAAACAGATTGATTCGATTCCTTATTCTTGAGCTTAAGTCAAAAGACATTGCCAACAACTACGTTGATTCTATATATAGTATACTTCAACTATATATTCTAACAACATGTAATATCCAATTACAATAGGGGACAAGATAATTACCTCGATAAGCCCATAATTATCCGAGTTTAAAGTCGATCCTTAGCAATGTTTCGCTCTACGGGTGCTCCGTCGCTCCAAACAACCCTTAGAAGGTCGAACCAACTTCTCCAAAGCACTCCAACTCACCCTGGAGATTGGCCTTAGGGTTTCGGTTGTGTGACTGACGGGAAGTATAATAGTATTCCGGGCTTTTCGTATAGGTATAACCTTAGAATACCACAAGGTATAAGGCTAAGGTATTGGGCGTTATAACAATACTTTTGAGAGTATTTCTCAACCAAGGGGGGGTACCCCACGAGAACACCCCAAGGTAGGGGGGGGTGCTCTCGGCCAAGGGCTACTAGGAAGGGAGAGGGTGCTCTCGGCCACAAGGCCACGTGAAAGGGGAGGAGGCTCTTGGACGAGAGTCAACAAGAGGGAGGAGAGGGGTTCTCAAGACTTAGAGATTTGAGGGATGAAGAAGTCTTCAAAGGGAGGGGGGGTATTTATAGGGTAAGCAAAGGCCAACCAAGGGCCAAGATCTAGCCAAGTGCTATGCAAGTGTAGGGCCAAGATGTGCCCAAGTGCCCCCTAGTCCCTACTCCACAAATCCCTCACAAAATATCTCACCAACTTGACCCTTCAAACGTCGAGGGTGGCGTCCAACTCCACCAACTTGAGGTGACAAGTGTCGCCCTCTCGTTGGTCCAAAACATTTCATCTCTCGGAAAAATCCATAAAAATAAGAAAAGACCTAGCCGAATTTTCCCTCGTAAGTTATGTAAAGCGTTTAGTCGAAACGACTCTAACGGTGTTGTCCACAAATGTCATTCGGCCAAGGCACCTAGGCGGGGGTGACACGTGTCACCCTCCTATTGCCCAAAATAAAACATCTTCCGAAAATATCCACACTGGCCAAACTCTCGACAACAAAGGGGGCCCCACAAAACCGTACATTTCTCCCGTGGGCCCAGCGTGACCATTTCCAAAATAAAATTCCATAATTCTCTAATATTCCAGAAGTCGAATACCAAATCGGGAATCAATTCCCATTAACGAACCTTTTTCCTTCACAAAAGCGGAAACTTTTCCGTGGAAAAATCGCCTCTTTCTTCCTTTCCAATCTTTACGTCATGTATTCTCGCATGCGTGCGTCCCGCTTACATACCACGGAACTACGGTATAACATTCTTCCCCTTAGAAACATTCGTCCAATGTTCCTTCTAAGTCTCAAAGCGAGCGCGTGCGGTATAGTCTTCACTACTATACTTACGAAACAATCCGCCACGGTGGCGTAAATACCCACGCAAAATACCTACATCCAAGTCCACGAGGAAACACCTCTAACATCACCACCAATAATACTACTTTTGTCACTTTGTCGCGAACCTTGCTCCAACGACCCAACAAATGGTACCGGGCTGCATGCGATCACTGAAGCTGTCGTACACTCGAATTCTTACCATATTTCTGATACTGCTTTAGTATCCAAAACTCGGGGTTACTATCTCTAACGAGGTCATCATTAACTGGGAACATTATGGATGGATCTTGATACTTTCCGAACATAACAATACGAAAGACCGGACGCCCTTCCTCCTAAGTCGGACGGCAAATGCTAACATATAGGCAACTGGCCTATTCTTCACATGAACTCACAAAGGCCCAAAGTAACTCGGGCTAAGTTCTTACATTTCCACAACTCGTCACACCCTAAGGGTGGTACTTTCAAGAAGACCGACCGTCGACTCGAACTCTGGCGTCGTCGCCGATTATCATACGATTCCTCCGTGCCGTAACTTCTTCTAGACAAGCTTCTCACTATCCACGATCTGTGGAACAAGATCAACCAACTATCTGAACCCCGCCAACATCGAACCAATCGGCCGGCAACTTGCATTCCTTCCTGAAGGCTTCATAAGGCGACATCCGATCACGAAATGGTAGCTTAAACACTCACCGGCCGGACAACGATCTTCACGGCTACCCATCGGCCCGACCACGGTCGAGCATCCACGAACTTCGTCGTTGGTTAACTAAACTTGGGCCTAGCACCCTCGTGACCCTACCACTGGCGGGACCACGCGGCGGACCCGCGCCATACATGCCGCGGGTTGACCGCAGCGTGGCCTCAACCCGACGGCAACGCGCACAATACTAGCTCCCGTCGGAACAATCTCACTAATCACGTTACGAAAACCTAGCGGTCTTCTTAGCTCAACCACCCTCTTCATTTCACACTACTTGGGACTATCCCCGAACACACTCACGTGCACTATGCACTCCTATAAAGTCAAACATAAACATACGTCTGCAGAGATGGCCTTACCTCTAAGGTCTTTGCGTATAAAGCTCTAAGGCTCACACTTTCTCTATCCTCCAAAATCTTACTCGGTTAACCCACCATGATTTCTAATCACAACTAACACACTGCTATCAGAACATAGCACTTAAGGTATACTCACCTTGAAAGTCACCGAAGGACCTTGCTGCTCTGGCCCTCTTCTGCTGTCCTTGGTTAACCCGTCGATCTCTACGTTTCTCGGCCTGCTGCGCATAAGCCCGCACACAGGCCATGCTCAAGCCCAACTGAAGAATTACTCTTGCACAACCCTTTCTTAGGTAGTCATCAAGACTCGTGGTACATCGGTATAATCTCTGGTAGCCAAATCCATGGCTAGTAACAGGGTCGCCTCTCTGCAATCTATATTCTCTGTTCCCAATCGTGGAACTGAAGGTTCAAATATCATGGCCGCAGTAGGAACTGCCGTCGCCGTGCTAAACTCTGCTGGGGCTAGTGACGTCGCAGAAATCCCCGAATGAAGCACTACCCTAGGTAATGATTGGGCCTGTGCCCTCGCAACCCTCTGTATTCTACTCACAGCTCCCTCGGCTGCCTTGCCCTCCTGGGCCCGGGTTGCCCTACGCGGAGGCATAACGGTAAGGGAAAGAAATACGTTTAGAGGGTCCAACTTAAAACACAGCTCTAAGGCACGACCTCAGAGTGAGAAGAATAGAAACCAATCCTAAAATATCCTATAGCCTCCTGATTATTGGCGTGGTGCACAACACACCGATAATCAAGACTTCTTGGATACGATGCGTAGACACTTTCCGAGGATTAATCGCTCGATACCACTTTTGTCACGACCCGATTCGGGCGTGGTAGTGCCTTACCCGGGCACCCTGGTGATACAACATCGAGTAATCAATGAACATAAAACAATACAAGACATATTATGAAATATGAAACAATAATCGAGAAAAACTTGTCTTTCGTATATATAAATAACAACTTTTTCCAACATGAGCAGTTTTAATCCTTTTACAAACCACGCTTGCAACAAGTACTACGCACTTCTAGAAATGATACGACAACAATGGCGGGACGGGGCCCGCCATACCTGAATGTAAACACCTACAACAACGGGGACTATACCATTGATAAGCCTCCGAGAAAGCGGAGCTTTCCACACGTGACTGTGACCCTAAGAGCGAGGATCAATGGCGGTGTACCTTTACTGCGGCATGAACGCAGCCCCCGAAGGAGTCGATCTGGCAGTGCAAAGTATGTGAAACAAACAAAATAAATAAATACTGTAAATGAAATCATAGTAGTCTATACAAAGCAGGAGACATGTATGATAACCAAACTACAGTTCACCATAAATAAGCAGTCGTGTCAAGTCAGGGACTCACGCCCTCAAAGTCATCACTCCAATATAACTATGGGTCTCAAGCCCATAACATCAATCATGCGTGGAATACCTTCCTCACCGTGATCTATGATAGAAAAACACCAAGGAATACACATGAACACCAGGTCCCACCTGTGTCCAACTAAAACCGTACAGGGTAAGTACGAAGGCATAGCCGACTACTAACACCCACAGTACCAACAAGGTCATGAACTGTATCATAAGATCTGTCTAGACCGTCACATGATCAAAGCTGGCCACTTGCCCGCGTATCTAATGTGCGCGTCTAGTCCTGGAACTTCCGCACTCGCGTAGGCCAATCTCATCGGCCCGCATGAGGTATTCCCGCATCGAGGGTAGCTACTCCCGGCATCGCCCCGACTTTCGAGTCCGCGTAGCCACGCGGACCGCATGCCCATAAAGGGCGCGCTAACACGGAACTCTCGTAGCTCGCGCATAGGCCCCGGGACCCGCATGAGGTATTCTCGAATCATGGTCCCGCATCGCTGAGTCTACCCGCGTCGGAGGCGGCTTAACCCCGGAATCACCTCGAGATGAATGCCACAATACTATCATAACGATGATAGTTAATAAGCACAATCAAGGGAAACCCCTTTACACAAACATCACAAGATACTAACACACGTAGCATCCTAACACGTTTACTTATCAAAGCAACAAGAAAGTATTACAAGGCTATCACAAACCAATACAATCAAGTTATTCACACAAGGTACTTTCTACTAACAAGTTCGGTATCTATCCCCAAAGTACTTCACATTAAATCTTAAAAAAGATCTGTTTCTTTCACATAAGTCACACAATACAGTAGTAAAAAATAGAGTGGCCTTTTAAGAAAACCAAAACTCTTACCTTTGTAAAATCAAGTAACAACATTATTTTCCAAGCGTCCAAGTTTGCCTAATTTCAAATGTTCACGTTTCTTATTTTAGAAAGGTTTATGATTCATAGTCTTATTCATTTAAGAATATAATTCTCTTTTAAACAATCGAAACATAAGTCTTATGTGAGTAGGATATTCTTGTTTATAACAATCTTATTACAATGACCGTGATCTAGGAAATATCATTTTGTCTCATCTTAGCTTATGCGGATGGAAGTTTCTCTTGGTTTTAATAATACTTAATTATTCAAAACATTTCCTTTTATTAACTGCGATGGTTTGTCGATACACATTACGATTTCGAAATCGATAAAGCATTCTTAAGCCGTTATACCTAACTTCCCATAAAGCTAGTATAACTCTTAAGTTTTCAAACACCAAGTATTACTTCTCCTTTCAAAATGATTCAAAAATCTTTTGAAATACTTCAAGTTCTTTCTTATCATATAACAAGCGCTTATAGTTCAAATCAGTTACCTTTTAAAAACCACATGTATTTTCTTACTAACATAAAGCTGTTATAACCAACTTCCCATAAAGCCGTTATAACACTTTATGTTTTAAACCACTCAAACACATTTAGCACATGTACGTCTACCGTACTACATAGTTCACACATATCATGCTAGAAGAGATAGGAAGAGGTTCACATACCTCGCGACGAGTATCGACTAATAGCAAAACGCTCCAAACAGTCGGCTACTCCTTAAGCCAAGTGGATCATTCCACACGTAGCACTTCAACCTATAAGGCCACAAGGCGCTTATTAACATCGTAGAACATTCTACAGAAAATTCGGCAGCACCTCCCCACACGCAAATCTCCTCTCTATCGAGGCGGCTACCAAGCCAACCGGGGGTTATACATCTAACCGAGCAGGTACAATTCTACTATACCGTAATACTACACAAGTCTCTGTCTGATCCATGTAAAAACAATTCGATTCGATTCCTTATTCTTGGGCTTAAGTCAAAAGACATTGCCAACAACTACGTTGATTTATATATATACTATACTTCAACTATATATTATATAAAAATGTAATTTCCAATTTAAATAGGGGGAAAAGATAATTTCCTCGATAAGCCCATAATTATCCGAGTTTAAAGTCGATCCTTAGCAATGTTTCGCCTCCTGCGGGTGCTCCGTCGCTCAAACAACCCTTAGAAGTTCTAACCAACTTCTACAAAGCACTCCAACTAACCATGGAGATTTTCCTTAGGGTTTCGGTTTTGTACTGTGGGAAGTATAATAGTATTTCGGGCTTTTCGTATAGGTATAACCTTAGAATACCACAAGGTATAAGGCTAAGGTATTGGGCATTATAACAATACTTTTGAGAGTATTTCTCAACCAAGGGGGGGGGGTACCCCACGAGAACACCCCAAGGTAGGGGGGGTGCTCTCGGCCGAAGGGCCTACTAGGAAGGGGAGAGGGTGCTCTCGGCCACAAGGCCACATGAAAGGGGAGGAGGCTCTTGGGCGAGAGAGTCAACAAGAGGAGGAGAGGGGTTCTCAAGACTTAGAGATTTGAGGGATGAAGAAGTCTTCAAAGGGAGGGGGGTATTTATAGGGTAAGCAAAGGCCAACCAAGGGCCAAGATCTAGCCAAGTGCTATGCAAGTGTAGGGCCAAGATGTGCCCAAGTGCCCCCTAGTCCCTACTCCACAAATCCCTCACAAAATATCTCACCAACTTGACCCTTCAAACGTCCAAGGGTGGCCGTCCAACTCCACCAACTTGAGGGTGACAAGTGTCGCCCTCTCGTTGGTCCAAAACATTTCATCTCTCGGAAAAATCCGCAAAAATAAGAAAAGACCTAGCCGGAATTTTCCCTCGAAGTTATGTAAAGCGTTTAGTCGAAACGACTCTACAGGGTGTTGTGCACAAATGCCATTCGGCAAGCCACCTAGGCGGGGTGACACGTGTCACCCTCCTATTGGCCCAAAATAAAACATCTTCGAAAATATCCACAATGGCCAAAATCTCAAAACAAAGTGGGCCCACAAAACAGTAAATTTCTCCGTGGGCCCACGTGACCATTTCCGAAAATAAAATTCCATAATTCTCTAATATTCCAGGAAGTCCGAATACCAAATCTGGGAATCCAATTCCCATTAACGAACCTTTTTCCTTCACAAAAACCGGAAACTTTTCCGTGGAAAAATCGCCTCTTTCTTCCTTTCCAATCTTTCTGTCGTATTCTCGTACGTACGTCCTCGCTTACATACCCTGGAACTACGGGGTATAACATTTTTTGTGTTGAATTTTTGGTTCAAGGAGTTGGTAGGATATTTGTGATAGTTGGTGTGGTAGATGGATAAGGTACACATGGGTAAATCCTAGCCCTACACTTGCACCACACTTGTCTTCATCTTGGACATTGGTTGGCCATTGCTTGACCTATAAATACCCCCTCTTAGTTGATGAACTTCTTCATCCAAAAATTGTTCTAAGTCTTGAAAGACCTCTCCCCCCCTTTGTGTTGAAGTTCTCGTCCTAGCCTCCCCCTCCCCCTTGGCCGAAAGTACCCCCTGCCTAGTTGTGCTGTAGAAAATACCCCTTGGTAGAAATACTTCTCCAAGTATTGTTATAATGCCAAAATACCTTAGCCCATATACCTTGTAGTATTCCCAAGGTTACCTCTATACGAAAAGCCCGGAAAATACTACTATACTTTCCTTTAGCCACTAAACGAAACCCTAAGGAAATCTTCATAGTTGGTTGAAGTATTTAAGTAGAAGTTGGTTAGAACTTCTAAGGGTTGTTTGGAGCGGGTTGGAGCACCCGGAGTAGGAGCTAAACCTTGCTCAGGATCGACATTAAACTTGGATAATTTTGGGCTTACCGAGGTAAATAATCCTATCCTTCTATTGTAATTGGAAATTACATATTGTAGTAGTATAGATTTGAATATAAGATACATAGAAGGATATTACAGAAGAGAATTGAACTGTAATAGAAGGATATTACAGAAAAGAATTGAATAGATCACATCAGAAGAATATTAAAAAGAAGATTAAAGCTTTTTACATAGAATTTGTATTTCTGATGAACTTATAACCGTTGTTGGTTGAATGTTCTGCGAGTAGCATGTACTACTTGGAAGGTGGACAAGGCTAGCCGGGTTATAGCCGTGGAGCGTTTTGCTAATAGTCGATAATCGTCGAGGTATGTGATTCTTCCTATCCTCTTGAGCATGATATTTTAAAGAATATATATATATATAGTGCGGTAGACGTCGTGTGTTAATCGAACGTAGTTGTACGGCAATGTCTTTTGACTTAAGCACGAATAATAAGAATCGGAAGTATTTTAAAAGAATACATATATAGTACGGTTGACGTACGTGTGTTAACTGAATGTAGTTTTACGGCAATGTCTTCTGACTTAAGCCTGAATAATAAGAATCTGGAAGTATTTTAAAAGAATACATATATAGTACGGTGAGCGTCGTGTGTTAATCGAATGTAGTTTTACGGCAATGTCTTTTGACTTAAGCCCTGAATAATAAGAATCTTGAAGTATTTCAAAAGAATTAAGAATCCTTTTTGAAAGAAGAATAATACTTGGTTTGAAAGCTTAAGAGTTATACTAGCTTTATGGGAAGTTAGGTATGACGACTTAAGAGAGATAAAAAGAATGGTTTATTGATTTTAAGAAGTTATGAGACTCGATCTTAAAGAAGA
The DNA here is from genome assembly GCA_029844215.1 of Przewalskia tangutica. Taxonomy (NCBI): domain Eukaryota; kingdom Viridiplantae; phylum Streptophyta; class Magnoliopsida; order Solanales; family Solanaceae; genus Przewalskia; species Przewalskia tangutica. The sequence goes on along the minus strand of CM056737.1, from coordinate 41,053,486 downwards.
GACTTGACTTAAATGAATTAATATGAATTTTGTGTGAAACCTCATTCGTGAGTAATGAGTACTTGTTTTGTTTAAAAGGAATAATGTTTCTTGATTTGAATCGAATGAGTATCGACAAACCACTGCGGCGTTAATAAAGAGAAATGTTTTGACTAATTAAGTATTATTGAAACCGGTAGAAACCTCCATCTGCATAGAAGCTAAGATGAGACAAAATGATATTACATTTCCTAGATCATGCCGCTTTAATAAGATTGATTTTGAACAAAATAACCTACTCACATATAAGACATATGTTTCTCAAATTGTTTAAAAGAGAATTATATTCTTAAGCGATTAAGACTATGAACTACGAAAACCTTTCTAAAATAAGAGACTTAAGTACTTGAAATTAGGCAAACTTGAACTTATGGAAAAGAATGTTGTTACTTGATGTTGAAAAGGAAAGTGTTTTGGTTTACCTAAAAATGTGAGTCACTCTATTTTAATACTACGGGTATCGGGTGACCTTTATAAAAGAACTGGATCTTTTAAAAAAAGAATTTAACGTACGAAATACTTTGGGGTCAGAACCTGGACGATGGCATAAAATAACCTTGAGTTGTGTGTAACTTTCCTATGCTTGTGGTGATAGCCTTTGTTGTGCAAATGTTGTATTTCTATGCTACCGAGTCCCATGAGATGGGCCGGGACACATATTCCATTTGATTCTTCACCGAGTCCCATGAGATGGGTCGGGACACGTATTCCACATGATTCTTCACCGAGTCCCATGGGATGGGCCGGGACACGTATTCCACCTGATTCTTTACCGAGTCCCATGGGATGGGCCGGGACACGTATTCTACATGATTCTTTACCGAGTCCCATGGGATGGGCCGGGACACGTATTCCACAAGATTTGTACCTAGACTGCCGACAGTGAGGAAGGAGTTCCACGGGCATGAGGGATGACTTGAGGGCGTGAGTCCCTGACTTGACATGACTTCTTTTATGTTGTGAACTGTAGTTTGGTTATCATACATGTCTCCTGCTTTATATAGACTATTATGATTTCATTTACGATATTTCTGATTTCACATACTTGGTACTGTTGTCGACCTCCTTCGGCTGCGTTCACGCCGCAGTAGAGGTACATCGGTTGTGGATCCTCGCCATAGGATCACGATTCGTGTTGGGAAGCCCCGTTTCTTGAGGCTTATCTTTTGGTATGTTACCCGAGTGCAGAGTCTTGTACATTCGGGTATGGCGGGGCCCTGTCCGTCATAGTTGTTGTCACTTTCTTAGAGTGCAGTAATCTTGTTGTGGGAGTTTGTAAAGGGATAATCTGTTCAAAGTTTTATTATATATACGAAAGGCGATATTTTCATGGTTAAACTGTTTTCATTTGATAATTGTTTCATGTCTTATTTATATTCCGCTGATTACTCTCATGTATGACTACTTGGGTGCCCGGGTAAGACACCAGTCACGGGCCCGGGTTCGGGTCGTGACAAAAGTGGTATCGATCGATTAATCCTCGGAAAGTGTCTACAGACCGTGTCTAGTAGAGTCTTGATTATCGATGTGTTGTGCACCACATCTATAATCAGGAGGCTATAGGACATTTATGATTGATTTCCATTCTTCTCATTCTGAGATCGTGCCTTAGAGCCGTGTGATAAGTTGGACCTCCGACGTATTCTTTTCCTTTACCGCTTATGCCTCGCGTAAGGCAATCCGCCCGAAGGCGGCGGCCGCGAGGAGCCGAGTAGAGCACTGAGGGTTACCGGCGCAGGCCCGGTCGTTACGAGATAGTGCTTGACGGCGAGTTTTGCGCCCGCCCGGCCGGCGAGTTTAGAGCCGCCGCGGTGGGCCGAGACTACGATACGAGCCTCGGTCCACGGCAGGCGAATGAGATGGGTACAAGGAGATGGCGATTCGCGGCGGTCGTGGCGAATATGAGGATAGGCCGATCGCAGCATTCCGATCCGAGCACCCGTAGTTCACCCCGAGCGCATTTGAGATTACGGGACTTCCGAGTTGTAGCTCGCGGTGTTCTATGGATCGAGCCGAGGATGACCTCGTGAGTTTATCCGACGACTACGGATCATGAGAGTGATCAAAGCCTCGCAGGCGGTCGGTGGTATTGGGTTCGCATCACCGCGAGATCTGCGATCGGCGGTTTGATTCGTGAGTCCCCGGAGAGCATGCACTTCTGTTATACCCCGTATTTCCAGAGTATGTACGTGAGGGCGTACGTATAAAATTCAAGCCTTAAGAATTGACATGTTTCGAAATTTGGGCACAAGTGCCGAAAAGAATCATTTTTCGACGAAACGTTTTACTAAACTTGCGAAGGGAAAATTCCGGCTATGTCATTTCTAATTTTTGCGGATTTTTCCGAGAGACGAAACATTTTGGACCAACGAGGTGACAAGTGTCACCTCACATCGCCGTGACTTTAGCGGTATTGGACGAAATAAGTGGCATGGTTAGGTAGGATATTTTGTGCAAGTTGTGTGGTAGATGGATAAGGTCCACATGGTTAAAATCTAGCCCTACACTTGCACCACACTTGTCTTCATCTTGGCCATTGGTTGGCCTTTGGTTAGCCTATAAATACTCCCCTTACTTGAAGACTTTCTTCATCCAAAAACTTGAGCAATCTTTCTAAGTCTCAAATACTCCCTCCCTCTTGTTGATTTCGTCCAAATCCCTCCCTTTGAGAGCCTAGCCGAGGCAAACCCCCTCGAGTGAGGCTCGGGTGGGGTACCCACTAGCCTAGTTGTTTTCGTATAATACCCTTGTTGTGGTATAGAAATACTCTCTAGTATTGTTATTATGCCCAAATACCTTGGCCCAAATACCTTGTAGTATTCCCAAGGTTACACTTATACAAAAGCCCAGAAAATACTATTATACCTTCTTTAGCCACTAAACGAAACCCTAAGGAAAATCTTCATTGATAGTTGAAGTATTTAAGTAGAAGTTGGTTAGAACTTCTAAGGTTTGTTTGGAGCGGATTGGAGCACTCGGAGTAGGAGCTAAGCGTTGCTCAGGAGCGACTTTAAACTCGGATAATTTTGGGCTCATCGAGGTAAATACTACTGTCCTTCTATTGTAATTGGAAATTACATACTGTCGTAGTAGAAATGAATATAAGATTCATAGAAGAGAATTGAACTGTAATAGAAGGATATTACAGTAAAGGATTGAACTGAAATCACTTCAGAAGAATGCAAGTAGAAGTTAAGCTGCACTTACATAGGACTGTATTACAGTAGACTGATAACCTTTATTGGTTGAATGTTTTGCAAGTAGCCTGTGCTACTTAGAAGGTGGACAAGGCTAGCCGGGTTATAGCCGTGGAGCGTTTTGCTAATAGTCGATAATCGTCGCGAGGTATGTGATTCTTCCTATACTCTTGAGCATGATATTTTAAAGGAAGATATATATAGTACGGCAATGTCTTTTGACTTAAGCCTGAATAATATATAGTACGGTAGACGTACGTGTGCTAATTGAACGTGGTTATGCAGCAATGTCTTTTGACTTAAGCCCGAATAATATATAGTACGGTAGACGTCGTGTGCTAATTGAACGTGGTTATGCAGCAATGTCTTTTGACTTAAGCCTGAATAATAAGAAACTTGAAGTATGTCACAAGAGTTAAGAAACCATTTTTGAAAGAAGAGTAACACTTGGTTTTAAAGGTTTTAAAAAGAGTTATACTAGCTTTATGGGGAGTTAGGTATAACGTCTTAAGAGAGGTAAAGAAAATGGTTTACTGATTTTAGAAGTTAAGAGACTTGATCTTATAAGATAAGAGACTTAACTTAAATGAATTAATATGAGTTTTGTGTGAAACCTCATTCGTGAGTAATGAGTACGTGGTTTTTAAAAGGAATAATGTTTTTACTGATTTCGGAAATCAGAATGTGTATCGACAAACCACTGCAGCGTTAATAAAGGAAAATGTATTGAATAATGAAGTATTATTAAAACCAGTAGAAACCTCCATCTGCATAGAAGCTAAGATGAGACAAAATGACATTACATTTCCTAGATCATGGCTGCTTAATAAGATTTATGAACAAGAATAACCTACTACTTTATGGCATATGTTACTCAATTGTTTTAAAAAGATATTAAGACATTGAACTATGAAACTTTTCTGAAAAGAGACTTGAGTAATTGAAATTAGGCAAACTGGAACTTTAGGGAAAAGAAAGGCATTGTGTTGTCTTAAAATGGTTTAAAACTTAAAGTGTTATAACAACTTTATGGGAAGTTGGTTATAACGACCTTATGAAAACAAAAGAAGGGTTTTTATCATTGGTTTTAATGTGGTAACTTGACTTTAAAAAGAGAAGTGTTTTGGTCTAAAAAGAAGGCATGGTATTGCCTTAATTGGTTTTAAAAAGGAAAGTATAGAAGTTGTTTTGGTTTACTTAAAAGATGTAAGTCACTCTATTTTTATACTACGGGTATCGGATGACTTTTATAAAAGGAATGGATCTCTTTAAAAGGAACTTAACGTACGTAGTACTTTAGGGTTAAAAACCCGGACTTTGGCATAAAATGAAAGTACGTTGAGTTGTGTATAACTTGCCTATGCTTGTTGTTGTGAAACTTGCCTATGCTTGTTGTTGTGAAACTTGCCTATGCTTGTTGTTGTGAAACTTGCCTATGCTTGTTGTGATAGCCTTTGTTGTGCAAGAATTGTGTTTCTATACTACCGTGTCTCTCGATAGAGGGTCGGTTGACTTGTCAAGAACTTACTTGGGCGTCTGCCGATGTGGAGAAATTCCGCACGCTCCGTTCGCTGATAGTGTTACTGTTGCTAAACGTTTTGGACATACTGACACGATGCGTAGCGCACGGGTATGCTTCCATTTTGATTGCCTCCTTGTTGTTTCCTTTTGGACATACTGACACGATGCGTAGCGCACGTGTTACACCCCGTAGTTCAGGTCATGCGTTTGAGTACGTACGAAAGGGGGTAAGACTTAAAATTTTCAAAGGATAGGTTGACGGATTATTCCGGGCGGGTCTTAGTCAACTTTGAGGCAGGTTATGACCCGGTAAATTGAGAGTTCCTAAGTGTTTCAAAGGCCTGGGGCGTAGTTCGTTGAGTCTAGATTCCAACGCAACCAACCGTTCGTCGATAGGACGTCGGAGTAGAAAGTTATGAGGGTTACAAGTTCAGTGCGCAGTCGGGCAGAAATGTGTTTCGGGCGAAGGCGGCGAGCGCGGCGCCGGATGCAGAGCCGCGGCGCCTAAAGTTCGGAAGGGTCGCTGAAGTTGCAGCGCGCCGAATAAGCGAGCGGCCCGAAAGATCGAGAGATCTGCGGAGGTTTCAGCGCGCCACGGAAGCAGTGGCGCCGAGGCGGGATTTTTGGGCGGAAAAACTTAGAAAAGTCTGATTTCTCTTTTAAAAAGGGCATGGGTGGGTGACAAGTGTCCCCCCTCATCTGATTTTGCTTGCATGGCTTATATTGACCAAGTCTTGTAGACTTGGTCATCTCTCAAACACCTCCCTCTCTCTAGAAAATTTAGCTCTCCCTTCTCTCTAGAGTTTTAAGAAGAAAGAAAAGCTTAGGAAAAATCTGAAAAGGTGTGGCAAGAAAGGAAAGGTTATTACAAAGCTTGTGAAGACTATTGTGGTGGTATTCTTGGAGTAGAGGCTAGCAATTGTTGGAGTAAATTGGCTAAGAGCTTTAAGGTAAAATTTCTTCCTTTAGAATTAGTTCTAAGTGTTGCATGTTTAGAAGAAAGAACTTGTGGTAGTAGATAATGCTCATAGAATCATTGCATGCTAGAAATGTAGTTTGGATATGAAAAATGGGTTAAGAAGAGATATTAAGCATGTTGTAGCCTAAAAACTACATTAGGATTGTTAAGTGAATTGTTGGATTGATTGAGCCTTAAAATGTGGCGTTGAGTGTTAAAAATCGGCCTTTGAAAAGGTGGCAAAGTGAGTAGAAACAAAGGAAATGCTGCCCAATTTTCTATAGAATTTTAGTGGCTTTGAGTTAGATTATTCTACATTGGAATTAGAGGTTAATGAACATATCATGGTTATTATAGGTTGAAATATTACTTGCGGTAGTTGAGCTTAGCAAGTGGATTGACCAAAGAGGTATGTGGAACTTTCCTATCTTTGAGCATGAGTATTTGTATCTATGTAGTACGGTAGACGTACAAGATTTAGTATTTTTACTTGTTTAAGTATAAACAAAGACTTGTTTGTTTTTAGAAGTATAAGTCCCTTGGTTAAGGGAAAAGTATGATTTTACAAAAATATAGAGTACTTGGTGTGAAAGTATTGAGTATTGAATTTTTCTAAAGATAAGAGGCTTGAAGTATTTTTGAAAATTTTATGAATTTGTTTGAAGTATAAGCCTCTTGGATAGTAAAAGAACGAAATGGTTCATAAGGAGTTATAACGGCTTTATGGGAAGTTAGTTATAACGGCCTTATGAATGGATAAGGATGTCGTAAATTTCTAAAGCATAAAGTTAGTATAACGGCTTTATGGGAAGTTGGTTATAATAACTTTATGGAAGGTTATGAAAGTTGTCTATTTTGATTAATGAGCATAAGTTGTCTAGATTGTGAAAAATTGAAGTTACTTGGTTTCAAGCTTTGAAATGAGTTTTCTAAAGGTGTAGTAACTTACGTTGAAAAAATGACGCTCGCGATACTACGTGTTAGTATCTTGGATTTTGCATAAAAAGGAATCTCTTGGAAAGGATGTACGTACGTAGTACTTTGGCTTGTTAAAAGAGAATTATTCTGTTTGTGCCTTGATAGTGTTTTGGGCTTGTTCAATTGAGAATTATTCTATGTGTGCCTTGATAAGTACTTTGGCTTGCTTAAATAAGAATTCTCTTGGTTTATGTGAAAAGAAGGCATGGTAATTGTCTTGGTTTATGTAAAGGCATGATATTGAAATTCGAATTAAAAGCATGTAGTTATGAGTTACTTGGACGTACCGCCAGTGATGAAGGATTCCACGGGTATGCTTCCATTGTTCAGTTATGAGTTACTTGGACGTACCGCCAGTGATGAAGGATTCCACGTATCTTCCATTGTTCGATTATGAGTTACTTGGAGCGTCTGCCGATGATGAAGGATTCCACGTATGCTTCCATTGTTGATTATGAGTTACTTGGGCGTCACTTGATGATGAAGGATTCCACGGTATGCTTTCATTGTTCGATTATGAGTTACTTGGAGCGTCTGCCGATGATGAAGGATTCCACGGGTATGCTTCCATTGTTCAGTTATGAGTCTATTTGGGCGTACCGTCAGTGATGGAGGATTCCACGGGTATGCGGCCATGATGAGGGTTCGTTTCCCTGTTGACAGTATTTTGTTCCATGGATTAGCTCTCCAGCAGGTCTCACGATGCGGTGGATCTAGTAGTTAGCCCTCGTACTTGCCCGGCCGGAGACGTGATGCAGTGGATCGGTAGTTGGCTTCGTACTTGCCCGGTCGAGTTAGAGGCGAAGTGGTGTGATCTGAGGTGGATCGGTGGTTAGCCTACGTCTTGCCCGGTCGGCGATGTGGCGCAGGTGGATCTGGTAGAGGCTATCGCACTTGCCCGGTCGACCGTGATTTCGGTATTAGTATTGTTGGTGCAGGTGGATCCGGTAGTGGCTTTCGTACTTGCCCCGGTCAGTTGAGGATGCAGGGTGGATCTGGTAGCTATGCCTTCGTACTTGCCTCGTACGGTTCTTATGGTACTGGTGGGATCTAGTATTCATATGTACTCCTTAGTGTTGTTATATCATAGCTAAGCGGTGAGGAAGGAATTCCACGCACGATTGATATTATGAGCATGAGACCTATGGTTATATTTGAGTGATGACTTAGAGGCGTGAGTCACGACTTGACATGGCTGCGTATATGTTGTGTCTTGTAGTTTGGCTATCATACATGTCTCTGCTTTATATATATGCTATTATGAATTCATTACGATATTTTCATTTCACATACTTGGTACTGTTGTCTTGACCTCGCCGGGTGCGTTCATCTGCAGTCGAGATCGTAGTTTCTTTGGTCCGCACTCTTAGGATCACTGTTCACTTCCTGGAAAGCTCCATCCCTCCGGAGGCTTTGTCTTTTGGTATGATTCCCCGAGGTTATAGACTTTTGTACATTCAGGGGGTATGGCGGGGCCCTGTCCCGCCACAGTTGTTATTCTTAGAGGTCTGTAGTCACGTTTGTGGTTTGGGCTGTAAGAATAAAGTTGTACTGTTTCACTATCGGTTAAGTTATTTTATGAAAGGCGGCCTTATCGGCTTGCTAGTGATGTTTACCTTATACAGATTTGTTTTTGTTCCGCTGCTATTCTCTGATGTATACCTGACAGGGTACCCCGGTAGGGTACTAGTCGCGGCCCCGGGGTCGGGTCGTGACAAAAGTGGTATCAGAGCAGTTAGTCCTCGGAAAGTGTCTACAGACCGTGTCTAGTAGAGTCTTGATTATCGGTGTGTTGTGCACCACATCTATAATCGAGAGTGCGAGGACATTTAGGGTTAGTTTCCATTCTTCTCTCTTTGAGATCGTGCGATGAAAGTGTCATAGTAGGTTGAGTCCTCTCGACCTATTCTTATGTACGATTATGCCTCGCGGAAGATTCGACCTGAGCCCGGAAGGCAAGGCATCAGCGAGGCTGCTAGTGGCACGCAGAGAGTTACGAGACTCGGGCACAAACTATGCCCGAGGCGATGGCGGGTCGGCGAGTTCAGCCACGCCGGATTAGGAGCCGGCGGCGATAGCTCCAGAGGTTTGGTGCAGAGCCACGATTCCGCGGCGAGCGAGTATAGGATTACGGAGAGCGGTCAGGTTGTTGACTAGCATCGTGGCGGCGGCACGCCGGCCGTGGCTAACCCTGGCGGATTTAAGGATTCGGGACTTTCGAGTTGTAATCCACCCGAGTTCTATGGTTGAGGTCCGAGGAGGATCCTCGGGAGTTTATTCGACAGTGCGGCGGACCACGCAGTGCTTAGGGCCTCGAGACTGAGTCCGTTGTGTTAGCTTCTTACCTTACGCGATATTGCGTTGAACTGTTTGAGTCATGGGAATTGTCTGAGGGGAGGTGCTCTTCCAGGCAGTTGGGAGGAGTTCGCGAGGCCTTCTGGATCACTTTTGCCTCACGAGTTGAGAGAGCCGCGTGGATAGATTCTTGACCTTGAGGCGAATGGGAGGACCATCGAGAGTACACTGAGTTTGACTCTTTGGCGGTATGCGCGCCTATTGTAGCCAACATGGCGAGCAGTTCATCGCTATGTGATGAGGCTAGACCGTCATATGATTATCGCGTGCTTGGGGTAGCTCTTCACCTGTATGGATATCGCCAGATGCGAGCATATGCGCGAGGATAGAGATGAAGAAAGGAGGGCGGCTTGACTCGAGCCAGCCCAAGAGGCGTGGCAGCGAGATCTCGGGCGCTGAGGCGGACCGCCTGGCGAGCTAGTTATGCTCCTCGGCCCGACGAGTACTCCACCACAATCTTCGGGGCGTTGGGAGATTCGGGGCGAGGCAGGCTCGAGTTCGAGTTTTCGGAGAGTAAGGGTGTTAGTCCGAGGAAGCCACCTACCTCGGTGTGGCCGTGTGGTAACACCCATTATGGAGAGTGTCGTGCTAGTTTGGGTAATTGCTATGCATGCGCCAGCAGGCCATTATGCGAGGAACTGTCAGGCAGATAGCTCGGATGTAGAGATTCGACCTTCGGGATCGATGGTGGTTCATCGCTTCTTTTGTTATGCGTCGTGCGGCGGGATCATGACTAGAGCAGCGAGAATGTGAAGCAATAATTACAGTATATCTTTGACCCTTTAGAGATTAGTATGCATGATAGGATTGTTGTATGATTTAGTGTCATGAGCGAGGATATTGAGACTATGTACATGTGTTATAATAAGTTAGTAGATACGAGCAGGCAAATCTGTTAGGCCGGGAACGAGAGTAGGTGGTAATGGTTCATACTTTGGACTCGTTTTCCTGTTTGATTTATGAGGAATGATTAAGCATGTGCGATATCTTATGGTCACAAGTGGCATAGTAAAGTTCCATTAGGGTGAGGTACGAGGAGGTACCGAGGAATATTAGATTGGCTCCAAAAGAACATTCGGGGACGAATGTTTCTAAGGGGGGGAGAATGTTACACCCGTAGTTCAGGTCATGCGTTTGAGTACGTCTGAAAGGGTAAGACTTAAAATTTTCAAAGGATAGGTTGTGGATTATTCCGGCGGGTCTTAGTCAACTTTGAGGCAGGTTATGACCAGTAAATTGAGAGTTCCTAAGTGTTTCAAAGGCCTGGGGCGTAGTTCGTTGAGTCTAGATTCCAACGCAACCAACCGCTAAATCGATAGGACGTCGGAGTAGAAAGTTATGAGGTTACAAGTTCGGTCTGTGATCGGGCAGAAATGTGTTTGGGCGAAAGCGCAGCATGGCGCGGATGCGAGGGCGCGCCTAAAGTTCAAGGGTCGCTGAAGTTGCAGCGCGCGCCGGAATAGCGGGGCATGGCGCGAAAGATCGAGATCGCGGAGGTTTGCGCCTTGGCCGGAAGCGTGGGCAGCGCCGAGGCGGATTTTAGGCGGAAAAACTTAGAAAAGTCGATTTCTCTTTTAAAAAAGGGCATGGGTGGGTGACAAGTGTCCCCCCTCATCTGATTTTGCTTGCATGGCTTATATTGACCAAGTCTTGTAGACTTGGTCATCTCTCAAACACCTCCCTCTCTCTAGAAAATTTAGCTCTCCCTTCTCTGAGTTTTAAGAAGAAAGAAAAGCTTAGGAAAAATCAAAAGGTGTGGCAAGAAAGGAAAGGTTATTACAAAGCTTGTGAAGACTATTGTGGTGGTATTCTTGGAGTAGAGGCTAGCAATTGTTGGAGTAAATTGGCTAAGAGCTTTAAGGTAAAATTTCTTCCTTTAGAATTAGTTCTAAGTGTTGCATGTTTAGAAGAAAGAACTTGTGGTAGTAGATAATGCTCATAGAATCATTGCATGCTAGAAATGTAGTTTGGATATGAAAAATGGGTTAAGAAGAGATATTAAGCATGTTGTAGCCTAAAAACTACATTAGGATTGTTAAGTGAATTGTTGGATTGATTGAGCCTTAAAATGTGGCGTTGAGTGTTAAAAATCGGCCTTTGAACAGGTGGCAAAGTGAGTAGAAACAAAGGAAATGCTGCCCAATTTTCTATAGAATTTTAGTGGCTTTGAGTTAGATTATTCTACATTGGAATTAGAGGTTAATGAACATATCATGGTTATTATAGGTTGAAATATTACTTGCGGTAGTTGAGCTTAGCAAGTGGATTGACCAAAGAGGTATGTGGAACTTTCCTATCTTTGAGCATGAGTATTTGTATCTATGTAGTACCAGTGACGTACAAGATTTAGTATTTTTACTTGTTTAAGTATAAACAAAGACTTGTTTGTTTTTAGAAGTATAAGTCCCTTGGTTAAGGGAAAAGTATGATTTTACAAAAATATAGAGTACTTGGTGTGAAAGTATTGAGTATTGAATTTTTCTAAAGATAAGAGGCTTGAAGTATTTTTGAAAATTTTATGAATTTGTTTGAAGTATAAGCCTCTTGGATAGTAAAAGAACGAAATGGTTCATAAGGAGTTATAACGGCTTTATGGGAAGTTAGTTATAACGGCCTTATGAATGGATAAGGATGTCGTAAATTTCTAAAGCATAAAGTTAGTATAACGGCTTTATGGGAAGTTGGTTATAATAACTTTATGGAAGGTTATGAAAGTTGTCTATTTTGATTAATGAGCATAAGTTGTCTAGATTGTGAAAAATTGAAGTTACTTGGTTTCAAGCTTTGAAATGAGTTTTCTAAAGGTGTAGTAACTTACGTTGAAAAAATAGACGCCCTTGATACTACAGTGTTAGTATCTTGGATTTTGCATAAAAGGAATCTCTTGGAAAGGATGTACGTACGTAGTACTTTGGCTTGTTAATAGAGAATTATTCTGTTTGTGCCTTGATAGTGTTTTGGGCTTGTTCAATTGAGAATTATTCTATGTGTGCCTTGATAAGTACTTTGGCTTGCTTAAATAAGAATTCTCTTGGTTTATGTGAAAAGAAGGCATGGTAATTGTCTTGGTTTATGTAAAGGCATGATATTGAAATTCGAATTAAAAGCATGTAGTTATGAGTTACTTGGACGTACCGCCAGTGATGAAGGATTCCACGGGTATGCTTCAATTGTTCAGTTATGAGTTACTTGGACGTACCGCCAGTGATGAAGGATTCCACGGGTATGCTTCCATTGTTCAGTTATGAGTTACTTGGACGTACCGCCAGTGATGAAGGATTCCACGGGTATGCTTCCATTGTTCAGTTATGAGTTACTTGGGCATCGCTTGATGATGAAGGATTCCACCGTATGCTTTCATTGTTCGATTATGAGTTACTTGGACGTCGCCGATGATGAAGGATTCCAGGTATGCTTCCATTGTTGATTATGAGTCTATTTGGGCGTACCGTCAGTGATGGAGGATTCCACGGGTATGCGGCCATGATGAGGGTTCGTTTCCCTGTTGACAGTATTTTGTTCCATGGATTAGCTCTCCATGAGGTCTACTGATGCAGGGTGGATCTAGTAGTTAGCCCTCGTACTTGCCCCGGTCAGAGACGTGATGCAGGGTGGATCGGTAGTTGGCTTTCGTACTTGCCCGGTCGTGTTAGGCGGTGGTGTGATGCGAGTGGATCTCGGTGGTTAGCCTACGTCTTTGCCGGTCGGCGATGTGGCAGGTGGATCTGTAGAGGCTATCGCACTTGCCGATCGGCCGTGATTTCGTATTAGTATTGTTGGTGCGGTGGATCCGTAGCCGGCTTCGTACTTGCCCGGTCGATTGAGGATGCAGGTGGATCCGTAGCTATGCCTTCGTCTTGCCTCGTGCGGTTCTTGTAATCTGAGTGGGATCTAGTATTCATATGTACTCCTTAGTGTTGTTATATCATAGACTGCCGGCAGTGAGGAAGGAATTCCACGGGCACGATTGATATTATGAGCATGAGACCTATGGTTATATTTGAGTGATGACTTAGAGGGCGTGAGTCCCTGACTTGACATGGCGTATATGTTGTGTCTTGTAGTTTGGCTATCATACATGTCTCCGCTTTATATATATGCTATTATGAATTCATTACGTATTTTCGATTTCACATACTTGGTACTGTTATCGACCTCCGGGCCGCGTTCATCTGCGCAGTCGAGATAATGAGTTCTTTGGTCCGCTCTTAGGATCACTGTTCACTTCTGAAAGCTCCATCTCCGGAGGCTTTGTCTTTTGGTATGATTCCCGAGGTTATAGACTTTTGTACATTCGGGGTATGGCGGGCCTGTCCACGCTTGTTATTCTTAAGTGCGTAGTCACGTTTGTGGTTTGGGTTGTAAGAATAAAGTTATCTTGTTTCACTATCGGTTAAGTTATTTTATGAAAGGCGGCCTTATCGGCTTCTAGTGATGTTTACCTTATACTGATTTGTTTTTGTTCATTGCTATTCTCTCGATGTATACCGGATTGGTACCCGGTAGGTACTAGTCGCGCCCGGTCGGTCGTGGCGACGGGTATGCTTCCATTTGGAATGCTGTCTTATTGTTTCCCTTTGGACATACTGACACGATGCGTAGTGCACGGGTATGCTTCCATTTGGAATGTTGTCTTAGTGTTTTGTCACACCCCGAAATTCGGGCCCGTGACTGGTGCCTTACCCCGGGCACCCTAGTGATACAACATCAGAGAAAAACCAGCGGAAATAAAAACTTAGACATGCAACAAGAGATATAATAATAAACAAAGCAACCAAAAACAGTTGCCTTCATATACATAAAACCTGAACAGTTTAATCCTTTTACAACCCTGCCCACAACAGTACTACAGACCTCTAAGATTTACAACGACTATGACGGGACAGGGCCCCGCCATACCCCTGAATGTACAAGAACCTACAACTCAGGGAAACACATACCAAAAGATAAGCCTCCGGAGAAACGGAGCTTCCCAATACGCTGAACTGTGATCCTATGAGCGAGGATCCACGACCGATGTACCTCTACCTGCGGCATGAACGCAGCCTCGGGGAGGTCGATACAGTACCAAGTATGTGAAATCAGAAATCTGCGCTTAAATCATAACAGTCTATATAAAGCAGGAGACATGTATGATAACAAAATACAAGATGCAACATAAGCGGCCAAGTCGTGACTCACGCCCTCAAAGTCACCACTCAAAATATAACTATGGGTCTCACGCCCACCACATCCATCATGTTCGCATCATGGCCACATGCCCCCGGAATACTGCATCGGTGTAGACATGTCCATGATGCAACAATAATAACAAGGCCGCATGGCCACATGCCGAGGAATCTGACGGTGTACACATGCCCATGTAACCTCAATCACAATATCCAGGGTGCTCAACCCTGCCGCATGGCCACATGCCCCCGGAATTCTGCATCGGTGTAGACATGCCCATGTTGCGCATAACCATATATCGGGTAATCAACCCGGCCGCGTAACGCATGCCCGAATCTGCGTCGGTGTAGACATGTCCATGTGACATCAACAACAAGACAATAATCAAAATGGAAACATACCGTGGAATTCTCCATCACCGCCAAAGACGTCAAGTAAGTTCTCAACAAGTCGGTCACCCTCTATCGAGAGACGCGGTTACACAGAAATACCACACTTGCACAACAAAGGCTATCATCACAAGCGTAGGCAAGTTTCACAACAACAAGCATAGGCAAGTTTCACAACAACAAGCATAGGCAAGTTTCACACAACTCAAAGTACTTTCATTTTATGCCAAAGTCCGGGTTTTTAACCCCAAAGTACTACATACGTTAAGTTCTTTTAAAGAGATCCATTACTTATAAAAGTCACCCGATACGTAGTATTAGAATGACCAACCCACATTCCTTTTCAAAATCAAGTAACAACATTCTTTTCCTAAGTTCGGTTTGCTAGTTTCAATTACTCAAGCTTCTCATTTTCAAATGGTTTCATAGTTCCCAAACTTAATCACTTGATTCCTTTTTAGAACAATTGAGTAATACATGTCTCACGTGAGAGTAGGTTATTCGTGTTTACAACATTCTTATTACAGCAGCCATGATCTAGAAAATGTAATATCATTTTGTCTCATCTTAGTTTCTATGCAGATGGAGGTTTCTACTGGTTTTAATACGATACATCATTATTCAATACATTTTCCTTTATTAACGCCGCGGTGGTCCTGTCGATACACATTCGATTTCCAAATCGAGAAACATTATCCCTTTAAATAAAACCAAGTACTCATTACTCACGAATGAGGTTTCACACAAACATTCATATTAAAACAAATAAGTTAAGTCTCTTATCGTATAAGATCAAGTGTAATACCCCGTATTTCCAGAGTATGTACGCAGGGACGTACGTAGGAAATTTCGAACTTGAGAATAGGCTTGGCCGAATTATTTTTGTACACAACACCCGATTAGAGTCGTTTTTAGTGAACGCGTTTTCACACTTTCGTAGGGAATTTCCGCTATGTCATTTTTAATTTTGCGGATTTTTCCGAGAGATCGAAACATTTTGGACCAACGGGAGGTGACACTTGTCACCTCATTGGACGGTAAAGAGGAGGCTTGGCCTTGGCGATTGGTTCATGGTTTTGTGCCTTGTTTTGGCCTTGTTTGTGGCTTGTTTTGTGCCATGTTTTGTGGAGTAGGGTTAGGTGCACTTGGCTTGATCTTGGCCTTACACTTGCCTTGCACTTGGCTAGATCTTGGCCATTGGTTGGCCTTTGGTTTTGCTATAAATACCCCCCCTTATGTTGATGAAATCTTCATCCACAAATGAAACCTTCCAAGCCTAAAATCCTCCCTCCTCTTGTGTTGTGTTCGCCCAACACCCCCTCCCTTTGAGTGGCCTTGTGGCGAGAGCCTCCTCCCCTGTGGTGCCTTGGCGTGGGTACCCCTAGCCTAGTTGTTTTCGTATAATACCCCTTGTTGTGGTATAGAAATACTCTCCTAGTATTTTTATAATGTCCAAAAAACTTGGCCCCAATACCTTGTAGTATTACCAAGGTTACACTTATACAAAAGCCCAGAGAATACGATTATACTTCCTTTAGCCACAAAAACCGAAACCTTAAGGAAAACCTCCATAGTTAGTTGGAGTACTATGTAGAAGTTGGTTAGAACTTCTAAGGGTTGTTTGGGCGGGTTGGAGCACCGGAGTAGGAGCGAAACTTTGCTAAGGATCGACATTAAACTCGGATAATTATGGGCTTATCGAGGTAAATATCTTGTCCTCTATTGTAATTGGAAATTACATGTTGTTAGAATATATAGTTGAAGTATACTATATATAGAATCGAACGTGGTTAGTTAGCAATGTCTTTTGACTTAAGCTGAAGAATCAATCAATCATTCTGATGGACTTGTGTAGTAATCTTGTGGAGTAGAATTGTACCCGTTCGGGTTAGATGTATAACCCCCCCCTGGTTGGCTTGGTAGCCGGCCCCGTTAGAGGAGGAGATTTACGCTGTTGCGGGGGGGGGAGGTGCTGCCGAATTTTCTGTAGAATGTTCTACGATAAGATCTTGATGTTAATAAGCGCCTTGTGGCCTTATAGGTTGAAGTACTACGTGTGGCGCGTTCTACTTGGCTTAAGGAGTAGCCGACGGTTGGATGTACTTGAGCGTTTTGCTATTAGTCGATACTCGTGAGGTATGTGAACCTCTTCCTATCTCTTCTAGCATGATATGTGTGAACTATGTAGTACGGTAGACGTACATGTACTAAATGTATTTGATTGGTGTAAAACATAAAGTGTTATAACGGCTTTATGGGAAGTTGGTTATAACGGCTTTATGTTGGTAAGAAAATACATGTGGTTTTTAAAAGGTAACTGATTTGAACTATAACTGGCTTGTTATGTGTTAATAAAGAACTTGAAGTATTTCAAAAGAGTTTTGAATCATTTTGAAAGAAGAAGTAATACTTGGTTTTTGAAAACTTAAGAGTTATACTAGCTTTATGGGGAGTTAGGTATAACGGCTTAAGAATGTTTTACTGATTTCGGAAATCAGAATGTGTATCGACAAACCACAGCAGCGTTAATAAAGGGAAATGTTTTGATTAATTAAGTATTAATAAAACCGAGTAACTTCCATCCGCATGAAGCTAAGATGAGACAAAATGATATTTCCTAGATCATGTTTTCTGTAATAATATTGTTATAAACAAGAATATCCTACTCACATATAAGACTTATGTTTCTCAGATTGTTTAAAAGAAATTATATTCTTAAATGAATAAGGCTATGAACCACGAAACCTTTCTAAAATAAGAAACGTGAACATTTGAAATTAGGCAAACTTGGGCGTTTGGAAAATAATGTTGTTACTTGATTTTACAAAGGTAAGAGTTTTAGTTTTCTTAAAAGGACATCACTCTATTTTATACTACTGTATTGTGTGACTTATGTGAAAGAAACAGATCTTTTAAAGATTTAATGTGTGAAGTACTTTGGGGTTAGATACGAACTTGTTAGTAAAGCACCTTGTGTGAATAACTTGATTGTATTGGTTTGTGATAGCCTTGTAATACTTTCTTGCTGATTTGAGAAGTAAACATGTTAGGATGCTACGTGTGTTAGTATCTTGTGATGTTAGTGTAAAGGGGTTTTCCTCGATCGCGCTTAAAGTTGTTTGACTATCACCGTTATGTTGGTATTGTACCACTCACCTTGACTTGTGTCCGGAGGTTAAGCCCTCCGTCACGGGGTAGACTCGGCGGTGGGACCGTGATTCGAGGATACCTCATGCGGGTCGGGATCCATGCGGAACTACGGAGTTCGTGTTAGTGTGCGGCCTTTATGGTCATGCGGTCTTTGTGGCCATGCGGATGCGAGTCGGGGCGATGCCGGAGTAGCTACCCTCGATGCGGGGTTATACCTCATGCGGGCCTATGAGGTTGGCCTATCTTGAGTGCGGAGAGTTCGTGGCTAGACGCGCACATTTGATCTGCAGCGAGTGACGGCTTTTATCATGTGGCCGGTCAGACAGATATCATGACACGCTTTATGACCTTGTTGCATCGTAGGTGTTAGTAGTCGGCTATGCCTTCGTACCACCTGTCTTGTTTTATTAGGACACAGTGGGACACGTGTTCATGTGTATTCCTTGGTGCTTGTATCTGCCGTGATGAGGAAGGTATTCCACGCACGATTGATGTTGTGGCGTGAGACCCATGCGTTACATTTGAGTGATGACTTTGAGGCGTGAGTCCCGACTTGACATATTCGCTTACTTATTGTGAATCAGAGTTTGGTTATCATACATGTCTCGCTTTATAGACTATTATGATTTCATTTACGTATTTTCGATTTCACATACTTGGTACTGTTATCTTGACCTCGCCGAAGTGCGTTCATGCCGCAGTAAAGGTACACGATCATTGATCCTCGCTCTTAGGAGTCACGATTGGCGTGTGGGAAAGCTCCGTTTCTCGGAGGCTTATCAGTGGTATAGTCCCTGTTGTTGTAGGTGTTTACGTTCGTGGTATGGCGGGCCCCGTCCGCCATTGTTGTCGTATCATTTCTTAGGTGCAGTAATGCTGTTAGCGTGGTTTGTAAAAAGATTAAAGCTGTTCATGTTGGAAAAAGTTGTTATTTATATATATGCGAAAAAGTTTTTCTCAGTTATTGTTTCATATTTCATAATATGTCTTGTATTGTTTATGTTCCGATTACTCGATGTTGTATCACCAGGTGCCGGGTAAGGCACGATCACGGGCGGAATCGGTCGTGACAAAAGTGGTATCGAAGCGATTAATCCTCGGAAAGGTCTGACCGTATCGATGAAGTCTTGATTATCGGTGTATTGTGCACCACACCAATAATCAGGAGGCTATAGGATATTTAGGATTGGTTTCTATTCTTCTCACTCTGAGATCGTGCCTTAGAGTTGTGTGGTAAGTTAGACCCTCTGACGTATTTCTTTCCCTTATCGTTATGCCTCCGCGTAGGGCAAACCGTGCCGGAGAGGCAAGCGTAGGAGGCTGCGAGTAGAGTTGAGAGGGTTACGTGGGCACAGCCCAATCATTACCTAGGGTAATGCTTCATTCGGGATTTCTGCGGCGTCAATAGCCAGAAAAAGTTTAGCATACGGCGGCGGTTCCTATGCGCCATGATATTTGAACCGGCCCACGACCAGAGCAGAGAATATGGATTGCAAAGCGACCACATTACTAGCTATGGATTTGGCTACCAGAGTATACCGATGTATCGCGAGTCTTGATGAATATCAACGGAAGGTTGTGCAAGTAAGTTCTTGATTGAAGCGAGCATGGCACGTATGCGCTTATGCACATCGTGAAACATAGAGATCGACGGGTTAACAAGGGCGAGAAGAGGCGAGCAGCAGGTCCTTTGGTAACTTTCGGCGTAGTCGCCTACCAGCGATTAGATTATGCACCTCGCCCGGTGCAGTGGTCTTCCACGGAGTTCGGGGCGTTCG
This sequence comes from Przewalskia tangutica, assembly GCA_029844215.1. Lineage (NCBI taxonomy): Eukaryota > Viridiplantae > Streptophyta > Magnoliopsida > Solanales > Solanaceae > Przewalskia > Przewalskia tangutica. Next base: position 41,033,952 of record CM056737.1, on the reverse strand, counting down.
GTATCGCAGGAGTTGGTCGAACTCGGGACTTCCGGTTCACGCTGTGTGCACGCCGCCCGGGAATGTCGTTTTTTAGTTGGTACTTGTTTTACCTATGACCGTCAGGGTCTGGTGTCGAAAAGTGTCCTTGTAGGAGGACTTAGCCTTCGTGATCGGTGGGTAGTGTGTCATCTCCTCATATGCGCCTACAGGCGGGTTTGATTAGAACGACTAAGGGAGGAAGCAGAGATATAGATATATCTCTAACCTCTAGAGTTCGGTATGTGTGATAAGAAGGGTATATCATAAGTGCTATGTTTTGATAGCGTATGTTAATATTGTGATTAGAAATCTTGGTTAGTTAACCAAGTAAGATTTGGGGGATAGAGAAGGTGTGAGCCTTAGAGTTTTATACGTAGAGACCTTAGAGGTAAGGCCATCTCGAGTAAAGGTGTAGTGTTATGTTGATCCTTATCGGAGTGCATAGTGCACGTGAGCTATGTTTGGGATAGGTCCTAAGTAGTGTGAAATGAAAGGGGTAGTTGAGCTAAGAAGACCGCTAGGTTTTGAAACGTGTTTGGTGAGATTGTTAGGATCGGAGCTAGTATTGTGCGGCGTTAGGGTCGGGTTGAGGCCACGATTGCGGGTCAACCCGCGGCATGTATGGCGGTGGGGTCAGGTTTTGGTGGTCCCGCCTTGTGTTAGGGTTGTGAGGGTGTTAGGCCCAAGTTTAGTTAACCAGCGTACGAGTTCGTGGATGCGTTCGACCGTTGGTCGGGCGTAGGGCAAACCAGCCGTGTTCTTGGTCGGCCGTTTACTCGGCTGTGTTGAGTTATCTGAAAGGTTGTAAGGCTGCACGGGGTGCCTACCTTCACCTTATGACAGACAGTGGAGCCCAGGTTACGGCTATTTTTGTTCCTGGAAGTTTTACCAAGCATGTGTTAAGAACTCAGGTGAGTCTCGAATCGCATTCGCCTCGCCGGTGTTTGGATTTCGAGGATAGTTGCGGGATTGTTGTCTCTGTGGAGGTAGTGTTTAAGCTACCATTTCGGTGTTCGGATGTCACCTTTGAAGCCTTGTAGGGCGGAAGTGTAAAGTTGTCACGATTGGTTCGATGTTGGCAAGGTTCAGACAGTTGGTTCAGGCTTGTTCCAGCAGACTATGGATAGTGAGAAGCTTGTCTAGAAGAAGTTCTGGCAGCTCAGAGGAATCGTGCGGATAATCGGCAACGACGCTTAGAGTTCAGGTTGACGGTCGGTCTTGAAAGTACCACCCGGTTAGGTGTGACGAGTTTTGGAAACAGAGAAACTTAGCCCGAGTTACTTTGGGCTTTGAGTTCAATGTGAAGGATAGGTCGGGTTGCCTATATGTTAGCATTTGCCGTCCGACTTAGGAGGCGACGTCCGATCTTTCGTATTGTTATATTCGGGAAAGTATCGAGAGCCATCGAGTGTTCCCAATTAATGATGACCACGTTAGAGATAGTAACCCCAGTTTTGAAACCCGCGATGTCGGAATGTGGTAAGAGTTCGAGTGTACGACATCCTCGTGGATCGCAGCCCGGTACCATTTGTTGGGTCGTCGAGCAAGGCTCGCGACAAAGTGACAAAAGTGGTACCATTTGTTGGGTCGCCGAGAAGGTTAATGCCTCGGGAAAAGTGACAGCGGTATCTACGACGAGTAAAGAGAAGCGAGCATGTATGGCGGCATAGATGTGATCATTTCTTTTGTAAAGAGAAGGTGCGAAGGAAGTATATTTTAGACCCTGGGAAGTGTTTTGTGGTGATGATTAGAGGTGTTTCCTCGTGGACTTGGATGTAAGCATTTTTGCGCAAGTTGTTTCGTGGCAGTGTGGCGGATTGATTCTCGTAAGTATAGTAGTGAAGACTATCTTGGCACGCTTGTTTGAGACTTAGAAGGAACATTCGGACGAATGTTTCTAAGGAGGAGAATGTTATACCGTATTTCCAGTATGTACGCAGGGGCGTGCGTGAAATTCGAACTTGAGAATAGGCTTGGCGAATTATTTTTGTACACAACACCGATTAAGTCGTTTTTACGTAAACGTTTTCCACGACTTTCGTAGGGAATTTCCGCTATGTCATTTTAATTTTTGCGGATTTTTCCGAGAGACAAACATTTTGGACCAACGGGAGGTGACACTTGTCACCCTCATTGACGGTAAAGGAGGCTTGGCCTTGGCCGATTGGTGGTTTTGTGCCTTGTTTTGGCCTTGTTTTGTGGCTTGTTTTGTGCCATGTTTTGTGGAGTAGGGTTAGGTGCACTTGGCTTGATCATGGCCTTACACTTGCCTTGCACTTGGCTAGATCTTGGCCATTGGTTGGCCTTTGGTTTTGCTATAAATACCCCCTTATGTTGATGAACTCTTCATCCACAAATGAAACCTTCCAAGCCTAAAATCCTCCCTCCTCTTGCGTTGTGTTAGTCCAACACCCCCCTCCCCTTTGAGTGGCCTTGTGGCGAGAGCCTCCCTCCCCTTTGTGGTGCCTTGGCCGTGGGTACCCCCTAGCCTAGTTGTTTTCAGATAATACCCTTGTTGTGGTATAGAAATACTCTCTAGTATTGTTATAATGTCCAAATACCTTGCCCAAATACCTTGTAGTATTCCCAAGGTTACACTTATACAAAAGCCGGAGAATACGATTATACTTCCTTTAGCCACAAAAACCGAAACCCTAAGGAAAACCTCCATAGTTAGTTGAGTACTATGTAGAAGTTGGTTAGAACTTCTAAGGGTTGTTTGGAGCGGGTTGGAGCACCGGAGTAGAGCGAAACTTTGCTAAGGATCGACATTAAACTAGGATAATTATGGGCTTATCGAGGTAAATATCTTGTCCTCTATTGTAATTGGAAATTACATGTTGTTAGAATATATAGTTGAAGTATACTATATATAGAACCGAACGTGGTTAGTTAGCAATGTCTTTTGACTTAAGCCCAAGAATCGAATCGTATTCTGATGAACTTGTGTAGTAATCTTGTGGAGTAGAATTGTACCCGCTCGGGTTAGATGTATAACCCCTGGTTGGCTTGGTAGCCGCCCGTTAGAGGAGGAGATTTCTGCTTGTGCGGGGAAGCCGAATTTTCGTAGAATGTTCTCACGATAAGATCTTGATGTTAATGTCGCCTTGTGGCCTTATAGGTTGAAGTACTACGTGTGGCGCGTTCAACTTGGCTTAAGGAGTAGCCGACAGTTGGAAGTACTTGGAGCGTTTTGCTATTAGTCGATACTCGTCGCGAGGTATGTGAACCTCTTCCTATCTCTTCTAGCATGATATGTGTGAACTATGTAGTACGGTAGACGTGCATGTACTAAATGTATTTGATTGGTGTAAAACATAAAGTGTTATAACGGCTTTATGGGAAGTTGGTTATAACGGCTTTATGTTGGTAAGAAAATACATGTGGTTTTTAAAAGGTAACTGATTTGAACTATAACTGGCTTGTTATGTGTTAATAAAGAACTTGAAGTATTTCAAAAGAGTTTTGAATCATTTTGAAAGAAGAAGTAATACTTGGTTTTTGAAAACTTAAGAGTTATACTAGCTTTATGGAAGTTAGGTATAACGGCTTAAGAATGTTTTACTGATTTCGGAAATCAGAATGTGTATCGACAAACCACAGCAGCGTTAATAAAGGGAAATGTTTTGATTAATTAAGTATTAATAAAACCAGTAGCAACTTCCATCTGCATAGAAGCTAAGATGAGACAAAATGATATTTCCTAGATCATGGTTGCTGTAATAAGATTGTTATAAACAAGAATATCCTACTCACATATAAGACTTATGTTTCTCAGATTGTTTAAAAGAAATTATATTCTTAAATGAATAAGGCTATGAACCACGAAACCTTTCTAAAATAAGAAACGTGAACATTTGAAATTAGGCAAACTTGGACGTTTGGAAAATAATGTTGTTACTTGATTTTACAAAGGTAAGAGTTTTGGTTTTCTTAAAAGGACAAGTCACTCTATTTTATACTACGTATCAGGTGACTTATGTGAAAGAAACAGATCTTTTAAAGATTGAATGTGTGAAGTACTTTGGGGTTAGATACAACTTGTTAGAAAGCACCTTGTGTGAATAACTTGATTGTATTGGTTTGTGATAGCCTTGTAATACTTTCTTGCTGATTTGAGAAGTAAACATGTTAGGATGCTACGGTGTTAGTATCTTGTGATGTTAGTGTAAAGGGGTTTTCCTCGATTGCGCTTTTAAAGTTGTTTGACTATCACCGTTATGTTGGTATTGTACCACTCACCTTGACTTGTGTCAGGAGGTTGCTGCCTCCGACGCGGTAGACTCGGCGATGCGGGACCATGATTCGAGGATACCTCACGCGGGTCCGGGATCCATGCGAACTACGGAGTTCCGGTGTTAGTGTGCGGCCTTTATGGTCATGCGGTCTTTGGCTATGCGGATCGCGAGTCCAGATTTACGCCGGAGTAAATGCACCCTCGACGCGGGTTATACCTCATGCGGGCCTATGAGGTTGGCCTATTCGAGTCGCGAGAGTTCGTGGCTAAACGCGCACATTTGATATCGCGGCGAGTGACCGCCTTTTATCATGTGACGGTGCAGACAGATATCATGACACGCTTTATGACCTTGTTGGTACCACTGGTGTTAGTAGCCGGCTATGCCTTCAGATACCTCTGATCGTTTATTAGGACACAGTGGGACCCGTGTTCATGTGTATTCCTTGGTGCTTGTATACCGCCGGCGAGGAAGGTATTCCACGGCACGATTGATGTTGTGGGCGTGAGACCCATAGTTACATTTGAGTGATGACTTTGAGGCGTGAGTCCCCGACTTGACACGATCGCTATTTATCAGGAATCGTAGTTCGTTATCATACATGTCTCCGCTTTATAGACTATTATGATTTCATTTACGATTTTCGGCCACATACTTGGTACACATTGTTACCGACCTTCTGGGCCGTTCATGCCGCAGTAAAGGTACACCGCCATTGATCCTCGCCTAGGGTCACAGTCACATGGAAAGCTCCGTTTCTCCGAGGCTTATCAAATGTATAGTCCCCGTTGTTGTGTGTTTACATTCGTGGGGTATGGCGGGCCCCGTCCCGCCATTGTTGTCGATCATTTCTTAGAGGTCTGTAGTACTGTAAGTGTGGTTTGTAAAAGGATTAAACTGTTCATGTTGGAAAAAGTTGTTATTTATATATATGCCAAAGGCAAGTTTTTCTCAGTTATTGTTTCATATTTCATAATATGTCTTGTATTGTTTTATGTTCCAACATTACTGATGTTGTATCACTAGGGTGCCCGGGGTAAGGCACCAGTCACGGGCCCGGAATCGGGTCGTGACATCAAGTCCCTTAACTTCTAACATCAGTAAACCATTTTCTTTACCTCTCTTAAGACATTATACCTAACTCCCCATAAAGCTAGTATAACTCTTTTTAAAACCACAAAGTATTTTCTTACCTACATAAAGCTGTTATAACCAACTTCCCATAAAGCCGTTATAACACTTTATGTTTTAAGAACAATCAAACACAGTTAACACATGTACGTCCTACTGCATTACATAGTTCACACATATCATGCTAGAAGAGATAGAAGAGGTTCACATACCTCGCGACGATTTATCGACAATAAGCAAAATGCTCCAAGTACTACAACCTTGCTAGCCCTTTCCACTCCTCGAGTAGAATACGCTACTCTTAGTACTTCCACCTATAAAGGTCACAAACGTCTATTAACCCCAAAACACAAGTTTCTATCTTTCACGTAAAATTAGCAGACTCTCCCCGCAACAACAGAAATCTCCTCCTCTATCGAGGCCGCTACCAAGCCAACCAGTGGGGTTTACACGCCTAACCTGGACGTATACAATTCTACTCGGAATACTACACAAGTTCATCGCAATACATTCTATGTAAATACAGTTCAGTTCTTTCTTTACATTCAGGATTAAGTCAAAAGACATTGCCGCACAATAATGTTCAGTTCTATATATAGTATACTCCAACTATATATTCTAACATGTAATTTCCAATTACAAAAGGGGGACAAGATATTTACCTCGACAAGCCCAAAATTATCCAAGTTATAATGTCGATCCTGAGCAAGGTTTAGCTCCTACTCCGTGCGCTCCAATCCGCTCCAAACAACCCTTAGAAGTTCTAACCAACTTCTACTCAAATACTTCAACCAACTATGAAGATTTCCTTAGGGTTTCGGTTTTGAGACTAAAGGACAAAAGGTAGTATTTCCTGCTCTACGTAAAGAGGTAACTTTTGAAATACTACTAGGTAAAGGCTAAGGTATTTTGGGCATTATAACAATACTAGGAGAGTATTTCTATACCACAAAAGGGGGTATTATACGAAAACAACTAGCAGTGGGGTACCACTCAATAGCACCACAAAGGGGAGGAGGGTTTCGCCAAGGCCAATTTTAAGGGGAGAGGGCTCTGGACGAGAGTCAACAAGAGGGAGGAGGGGTTTCCAAGACTTGGAAGATTTTGGACGAATGAAGTCTTCAAGAGAGTGGTATTTATAGAAAGCCAAAGGCCAACCAACGCCAAGATCAAGCCATGTTCAAGGCAAGTGTATGGCCTTGATCAAGCCAAGTACACCCTAACCCTACTCCACAAAACATTGCACCAAACAAGCCACAAAACAAGGCACAAAACAAGGCCAAACAAGGAACCAATTGCAAGGCCAACGTCCTCTGGCGCCCAAATCGCCCAAAGCACCCCACTTGTTTCAATGTGAGGTGACACGCCACCCTCCGCTGGTCCAAAATGTTTCGCCTCTCGGAAAATCCGCAAAATACAAAACGACATAGTCGGAATTTTCCCCTCTCAAGTTACGAAAACGCTTCGCGAAAACGACTCTAACCGTGTCAGGCACAAATGTCATTCGCCAAGCCACTGGCGGGGTGACACGTGTCACCCTCCTAATGGCCCTCATAAAACGCCTTCCAAAAATATCCACAATGGCCAAAATCTCGAAACAAAGTGGGCCCTACAAAATCAGAATTTCTCCCGTGGCCCCACGTGACCATTTCCAAATAAAATCTCAAAATTCTAATATAATCTATGAAGTCCAAATACCAAACTGGGAATCCAATTCCATTAACGAACCTTTTTCTTCACAAATAACCTAAACTTTTCCGTGAAAACTCACATCTTTCTTTCTTTCCAAATTTTTTCTGTGGTTCTCGCACGTACGCCCTCGTGATACATACCCCGAGAATACGGTATAACATTCTCCTCCTTAGAAACATTCGTCCCGAATGTTCCTTCTCAAGACGGATATCGATGAAGTTCCTCTAACAAGTTGCCAACGCCACGCCGCCACAAAAATAACACACGCCCTCTTCCTTCCTTACTCGCCGTGCCCTTCTCAACACTTGAACTCTCCCAAGACGCACCATACTTCAGTCATTACTTCCGCTCCCAAAATCTCCGAGTCACTACCTCAAACTTGGTCATCTTACTAACCTCAAACTTCCTTAAGGCCATTCCCGCCTTTACGAACCGCTCGTCGAACGCGCCCACGAACTCATACGATGATCATACAAACTTGGGCCTAGCATCCTCGTGACCCTACCATCTGGCGGGACCACCCAGAACTGACCCCACCTTAATCCGGCCACGGGTTGACCCAGACACGCCCTCAACCCGACCCACAATCGCGTCAAGCCCTCGCTCTCGACACACGAACAATCCCGCTAAATCACATCATAAAGCTACCACTTCCATCTCACACTACCCATGGACTTATCACACAAATAAAACCCACGTATACCACGTGACTGATAAAGGTCAAACATAAAACGAATCTTTTACTCAAGACGACCTTACCTCTAAGGTCTCAATCTGGATACTAGGGTTCACACTTACCATTCTACAATAACCAGGTGTCTAAATCACATTTAGCACAAAGCTATCCGAACATAACACTTAACACATCATTAACATCAATACATACACGTATCTCAAGGGTTAAGGATATACCTGAAACTAGGCGGTTCGAGGACCGCTAAAATCGAACTTCCACCGCGACTTACCGTGGCCCGCAATCGCTCTAGTAGTCTGTGCTATCCTACCCGCTACCCGCTCGGACATGCCTTCGTCATATGGCCTCGCTGGCCGCAGAATAACAAGCTCCCTTCGTACTACGACACTCCAAATGCGGTCTACCACATCGACTACACCGAGGTAGGGTGATCAGATTCGCCAGACCCTACTCCCGAACATTGAAACACGGGAGCCTGACCGCTCCTGAATATCCTGGGTCCCGGCGGCTGCGGAGACCACTCTGAATGGCGAGGTACATAACTAGTTCCGCCGAGGCGGTCCGCTCGAAAGTCGCTAAAATATCCGGCCGTCTTGGCCTTCTTCTCGCCGAAAGCGGTCCACCTGCCGACCGCGCCTCGCACCCAAGTGCATGAGCACGACGCGGCAATGTCCATGCCCGCAAGAGAAACACCCGCACAAGACTCGCCATATAATCATCTAGCCCGTGACGAGCGATGCACCCTATCCTCCATATTCGCAACAAGCGCAGTGACATATCGAGCCAAAGAATCGAACTCGACATTGTACTCCCGACAAAGGTCGCCTCTCTGCCTCAAGAATAAAAATTTGTCGCCCGCGTTCTCCTCATCTGCGGAGGCAAGTGCGTGAGAAAAGCCCCAAAACTCATCCCATACCGCTGGAGGTGCATGCTCTCCCGAAAGCTCCTACGAATCAAACCATCGATCGCAGATCACGCACCGATGCGAACCGGTCACGCACTCGATCTCAAGCCTTGATCACCCGTGATCGATCTCAGAATCGACGGATGAACTCCTCGGATCATCCTCGTGCCTCGACCCATAAAACTCGGCGGGCTACAACTCGTAAAGTCCCGTAGCCTCAAACTATTCGCTTCGTGCACTACAATGCGGTCTGAACCGGAATCGCCGCATCCACCGCTCTCATATCAGCCACAACCCCGCCAATAATCGCCATCTCTCGACCCATCTCCCGCCTGCATCAGGACCGAGGCTCAGTCTCGTAGTCTCATCAGCCACGGCCGCGCTCTAAACCCCGTTAGCCGGGCGCGCCGCTAAACTCGCCGCCGGAAGCACTGCTCGTCTTGGCCGGGCTGCGCGCCGTACTCTCAGTATCCCACTAGCGCCTCCTACGCCTTGCCTTCGGGCACTGTCGCCACGCGGAGGCATAATCGTAAAATGAAACACATCGGAGGGTCCAACTTACAACTCACTCTAAGGCACGATCTCGGAATGAGAAGAATAGAAACCAATCCTACATGTCCTATAGCCTCACGATTATAGATGTGGTGCACAACACACCGATAATCAAGACTCTACCAGACACTGTAGACACTTTCCGAGGACTAATCGCTCGATACCACTTTGTCACACCCCGAAATTGCCCGTGGATCGTGCCTTACCCGCACCCTAGTGATACAACATCGAGAAAAACCAGGAAATAAAAACTTAGACATGCAACAATAGATATAATAATAAATAAAGCAACCAAAACAACTGCCTTCGATATACATAAAACTCGAGCAGTTTAATCCTTTTACAACCCCGCCACAACAGCATTACTGCACTTAAGATTTACAACGACTATGACGGGACAGGCCCCGCCATACCCCCGAATGTACTAGAACCTACAACTCAGGGAACACATACCAAAAGATAAGCCTCCGGAGAAACGGAGCTTCCCAAAACGCTGAACTGAGATCCTAAGAGCGAGGATCCACGACCGATGTACCTCTCCCTGCGGCATGAACGCAGCCCCCCGAAGGAGGTCAGTACAACAGGTACCAAGTATGTGAAATCAGAATATCGCAGCTTAAATCATAACAGTCTATATAAAGCAGGAGACATGTATGATAACCAAAATACAGTACGCAACATAAAAGCAGACAAGTCAGGGACTCACGCCCTCAAAGTCACCACTCAAATATAACTATGGGTCTCACGCCCACCACATCCATCATGTTCGCATCATGGCCACATGCCCCCGGACATCGTGACGGTGCGGCATGTCCATGATGCAACAATAATAACAAGGCCGCGTGGCCACATGCCCCGAATCGTGACGGTGTAGACATGCCCATGTAACCTCAATAACAATATATTGGGTGGTCAACCCGCCGCGTAGCCACATGCCCCGGAATCTCAGACGGTGTAGACATCGTCCATGTTGCGAATAACCATATATCGGTAATCAACCCGGCCGCACGGCCGCATGCCCCGAAATCAGACGGTAGACATGTCCATGTGACATCAACAACAAGACAATAATCAAAATGGAAACATACCCGTGGAATTCTCCATCACCGCCAAAGACGCCCAAGTAAGTTCTCAATAAGTCACCCGCCTCTATCGAGACGCTGCTACAGAAATACCACACTTGCACAACAAAGGCTATCATCACAAGCGAGGCAAGTTTCACAACAACAAGCATAGGCAAGTTTCACAACAACAAGCATAGGCAAGTTTCACACAACTCAAAGTACTTTCATTTTATGCCAAAGTCCGGTTTTTAACCCCAAAGTACTACATACGTTAAGTTCTTTTAAAAGAGATCCATTACTTATAAAGTCACCCGATACCAGTAGTATTAGAATGACTAACCCACATTCCTTTTCAAAATCAAGTAACAACATTCTTTTCCTAAGTTCCAGTTTGCCTAGTTTCAATTACTCAAGCTTCTCATTTTCAAATGGTTTCATAGTTCCCAAACTTAATCACTTGATTCCTTTTTAGAACAATTGAGTAATACATGTCTCACGTGAGAGTAGGTTATTCTTGTTTACAACATTCTTATTACAAAGAAACATGATCTAGAAAATGTAATATCATTTTGTCTCATCTTAGTTTCTATGCAGATGGAGGTTTCTATCGGTTTTAATACGATACATCATTATTCAATACATTTTCCTTTATTAACGCCGCAGTTGGTCTGTCGATACACATTCCGATTTCGAAATCAAGAAACATTATCCCTTTAAATAAAACCAAGTACTCATTACTCATGAATGAGGTTTCACACAAACATTCATATTAAAACAAATAAGTTAAGTCTCTTATCGTATAAGATCAAGTCCCTTAACTTCTAACATCAGTAAACCATTTTCTTTACCTCTCTTAAGACATTATACCTAACTCCCCATAAAGCTAGTATAACTCTTTTTAAAACCACAAAGTATTTTCTTACCTACATAAAGTTGTTATAACCAACTTCCCATAAAGCCGTTATAACACTTTATGTTTTAAGAACAATCAAACACATTAACACACGTACGCTTCACCGTACTCATAGTTCACACATATCATGCTAGAAGAGATAGGAAGAGGTTCACATATCTCGCGACGATTTATCGACAATAAGCAAAATGCTCCAAGTACTACAACCTTGCTAGCCCTTTCCACTCCTCGAGTAGAATACGCTACTCTTAGTACTTCCACCTATAAAGGTCACAAACGTCTATTAACCCCAAAACACAAGTTTCTATCTTTCTACGTAAAATTCGGAGACTCCCGCAATGACAGAAATCTCCTCCTCTATCGAGGCGGCTACCAAGCCAACCAGTGGGGTTTACGCCTAACCTGACGTATACAATTCTACTCAAAGAATACTACACAAGTCTATCGCACACACCCTATGTAAATACAGTTGCTTCTTTCTTTACATTCGTGATTAAGTCAAAAGACATTGCACACAATAATGTTCATTCTATATATAGTATACTCCAACTATATATTCTAACATGTAATTTCCAATTACAAAAGGGGACAAGATATTTACCTCGACAAGCCCAAAATTATCCAAGTTATAATGTCGATCTGAGCAAGGTTTAGCTCCTACTCCGTGCGCTCCAATCCGCCTCCAAACAACCCTTAGAAGTTCTAACTAACTTACTCAAATACTTCAACCAACTATGAAGATTTCCTTAGGGTTTTGCTTGAGACTAAAAGGACAAAAGGTAGTATTTCCTGCTCTACGAAAGAGGTAACTTTTGAAATACTACTAGGTAAAGGCTAAGGTATTTTGGGCATTATAACAATACTAGAGAGTATTTCTATACCACAAAAGGGGGTATTATACGAAAACAACTAGGCAGTGGTACCCCACTGCTAGCACCACAAAGTGGGAGAGGAGGGTTTCGCCAAGGCCAATTTTAAGGGAGAGGGCTCTTGGACGAGAGTCAACAAGAGGGAGGGAGGGTTTCAAGACTTGGATGATTTTTGGATGAATGAAGTCTTCAAGAGAGTGGTATTTATAGAAAGCCAAAGGCCAACCAACGGCGAAGATCAAGCCATGTTCAAGGCAAGTGTATGGCCTTGATCGCCAAGTACACCCTAACCCTAATCCACAAAACATTGCACCAAACAAGCCGAAACAAGGCACAAAACAAGGCCAAAACAAGGAACCAATTGTGCAAGGCCAACGTCCCTCTCGACGCCCAAATCGCCCAAAGCACTCCCACTTGTTTCAATGCGGGTGACACACGCCACCCTCCCGTTGGTCCAAAATGTTTCGCCTCTCGGAAAAATCCGCAAAATACAAAACGACATAGTCGAATTTTCCTCGCAGTTACGCGAAAACGCTTTACGCGAAAACGACTCTAACCGTGTTGTGCACAAATGTCATTCGGCCAAGCCACTAGGCGGGGTGACACGTGTCACCCTCCTAATGGCCCTCATAAAACGTCTTCCAAAAATATCCACAATGGCCAAAATCTCAAAACAAAGTGGCCCACAAAACCGTAAATTTCTCCCGTGGCCCCACGTGACCATTTCCAAAATAAAATCTCAAAATTCTAATATAATCTATGAAGTCCAATACCAAATCTGGGAATCCAATTCCCATTAACTAACCTTTTTCTTCACAAATAACCTAAACTTTTCCGCCGAAAACTCAGCATCTTTCTTTATTTCCAAATTTTTTTCAGGTTGCTGCTCGCACGCCCTCGCATACATACCCGAGAATACGGGTATAACATGTTTCTTTGGACATACCGACACGATGCGTAGCGACCGTATGCTCCCATTTGGATTGTCGTTTGTTGCTATCATATCATGATCGTCGGTGAGGAAGGAATTCCACGCACGAGTGATGATTTGGAGGCGTGAGTCCCGACTTGATATGACCGCTTATTTGTTGTGTATCGTAGTTTGGTTATCATACATGTCTCCTGCTATATAGATCGCTATGATTTCATTTACAAGATTTTACGCTTTCATACTTAGTACTGGCCAGATCGACCTCCTTCGGCCGCTCACGCCAGCAGTAGGTACATCGATCGCCGATCCCCATTTTTAGGATCACCTTCAGCCTTGGGAAGCTCCGTTCCTTCTGAGGCTTATCTTTGGTATGTTACCACGAGTCCAGCAGGTTCTTGTACATTCGTGGTATGGCGGGCCCCGTCGTCATAGTTGTTGTATAAATCTTAGAGGTCCAGAGTAATCAGCGGTGGTTGTAAGGATTGTAACTGTTCAAAATGTCTTTGTATATATATATGCTAAAAGGCAACCGTTTGAGTTGGCCTATTTTCTTTCATCTTGATCCATGTCTATTTGCATGTCTAAGTTTTTACTTTCCGCTGGTTTTTTCTGATGTTGTATCACTAGGGTGCCCGGGGTAAGGCACCAGTCACGGGCCCGGGTTCGGGTCGTGACAAAAGTGGTATCGAGCATCAATCCTCTAAAATGTCTCAGACCGTGTCTAGTAGAGTCTTGATTATCGGTGTTGTGCACCACATCTATAATCAGGAGGCTATAGGACATTTAGGATTGGTTTCCATTCTTCTCATTCTGAGATCGTGCCTTAGAGCTGTGTGATAAGTTGAACCCTCCGACGATTTGCTTTACTCGCTTATGCCTCCGCAAAGCAACCTGTGCCCAGACGGCAAGGCCGGAGGAGCTGCTAGTGGGATCTGAGGAGTACGAGGGCGCAGCCTGGTCGACTGAGATAGTACTTGACGGCGAGTTTTGCGACACCGCCGGCCAAAGAAGTTTAGAGCCGCAGCGATGGTGCTGAGACTACAATACTGAGCCTCCACCCCACACTGGAAGCAGATGAGATGGGTACAAAGAGATGGCCCGATCGCCAGGTAAGGCGAATATGAGGATATTTGACGCAGCAGCCCATCCCAAGAGCACCGTAGTTTACCCCGAGCGCATTTGAGGCTACGGATTTTCTCGAGATGTAACCCGCCGTAGTTTTATGGGTCGAGGCACGAGGATGATCCGCGGGAGTTCATCAAGCGATTCTGCCGGATCATGAGAGTGATCAAGGCATCGGAGACCGAGTCGGTGGTCCTAGAGCGTCATCGCGTGATCCGCATGATCGTTTAATTCGTGAGCCGTCCCAGGAGAGAATGCACTTCCTATTTGGGACGAGTTCTCAACGGCATTTATTGCACACTTCTTGCCTCCACAGATGAGGAGGGCTCGGGCCGACAGATTTTTGGTGTTGCGGCAGAACGGGCGTACGGTTCGGGAGTATAATGTGGAGTTCGACTCATTGGCGTCGTCCCGCATTAGTAGCTAGTATGGAGGATCGAGTGCACCGATATGTTACAGGCTCGATGATTACCTAGCGAGAGTTGTTGGTGTAGCTCTTCACCGCATGGACATTGCCCGCATGCAGCTTATGCACTTGGAGGTGAGGCGGAGAAATCGACGAATGACTCAAGGTCGAAGAGGCCGAGCAGCGGAGGTCCTTTGGTGACTTTCGAGGCGGACCTCTCCAGCCGAGACTAGTTATGCGCCCGCCAAGTCTGAGTGGTCCTCCACAATCTTGTGGCATCCAGAGTATTCGTGAGCAGTCGTGGCTCAGGGTTCAGATTCGGAGAGCGGGGTGTTAGCCACCGAAGCCACCCCTACCTCAGGACCGGCCGTGGTAGACTCCGCAAATGGGAGTGTCGTGCTAGTCAGGAGTTTGTTTTACATGCGCCAGCAGGCCATTTTGGGAGAAACTGTCCACTGTGGGTAGCCTGGTAGGATAGCACAGACTCTGGATCGGGCCATGTTCTTCACCTTCCATAGCTTGAGCGGGATGTTCATACACCGGCGGGCCACGGTAGAGGTCGCGGTGGAAGTTCCCAGTTTTAGCGGTCCTTTGAACCGCCTATTTTCAGGTATATCCTTAACCCTCTAGAGTTTGGTATGTTTTGATGTTATGATGATGTGTTTAGTGTTATGTTCGGATATCTTTGTGCTAAAATGTGATTTAGAAACCTGGTTAGTGAAAAAGGGTAAGCCTGGGGGTGAGAAAATGATGAACCTTAGAATATTACAGTTGAGACCTTGGATGTAAGGCCGTCTTGAGTACCAGATTTTGCAAGTGATCCTTGACGGAGTGCATTTTATGCCTAGAATGTATTGTGGGAAAAATTTCCTTGGGTAGTGTTAAATGAAAGTGGTATCTTTCATGACCTGTATAGGTAAGATTGTTTCGGATCGGGGAACAAGAGCGTGATGCGTTAAGTGGGTCGGGTTGGGGCCATGTTGAGGGCCAACCCGCGGCCTGTTCAGTCGGGTCACCGGTGGTCCCGCCAGGTGGTAGGGTCACGAGGGTGTTAGACCCAAGTTTAGATGATCATCGTATGAGTTCGTGGATATGTTCGACCAGAAGCGGATCGTGAAGGCCGGGAATGGCCTTAAGAAAGACTGAAGCTAGTAAGATGACCAAGTTTGGAGGTTGTGACTCCAAAGTTTTGGGCAACAGAAGCATTGACGGGAGTGTGGTACGTGTACTAGAAGAGTTCAAGTGTTCGAGAA
Source organism: Przewalskia tangutica (assembly GCA_029844215.1). Lineage (NCBI taxonomy): Eukaryota > Viridiplantae > Streptophyta > Magnoliopsida > Solanales > Solanaceae > Przewalskia > Przewalskia tangutica. The sequence goes on along the minus strand of CM056737.1, from coordinate 41,018,162 downwards.
GGGCACGACGAGTAAGGAAGGAAGAGGACGTGTGTTATTTTTGTGGCCATATGTGGCGTTGGCAACTTGTTAGAGGAACTTCATCGTTATCCGTCTTGAGAAGGAACATTCGGGACGAATGTTTTTAAAGAGGGGAGAATGTTATACCCCGTATTTCCAGAGTATGTACGTGAGGGCGTACGTATAAAATTCAAGCCTTAAGAATTGACAAGTTTCGAAATTTGGGCACAAGTGCCGAAAAGAATCGTTTTTCGACGAAACGTTTTACTAAACTTGCGAAGGGAAAATTACGGCTATGTCATTTCTAATTTTTGCGGATTTTTCCGAGAGACGAAACATTTTGGACCAACGGGAGGGTGACAAGTGTCACCCTCACATTGGCCGTGACTTTGGGGCGGTATTGGACGAAATAGGTGGCATGGTTAGGTAGGATATTTTGTGCAAGTTATGTGGTAGATGGATAAGGTCCACATGGTTAAAATCTAGCCCTACACTTGCACCACACTTGTCTTCATCTTGGCCATTGGTTGGCCTTTGGTTAGCCTATAAATACTCCCCTTACTTGAAGACTTTCTTCATCCCAAAACTTGAGCAATCTTTCTAAGTCTCAAATACTCCATCCCTCTTGTTGCTTTCGTCCAAAGCCCCCTCCCCCTTTGAGAGCCTAGCCGAGGCAAACCCCTCGAGGTGAGGCTTGCCGTGGGGTACCCCTAGCCTAGTTGTTTTCGTATAATACCCCTTGTTGTGGTATAGAAATACTCTCCTAGTATTGTTATAATGCCCAAATACTCGCCCAAATACCTTGTAGTATTCCCAAGGTTAGACTTATACAAAAGCCCAGAAAATACTATTATACCTTCTTTAACCACTAAACGAAACCCTAAGGAAAATCTTCATTGATAGTTGAAGTATTTAAGTAGAAGTTGGTTAGAACTTCTACGGGTTGTTTGGAGCGGATCGAGCACTGAGTAGGAGCTAAGCGTTGCTCGGAAGCGACTTTAAACTCGGATAATTTTGGGCTCATCGAGGTAAATACTATCGCCCTTCTATTGTAATTGGAAATTACATACCGTCGTAGTAGAAATGAATATAAGATTCATAGAAGAGAATTGAACCGTAATAGAAGGATATTACGGTAAAGGATCAATGAAATCACTTCGTAGAATGCAAGTAGAAGTTAAACCGCACTTACATAGACTGTATTACTGATCGATAACCTTTATTGGTTGAATGTTTTGTAAGTAACTTTGTGCTACTTAGAAGGTGGACAAGGCTAGCGGGTTATAGCCGTGAGCGTTTGCTAATAGTCGATAATCGCGCGAGGTATGTGATTCTTCCTATAATCTTGAGCATGATATTTTAAAGGAAGATATATATAGTGCGGCAATGTCTTTTGACTTAAGCTCGAATAATATATACGACGACGCACGTGTGCTAATTGAACGTGGTTACGGCAATGTCCTTTGACTTAAGCCTGAATAATATATAGTACGGTAGACGTACGTGTGCTAATTGAACGTAGTTGTACGGCAATGTCTTTTGACTTAAGCCTGAATAATAAGAAACTTGAAGTATGTCACAAGAGTTAAGAAACCATTTTTGAAAGAAGAGTAACACTTGGTTTTAAAGGTTTTAAAAAGAGTTATACTAGCTTTATGAGGAGTTAGGTATAACGTCTTAAGAGAGGTAAAGAAAATGGTTTACTGATTTTAGAAGTTAAGAGACTTGATCTTATAAGATAAGAGACTTAACTTAAATGAATTAATATGAGTTTTGTGTGAAACCTCATTCGTGAGTAATGAGTACGTGGTTTTTTTAAAAAAGGAATAATGTTTTACTGATTTTGGAAATCAGAATGTGTATCGACAAACCACTGCAGCGTTAATAAAGGAAAATGTATTGAATAATGAAGTATTATTAAAACCAGTAGAAACCTCCATCTGCATAGAAGCTAAGATGAGACAAAATGACATTACATTTCCTAGATCATGGATGCTTAATAAGATTTATGAACAAGAATAACCTACTCGCCTATGGCATATGTTACTCAATTGTTTTAAAAAGAGATTAAGACATTGAACTATGAAACTTTTCTGAAAAGAGACTTGAGTAATTGAAATTAGGCAAACTGGAACTTTAGGGAAAAGAAAGGCATTGTGTTGTCTTAAAATGGTTTAAAACTTAAAGTGTTATAACAGCTTTATGGGAAGTTGGTTATAACGACCTTATGAAAGCAAAAAGAGGTTTTTATCATTGGTTTTAATGGTAACTTGACTTTAAAAAGAGAAGTGTTTTGTCTAAAAATAAGGCATGGTATTGCCTTAATTGGTTTTAAAAGGAAAGTATGGAAGTTGTTTTGGTTTACTTAAAAGATGTAAGTCACTCTATTTTTATACTACGTATCGGGTGACTTTTATAAAAGGAATGGATCTCTTTAAAAGGAACTTAACGTCGTAGTACTTTAGGTTAAAACCCGACTTTGGCATAAAATGAAAGTCGTTGAGTTGTGTATAACTTGCTTATGCTTGTTGTTGTGAAACTTGCCTATGCTTGTTGTTGTGAAACTTGCCTATGCTTGTGATAGCCTTTGTTGTGCAAGAATTGTGTTTCTATACTACCGTGTTCTCGATAGAGTCGGTTGACTTGTCAAGAACTTACTTGGACGTGTCGCGTGACGAGAAATTCCACGCACGTTCTCGCTGATAGTGTTACTTTTGCTAAACGCTTTGGACATACGACACGATCGTAGCGCACGTATGCTTCCATTTTGATTGCCGCCTTGATGTTTCCTTTTGGACATACCGACACGATCGTAGCGCAGGTATGCTTCCATTTGTAATGTCTTATTGTTTCCCTTTGGACATACCGACACGACGCGTAGCCGCGGGTATGCTTCCATTTGGAATGTTGTCTTAGTGTTTCCTTGGACATACCGACACGATACGTAGCGCACGTATGCTCCCATTTGGATTCTTGTCTTGTTGCTATCATATCATAGGCTGCGGTGAGGAAGGAATTCACGCACAGTGATGATTTGGAGCGTGAGTCCCGACTTGATATGACTGTTTATTTGTTGTGTATCGTAGTTTGGTTATCATACATGTCTCTGCTTATATAGATCGCTATGATTTCATTTACGATTTTCTGATTTCACATACTTGGTACCACAGTTGTCGACTCTCTTGGGCCGTTCATGCCGCAGTAGAGGTACATCACCGTCGATCCCCGCTTAGGATCACCTTTCAGCGTCTTGGGAAGCTCCGTTCCTTCGAGGCTTATCTTTGGTATGTTACCCGAGTCCAGAGGTTCTTGTACATCTGAGGTATGGCGGGCCCCGTCGTCATAGTTGTTATATAAATCTTAAGTGTCCGAGTAATCGGCGGGGTTGTAAGGATTGTAACTGTTCAAAATGTCTTTGTATATATATATGCTAAAAGGCAACCGTTTGGGTTGGCCTATTTTCTTTCATCTTGATCCATGTATATTTGCATGTCTAAGTTTTTATTTCCGCTGGTTTTCTCTGATGTTGTATCACTAGGGTGCCCGGGGTAAGTCACCAGTCACGGGCCCGGGTTCGGGTCGTGACAACTTCCAGCCGTATGGGACGAGTTCTCAAGGGCTTTTCTTGCACATTTCTTGCCCCCACAGATGAGGAGGGCTCGGGCCGACAGATTTTTGACGTTGAGGCAGGACGGGCGGACGGTTAGAGAGTACAATGTGAGTTCGACTCATTAGCTCGGTATGTCCCACCAGTAGAGTGATATGGAGGGCGGATTACACCGCCACGTCACCGCTAGATGATTACTTGGCGAGCTTATGCAGGTAGCTCTTCACCGGCATGGACATTGTTCGCATGCAAGCTCATGCACTAGGATGTGAGGCACGAGAGGTCGACGGAATGGCCGGGATCGCAGGCGAGGGCCGAGCAGGTCCTTTGATAACTTTCGAGGCGGGCCGCCAAGCAGACTAGTTATGTACCTCCGCCCGCAGCAGTGGTCCTCCGCGCCTTCGGGGCGTTCGGTATTCGAGCCGGTCGTGGCTCGTGGCTTCGTTCACGGTATACGGGTTATAGCCAGGATTCATGTTTCCTCGGTGTGCACGATGGCGACGTCGTCCCGAGAATGTCGTCTTTTACCGGTGCTTGTTTTTCCGCGCCCGTGGGCATGTGACGTGAAACCGCCCTAATAGGAAGGATGCAGCAAATGACTCACTACCGTCGCAAGGCGTTCATCGCTTCATATACGCAGGCAGGCGGTATGGTTAGAAGCGACGAAGGAAAATGGCGATTGATCTGGTATATTCTTACCTCTAAAGACTAGTATGCGTTGATGATATGATGATGTGCTAAGTATTATGTTCAGATAGCATTATGTTAAAAATTGTGATTTAAAGGCACAGTTAGTAAAGGGTAAGGTTGAGTACCTAGATATTGTGAGCCTTAGAGTTTTATCGTAGAGACCTTAGATGCGAGGCCATCTTGAGTAAAAGATTTATGTTATGTTGACCTTTGTCGGGGTGCATGGTATACGTGGGGTATATTTGCGTGATAAGTCCCTGAGTGGTATAAATTGAGAAGGTAGTCGAGCTAAGAAGACCACTACGTTTTCGTGACTTGATTGTGAGATTGATCCGGATCGGGGGAACAAGTGTTTGGTGCGATAAGCCGGGTCGGATTGTGGACCATTCACGGGGCAACCCGCGGCCTGTTTTGTGGTGGGGTCAGTTCGGGGTGGTCCCGCCAGTTAGTAGGGTCACGAGGGTGCTAGGCCCAAGTTTAGATGACCATCGTACGAGTTCGTGGATGTGTTCGACTAGAATCAGATCGTGAAGGCCGGGAATGGCCTTAAAGGAGTTTGGGGATAGGTTGGCGGCGTTTTGATTTCGTGGTAGTGAGGATTATGTGCCTCTTGTTGAGTGAGTATTATACTAGCTACCATTTCGGTATTCGGATGTCACCTTAAGAAGCCTTGTATGGGCGGAAGTATTGATTGCCGGTCGATTTGTTCGATGTTGGCAAAGTTCAGATAGTTGGTCCCTACTTGTTTCAGCAGAATGTGGATAAGGCGAGGCTTATCCAGAGGAGGTTTTAGCAGCCAGATTTTGGAAAAGCGAAGAATAAAATATGGTAAGTTATGAGAAAGAGTTCGAGTGCGAGAAGGTACAACAAGTGAGAGAATAGAAGTGATCATTAGTTTAAAGAGAAAGTGCGAAGGGAGTATATTTTAGACTTTGGGTGGGAGCTTTTGTAGTGATGGAGGTGATTCCTCGTGGACTTGGACGTAAGTATTTAGCGCGTATTGTATTGTGGCCAGGTGTGGCATGATTGTTTTCGTAAGTATAGTAGTGAAGACTACACTGGCGCATGTTTGTTTTGAGACTTAGAAGGAACATTCGGGACGAATGTTTCTAAGGAGGGGAGAATGTTATATTTCCAGAGTATGTACGTGAGGACGTACGTAGAAAAGTTTGAGCCTTAAAGTAGGCAAGGGCCGAAAATTTTGTGCATAACACCCAAAAAGAATCGTTTTCCGACGAAACGTTTTACAAAGCTTGCGTAAGGAAAATTCCGGCTATGTCATTTATTATTTTTGCGGATTTTTCCGAGAGATGAAATATTTTGGACCAACGGGAGGGTGACATGTGTCACCCTCAAAGTGGACGCCAAGGAGCTTGATTTGCACGTTTTTGTGTTGAATTTTGGGTCAAGGAGTTGGTAGGATATTTTGTGATAGTTGGTGTGGTAGATGGATAAGGTACACATGGGTAAATCCTAGCCCTACACTTGCACCACACTTGTCTTCATCTTGGCCATTGGTTGGCCATTGCTTGACCTATAAATACCCCCCTTAGTTGATGAACTTCTTCATCCAAAAATTGTTCTAAGTCTTGAAAGCCCCCTCCCCCCCTTTGTGTTGAAGTTCTCGTCCTAGCCTCCTCCCCTGGCGAAAGTACCCAGCCTAGTTGTGCTAGCGAAAATACCCCATGGTAGAGAAATACTTCTCCAAGTATTGTTATAATTCCAAAATACCTTAGTCCATATACCTTGTAGTATTCCCAAGGTTACCTCTATACGAAAAGCCCGAAAAATACTACTATACTTTCCTTTAGCCACTAAATGAAACCCTAAGGAAATCTTCATAGTTGGTTGAAGTATTTAAGTAGAAGTTGGTTAGAACTTCTAAGGGTTGTTTGGAGCGGGTTGGAGCACCCGGAGTAGGAGCTAAACCTTGCTCAGGATCGACATTAAACTTGGATAATTTTGGGCATACCGAGGTAAATAATCCTATCCTTCTATTGTAATTGGAAATTACATACTGTGGTAGTATAGATTTGAATATAAGATACATAAAAGGATATTACAGAAGAGAATTGAACTGTAATAGAAGGATATTACAGAAAAGAATTGAATAGATCACATCAGAAGAATATTAAAAAGAATATTAAATCAGACTTACATAGGATTGTATTTATGAGACTTATAACGTTGTTGGTTGAATGTTCTGCGAGTAGCATGTACTACTTGGAAGGTGGACAAGGCTAGCCGTTATAAGCGTGAGCGTTTTACTAATGTCGATAATCGCGAGGTATGTGATTCTTCCTATCCTCTTGAGCATGATATTTTAAAGAATATATATATATATATATATATAGTACGATGAGACGTGTGTTAATCGAACGTAGTTGTAGCAATGTCTTTTGACTTAAGCACGAATAATAAGAATCTGGAAGTATTTTAAAAGAATACATATATAGTACGGTAAACGTACGTGTGTTAACTGAATGTAGTTTTACGGCAATGTCTTCTGACTTAAGCCTGAATAATAAGAATCTGGAAGTATTTTAAAGGAATACATATATAGTACGGTAGAGCGTGTGTTAACCGAATGTAGTTTACTGTGATGTCTTTTGACTTAAGCTTTGAATAATAAGAATCTTGAAGTATTTCAAAAGAATTAAGAATCCTTTTGAAAGAAGAATAATACTTGGTTTGAAAGCTTAAGAGTTATACTAGCTTTATGGGAAGTTAGGTATGACGACTTAAGAGAGATAAAAAGAATGGTTTATTGATTTTAAGAAGTTATGAGACTCGATCTTAAAAGAGAAGAGACTTGACTTAAATGAATTAATATGAATTTTGTGTGAAACCTCATTCGTGAGTAATGAGTACTTGTTTTGTTTAAAAAGGAATAATGTTTTACTGATTTCGGAAATCAGAATGAGTATCGACAAACCATTTGCGCGTTAATAAAGGAAATGTTTTGACTAATTAAGTATTATTGAAACCATGAAACCTCCATCTGCATAGAAGCTAAGATGAGACAAAATGATATTACATTTCCTAGATCATGGCTGCTTTAATAAGATTGATTTTGAACAGAAATAACCTACTCACATATAAGGCATATGTTTCTCAAATTGTTTAAAAGAGAATTATATTCTTAAGCGATTAAGACTATGAACTACGAAAACCTTTCTAAAATAAGAGACTTAAGTACTTGAAATTAGGCAAACTTGAACTTATGGAAAAGAATGTTGTTACTTGATGTTGAAAAGGAAAGTGTTTTGGTTTAACTAAAAATGTGAGTCAAACTATTTTAATACTACGGGTATCTGGTGACCTTTATAAAAGAACTGGATCTTTTAAAAAAATGAATTTAACGTACGAAATACTTTGGGGTCAGAACCTGGACGATGGCATAAAATAACCTTGAGTTGTGTGTAACGTGCCTATGCTTGTGGTGATAGCCTTTGTTGTGCAAATGTTGTATTTCTATGCTACCGAGTCCCATGAGATGGGCCGGGACACGTATTCCATTTGATTCTTCACCGAGTCCCATGGGATGGGCCGGGACACGTATTCCACATGATTCTTCACCGAGTCCCATGGGATGGGCCGGGATACGTATTCCACCGATTCTTTACCGAGTCCCAGGATGGGCCGACACGATTCTACATGATTCTTTACCGAGTCCCATGGATGGGCCGACACGTATTCCACACGATTTGTACCTGATCACGGCGGTGAGGAAGGTGTTCCACGGGCATGAGGGATGACTTGAGGGCGTGAGTCTCTGACTTGACATGACTGCTTTTATGTTGTGAACTGTAGTTTGGTTATCATACATGTCTCCTGCTTTATATAGACTATTATGATTTCATTTACAGTATTTTACAGTTTCACATACTTGGTACTGTTGATCGACCTCCTTGTTATACCCGATTTCCGCAGTATGCGTGAGGCGTCGATAATAATTTAAGCCTAAAGGTTGGCTAGTTTCAAATTTGTACACAACACCCGATTGGAGTCGTTTTTCGACGAAACGTTTCCATTCTTTCGTAGGGAAAATTCCGCTATGTCATTTCTAATTTTTGCGGATTTTTCCGAAGTCGAAACATTTTGGACCAGCGGAGGGTGACAAGTGTCACCTCACATTGGAAGTGGTGGCGGTAAAGCTTGGCGAAAGGGCATGTGGTAGGTTGGATATGTGTGCAAGTTGGTGTGGTAGATGGATAAGGTACACATGGTGGAAATCTAGCCCTACACTTGCACCACACTTGTCTTCATCTTGGCCATTGGTTGGCCTTCAATTGACCTATAAATACCCTCTAGTTGATGAACTTTCTTCATCCAAAATTGAGCAATCTATCTAAGTCTCAAATACTCCTCCTCTTGTCTTGAAATCGTCCAAAAGTCCTCCCCTTGAGAGCTTGGCCGAGAGCTTCCTCCCTTTGTGGTGCTCCTGGCCAGGGTACCCCCTAGCCTAGTTGTCTCGTATAAATACCCCTTTGTTGTGGTATAGAAATACTCTCCTAGTATTGTTATTATGTCCAAATACCTCGCCCAAATACCTTGTAGTATTCCCAAGGTTACACTTATACAAGCCAGAAAATACCATTATACTTTCCTCACTACTAAAACGAAACCCTAGGGAAAAATCTTCACCGTAGTTGAAGTATTAAGTAGAAGTTGTGTAGACACTTCTAGGGTTTCTTGGAGCGCTTTTGGAGCGCACTGAGTAGGAGCTAAACCTTGCTCGGGATCGACTTTGATCTCGGATAATTTTGGGCTTATCGAGGTAAACACTCATGACCTTCTATTGCAATTGGAAATTACATGTTGTAGGAATATATAGTTGAAGTATACTATATATAGAACTGAACGTTATAATTGTGCGCAATGTCTTTTGACTTAAGCTCGAATAATACTTACGGCAATGTCTTGCGACTTAAGCCCGAATTTAAATAAGAGAATCAATCGTAATCACATAGATCAGACATAAGAGACTTGTGTAGCATTACCGTGAAGTAGAATTGTACACGTCAGGTTAGGCGTAAACCCCCGGTTGGCTTGTAGCCTACTCGATAGAGGAGAGATTAACGCATTTGTGCGGAGAGGTTCCAATTTTCAGAGAAAGATGAAAACTTGTGTTTAAGATTTAATAGACGTTTGTGGCCTTTATAGGTGAAAGTACTAAGAGTAGCGTATTCTACTCGAGAAGTGGAAAGGGCTAGCAAGGTTGTAGTACTTGGAGCTTTTTGCTTATTGTCGATAATCGTCGCGAGGTATGTGAACCTCTTCCTATCTCTTCTAGCATGATATGTGTAACTATGTAGTACGGTAGACGCATACGTGTTTAATGTATTTGATTAGTTTGAAACATAAAGTGTTATAACGGCTTTATGGGAAGTCGTTATAACACTTTATGTAGGTAAGAAAATACTTTGTGGTTTTAAAAGGTAATCGATGTGAATTATAACTGGCTTGTTATAATAAAGAACTTGATGTATTTCAAAAGATTTATAAATCGTTTTGAAGGGAGAGTAACACTTGGTTTTAAAGGTTTTAAAAGAGAATTATACTAGCTTTATGGGGAGTTAGGTATAATGTCTTAAGAGAGGTAAAGAAAATGGTTTATTATGTTAGAAGTTAAGAGACTTGATCTTATAAGATAAGAGACTTAACTTATTTGTTTTAATGTGGATGTTTATGTGAAACCTCATTCGTGAGTAATGAGTACTTGGTTTTATTTAAAGGGATAATGTTTTACTGATTTCGGAAATCAGAATGTGTATCGACAAACCACTGCAGCGTTAATAAAAGGAAAATGTATTGAATAAATGAAGTCTTGTATTAAAACCAGTAGAAACCTCCATCTGCATAGAAACTAAGATGACAAAATGATATTACATTTTCTAGATCATGGTCAGTAATAAGAATGTTGTAAACAAGAATAACCTACTCTCACGTAAGATATATGTTACTCAATCGCTCTAAAAAGAAATCAAGTGATTAAGTTTATGAACTATGAAACCATTTGAAAATGAGAAGCTTAAGTAATTGAAACTAGGCAAACGGGAACTTAGGAAAAGAATGTTGTTACTTGACTTTTGAAAAGGAATGTGGGTTGGTCATTCTAATACTACGGGTATTGTGTGACTTATGTGAAAGAAACGGATCTCTTAAAAGGTATTTAACGTACGTAGTACTTTAGGGTTAAAACCCGGACTTTGGCATAAAATGAAAGTACTTTGAGTCGTGTGAAACTTGCCTATGCTTGTTGTTGTGAAACTTGCCTATGCTTGTTGTTGTGAAACTTGCCTATGCTTGTGATGATAGCCTTTGTTGTGCAAGTGTGGTATTTCGTATTACCGCTGCGTCTCGATGGAGGGCCGTTGATTTGTTATGAGCGATTCTACACCGAGTCCCACGAGATGGGCACGTATTCCATTTGATATTACACCGAGTCCCACGAGATGGGCAGGTCACGTATTTCATCTGATATTACACCGAGTCCCACGAGATGGGCAGGGTCACGTATCACATCTGATTTTACACCGAGTCCCACGATGGGCGGTCACGATTTCATCCGTTATCATACATGTCTCCCGCTTTATATAGACTATTATGATTTCATTTACGCTTTTACGCTTCACATACTTGGTACTGTTGTCTTGACTCCTTCGGGCCGCGTTCATGCCGCAGAAGTACATTGGCTATCGATCCCCGCTCTAGGATCACCTTTCAAGATATCGAAGCTCGTTCTTCTGAGGCTTATCTTTGCTATGTGTTCCCTGAGTTGTAGGTTCTTGTACATTCTGTGGTATGGGCGGCCCTGTCCGTCATAGTTGTTGTAAATCTTAAGGTGCAGAGTAATGTGCAAGGTGGTTTTGTAAAAAGGATTAAACTGTTCGTTTTGAAAAAAGTTGTTATATGTATATCATTGGAAGGTAACCGTTTGGTTGACCTGTTTTATTATCATGTCTCTCATTTCATGTTAAAGTTTTATTTTCCGCTGATTTTCTCTGATGTTGTGTCACTAGGGTGCCCGGTAAGGCACGATCCACGCCCGAATTGGTGTGACATAGTGGTATCGAGCGATTAATCCTCGGAAAGTGTCTACTGCACCGTGTCTAGTAGAGTCTTGATTATCGGTGTGTGCACCACATCTATAATCGTGAGGCTATAGGACATTTAGGATTGTTTTCCATTTCTTCTAATTGTGAGATCGTGCCTTAGAGCCGTGTGATAAGTTGTACCCCTCTGACGTATTTTATTTTTACCAGTTATGCCTCCGCGTAAGGCAACCTGCACTCAGACAGCAAGGCAATGAGGAGTCGCTAGTGGGATACTGAGGAGCACGAGCGCGCAGCCCTGGCCAAGACTGAGACAAGGCTTCCAACGGCGGTTTCGTGACGCCGCCACAGAGTTTAGAGCCGCAGCAGCGGTCACTGAGACTACAAGACTGAGCCTCCACCCACACTGGAGCGGATGAGATGGGCAAGGAGATGGCCCGCCATCGCCGAGGTCGTGGCCGATATGAGATAGGTTGACGCAGCAGCCTCCCCGAGCACCCGTAGTTCACCCCGAGCGATAGTTTGAGGCTACGGACTTTCTCGAGCCGCAGCCCGCCGAGTTCTATGGGTCGAGGCACGAGATGATCCGCAGGAGTTCATCCGATTCTGCCGGATCATAGAGTGATCAAGGCTTCGAGACCGAGTCGATGACCGGTTCGCATCGGCCGCGCGATATCGCGATGATCGGTTTGATTCATGGAATCGCCCCGAGGTGAGCATGCGCTCCAGCAGTTTGGGACGAGTTCTCGCGGCATTTCTTGCACATTTCTTGCCTCCGCTGGATGAGAGGGCTCGCGCATGCATTTTTGGTGTTACGCAGAACGGACGACGGTTCGGGAGTACAATGTGGAGTTCGACTCATTGGCCCGGTACGTCCCCGCGTTAGTAGCTGATATGGAGGACAGAGTACACCGCTACGTCACCGGGCTGGATGAGTACTTGGCAGAGTCTTGTTCGGGTGTAGCCCTTCAGCCGGGCATGGACATTGCCCGCATGCAGGCTCATGCACTAGGATGTGAGGCACGGAGGAGTCGACGGAATGACCGAGATCGCGAAGAGGCCGAACAGCAGGGTCCTTTGGTAGCTTTCAAGGCGGACCGCCTCAGCAGCAGGTTAGTGATGTACCTCCGCCAGTACAGAGTGGTCCTCCACAGTCGTCAGGACGTTCAGGGTATTCGGGAGCTGGTCAGAGCTCCAAGGCTTCTGGTTCACTGGGTATATACGGGTTCTAGCCGGGTTGAGTTTTCCTCGGTGCACGATGTGGCAAACGTCATCCCGGGGAATGTCGTCTTTTTACTGGTGCTTGTTTTTCCTGCGGCCGTCAGGGCCATGTGACGAGAAACTGTCCTAGTAGGAAGGATGCAAACAGAATGACTCACCACCGCGCGCGTGTTCATCGCCTTTCTATATGCGCCGCAGGCGTGCCTATGATTAGAGGAGCCGGAGATCTGTATATCCCTAACCTCTAGAGTTTTGTATGTATTGATGTTGTTGATGTGTTTAGTGTTATGTTTGGATAGCTGTGTGCTAAAGAGTGATTTAGAAACCTGGTTAGTGAAAAGGGTAAGTCCCTGGGAAGTGTGAAATGGAAGTGGTAGCTTTCATGACCTGTTTAGGTAAGATTGTTCCGGATCGGGGAACAAGAGCGTGATGCGTAAGTGGATCGGGTTGGGGCCATGTTGAGGGCCAACCCGCGGCCGGTTTCAAAATAGGGTCAGCTCTGGGTGGTCCCGCCAGGTGGTAGGGTCACGAGGGTGCTAGGCCCAAGTTTAGATGACCGTCGTATGATTTCGTGTTTATGTTCGACCAGAAGCGGATCGTAAAGGCCGGGAATGGCCTCGCGGAGATCGCGGTTAGTAAGATGACCAAGTTGAGGTAGTGACTCCAAAGTTTTGGAACTAAGCGATGATCAAGTGTGGTACGTATACTAGAAGAGTTCAAGTGTTCGGCGAGGCACGACGGTAAGCGGAAGAGAACGTGTGTTATTACGTGGCGGTGTGGCTTTGACAACTTGTTGAAGGAACTTTCGTTATACTGTTGAGAAGGAACATTCGACGAATGTTTCTAAGGAGGAGAATGTTATACCCAGATTTCCGCAGTATGTACGTGAGGCGCACGATAATAATTTAAGCCTAAAGGTTGGCTAGATTCGAAATTTGTAAACAACACCCGATTGGAGTCGTTTTCGACTAAACGTTTCATTTTTCGTAGGAAAATTCTGGCTATGTCATTTCTAATTTTTGCGGATTTTTCCGAGAGTCGAAACATTTTGGACCAACGGGAGGGTGACAAGTGTCACCCTCACATTGGAAGTGGTGGGCGGTAAAGCTTGGCCGAAAGGGGGGCATGTGGTAGGTTGGATATTTGTGCAAGTTGGTGTGGTAGATGGATAAGGTACACATGGTGGAAATCTAGCCCTACACTTGCACCACACTTGTCTTCATCTTGGCCATTGGTTGGCCTTCACTTGACCTATAAATACCCCTCTAGTTGATGAACTTTCTTCATCCAAAAATTGAGCAATCTATCTAAGTCTCAAATACTCCCTCCCTCTTGTCTTGAAATCGTCCAAAAGTCCTCCCTTGAGAGCTTGGCGAGAGCTTCCTCCCTTTGTGGTGCCTAGCCAGGGTACCCCTAGCCTAGTTGTCTCGTATAAATACCCCTTGTTGTGGTATAGAAATACTCTCCTAGTATTGTTATTATGTCCAAATACCTTGGCCCAAATACCTTGTAGTATTCCCAAGGTTACACTTATACAAGCCTAAAATACCATTATACTTTCCTCACTACTAAAACGAAACCCTAGGAAAAATCTTCACCCGTAGTGAAGTATTAAGTAGAAGTTGTGTAGACACTTCTAAGGGTTTCTTGAGCGTTTTGAGCGCACGAGTAGGAGCTAAACCTTGCTCAGATCGACTTTGATCTCGGATAATTTTGGGCTTATCGAGGTAAACACTCATGACCTTCTATTGTAATTGGAAATTACATGTTGTAGGAATATATAGTTGAAGTATACTATATATAGAACTGAACGTTATAATTGTGCGCAAATGTCTTTCGACTTAAGCCCGAATAATACTTACGCAATGTCTTGCGACTTAAGCCCGAATTTAAATAAGAGAATGAATCAGAATCACATAGGATCAGACATGAGACTTGTGTAGCATTCTTGTGAAGTAGAATTGTACACGCCCGTTAGGCGTGCAAACCCCACGGTTGGCTTGGTAGCGGCGACTCGATAGAGGAGGAGATTAACGCCATTGTGGGGAGGTGCCGAATTTTCTCAGAGAAAGATGAAAACTTGTGTTTAAGATTTAATAGACGTTTGTGGCCTTTATAGGTGAAAGTACTAAGAGTAGCGTATTCTACTCGAGGAGTGGAAAGGGCTAGCAAGGTTGTAGTACTTGGAGCTTTTTGCTTATTGTCGATAATCGTCGCGGTATGTGAACCTCTTCCTATCTCTTCTAGCATGATATGTGTGTAACTATGTAGTACGGTAGACGCATACGTGTTTAATGTATTTGATTAGTTTGAAACATAAAGTGTTATAACGGCTTTATGGGAAGTTGGTTATAATGACTTTATGTAGGTAAGAAAATACTTTGTGGTTTTAAAAGGTAATCATGTGAATTATAATCGGCTTGTTATAATAAAGAACTTGATGTATTTCAAAAGATTTATAAATCGTTTTGAAGGAGAGTAACACTTGGTTTTAAAGGTTTTAAAAGAGAATTATACTAGCTTTACGGGAGTTAGGTATAATGTCTTAAGAGAGGTAAAGAAAATGGTTTCTTGATGTTGAAGTTAAGAGACTTGATCTTATAAGATAAGAGACTTAACTTATTTGTTTTAATGTGGATGTTTATGTGAAACCTCATTCGTGAGTAATGAGTACTTGGTTTTATTTAAAGGGATAATGTTTTCTTGATTTGAAATCGTAATGTGTATCGACAAACCATCGCAGTTAATAAAAGGAAAATGTATTGAATAAATGAAGTCTTGTATTAAAACCAAGAGAAACCTCCATCTGCATAGAAACTAAGATGAGACAAAATGATATTACATTTTCTAGATCATGGTCATTGTAATAAGAATGTTGTAAACAAGAATAACCTACTCTCACGTAAGATATATGTTACTCAATCGCTTCTAAAAAGAAATCAAGTGATTAAGTTTATGAACTATGAAACCATTTGAAAATGAGAAGCTTAAGTAATTGAAACTAGGCAAACGGAACTTAGGAAAAGAATGTTGTTACTTGACTTTTGAAAAGGAATGTGGGTTGGTCATTCTAATACTACTGTATTGTGTGACTTATGTGAAAGAAACGGATCTCTTAAAAGGTATTTAACGACGTAGTACTTTAGGTTAAAACCCGACTTTGGCATAAAATGAAAGTACTTTGAGTCGTGTGAAACTTGCCTATGCTTGTTGTTGTGAAACTTGCCTATGCTTGTTGTTGTGAAACTTGCCTATGCTTGTGATGATAGCCTTTGTTGTGCAAGTGTGGTATTTCGTATTACCGCGCGTCTCTCGATGGAGGCGGTTGATTTGTTATGAGCGATTCTACACCGAGTCCCACGATGGGCGGCACGTATTCCATTTGATATTACACCGAGTCCCACGAGATGGGCGGTGGTCACGTATTTCATCCGATATTACACCGAGTCCCAAGACGGGCGTGGTCACGATCACATCCGATTTTACACCGAGTCCCACGAAATGGCGAGTCACGTATTTCATCCGGTTATCATACATGTCTCCCGCTTTATATAGACTATTATGATTTCATTTACGCCTTTACGCTTCACATACTGTACTGTTATGATCGACCTCCTTGGCCGCGTTCATGCCGCAGTAGAAGTACATTGGTGCCGATCCCCGCTCTAGATCACCTTTCAACATATCGAAGCTCTGCTCCTTCTGAGGCTTATCTTTGTATGTGTTCCCGAGTTGTAGGTTCTTGTACATTCGTGGTATGGCGGGCCCCGTCCCGTCATAGTTGTTGTAAATCTTAGAGTCCAGTAGCACCGCGCGGTGGTTTTGTAAAAAGGATTAAACTGCTCGTTTTGAAAAAGTTGTTATATGTATATCATCGAAGGTAACCGTTTGGTTGACCTGTTTTATTATCATGTCTCTCATTTCATGTTAAAGTTTTATTTTCCGCTGATTTTCTCTGATGTTGTGTCACTAGGGTGCCCGGTAAGGCACGATCCACGCCCGAGTCGGGGTGTGACACTCTTCGGGCCGCGTTCATGCCGCAGTAGAGGTACATCGGTTGTGGATCCTCGCCATGAGATCACATTCAGTGTTAGGAAGCCCCGTTTCTGAGGCTTATCTTTTGGTATGTTACCCCGAGTCCAGAGTCTTGTACATTCAGGTATGGCGGGACACTGTCCGTCATAGTTGTTGTCACTTTCTGAAGTCCAGAGTAATCTTGTATTGGGCAGAGTTTGTAAAAAAGGGATAATTGTTCAAAGTTTTATTATATATACAGGCCGAAAGGAGATATTTTCATGGTTAAACTGTTTTCATTTGATAATTGTTTCATGTCTTATTTATATTCCGCTGATTACTCTGATGTATGACTACTTGGGTACCCGGGTAAGGCACCAGTCACGGGCCCGGGTTCGGGTCGTGACACGAGCCCTCCTCATCTGCGGAGGCAATAAATGGCCAAGTAACGCCTCTGAGAACTCGTCCCAAACAGCTGGAAGCGCATGCTCCCCCCGGGACAGTTCCCATGAATCATATCAAACAACTGCAGTGTCCCGCAGCCGATGCGAACCTAGTACCACCGACTCGGTCTCCGAAGCCCCGATCACCCTCATGATCCGTCAGAATCGCTTGATAAACTCGAGGATCATCCTCGTGCCTCGACCATAAAACTCGTGGGCTGCAACTCAAAAGTCCTCGCCTCAAGCTAGCGACTGTCGTGAACTACGGTACAAAAGCTACTGTCTCACCTATCCTCATGTCTGGCCACGATCCTGAGTAACTGGGCCATCTCCTTGTAGCCCATATCCTCTTCCTCTCTGGGTGGAGAGGCTCGTGTACCGCGGTCTCGATGGCCGCTGCCGCCTCGCATCTGTTGGGGTTGGCGACGTTGTAGAACTCGCCGTCCGAAACACCTCATCCGGTAAGGACTGGGCCTGTGCCCTGGTAACCCTCGGTGCCCTACTAGTAGTTCCCTATACTGCCTTGCCCTTCTGGGCCGCTGTTATACCCCGTAGTTCCACGGTATATATGTGAGGATGTACGTACGAGAATACGACAGAAATTTTGGAAAGAAAGAAAGATGTGATTTTTCGACGGAAAAGTTTCCGGTTTTTGTGAAGAAAAAGGTTCGTTAATGGGAATTGGATTTCCAGATTTGGTATTTGGACTTCTTGGATTATATTAAAATTATTGGATTTTATTTTCGGAAATGGTCACGTGGGGCCCACGGGAGAAATTTACGGTTTTGTAGGGCCCACTTTGTTTTTGAGGTTTTCGGTATTTTGGATATTTTCGGAAGACGAAATATTTTGATTTAATCGGGCGACACGTGTCACCCCATGTGGCACCCTTGGCCGAATGGAGGAGACAGTGGCTAGCCATCATTCCTCGCCGAAATGCATTGACACTTGGAGAGCAAAATCGTTGGCCATGTGGTGTGGTGGGACCCACACACACATGGCCCAATCTTGACCATCCACTTGACTTGATCTTGACCCTTGAATCCTCTATATATACCCCCCCTTAAGTTGAAGAGTAATTTCATCCTCACTTGAATACTTTCCATGGCAAAATACTCCCTCCCTTTGTAGTTGCTTTTTCGTCCCCCTCCCCCACTTGAGTAGAAATACTTTGTGTATTGTAGTATAATCCCAAATACTTTGGCCTAGTATCCCTAGTAGTATTCCAAAGTTGTTTTAATACTAGGAGCCCGGAAATACTACTTTATTTCAATAGTCGCAAAACGAAACCCTAGAAAAACCTTCATAGCTTGGTTGAAGTGTTTAGAGAAGTTGTTTAGAAACTTCTATGGGTCGCTTGGAGCGGGTTGGAGCGTAAGGAATTGGAGCTAAACGTTGCCCAGGATCGACTTATATCTTGGATAATTTTGGGCTTATCGAGGTAATGATCTATGTCCCCCTATTGTAATTGGATATTACATGTTGTAGTAAGTATACTTAAGTATATTATATTGGAAGGATGATTATAAAGGATTGAACTGTATTTACATTGGACTGCATTTCATGAGACTTGTGTAGTATTATTGTGAAGCGAATTGAACACGTCCGGTTAGGCGTGTAATCCCAGGAGTTGTTGGCACAGTAGCGGGCCCGTAGTGAGGAGATTTATGTGATAGCGGGGGGGGGGAGGTGCTGCCGAATTTTCTGTAGAATAAGGAATCTTGCAGTTAGAATATTCTACGAAGAGATCTAGGAGTTGATAGGCGTTTTGTGGCCTTTATAGGTTGCAGTACTACGAGTAGCGTATTCTACTTGAAGAGTGGAAACGGCTAGCAGGGTTACAGTACTGTGGAGCGTTTTGCTAATTGTCGATAATCATCGCGAGGTATGTGAACCTCTTCCTATCTTTTCTAGCATGATTGTTGTGAACTATGTAGTGCGGTGAGACGTCATGTGCTAAGTGATTTGGTTGGTTTAAAACATAAGGTGTTATAATAGCTTTATGGGAAGTTAGTTATAACGACTTTATGTAGGTAAAAGAATGGTTTATTGATTTTAGAAGATAAGAGACTTGACTTATAAACGACTTGATCTTGAAAGATAAGAGACTTGACTTATAACGACTTGTTTTCGGAAAAAGAGAAGTAACTTGATTTTAAGTACATGTTACTTGTTTTGAGAAGAGTAAGTTATTTGGGTTTTAAAAGAATACTTGTTGTTGTTTTAAAAGAAAAGAGACTTGTGGAATTAAAGAGTTTTTGGTTTAGAACATAAAGTGTTATAACAGCTTTATGGGAAGTTAGTTATAACGACTTTATGAAAACAAAGGAATGGTTTTTATCATTAGTTTTAAAATGGTAACTTGACTTTAAAAGGAGAAGTGTTTTGGGTCTAAAAAGAAGGCATGGTAATGTCTTAATTTGGTTTAAAAAGGAAAGTCTGGAAGTTGTTTTGGTTTAATTAAAATGTTAGTCACTTTATTTTGATACTACGGGTATCGGGTGACTTTTGTAAAAGAAATGGATCTTCTAAAAAGAATTTAACGTACGTAGTACTTTGGGGATTAAAACCTGGACTTTGTCATAAAATGAAAGTACCTTGAGTTGTGTGTAACTTGCCTATGTTTGCGTGTGATAGCCTTGTTGTGCAAGTGTTGTATCCTTATGTTACTGCGTCTCTCGATGGAGGGCCGGTCATGTTGTTCTTGATTGATGGACCTACTGACACGTTGGGTGGCCCACGGGTATGGTTCCATTAGGATTACTATTCCATGGACTAGCTCTCCATGAGGTTTCCGATTCGCTTGGTATCCGCGGTTGGCTCGTACTTGCCCGGTCGTGGTTGTTTCGGCAGTATCCGTAGTTAGCCTTCGTACTTGCCCGTTCGGTTTGTGGACGAAGTCTCGTGATTCCGCAGTATCCGGTAGTTAGTCTTAAATTTGCCCGCCACCGTGGCGCAGCTTGGTATCCGTAGTTGACTTTCGTACTTGCCCGGTCACCCGTGGTTTGGTTATATAGTTTTGTTGATACGACTTTGGTATCCGGTAGTTGGCTTCGTACTTGCCGGTCGATTGATGATGCGGTTTGGTATCTGGTAGTTAGCCTTCGTACTTGCCCCGTACGGTTGTTATGACACAGGTGGGACCTGATGTTCATGTGTACTTCTTGGTGTGATTATATCATAGACTGCCGGCAGTGAGGAAGGTATTCCACGGGCATGATTGATGTTGTGGGCGTGAGACCCATTGTTATATTTGAGTAATGAATTTGAGGGCGTGAGTCCCTGACTTGACATGACTGTTTATATATTGTGGACTGTAGTTTGGTTATCTTACATGTCTCCTGCTTTATATAGACTATTATGATTTCATTTACTGATTTTACGCCACATACTTGGTACTGTTATCGACCTCCTTGGCCGCGTTCATGCCGCAGGTAGAGTACATCGGTTGTGGATCCTCGCCATGGGATCACGATCAACAGATTAGGAAGCTCCGCTTCTCGAGGCTTATCTTTTGGCATAGTCCCTGTCATTGTAGGTACTTGTACATTCGGGGTATGGCGGAACCCTGTCCGTCATAGTTGTTACACTCTTAGAGGTCCAGAAATCTTGTTGTGGGCGTTGTAAAGGATTTAACTGTTCAGTTTGATATATATATGTATATATTCAGGAAGGTGACCGTGTTGGGTAGCCTGTTTCATACTTTATGTCTTGTCTCATGTTTTAGTTTTATTTCCGTGATTTTCTCGATGTTGTATCACTAGGGTGCCCGGTAGACACGATCACGGCCCGGATCGGTCGTGACAAAAGTGGTATCGAGCGATTAGTCCTCGGAAAGTGTCTACGCACCGTGTCAGTAAGTCTTGATTATCGGTGTGTTGTGCACCACATCTATAATCAGGAGGCTGCAGGACATTTAGGATTGGTTTCCATTCTTCTCATTCTGAGATCGTGCCTTAGAGCTGTGTTGTAAGTTGGACTCCCTCTGACGTATTATTTTATATCAGTTATGCCTCCACGCAAGGCAACCAGAGCCCAGAAGGGCAAGGCAGCAGAGGGAGCTGCGAGTAGAGCACGGAGGGTTACCACGGTAGAGGCCCAGTTTTTACCCGAGGTGGTGCTACAGACGGCGGATTCTACGATGCCGCCAGCCCCAGCAGAGTTTAAAGCCGCAGCAGTGGCTGCTGAGACCACAGTACCTGAGCCTTCAGCCCCACGGCCAGGAACAGAGGATATGGGTTGCAAGGAGATGGCCCAGTTACTAGTTAGGTTTATGGTGAGACTTGAGGACAGACGGGTGCCGGGGGTACCAGTAGTGCACCCCAGGGCCGATAGTTGGAGACTTCGGGACTTCTTAAGTTGCAGTCCACCAGTGTTCTATTGATCAAGAGCTAAGGATGACCCTCAGGAGTTTATCCGACAGTTACAGCGGATCATGAGAGTGATCAAGGCCTCAGAGGAAGAGTCGGTGATATTGGGTTCGCATCGGCTGCGTGATCTGCGATGATCGTTTGATTCATGGAACCGCCCCGGGGAGCATGCGCTTCCTGTATGGGACGAGTTCTCGTGGGCTTTTCTTGCACATTTCTTGCGGATGGCGAGGGCTCGGGCCGGCATATTTTTGATGTTGAGGCGGGCGGGCGCATTTCGGGAGTACAACGTGGAGTTCGACTCGTTGGCCCGATATGTCCCCGCGTTAGTAGCTAGTATGGAGGACAGAGTGCACCGCTATGTCACAGGGCTAGACGATTATTTGGCAGAGAGTTGCTCGGGCGTAGCTCTTCAGTCGGGCATGGACATTGCCCGCATGCAGGCTTATGCACTTGGGTGTGAGGAGCGGAGAGGTCGATGAAATGACCGGATCGAAAAGAGGGCCGAGCAGGGTCTTTTGGCGACTTTCGAGGCGGACCGCCTCAGCAACAGACTAGTTATGCGCCTCCGCCAGTACAGAGCGGTCCTCTACAGTCTTCAGGGCATCCAGAGTATTCAGGAGCAGGTCAGGGCTCCAAGGGTTCAGGTTTTCGGGGGAGTAGTGGTGTTGACCAGATGAGGCCACCCTTACCTCAGTGTGGCCGTTGCGGTAGAATCCATAAGGGGGAGTGTCGTGCTGGTTCGGGAGGTTGTTTTACATGCGGCCAGCAGGGCCATTTTGCGAGAAATTGTCCGACTAGAGGTAGCGCGGATGTAGAGACTCGGCCTTCAGGATCTATGGCTGGTTCATCACCTTCTACAGCTATGCGCCCTGCAGGGCAGGCCTATGATTAGAGTGAAGCGGTAGATACAGGTATATCCTTAACCCTCTAGAGCTTAGTATGCTTGATATAATGATCTTATTATTGTGTGCTATGTGCGGATAGCGTTGTGTTATTTGTGAGTTAGAAAACATGGTTAGTTGAAAGGTTTGTATGGGGGTTTGGAAGGTGTGAACCTTAGAATATTACACGTTGAGACCTTAGATGTAAGGCCGTCCTGAGAAAAAGATTTTACGGTTAGTCTTTGTCGAAACACTTGGATGCGTGAAATGTATTGAGGGATTTTTCCTTGGATTGTGTGAGATGAAAGTGGTAGCTTTCATGACTTGGATAGGTAAGATTGTTAGGATCGGGAACAAGAGTCCGTGCGACATGGGTCGGGTTGAGGACCATTCGCGGTCAACCCGCAGCCCGATTTGGGGTGGGTCGGTTCGAGTGGTCCCGCCAGGTGGTAGGGTCACGAGGTAGCTAAGCCCAGGTTTAGGTAACCATCGTATGAGTTCGTGGATGTGTTCGACCAGAATCGAATCGTGAAGGCCGGGAATGGCCTTGAGGGAATTTGAGGCTAGTAAGATGACCAAGTTTGGAGGTGGTAACTCCAGGGTTGTGGAAATTGAAGCGGTGACTGAAGTGTGGTATGTGTACTAGAAAGAGTTCGGGTGTACGAGAAAGGGACGACGAGTAAGAAGAGAAGCGAACAATGTGTTATGAGAACGGAAGTGATCATTTCTTTTGTAAAGTGAAGATGCGAAGGGAGTATCCTTTAGACCATGGGTGTGAGCTTTTTGTGATGTTAGAGGTGATTCCTCGTTGGCTTGGATTTGTATGTTATACTATGGCCATTGATGGCATGATTGGTTTCGTAAGTATAGTAGTGAAGACTATACCTGCAGCGTGTGTGTTTGGAGACTTAGAAGGAACATTCGGACGAATGTTTCTAAGGAAGAATGTTATACCCGTAGTTCCGATGTATATATGTGAGGATATGCGTGCGAGAATAATGCGAGAAATTTTGGAAAGAAAGAAAGATGTGATTTTTCACGGAAAAGTTTCCGTTTTGTGAAGAAAAAGGTTCGTTAATGGGAATTGGATTGCAGTTTGGTATTTGGGCTTCTTGGATTATATTAGAATTATTGGATTTTATTTTCTAAATGGTCACGTGGGGCCCACGGGAGAAATTTACTGGTTTTGTGGGGCCCACTTTGTTTTGAGGTTTTCGGTATTTTGGATATTTTCTAAGACGAAATATTTTGGACGAATCGGGCGACATGTCACCCCACGTGGCACCTTGGCGAATGGAGGACAGTGGCTAGCCACTTGTCATGGCCGAAATGCATTGACACTGGAGAGCAAAATCGTTGGCCATGTGGTCAGTGGGACCCACACACATGGCCCAATCTTGACCACCCACTGACTTGATCTTGACCCTTGAATCCTCTATATACCCCCTTAAGTTGAAGAGTAATTTCATCCTCACTTGAATACTTTCCAAGGCAAAATACTCCCTAAGCTGTAGTTGCTTTTTCGTCCCTCCCAGAGTAGAAATACTTTGTGTATTGTAGTATAATCCCAAATACCTTGGCCTAGTATCCCTAGTAGTATTCCTGTCACGACCCGAACCCGGGCCCGTGACTGGTGTCTTACCCCGGGCACCCTAGTGATACAATATCAGAGAAAATCAGCGTAAATAAAACATAAACATGAAACAAGAGATATGATAAATAAACAGGCTAACCAAAGCGATTTGCCTTACGTATATATACATAACAACGACGCTTATCCTTTTTTTACAAACTCGCCCACACTTGTGATACTCTGCACCTCAAGAAAGTAACAACTATGACCAGGACGGGGCCATACCCCTGAATGTACAAGAACTTACGGACTGTGGTAACATACAAAGATAAGCCTCAAGAAACGGGGCTTCCTAACACGCTGTGATCCTATGAGCGAGATCCACACGATGTACCTACATGCGGCGTGAACACGGCCCGAAGGAGGTCGATCTGGCAATTGCAGTATGTGAAATCAGAAAAATCGTAAATGAAATCATAATAGTCTATATAAGCGGGAGACATGTATGATAACCAAACTACGATTCACAACATAAAAGCAATCATGTCAAGTCGTGACTCACGCCTCAAGTCATCCTCACGCCATGGAACTCGCCTTCCTGCCGGCGATCTAGGTACAAATCGTGTGGAATACGTGTCGGCCCATCCACGGGACTCGGTAAGAATCATGTAGAATACGTGTCCCGGCCCATCCCATGGGACTCGGTAAAGAATCATGTGGAATACGTGTCCCGGTCCATCCCATGGGACTCGGTGAAGAATCAGATGAAATACGTGTCCCGGCCCATCTCATGGGACTCGGTGATGGATCAGATGAAATACGTGTCCCGGCCCATCTCATGGGACTCGGTAGCATAGAAATACAACACTTGCACAACAAAGGCTATCACCACAAGCATAGGCAAGTTACACAACTCAAGTTATTTTATGCCAAAGTCAGTTACGACCCCAAAGTATTACGTACGTTAAATTCTTTTTAAAAGATCCATTTCTTTTATAAAGGTCACCCGATACCCGTAGTATTAAAATAGAGTGACTCACATTTTTAGGTAAACCAAAACACTTTCCTTTTCAACATCAAGTAACAACATTCTTTTCCATAAGTTCAAGTTTGCCTAATGTCAAGTACTTAAGTCTCTTATTTTAGAAAGGTTTCGTAGTTCATAGTCTTAATCACTTAAGAATATAATTCTCTTTTAAATAATTTGAGAAATATATGCCTTATATGTGAGTAGGTTATTCTTGTTCAAAGTCAATCTTATTAAGCGACCGTGATCTAGGAAATGTAATATCATTTTGTCATCTTAGCTTCTATGCAGATGGAGGTTTCTCTGGTTTTAATAATACTTAATTAGTCAAAACATTTCCCTTTATTAACGCTGCGATGGTTTGTCGATACTCATTCGATTTCAAATCAAGAAACATTATTCCTTTTAAAAAAACCAAGTACTCATTACTCACGAATGAGGTTTCACACAAAATTCATATTAATTCATTTAAGTCAAGTCTCTTCTCTTTTAAGATCAAGTCTCTTAACTTCAAAAATTAATAAACCATTCTTTTTATCTCTCTTAAGTCGTTATACCTAACTTCCCATAAAGCTAGTATAACTCTTAAGCTTTTAAAACCAAGCATTTCTCTTCTTTCAAACAGGTTTCTTAATTCTTTGGAATACTTCAAGTTTCTTATTATTCAGGCTTAAGTCAAAAGACATTGCCGTACAACTACGTTCAGTTAACACACGTACGTCTACCGTACTATATATATATATTCTTTAAAATACTTCCAGATTCTTATTATTCAGGCTTAAGTCAAAAGACATTGCCGTAAAACTACATTCAGTTAACACACGTACGTCTACCGTACTATATATATATTCTTTTAAAATATCATGCTCAATAGGATAGGAAGAATCACATACCTCGCGACGATTATCGACTATTAGCAAATAGCTCCAAAGTACTGTAATCCTGCTAGCCTTTTTCACTTCTTCGAGTAGAATACGCTACTCGCAGTACTTCACCCTATAATGGTCATACAAGTCTATCAACGTCTAGACTACTCTGTAAAATAATTCTAGATACAGATTCCTTTATTCTACGGAAAATTGGGCAGCACTTCCCTACCCGCCAAACTACACAAGTCTACTGTAAATACAGTCCTATGTAAGTACAGTTCAGTCTTCTTCTTTAATATTCTTCTATGTATCTTATATTCATTTCTATACTACTACAGTATGTAATTTCCAATTACAATAGAAGAATGATGTATTTACCTCGATAAGCCCAAAATTATCCAAGTTTAATGTCGATCCTGAGCAACGTTTAGCTCCTAATCTGAACGCTCCAATTCGCTCCCAGAAACCCTTAGAAGTTCTACACAACTTCTACTTAACACTTCATCCGACTATGAAGATTTCCTTAGGGTTTCGTTTAGTGGCTAAAGGAAGTAAAATAGTATTTCTGGGCTTTTAGTATAGGTATAACCTTGGAATACTACAAGGTATTAGGGCCAAGGTATTTGGGAATAGTAACAATACTTGGAGAGTATTTTTCTACCAAGGGGGGGAGTATTATACGAAACAACTAGGCAAGGGGGGGTTGGTTTCGGCCAAGGCTCTCAAGGGGAGGGGAGGACTTGGACGAATACTACACTTTAGGGGGAGGGGTTTTTGAGACTTGGAAAGTGATTTTTGGATGAAGATTTAGTCTTGCATTGGAGGGGTATTTATAGGCCAATCAATGGCCAAGATCAAGCCAAGTGGTAGGCAAGTGTAAGGTGTAGATTAAGCCATGTGTTGTGTGGGTCCCACTTGGTCATCAACCACACAAATATCCTACCAAACATTGACCAAACATTTTAGGCAACAAAAAGGAGAAAAACGTGCAAGCCTAGAAGCTTCCACCAAGCAAAAATCGTCCAACCTTGGACACCTAAGGGTGACACATGTCGCCCTCCAATTGGTCCAAAATATTTCATCTCTCGGAAAAATCCGCAAAAATTATAAATGACATAGCCGTATTTTTCCCTTCGCAAAGTTTGGAAAACGTTTCGTCGGAAAACGATTCTTTTCGTGTGTTGTGCACAAAATTTTCGGTTCTTGCCTAACTTAAGGCTTAAACTTTTATACGTACGCCCTCACGTACATACTCTGGAAATACGGGGTATAACAATTCCAAAGTTGTTTTAATACTAGGAGCCCGGAAATACTACTTTATTCCAATAGTCGCAAAACGAAACCCTAGAAAAACCTTCATAGCTTGGTTGAAGTGTTTAGAGAAGTTGTTTAGAAACTTCTATGGGTCGCTTGGAGCGGGTTGGAGCGTAAGGAATCGAGCTAAACGCTGCCGGATCGACTTATATCTTGGATAATTTTGGGCTTATCGAGGTAATGATCTATGTCCCCCTATTGTAATTGGATATTACATGTTGTAGTAAGTATACTTAAGTATATTATATTGGAAGGATGATTATAAAGGATTGAACTGTATTTACATCGACCGTATTTCATGAGACTTGTGTAGTATTATTGTGAAGCGAATTGAACACGTCCGGTTAGACGTATAATCCCACAGGAGTTGTTGGCACAGTAGCGGGCCCTGGTAGGGGAGGAGATTTATGTGATAGCGGGAGGTCTGCCGAATTTTACGTAGAATAAGTAATCTTGCAGCTAGAATATTCTACGAAGAGATCTAGAGTTGATAGGCGTTTGTGGCCTTTATAGGTTGCGATTACTACAGTAGCGTATTCTACTTCAAGAGTGGAAAGCGGCTAGCGAGTTACAATCGTGGAGCGTTTTGCTAATTGTCGATAATCGTCGCGAGGTATGTGAACCTCTTCCTATCTTTTATAGCATGATTGTTGTGAACTATGTAGTACGGTAGACGTACATGTGCTAAGTGATTTGGTTGGTTTAAAACATAAGGTGTTATAATAGCTTTATGGGAAGTTAGTTATAACGACTTTATGTAGGTAAAAGAATGGTTTTGTTACACCCCGCATTTTCAGGACATGTTTTAAGAACGTGCGTAAGAACTCACAAGTGTTAAGATTTGAGACTTGTAAAAATTTATCGGAATTATGAAATTGTCGGAAAACGTGATATTGTGACGAATGGGAGGGAGACACGTGTCACCCCCCTTAAGTGAGCTTGGACGATTTGAACATGGACACAAGGGTCATTTGACCCTTGTTAGGAAGACAAGTCTTGCAATGTTGTGAGCTTGACAATATTGACTAAGTCAATGGGTCCACATTAGCCTTGATATTTGTTAAGACCTCATCCAAACCACCCATTTGTTTATATCTTGACCCTCCATTACACTATATAATACTAGTAGTGCAAGACAAGCTTAACACTTAGCCAAAATTTCACACAACTTGAAGAACATCAAGAGCTTAGCTCTCGGGTTCACATAGGGAAAGAAGAAAAAAATTCCGTTTCTTGTTCGTTAAGCCCCACACTTTAAACCAAGGTTCATGAGTGTATTGTAAGTGTATCTCAATAGAAAAATCTCGGAAAAAGATAGTTTTCGTATTAGTCGCAAAGTGAAAACCTAGTTGCTTTCTAGGTTTTGGATTGGAAGTTTGAAGGGAAATTGTTGGTATGGTTCTAAGGGTCTCAAGTAGGGGATTGAAGTATCTTGAAGAGGCTCTAAGTTGCTAAGGAAGCGACTTCGTATTTGGAGTTGGATTGAGATTCGTTGAGGTATAATCTTGTCTCTTAATAGTGTTACAAGATTATATATCTATTGTTGTTGTTAGCTTTACATGTTGCTAGCATGAAGTTGATATGTTGAAGTTCATAAGTATTATGGATTGCTTTTAGCTTAAATCCGAAATGTTATATTAGCCACTTGAAGTTGGATTACTAATTGGTCGTTTATTAGAAATCGTCGCATGTTGCTTACTTGAGGATTATAGTAGTTATAATCGATTGCGACTTGATATCATGATATGCTAACAATTTGGATTGAAATGGAAATTGGATAAGATTTGGTATTGTGGTACTTCAAGTTGGCCGAAAATGGGCTAGTAGTTGTTTTAGTTTGTTATCTATTGTGGGGCGGAATTTTACACGTCTAGTAGGCGTGTAATCCCCTATTGTTGATTGCATTGTTTGGGCCTTAAATGTGGCGTGTTTGGTTATTGTATTCGGCCTTGAAAAAGGAGGCATAGTAGTAGAAACAAAGGAGGTGCTGTCCGATTTTCCGTAGAATTTGGCGACTTAGCCCTTAGAATATTCTACGTTTGAAGTAAGAGGTTAATGGACGTATTGTGACCATGATAGGTTGAAGTACTAAGTATAGTGTATCCTACTTGAAGAATGGAATAGCTCAAGGTTGAAGTACTTTGGAGCATTTTGCTACTTGTCGACAATCGTCGCGAGGTATGTGAACCTCTTCCTTCCTTTGGCATGATTATATGTATGGAATATACCCGTGGTATCATTTCATGTTTCCTTCTACTCTTAGAAGTTAAGAGGTAGTTGTGTGATTTACTCTATGTAGAACTTTTCCTATCTTTTGAGCATGACTAGTTGCACGTATGTAGTACGGTAGACGAACAACACCTTGATATCCTTTACTAGTTTTATAAATAGCCAAGTCGGGTGAGTTAGGAGATTAACTCACTTCTTTGAAAGAATAAAGGATGTCTTAAGTCTTATTATGTTAAGGGACTTGAAAAGTTTTCAAGTATGTGATACTTGTTCCGTTTTAAACGTATAAGTCTCTTGGATAGGAAATTATATTTTGGCTAAGGTATAAAGTGAATATAACGACTTTATGGGAGGTTGGTTATATTTGCTTTATGGAACGATAAATGACTTGATTTTCTAAAGGTTAAGAGACTAATTTGTATTTTGAAAGTTAAGAGAATTGATTTGAAGGTGTATAATACTTGGTTTCAAAAAGTAGAAGTCTCTTGGTTATAAAAAGGAATGAGTTGGTCTAAAACCATAAAGGGTTATAACGGCTTTATGGGAAGTTGGTTATAACGGCTTTATGGAAGGTTAAGAGAATGGTTTTCTCTAATAATGCAAGCAAAGAAATGATTTGAAATAAAGAAGGGCAAATTGTTTTAAAGGTACCAATTGCTTAAGGTTTTAATAAAGAAGTCACTTGATTTAGAAGCCGTAATTATAGTTCTAAAAGGTATTGTGACATGTCCGAAGGTAGAGATGACTTGATACTACGGTTGTTAGTATCCGGAAGTTTTATTTGAAAAGAGTCTTTCTAAAGGAGTAGAGGTGCGTAGTACGTCAAGTTAAATTCTGTTTTATATGACATTATCGACCGGGAATGGGCCGTAGTATACCTTACGCGCACTATATGACATTATCGACCCGTGAACGGGCGGGCAGTATACCTTTATGGGAAGACTATATGACATTATCGACCCGAAATGGGTCGCAAAGATACCTTTACGCGCACTATATGACATTATCGACCGAAACGGGCGGGCAAGATACCTTATGGGAAGACTATATGACATTATCGACCGAGAACGGGCCGCGAGATACCTTACGCGCACTATATGACATTATCGACCCGAAATGGCGGGCAAAGATACCTTTACGGGAAGACTATATGACATTATCGACCCAGAACGGGCCGGCAAAGATACCTCACGCGCACTATATGACATTATCGACCCGTAAACGGGCCGGCAAGATACCTTTACGGGAAGACTATATGACATTATCGCCCCGCAGCGGCCGAAAGATACCTTTACGGGCGCACTATAGACATTATCGCGTCCCGTGTTGGGCAAGGCGATATAGGTGTCTGTTATACCGTATTTTTCCGAGTATGTACGTGAGGCGCACGCACAAAGTTTAGCCTTAAAGTTAGGCCAAGTTCAAAATTGTACACAACTCGCTAAAAGAATCGCTTTCGACGAAACGCCTTCACAACTTTCGTAGGAAAATTCCGCTATGCCATTTCTAATTTTATGGATTTTTCCGAGAGACGAACATTTTGGACCAACGGGAGGCGACACTTGGCACCTCCAATTGGTGGATTTGAAATCGCCCATTTGGACGAAATGGACTAACATGGCACGTTTTTGTGCCTCGTGCACAAGTCAGGAGTTGGTAGGATATTTATGTGGAGTAAATCTTCACCCTACACTTGCCTTGCACTTGTCTTAATTCGCCATTGGTTGGCCAACTTGACCTATAAATACCCCTTAAGACGAAGAGTTCTTCATCCACAAATCTTTCCAAGTCTTGAAAATCCTCTCCTCTCCTCGAGCCTTGTTCGCCCAAACACTCCCCTCCCCTTGTGAAGTTTGGCCGAGGCCTACCCCCTGCCTAGCCGAAATCTACCCCTCCTTGGTAGAAAAGTTGTCTTCTAGTATTGTTATAATGCCCAAAATACCCTAGCCCAAATCCTTAGTCCTTTGTAGAAGTTGTGAAGAACTTCTAAGGTTTCTTAGCTAGGAGCGCACAACTTAGGAGCTAAACCTTGCTCAGCGCGACTTTATCTAGGATATTATTGGGCTTACGAGGTAACTAATCCTAACCCTCTTTGAATTAGAGAATACATACTGTAGTAGTATAAGAATAAGTATTAAATACTTAGAAGAATATTACTAATGTAATTGAACAGACTTCACAAAGGTTCGCTTTCATGAAGAGACTTATATAGCTCACCGGTAGGGTAGGGTTGTCCGACTTTCCGTAGAATTGTGAACCCTCTGCTTAGAATGACCTTCGAGTAGTCTAGACTTTGATAGATGTCCGTGACTATTATAGGTCGATTCTCTGCGCAGCATATTCAACTTGGCGGGAGGTTTTCACGGAAGGTATGTGATTCTTCCTAAGCATGATATTTTAACATATATATAGTACGGTGACGTATACGTGTTAATCGAATAATAACTACGGCAATGTTTGACTTAAGCCTGAATAATAACTACGGCAATGTCTTTTGACTTAAGCCCGAATAATAAGAACTCGATGCATTTCAAAAGAACTACTGAATCATTTTTAACAGAATAAATATTTGGTTTTAAAACAAAAGCTAAGAGTTATACTAGCTTTATGGGAAGTTAGGTATAACAACTTAAGAAAGATAAAAAGGAACTGCTTACTTGTTTGTTTATAAAAGCCTCAGATTGATTTCATTAAGTGTAGTAAGATTTGTTTGATAAGTAGACATGTTATGATGCTACCGTGTTAGTGTCTTGAAATCCGTGTAAAGGGGTCATTCTTCATTGGCTTACGTTGCTAACCTAAGTCCGTTGTACCGTTATTGTATCACCTACCCTCGATCGTTATACCGGGCTTGCCCCGCGATCTTGGTCTATACGGCCTACGCGGTCGTGAGACTACGCGAGCAAAGCGTATGCTCCGGATTGATCATTTAGTGTTTAGCGACGCGGGATTCCTACGCGGTCCGCTGAGACTACGCGGCCTTTCGAGGCTACGCGGTGCGGGAGCCTAGGCGGACGCCGGGTCAGCTGCCCCGATGCGAGGAATACCTCACGCGTACAGTGTGACTATGCGATCGCGGAAGTCCGTGACTAGGCACGCAGAATGATACTATGGGCGATTCGCCTTGCTTCGATCATTCGCGCCTAGAATAGACACTGCGCTTTTCCTATTATCATTGTTGTTTGGATGTACACTATGCGCAATTGGGCGATTGTATTTGTGAAAAGGTTTTAAATACTTTGATTTCATTTCATTCTTTATAGTTTCACATACTTGGTACTGTTATCGACCTCCTTGGCTGCGTTCATGCCGCAGTAAGGCGGCAAGTGTGCTAGATCCACATCCTTAGGATCTTTGCGTTGGTGTCAGGAGCTCCATCTTCTCCGGAGGCTCTACTTTTGGGTATGATCTCCCTGTTGTAGATAGTTTTGTACAGTCAGGGTATGGCGAGGCCCTGTCCCGCCATAGTTGTATATTTTCCGTAGAGGTATGTAGCCATGTTGTACAGTTTCGGATGTAACTGCTGAACCATGTTTTTATATATATATGCGAAAAGCGACGCTTTCTCACATAATCGTGTCTTATTTTACAAATCGTTTCATGTCTTGTTTTATATTCCGATTACTGGATGTATGACTACTTGGGTGCCCCAGAGGCACCAACACGCCCGAATGGGTCGTGACAAAAGTGGTATCAGAGCATAATCCTGAAAGTGTCTACAGATCAGATCTAGTAGAGTCTTGATTATCGGTGTGTTGCGCACCACACCAATAATCGTGAGGCTATAGGATATTTAGGATTGGTTTCCATTCTTCTCATTCGAGATCGTGCTTTAGAGTCGTGTTATAGGTTCGACCTCTAACGTATTCCTTTCTATGCGCTTATGCCTCCACGTAGTGCAACCGGGCCCGTGGGGCAAAGCGTAGAGTCTGCCAGCGTGATACCCAGAGTCACGAGGGCTCGTGCCCGCCATACGAGACAGCGAGTTCTATGACGCCGCCCCGGCCAGAGACCACAGCACCCACCTCCCGCCCCCATGCTGGGCGGAGTTAGGAGTACATGCGAGACGGCCCAGCTTTTGGCTGTAGTTGTGGCGATACGAGGATAGCCGGATTCGCCTCAGCCCCATCGCGCGTGGTGCACGAGGCGAGTAGTTTGAGACTACGGATTTCCTTAGTGTAGCCCGCCAGTTTTACGGTCGAGGCCGAGGATGATCCGCAGGAGTTCATCCGTCACCGCAGAGGATCACGCGGTGATCAAGGCTTCGAGGATCGAGTCTGTGATATTCGGTTCGCGACGGTGCGTGATACCGCAATGATTCGTTTGATTCATGAGCTTTCCGGGAGAGCATGCACTCCAGCAGATGGGATGAGTTTTGAGGCTTTTCTCACACTTCTTGCCTCCGCGGATGAGGAGGCACGAATGATAGATTCTTGTTCTTTGAGAGGGGAGGGACTTGCCGTGAGGAGTACAATGTCGAGTTTGATTCTTTGGCTCGATATGTCCCTGACCGTAGCGTATATGGAGGACCGTGCATCGCTATGTCATCGACTAGATGATTACATGGCCGAGTCTTGTGCGGGTGTGTCCTTCACCAGCATGGACATTACGTATGGTGCTCATGCGCTAGGATGCGAGCGTAGAGACCGCCGGCAGAGCGATATCGCCAGAAGGTTAAGGCGCCAAGACGGCTGTTCCTTTGGTGGTTCGTGGTTGGCGATCGCGAAGTCCAGATTTGCACCACAGCCGGCGCAGAGCGCTCCTACATCATCTTCGGTACAGCCAGAGCGGCCAAGCGTGTCGGGGCCCGTGACTTGATTTCGCGGTAGCAGCGTGCTAACTGCTCGAGGTCCGCTCAGTGTGCCCGCTGTGGTAGATACCATTCGAGTCGTACCGAGCTTGCTACACGTGTGGCAGGGTCATTTCGCGAGCTTGTCCGACCGGGGCGGCGGTAGTAGGGCCCGATCTACGGTGCCGCTTATTCATCCTCGACAGCTTACTCGCCCCGAGGCAAGGTACTCGTGGACCGATGGGTCGCGGCGGTCGTGGCGCGGTCCCGAAGCGGTCCTCGAACGCATTTATGCTTTGTCCAACCGACAGATCGTGAGGCCTCACCGATGTCGCCACGTACCTTATCGTAGGTTTGATGGTATGCTTTGATAGATCCGGTTCTACTGCCCTATATATCTCCCTCGCTGCTAGTAGGATAGGGATGAGCCCGAGTCCATAGACCCTTTCGAGGTAGCTACGCCATGGTGATTCGTGGTAGCTCACGGTATATAGAGCTTGTCTGTGACCATTCTACGTCGCCACTGCCGACTTGATAGAGTTAGAGATGATTGACGACGTGATCATTGGACGGATTGGCTAGCTTCTGCTACGCCAATGAGATCGCAGAGAAAGAGTAGTACAGTTCCAGCTTCTGAGGAGCGGTTGTTGTGCGGGAGAACGCGGTATCGCTAGTGGTAGGTTTATTTCTACCTCAAGGCTAGGAAGATGGTGCGAAGGGTATATCTACCATCTCGTCGTGTTTGATCGAGGTCAGCGGTACCAGATTTTCAGCGCTCCGGTGGTCGAGAGTTTCGAGACGTGTTCCCAGACGACCTCGCATCCCTCCCGAGAGGAGATCGAGTTTTGTATAGATGTCTTGCGACACTCGGCTATTTCCATTCCGCCATACGTAATGGCACCGCCGAGTTGAGAGAGTTCAAGGACGGTGAGAGATTTCTGGAGAAGCGGCTTCATCAGCCTAGTGTTTCTCCCCGGCGCCAGATTGTTCGTGAAGAAGAAGGACGGGACGCCGCGCATGTGTGTTGATTACGGTGAACAACGTGACCATTAAGAATGTATACCCCTTCCTGTGATTGATGATTTGTTCGACCCGATTGCAGGCGCGAGATGTTTCTCAAGATTGATCCGTTCGCTATCATCAGTAGTCGAGAGGTGGATGTCCCTAGGTGCATTCAGACCATGCGGGCATTATGAGTTCAGTCATGTCTTTTGGGTTGACAATGCTCCGCGGTATTCATGGATTTGATGAACCGAGTGTTCAAACCATTTTTGGACACGCTTGTGATAGTGTTCATCGATGATATCTTGGTTTATTCTCGCCAGAGCAGAGTACGCGAGCATTTGAGGCCGCTTGTGATTCTCCAGACGGCGATTTATGCGCCAAGTTTTCCAAATGTGAGTTTTGGTTGACTTCATGGCGTTTCGGGCATATTGTCGGGTGATGGCATTCGAGTGGATACGCCAAGATCGGCGATCGGGACTTGGCCTAGACCTCTTACTCCGACCGAGGTTCGCAGCTCGGGCCTTGCAGGATATTATCGCGGTTCGTGGAGAAGTTTGCTTCTATCTCGCACCATCGACTAGGTGACTCGGCGCCAAGTTTGATGGATGATGCTTGTGAGCGTGGTTTCCAGCTTTGAAAGAGAGGCGACACCGCCCGTTCTACTCTTCGGAGGTCGGATGGTTATGTCGGTATTGTGATGCGCGGCATCGGGTTGGGATGTATTGACGCAGCATGGCGGTTATAGCATATGCATCCCGACACCAAGAAACACGAGAGGAACTACCCCCATGTTTTGGAGTTGGCGGTATGATTCACGCTTTGAAGATCCGGAGGCACTATTTGTATGGGGTTCACGTGGATATTTTTACGCACTACAAGAGCCTCCGATATCTTCACCGTAGGAGCTGAACTTACGACAGAGACGGTAGTTAGAGTTGCTTAAGGATTATGATGTTGATATCCTGTACCACCCGGGGAAGGCCAATGTTGTGGTAGATGCTCTTAGTCGTAGGTCGATGGGGAGCCTATCAGATGTGCAGCTAGAGAAGAGGGGCATGGTTCGTGATTTGCATCAGTTAGCGAGCCTCGGTGTCCGCTTGATTGATTACGATAGCGCTGGGGTTAGAGTTCGTGAGGTTGCGAGTCTTCCATCGCCGAGGAGGTGAAGAGGCAACATTCGAGGATCGGTTTTGGCACGTTATCGCGATACGCCTCTTCGTGAGGGCGGTCCTTTGAGGTAGCACGATGGGGTGCTAAGGTTTGAGGCGTGTTGTGTGTTCCAGATGTTTCGTGACTTCGCAAAGTTCTTGGGGAAGCACACATGCACAGCGTTACTCCATCCGTGAAGTCGACCAAGATGTACCACGACCTTAGATCCGTATTGGTGGGATGGTTTCAAGAGGACGCCGCAGAGTTCGTGAACTCGGTGCGTGTTGTCCGCAGTGAAGGTAGAGCACCGCAGGCCCGTGGTTTATTCTGCGATAGAGATCCCGACACGGAAGTGGGAGGTAATCAACATGGACTTCATCACGGGATTACCTCGCACTCGGAGGAGACATGATTCTATATGGGTTATCGTCGACAGTGTAAATCAGCCAACTTTCTTCCGTCGGACGACTTTTTGGCCGAGGATTATGCCGACTTTACATCAGAGATCGTTAGATCGCATTGAGTCCTATTTCGATCATATCGAACAGAGGAGCCCGGTTTACGACTAACTCGAGGTCCTTCCAGGGGTTTAGGACGCAGTGAGCCCAGTAATGCATTTCATCCATGCAGACAGGCAGCAGCGCGCACTATCGCACTTCGAGGATATCGCGAGCACGTGTTATTGACTTCAGTGGTAGTTGGGAGGATCATTTGCCTCTAATTGAGTTTGCGTATAATAATAGCTACCACTCCAGTATTCAGATGGCGCCTTATGAGGCCTTGTATGGGAGGAAGTGCAGATCGCCTATAGGTTGGTTCGATGTGGGCGAGGTGCAGCTGGTAGGACCAGATTTGGTGCAGCAGGCAGTGGATAAGGTGAAGCTTATCCAGGAGAGGTTGCTGACAGCTCAGAGTCGACAGAAATCATATGCAGATCACCGTCGTCGGCATCTTGAGTTCGAGGTAGATGATTGGGTTTTCCTGAAGGTGTCACCCATGAAGGGTGTGATGAGATTCGGGAGAAGGAAACTCACCAAGGTACATCGGGCCGTGTCAGATGTCGCAGGTAGGCAAGGTTGCTCACGAGTTGAATCTGCCGTCCGACCGGAGGCGGTCATCCGGTGTTTCATGTTTCTATCTTTGAGGAGATGTATCGGATCCATCTAGAGTGCATCCGATTGACGATGTCCGTGTGACCGGGTTGTCGTATGAGGAGATTCCCATAGCGATAATCGATCGTCCGTGTTAGCGTCTGCGGACGGGGCGTGGCACAAAGTCTTGTGGCGAACGAGCTCAGGGAGGAGATGACGTGGGAAGTTGAGGAGGACATGAGGCAGAAGTATCCTCACCTATTTCCCACACCTCCAGGTAATTCACTTTCCTACTTGTAAATTTTCATTATCGTTTATTCCTAAGTGTTGTTCTGTGGCCATTTGTGGCACTTGCAAACTGTTTAAGCTTTACCAATAACTGTCTTGAGAAGGAACATTTGGGACGAATGTTTCTAAGGAGGGGAGAATGTTATACCCCGTATTTTTCCGGAGTATGTACGTGAGGCGTGCGTCAAAGTTTAGCCTTAAAGTTAGGCCAAGTTCGAAAATTGTACACAACTCGCTAAAAGAATCGTTTTCCGACGAAACGTCTTCACAACTTTCGTAGGGAAAATTCCGGCTATGCCATTTCTAATTTTTGCGGATTTTTCCGAGAGACGAAACATTTTGGACCAACGGGAGGGCGACACTTGGCACCCTCCAATTGGTGGACTTGAAATCGTCCATTTGGACGAAATGGACTAACATGGCACGTTTTTTGTGCCTTGTGCACAAGTCAAGGAGTTGGTAGGATATTTGTGTGGAGTAAATCTTCACCCTACACTTGCCTTGCACTTGTCTTAATCTTGGCCATTGGTTGGCCACTTCTTGACCTATAAATACCCCCCTTAAGATGAAGAGTTCTTCATCCACAAATCTTTCCAAGTCTTGAAAATCCTCTCCTCTCCCTTGAGCCTTGTTCGTCCAAACACTCCCCCCCTCCCCTTGTGAAGTTTGGCCGAGGGCCTACCCATAGCCTAGCCAAATCTACCCCTCCTTGGTAGAAAAGTTGTCTTCTAGTATTGTTATAATGCCCAAAATACCCTAGCCCAAATCCTTAGTCCTTTGTAGAAGTTGTGAAGAACTCTAAGGTTTCTGAGCCACTGAGCGCACAACTTAGGAGCTAAACCTTGCTCAAAGTGCGACTTTATCTAGGATATTATTGGGCTTACCGAGGTAACTAATCCTAACCTCTTTTGAATTAGAGAATACATATCGTAGTAGTATAAGAATAAGTATTAAATACTTAGAAGAATATTACGAATGTAATTGAATCAGACTCATGAAAGGACTGTTTTCACAAGAGACTTATATAGCTCACCGTAGGGTTGTGCCCGACTTTCCGTAATTGTGAACCCTCCGCTTAGAATGACCTTGAGTA
This sequence comes from Przewalskia tangutica, assembly GCA_029844215.1. Lineage (NCBI taxonomy): Eukaryota > Viridiplantae > Streptophyta > Magnoliopsida > Solanales > Solanaceae > Przewalskia > Przewalskia tangutica. The sequence goes on along the minus strand of CM056737.1, from coordinate 40,979,448 downwards.
GTCTAGACTTTGATAGATGTCGTGACTATTATAGGCTGATTCTTCTCGCGGCATATTCAACTTGGCAGGAGGTTTCGAGAAGGTATGTGATTCTTCCTAAGCATGATATTCTAACATATATATAGTACGGTAGACGTACATGTGTTAACTGAATAATAACTACGGCAATGTCATTTGACTTAAGCCTGAATAATAACCACGGCAATGTCTTTTGACTTAAGCCTGAATAATAAGAATCCTGATGCATTTCAAAGAACTATCAATCATTTTTAACATAAGATAAATATTTGGGTTTTAAAACAAAAGCTTAAGAGTTATACTAGCTTTATGGGAAGTTAGGTATAACAACTTAAGAAAGATAAAAAGGAATTTACTTGTTTGTTTATAAAAGCCTGTATTGATTTGCTAAGTGTAGTAAGATTTGTTTGATAAGTAGACATGTTATGATGCTACGTGTTAGTGTCTTGAAACGCCGTGTAAGGGGTCATTCTTTGTGCTTACGTTGCTAACAGTAAGTCCGCTGTATCGTTATTGTATCACCTACCCTCTCGTTATACCGGGCTTGCCCTTGATCGCGGTCTATACGGCTTATGCGTTCTGTAGACTATGCGGAGCGATGGTATGCTCGAGATTGATCATTCCGGTGTTTAGCCCGACGGGGATTCCCTATGCGGTCCGCTGAGACTATCTGGTCTTTTGAGGCTATGCGGTGCGGGAGCCTAGGCGGATCTGGGGTTAGCTGCCCCGGCGCGAGGAATACCTCACGCGGGTGCATGTGTGACCTATGCGCGCGGAAGTCCGTGACTAGGCACGCAGAACGATACTATAGGCGATTAGCCTTGCTCGATCATTCGCGGCCTAGAATAGACTCATTACGCTTTTCCTATTATCGTTGTTGTTTGTGATGTGGCACTATGTGCAATTGAACGGTGTATTTGTGAAAAGGTTTTAAATACTTTGATTTCATTTGATTCTTTATAGTTTCACATACTTGGTACTGTTGTCGACCTCCTTCGGCCGCGTTCATGCCGCGGTAAGTGGCAAGCGGTGCTAGATCCACATCCTTAGGATCTTTGCGTTGGTGTCGGGAGCTCCATCTTCTCCGAGGCTCTACTTTTGGGTATGATCTCCTGTTGTAGATAGTTTTATGCATCGAGGTATGGCGGCCCCGTCGCCATAGTTGTATATTTTCCTTAAGTGCAGTCGTATTTATGCGTTGAGCTATGTAATCACAACCATGTTTTTATATATATATGCCGAAAGCGACGTTTTTCACATAACCGTGTCTTATTTTACAAATCGTTTCATGTCTTGTTTTATATTCCATTACTCGATGTATGACTACTTGGGTGCCGGTAAGGCACGATCCACGGACCGAATGGGTCGTGGCGGTCCTCCGTAGGGCCTGACTAGGTTGTGTAAGGTAAGTAAGTTATATGGTAATGAACTTGGTGTTTTTCCTAAGTATATGCGTAGAAAGTGGCTATAACGTTTATTGAAAAATGGGAAAAGATAATAAGGTACAATTAAGTTCACGAGATGGTAATGACATGGTAGGTTCAGGTATTTACTTCTTTTACACTTACCTCTGTCATGCTTTTATACAGGTATGTTTTAATTGTTGTACCTTACTTAGCTCCATATTCGTTGTTATCTGACCCGCCTTGGGCTGCGTTCATGCCCGCAGGTTTTAGGTACCCAGGTTGGTGATCCTTGCTCTTAGGATCTCGGTTCAGTTTTTGGGAAAAAGCTCCATTTGCTCCGGAGGCTTATCTCTTGGTACGGTTTCCCCTGAGGTTGTAGATTCATATATATTCAGGGGTATGGCGGGGCCCTGTCCCGCCACAGTTGTTATGTTAAAACTCTTAGAGGTCTGTAGTCACATTTTGTGGGTCAGTTTGTAAAGGAAAGGAGGCAACTGCTTCGGTTATATATTATATGTCACGACCAGGCAAGCACGCGGTAGTGCCCTACTGGGCACCGCTGTATACATCGAGAGAATAGCAAATGAACATACATATAAACTTAGACAATAAACAACAAGCTGGCGATAAGGCCACCAGTAAAAAATATACTCAATCGTAAAATAGAGCGACATTTTTCTTTACAACCCAATCCTGATGTGACTACGCACCTTAAGAATAACAACTTTGGCGGGGCCGCCATACCCTGAATGTAATGCGACCGACAATGCGTGGATAAGTCTCCTAATAAAGGAGCTTCTCAACGGTTGAGCTGATCCAAGAGCGAGGATCGGAAGCACTACTACTCACTGCGGCATGAACGGCCCATGAGGTCAGACAACATGTACCAAATATGTGGGAAAATCAGAATGAAATCATAATTCTATAAATAAAACCGAGACATGTATGATAGCTCAATAAGCGATACCATGCCTTACTAACAATGAGAGTAAATAGGAGTATACTTACAATATAAAATAGGAAGCTCACGATCAAAGCGGGACCGCCGCGCGGTGTCATTAAGCAATCCCACTCCGGGACTATTTCACCCACATAGATCACGTGGACGCGTGAGGTATTCCTCGCGTGGGACTATTTCACCCGCATAAGCCCTTACGGACTCGCGTAGGTATTCCTCGCATAGGTCGGACCAGCGTGGGACTATTTCACCCGCATAAGCCCCACGGACTCGCGTGAGGTATTCCTCGCATCGTGGGTAGCAAATCCGGAAATATGCAATGCCACAATCCCGGAACGACCCGCAATGAATAATATATCACTAGCACAACCGCTTATCACACATAACATAAGCACTACCGCTTATCATACAATATATAAGCAAGTTAAGAAATCCCTAACTTACTATTCTTGTTCATATACACTCTCATTTTAGTTTACCTAAGGCACTAACATGTCTTTTATAAAAATCCGGGAATTTAACCCAAGTACTACGTACTTCTACTCTTTAAAACAATGACTCTTTTTAGTAGAAAAACTTCCAAGATACTATTAATCCTAGTATCAAGTCCAAATTACATTTCAAGGCAAGTCACAACACCCTTAGAAATAAAGTTAAGTTTCTAAATCAAGTGACTCCTTTTCTTATAAAACCTTAGGCAATTGTCGCTTTAAAATCGAATTGCCTTCATTTAAATCAAGCCATTTATCTTTCCATAAAGTCAATATAACCAACTCCTCATAAAGTCGTTATATTCACTTTATACCTTAGTCAAGTACAATTTCCTATCCGAGGGACTTATACGTTTAAAACGAAACAAGTATCAAAATACTTTAAAACTCTTCAAGTCCCTTAACTTTAAATTACTTAGAGTAAATCACTCTTTAAACTTTTCATAAAGCTATTATAACCAACTTCCCATAAAGCCGTTATACTAGCCTTATACATTACCAACTTACATTTTTCCTTATATCCAAGAGACTTTAAACTTTCCAACAAAACAAGTATCAAAATACTTTCAACATACTTAAAGTCTCTTAACTTTTGAAAACCAAGATATCCTTAATATTTAAACAAGTGAGTTAATTCCCTAACTCAATCAACTTGGACATTCTTAAAATAAGCCAAGGATATCAAATAGACTAGTTGTCAAAATCTTGACGCTCACCGTACTATACATTTACAACTTAATCATGCTTCAAGAGATAAGAAAGTTCCACATACCTCTTGGTTTAATCCACTTGCTAAGTCCAATCGCGTGCGTAGTATGCCAACCTATAATGACCATAAGACGCCTATTAACTTCTAGTTTCAAACGTAGAATATTCCAAGTGCAAGTCACTAAATTCTACGGAAAATCGGACAGCATTTCCTTTGTTTCTACTCACTTGCCACCTTTTTCAAGGCCGAATTCAATAACCAAACACGCCGTATTTAAGGCCCAACAAAGTAGTTAACAATAGGGGATTACACGCTTAACAAGACATGTAAAATTCCGCCCCACAATATAAAACAAACTAGTCTAAACTACAATGTCCATTCGGCTAAACATAGGGGCAACAATACAAATCGTTTCCAATCCCTTTTCAAACCAAGTGGTTTAGTATAACATGATATCAAGCCGCAATCGATTACAACTACTACAATCCTCAAGTAGGTAAACATGCGACGATTCTACATAACGACCAAAATTGTATTTCAATTTCAAAGGGCTAAACATGCCATTTCGGTTTTTGAGCTCCTAAAATTTCATAACACTTATCAAACTTCATAATACATATCACATGATCATTTCTAACTTATAATAACATTGAATCTTCAATTACAAAAGTAAGACGAAGATTATACCTCATTTAGCCCAAATATGGTCCAAGACTACAAGTCGATCCTTAGCAACTTTAGCTCCTCCTTCGACGCTCCTATCCACCCAAGTAATCCTTAGAAGCTCATGAACAACTCATCTTCAAGTTCCAACTTCAAAGTTCAAGAACCTCTTAGGTTTTCGCCTTGCGACTAATACGAAAACACCACATTTCTGGATCTTTCTATTGAGAAACACTTACAATACCCTTAGGTACCTTGGTTTAAAGTGGGAGATTATTGGACAAAAATTGAAAATTTTCCTTCTTGAAAATACCTCAAAGCCGAGAGCTACATAAGAGCTCTTGAGATTTCTTTGAAATTTTGCTAAGTGTGGATCTTGTCTTGCACTAGCATACAATATATAACATGATGGAGGGTTAAGATTAGCACAATTGTGTGGCTTGGATGAGTTTCACATGGATCAAGTCTAGGTGGCCTTTGACTTAGTCAACTTTGTCAAGCTTCAAGACTAGCAAGACTTGGTCATTTAATTTATGGTCAAATGACCATTCTAACCATGACAATTTCGTCCATGACCATAAGGGGGGGGGGTGACACGTGTCTCCCTCCGTTAAATGCAATATTTCGTTTCGACCAATTCCAAAAATTCCGACAAACTTTTACTCGTCTCAAATCTTAACATTTTTGAGTTCTTACGAACGTCCTTATAAACATATCCTGGAATTTCCGGGGTATAACATTCTTCCCCCCTTAGAAACATGCGTCCCCGAATGTTCTTTCGGGAGTCAAACTTAAAGATAGCGACATTATTCTTTACAACCCTACGTACCAATATTACCACACGAGGCCACATAACAATACTCATACTAAAATGTCAGTGAACCCACGTGTCAACATCGGTTATCCGAATAAAGCTTGGTGACTCTAAGCTTACTAATAATCTTTCTGGATAAGCTTCGCCTTATCCCCGTCACAATCAAGTCCGACCAAATAATCGAACTCGCCTATGTCGAACCATCCAACCGGCGATCTACACTTTCTTACATACAAGGCCTCATACGGGGCCATCTGAATACTGGAAGGGTATCTGTTATCGTACGCAACACAACAAGAGGCAATTTACCCTCCCGGCTATTTCTGAAATCAATAACACAGGCCTGCTACCTATCCCCAAATGCCTGGATAGTACGCTCTGCCTGTCTGCCGGTCTGAGGGTGTAATGCAACACTGAGACCCACTTGCGTCCCTAAAACCCTTCTGAAAAACCTCCAGAAGTTATCTGTAATCGAGCTCATCTGTCTGACATCATAAACGTAGCAACCCCGTGCAGTCTCACAATCCCCCTGCTATAAAAGCTAGCACGAACCTCAGCCGAGTAAGTGGTCCTAATCGGAAGAACACGGTTGGTTTCACGACTATTTACCATGACCCCGTGGAGTCGCACTACCTCAGATGCGATGCCACCGTAACAAGATCCATATTAAATACCTCTCATATCTAGGTTGGGATTTCAATCGCTGCAATAGCCACTGGCTTCGGTGCACAACCATGACCTGCTACTAACTCGGACACTAAGCAATGGCTTCGCTATGTCTCTTTTTCGGTCATCTCACCCATTCATACATCTGAGGTCACGACACAACGTAGTCGACCCCGAACAATTTGAGTAATAAGCACTGTATGCCTCCCCTATAACCTGCTGACTAGCCCTGCAGCACTGGGTACACATAATCTATCCTCATCTCTCAGCACCTCATCCGGTGCTACTCTATGTGCTCTTCTCTTCTCTGAGAGATTTCGATCAGCATCATAATGGATCCTCATACTGTCGCCTCCTTACCTCCCCAACGACAGGAGACTCGGCAACCTCTCCGATCTAAACTTCGTTAACCTTGGAAACTAATAATCGAACCCCTAGGCTTGGTAACTGAAGGATCTCACGGACCATATCCTGTCTATCTGGCTTCCCATTTGGCAGACTACCCTTAGGTCCACGACAAAGAGTATCTGTAACTGTCTTGGCTTTCCCCGGATGGTATATGATATCAATAACACAATCCTTGAATAACTCTAACCACCATCGCTGTCGCAAATTCTATTGCCTCAGTCTGCAGATATACCGGAGGCTTTTGTGGTCTGCACAAATATCCATAAGAAGTCTAATATACGACATGCCCCCAAATCTTCAAGGCATGATTTAACTGCCGCCAGCTCTAAATCGTGAGTGGCGTAATTTCCTTTCCTGCTTCCCTAACTACCGGGAAAATATAGGCTCTATCCTTATCGGGTTGCGTCAGCACACAACCTAGCCCAACACCCAACGTGTTATCATAATAACCTAACTCTCTAGTCTCACAGGAGGGGTTAGAACTGTAGTCGTGGTCAACTTATCTTTCAATAACTGGAAGCCTTTCTCATTCCTACGAAGTATTCGGGTATCCTTAATCTCACTTATGGTTCCTGTTTCCCTTTCTCTGTTGCAACCAAACTTGGTCACTAAACATAGATTTGATTCCTTTGCTTGCCTCACGGCTAAGACTTCATCACAATCACATTTGGGGATTTCCTTGATCTCGTCAAGTAGTAACTGATTTTCTCATATACCGTATTTTCGAGTATGTACGTGAGGCGTGCGTATAAAATTTAAGCCTTAAAGTTGGCAAGGTTCGAAAATTTGGGCACAAGTCTTTGAAAGAGTCGCTTTTTCGAAACGTTTTACAAGACTTGCGAAGGGAAAATTCCGGCTATGTTATTTCTATTTTTTGCGGATTTTTCCGAGAGACGAAACATTTTGGACCAATGGGAGGGTGACAAGTGTCACCCTCACATTGGTGGACGGTTGGGCGGTAATGGGACGAGAATTGTGGCTTGTTTTGTCAAGTAGTTGGTAGGATATTTTGGTGGTAGATGGATAAGGTGTACTTGGGTAAATCCTAGCCCTACACTTGCATGGCACTTGGCTTGATCTTGGCCATTGGTTGGCCATTCCTTGACCTATAAATACCTCCTTTGTTGATGAACTTTCATCCAAAATTGTTCTAAGTGTTAAAATCCGCCTCTCCCTCTTGCTTGTTCTCGCCCAAACACCACCCCTCCCCTCTTGAAGGCCCTCGGCGAACCCTCCCACAGCCTAGTTGTGCTAGTCAAAATACTACCCTCCCCTTGGTAAAGAAATACTCTCAGTATTGTTGTTATGCCTAAATACTTTAGCCCATATACCTTGTAGTACTTTCCAAAGTACTTTATAGGAAAAGCAGGAAAATACTATCATACTTCCTTTAGCCACTAAACGAAACCCTAAGGAAAATCTTCACCGTAGTTGAAGTTAAGTAGAAGTTGCGTAGAACTTCTAAGGGTTTCTTGGAGCGGTGGAGCGCATTTGAGGAGCTAAACCTTGCTCAGGATCGACTTTAAACTTGGATAATTTTGGGCTTATCAAGGTAACTAACCTTGTCCCCTTATTGTAATTGGAAGTTACATGTTGTTGGAATATATAGTGGAAGTATACTATATATAGAACTAATCATAATTCTGCGGCAATGTCTTTTGACTTAAGCCTGAATAATAAAGAAGAGAACTGAACTGTAATTACATAGATCAGATTAGAGACTTGTGTAGCATTCGTGAAGTAGAATTGTACACATCCGGTTAGACGTGTAAACCCCCGGTTGGCTTGGTGGCCTCGATAGAGGAGAGATTTCTGCTGTTGCGGAGGGGAGTCGCAATTTTCTGTAGAATGTTCTACGTTGAGATCTAGATGTTAATAGGCGCTTTGTGGCCTTTCTAGGTTGAAGTACTACGTATGGCGTGATCTACTTGGCTTAAGGAGTAGCCGACGGTTTGAGGTACTTGGAGCATTTTGCTATTAGTCGATAATCATCGCGAGGTATGTGAACCTCTTCCTATCTGTTCTAGCATGATATGTGTATAACTATGTAGTACGGTAGACGTACATGTGTTAAATGTATTTGATTGGTTTAAAACATAAAGTGTTATAACGGCTTTATGGGAAGTTGGTTATAACAACTTTATGTAGGTAAGAAAATGTTTTGTGGTTTTAAAAGGTAACTGATTTGACTTATAACTAACTTGATGTGTGATAATAAAGAACTTGAAGTATTTCAAAAGAATCATTTTGAAAGAAGAGTAATACTTGGCTTTGAAAGCTTAAGAGTTATACTAGCTTTATGGGAAGTTAGGTATAACGTCTAAAAAGAGATAAAAAGAATGGTTATTTGATTTTAGAAGTTAAGAGACTTGATCTTATAAGATAAGAGACTTGACTTAATTGAATTAACATGAAGTTTGTTAAAAAGTGTGATACCTCATTCGTGAGTAATGAGTACTTGGTTTTTTTTGAAAGGAATAATGTTTTACTGATTTCGGAAATCAGAATGAGTATCGACAAACCACTGCAGCGTTTATAAAGGGAAATGTTTTGAATAATGAAGTATTATTAAAACCAGTAGAAACCTCCATCTGCATAGAAGCTAAGATGAGACAAAATGATATTACATTTCCTAGATCATGGCTGCTTAATAAGATTGATTATAAACAAGAATAACCTAGTCACTTAACAATACTTGCAAAACAAGGGGAAGAGTTAGAGAGATGTTTCTCTCACTAGGCGAAAATGCTCTCAACATTTTTTCCTAGTTGCTCTTCTACGTCTTCATTCTTCTATGATTTTCATCAACTGATATACTACACGGATTGTTCTTTGATCTAATCCATCCTACGTTGAAGTTTGAGTGTTCATTTCACGCTCACTCTAACTGATTTGTTATAGAGTAAGGTATCTTCCTTATAGCCATGAGAAAGAATACAAAGATTTCAGCCAAAAGAATGAAAGAGATTATTTTGATTGTTCAAGATTACAAGATACAAGATATGAATTTGAAGTTTGCATTTCCGAGGGGGGCAGCTTCCGGTGATGGCCAGTTTTCTTCTCTGAATATTGCGGAATATTCGGAGACAGCGGGTGTTCTTTGGGTTATTAGCGGTCGTGAGGGTTATCTTGGTGTGCAAGAGGGTCATGATGGTGGTCTTGGGTTTAGGAAGCGCTCTTGGTTTCTCCTAACATTTCGTGGCAACCTCACTAGTGTTCCGTTGAAAAACATCACAATGGAAGGTTTACGGTCTTGTGGATTTCCGTCAAATGCGGGAAAGGGGGGTGGTCACGGGTTGCAGGAGGGTCGTGATGGTGATAAGGAGTTGTGGTTGAAACCCATGGTTCACCGTCCATTTGTCTTTGAGTCCAAAGGAGCTTTTAGCAGCTCTTAGAGGTCGGAAAAAGGCTGCGATTCCGGTAGGAACTACTGGGTCTGAGGAGATTGCGGATCTTGATAGTGATCCCGGGTCGAAAGTGGGTATGGAGGGTGGACCCGGGGTGCAGGAGGGTGGTGTTGATGTTCAGGGTTTGAGGCTTGAATCCTTGGCCATCCGATCCTTTGTTTCTGAGTGCAAAGAGATTTTTCCGGCGGCCACTTTGGATGCCAAGGGGTCAACGTGACTCGAGGTTAGTCACGGGTTGACTGTGGGTCAGGTGGGTGGGCATGGGTCTTGGGGAAAGTCCATGGGCCACCATCCTTTAGTGGTTGACTCTGAGAACTTTTCTTTTCCAATTGGCCTTGGAAATGCTAAGGTTTTAGATGCCGAGGGGTTTTTTTAGCCAAAAGAGGTCTAGTAATTTGATGCATTCTATTGTTGCGGATGTCAATGGCACGCCTCATTCATTATGTGCTTCAACTGATGCTGCTCCTAATCCTCATTCATTAGGTGCTACTTTCGAAGTTGAGGACATTGGGAATGAAGGTGGTGCGGTTTCCGAAACGTCATCCCTTCTCGAGGGGAAGACGGGTCGCATGGGTGGGCACCGGTTGATGGCGGATCTTGAGGGTGGTTCTGGGTCGAAGGAGGGTCAGAAGGGTGGTCATGGGTTGCTGTTTGATCATGATGGTGGTCACGAGTCATGGCTGCAGCCCAAGGGTTTTCGGTTCATGTTTGAAGGTCGGTTGGTTCTTTTCCCATGGCTCTTGGGATTACAAATCGCGCGGGAGTTGGAAGGTCTACTCTTCAAACAAGACTTGGTAACTTGGGAATTTAATTACCGAGAGAACGAGGAAACATCTCATTCAATGGGACATCGAAATTTGATAAGGGTGGGAACCGAAGAGTCAACTCTTCTATTGAATTCAACGGTTGCGGAAACCAAAGGGGTAGCTCGTCCAAAGAGGTATGGAAACTTGATGGCTACGGGGCCGGTCTACTATTCAAATGAGTCTTGGAAGATCAACTAATGTGGAATTCGAAGGGTCGTTCTTGTCACGACCGAACGGGCGTGGTGGTGCCTTACCCGGCACCCTAGTGATCTGACATCGTAGTAATCAGTGGAACATAAGGCGATAACATGAAATAACCGAAGTATGAAACAATAGTGCGAGAAAACTTGCCTTACGACATATATATAAATCAATTTAAAACCGACGATTACATCCCATTACAACTCGCCACAAGCGGTACTACGTGACCTCTAAGAATGATCGACAACAATGGCGGGACGGGGCCGCCATACCACGAATGTAAATACCTACAACGACAGGACTATACCACTGATAAGCCTCCGAGAAACGGAGCTTCCCATACGAATTTGTGACCACTAAGGCGAGGATCAACACTGGTGTACCTTTACTGCGGCATGAGCGCCCGGGAGAGGTCAACAGTACCAAGTATGTGGCGAAAATACGTAAATGAAATCATAATAGTCTATAAAGCGGAGACATGTATGATAACCAAACTACGATTCACAATAAATGGCGATCATGTCAAGTCGAGGACTCACGCCTCAAAGTCATCACTCAAATGTAACTATGGGTCTCACGCCCATAACATCAATCATGCGTGGAATACCTTCCTCACTTGGCGATTTATGATATAAAAGCACCAAGAAATACACATGAACACGAGTCCCACTGTGTCCTAATAAAATAATAGTGCGGGGTAAGTCTGAAGGCATAGCGACTACTAACACCCGTAGTACTAACGGTCATAAATCGTATCATGATATCTGTCTAGGCGTCACATGATCAAAGGCTGGTCACTCGCCGCATATCAAATGTGCGCGTCTAGCCCCGAACTCTCCGTAGCTCGCATAGGCCAGCCTCATAGGCGCGTGAGGTATTCCTCGTCGAGGGTAGCTACTCCCGGCATCGTCCCCGACTCGCGATCGCGTAGCCAAAGACCGCGTGACCACGAGGGCCGCAAACTAACCGGAACTCCGTAGTTCCGCATGGATCCCTGGACCCGCGTAGGTATTCTCGAATCATGGTCCCGCACCGCTGAGTCTACCCGCGTCGGAGGCGACTTAACCTCGGAGACAAGTCAAGGTGAGTGGTACAATACCAACATAACGGCTGAGAGTCAAACAACTTTAAGCGCCGTCGAGGGAAAACCCCCTTTACACAAAACATCACAAGATACTAACACACGTAGCATCCTAGCATGTTTACTTATCAAATCGACAAGAAAGTATTACAAGGCTATCACAAACCAACACAATCATGTTATACACACAAGGTACATTCTAATATATGATTAACAAGATCGGTATCTATTCCCAAAGTACTTCATACATTATCTTTTAAAAGATCGTTACGTTTACAAAAGTCACACAATACCGTAGTATATGAAAATAGAGTGATTATCTTTTGAAGTAAATCAAAACACTTATCTTTGTAAAATCAAGTAACGACATTCTTTTCCAAATGTTTCAAGTTTGCCTAATTTCAAATGTTCACGTTTCTTATTTTAGAAAGGTTTCGTAGTTCATAGTCTTATTCATTTAAGAATATAATTCTCTTTTAAACCATCTGAGAAAACATAAGCCTTATATGTGAGTAGGATATTCTTGTTTATAACAATTTATTACAATGACCGTGATCTAGGAAATATCATTTTGTCTCATCTTAGCTTCATGCGGATGGAAGTTTCTCTTGGTTTTAATAATACTTAATCTGTCAAAATATTTCCTTTTATTAACGCTGCGGTGGTTTGTCGATACATTCGATTTCCAAATCAGTAAAACATTCTTAAGCCGTTATACCTAACTTCCCATAAAGCTAGTATAACTCTTAAGTTTTCAAAAACCCAGTATTACTTCTTCTTTCAAAATGATTCAAAAATCTTTTGAAATACTTCAAGTTCTTTATTATTACCTAACCAGCCAGTTATAGTTCAAATCAGTTACCTTTTAAAAACCACAAGTATTTTCTTACCTACATAAAGCTGTTATAACCAACTTCTCATAAAGCCGTTATAACACTTTATGTTTTAGACCAATCAAATACATTTAACACATGTACGTCTATCGTACTACATAGTTACACACATATCATGCTAGAAGAGATAGGAAGAGGTTCACATACCTCGCGACGAGTATCGACTAATAGCAAAACGCTCCAAGTACTTCCAACCGTCGGCTACTCCTTAAGCCAAGTAGATCGCGCCACGCGCGATCTTGACCTATAAGGCCACAAGGCGCTTATTAATATTTAGATCTCTTGGAGAACATTCTACGAAAATTCGGACACCTCCCCCGCAACCGCGTAAATCTCCTCCTCTATCGGGGCCGGCTACCAAGCCAACCAGGGGGGGGGGTTATACGTCTAATCCGGACGTGCACAATTCTACCTCACAGAAAAGCTACACAAGTCTACTGTAATACAGTCCTATGTAATTACAGTTCAGTACTCTTCTTTCGAAAAGGTTTCTTATTATTCAGGCTTAAGTCAAAAGACATTGCCGCAATACTATGATCAGTTCTACGTATAGTATACTCAACTATATATTCCTACAACATGTAATTTCCAATTACAAATAGAAGGACAGTAGTGTTTACCTCGATAAGCCCAAAATTATCCAAGTTTAAATGTCGATCCTGAGCAAGGTTTAGCTCCTACTCAGTGCGCTCCAACCCGCTCCAAACAACCCTTAGAAGTTCTACGCGACCTCTACTTAATACTCCAACCAACTATGGAGATTTTCCTTAGGGTTTCGTTTAGAGGCTAAAGGAAAGTATAATAGTATTTTCCGGGCTTTTCGTATAGAGGGTACTTTGGAAATACTACAAGGTATTTGGGCTAAAGTATTTGGGTATTATAACAATACTTGAAGAGTATTTCTCTACCAAGGGGGGTAGTATTTCGACTAGCACAACTAGGCTAGGGGGGGGGTTTGCTCTCGGCCAAAAGGCCACTCAAAGGGGAGGAGTTGGGCGAGACAACTGAGGAGAGGAGTGTTTTGAGTCTTGGAATTTGCTCAAGTGTGGATGAAATAACTCATCAACTAAGGGGGTATTTATAGGGCACTCAAAGGCCAAGATTGAGCCAAGTGGTAGGCAAGTGTAAGGTGAAGATTAAGCCATGTGTTGTGTGGGTCCCACTTGGTCATCCACTCACAAAATATCTCACAAACATTGACCAAACATTTTAGGCACAAAAGATGAAAAAGCGTGCAAGCCTGAAGCTTCCACCAAGGAAATTTCGTCAACCTTGGACACCTAAGGGTGACACATGTCGCCCTCAATTGATCAAAATGTTTAGTCTCTCGGAAAAATCCGTAAAAATAATAAATGACATAGCGAATTTTCCCTACAAAAGGCTGTGGAAGCGTTTCACGGAAAGCGACTCTTTTCGGCACTTGTGCACAATTTCGCCACTTTGCCTACTTAAGGCTTTAAACTTTTATCGTGCGCCCTCGCGTCATACTCGGAAATCTGGGTATAACATTTTCCCTCGCGAAACATTCGTCCGAATGTTCCTTCTAAGAATCTCAAAACAAGCGTTGCGCGATATAGTCTTCACTACTATACTTACGAGAACAAACTGCCATACGGCCCACGAAACACTGCGCAAATACTTACATCCAAGTCCACGAGGAAACACCTCTAACATCACCAAAGTAATGATCACAACTATGCTCGCAATACATGCTCGCTTCTTTCATGCGTCGTGCCGCTTCCGTACACTCGAACTCCTTCTTACCATATTTACATTCTTGATTCGGTTTCCAAAATCTGCAGGTGGATCTCCGATGCTTTCGGACATAACAACACGAAATCTGGGCCTTGCTGCCTCTAAGTCGGACGACAAATGCTAACATATAGGCAACTTTGGCCTATCCTTCCACGAACTCAAAGGCCCAAAGTAACTCGGGCTAAGTTTCCTCTGCTTTTTCCAAAACTCGTCACACCTATCAGGGGTGGTACCTTGAAGACCGATCGTCAACACGAACTCTGGCGTCGTCGCGATAATCCATACGATTTCTGAGTGCCAAAAACCTCTTACGGATAAGCTTCACTTTATCCACGTCTGCTGAACACGTATGAACCAACTATCGAACGCCAGCGTCAGACCAATCGGCCGGCAGCTTACATTCCGCCCTCTGGCGTCGCGGCGATATCAGAACAACGAAATGGTAGCGTAAGCGCTTCCTAACGAGGCAACGATCCTCGCGCTACCCACGAAATCCAAATCGGCGAGGCGAATGATCTGAGACTCGCTGAGTTCCTAATCTGCTGGTAAAACTTCGGAAAAGAAGCGGTAGTAACACAGGCTCCATGCGACATAAGGTGAAGGTAGGCACCTCGTGCGACCTTACAACCTTTACGATGTAACATCTCGCATAACCCTCTGCCGAGTAAGCGGTCTTGGTGAAAGACACGGCGGTGACCCGTCGGCGACTGCGGTCGAATCGTCCATCCTGAGCTTCGTACCTTTGGTTAACTAAACATGGGCCTAACACCCTCATGACCCTACCACTGGCGGGACCACCACCGACCTCACCGCTAAGCAGGCGCGGGTTGACCCGCAACAGCCTCAACCCGTCCGGCAGCGCAAAACACTAGCTCCGATCGGAACAATTTCACTAATCACGTTACGAAAACCTGGCGGTCTTCTTAGCTCGACTACCCTCTTTCATTACACACTACTCGGGGACTTATCACCTGA
This sequence comes from Przewalskia tangutica, assembly GCA_029844215.1. NCBI lineage: Eukaryota > Viridiplantae > Streptophyta > Magnoliopsida > Solanales > Solanaceae > Przewalskia > Przewalskia tangutica. Next base: position 40,964,197 of record CM056737.1, on the reverse strand, counting down.
TATATCTCGCGTGCATTATGCACTCGATAAAGGTCAAACATAAAATAAATCTTTCTCTCAAGATTGCCTTGCCTCTAAGGTCTCCACGTAAAGCTCTAAGGCTTACACTTTTCCTATCCCCAAATCTTACTTTTGTCACTTTGCGCGAGTAACACCTCCGGCGACCAACAAATGGTGCCAGGGCTGCGTCGATCCACGAGGCATGAACCATCTCGGGATGTGCCATACGGAGAGCCACGGTTCGGTGCATTCCGTGGTAGAGCTCCGGCCTCTTTATACGCTCGGCCCCGAACTTACGGTTACTAACCATGATTCTAATCACGACTAACATCTGCGATCGAGAACATAGCACATGATATACTCGTCTCTAGAGGTTAAGGATATATCTATATCTCTTGCCTCGCTCCTTAGTCGTTCTAATCAAACTGCACGCGTAGGCGCATAGCTAGGGAAGATGACGAACTACCCACGATCATGAAGGTTCGTCCCCTACTTGCATCCTTCCTACTAGGACATCCTTTCGACACATGGCCACACGGCGGCCGGCAAAACAAGCATCAACAAAGATAACATTCCGGGACGGCGCGTCACGGTGAACAGGAAAAAGCGAATCCGGTGGTGGAGCCTCGTGTAGCGTGAGCGAAAACTGCGGAGTTCGACCAACTCCTGCACACCCGACGTCCACGAACCCGTGGAGGACCTCTGCAGCGGTGGATGTGCATAATCTAATCATTGGTGAGGTGACTCGCCTCGAAAGTTACTAAAGGACCTTCTTTGCTCTGGCCTCTTACGTTGTCGCCGTTAACGCGTCGATCTCTCGTTTCTTGGCTGCTGCGCCTGGCCGTACACAGGCCATGCTTAAGCCTAACTGAAGAATTACTCTTGCACAACCCTCTCTCAGATAGTCATCAAGACTCGCGGTACATCGGTATACTCTCTGGTAGCCAAATCCATAGCTAGTAACAGGGTCGCCTCTTCGCAATCTATATTCTCTGTTCGATCGTGGGCGAAGGTTCAAATGTCATGGCGCGGTAGGAGCTGCTGCCGCGTGCAAACTCTGTTGGGGCTAGTGGCGTCGCGAGAACTCCGAGCGAAGCACCTAACTCGGGTGATGGTTGGGCTGTGCCTCGTAACCCTCGTACTCTGCTCGCGGCTCCTCGGTGCCTTGCCCTCACTGGGCGGGTTGCCTACGCGAGGCATAGCGGTAAGGAAAGAAATCGTGAGAGGTCGACTTACAACACGACTCTAAGGCACGATCTGAGTGAGAAGAATAGAAACCAATCCTAAATATCCTATAGCCTCACGATTATTGGTGTGGTGCGACACACCGATAATCAGACTCTTGGATCTGATGCGTAGACACTTTCAGAGGATTAAGCGCTCGATACCACTTTTGTCACGACCGAACCGGGCGTGGTAGTGCCTACCGGGCACCTGGTGATCTGACATCAGTGTCAGTAACATAAGGCGATAACATGAAATAACCGAAGTATGAAACAATAGTCTAAGAAAACTTGCCTTACGGCATATATATATAAATCAATTTAAAACCCGACGATTCATCCCATTACAACTCGCTGGCGGTACTACGGACCTCTAAGAATGATCGACAACAATGGCGGGACGGGGCCGCCGTACCACGAATGTAAATACCTACAACGGCGGACTATACGCTGATAAGCCTCGGAGAAAGCGGAGCTTCCATCTGTGACTGTGACCCTAGAGCGAGGATCAACAACGGTGTACCTTTACTGCGGCATGAGCGGCCCGAAGGAGGTCGGTCTGACGGTACCAAGTATGTGGCGAAAATACGTAAATGAAATCATAATAGTCTATAAAGCGGGAGACATGTATGATAACCAAACTACGATTCACAATAAATGGCGATCGTGTCAAGTCGGGGACTCGCGCCTCAAAGTCATCACTCAAATGTAACTATGGGTCTCACGCCCATAACATCAATCATGCGTGGAATACCTTCCTCGCTGCCGCGGTTTATGATATAAAAGCACGAAATACACATGAACACGGGTCCCACTGTGTCCTAATAAAATAGTCGGGGGTAAGTCGAAGGCATAGCACTACTAACACCCATAGTACTAACGGTCATAAAGCGTATCATGATATCTGTCTGGACCGTCACATGATCAAAGTGGTCACTCGCGCGATATCAAATGTGCGCGTCTAGCCACAGAACTCTCCGTAGCTCGCGTAGGCCAACCTCGTAGGCGCGTAGGTATTCCTCGCGTCGAGGATAGCTACTCCCGGCGTCGTCACGGACTCGCGATCCGCGTAGCCTGAACCGCGTGACCACGAGGGCGCCAAACTAACACGGAACTCCGTAGTTCGCATGGATCCTGGACCCGCGTGAGGTATTCTCGAATCATGGTCCCGGACACTGAGTCTACCCGCGTCGGAGGCGGCAACCTCGGAGACAAGTCAAGGTGAGTGGTACAATACCAACATAACGGTGAGAGTCAAACAACTTTAAAGCGCGATCGAGGAAAACCCCCTTTACACAAAACATCACAAGATACTAACACACGTAGCATCTAGCATGTTTACTTATCAAATCAACAAGAAAGTATTACAAGGCTATCACAAACCAACACAATCATGTTATACACACAAGGTACATTCTAATATATGATTAACAAGATCGGGTATCTATTCCCAAAGTACTTCATACATTATCTTTTAAAAGATGCGTTACGTTTACAAAAGTCACACAATACGTAGTATATGAAAATAGAGTGATTATCTTTTGAAGTAAATCAAAACACTTACCTTTGTAAAATCAAGTAACAACATTATTTTCCAAGCGTCAAGTTTGCCTAATTTCAAATGTTCACGTTTCTTATTTTAGAAAGGTTTAGTAGTTCATAGTCTTATTCATTTAAGAATATAATTCTCTTTTAAACCATCTGAAAACATAAGCCTTATATGTGAGTAGGATATTCTTGTTTATAACAATCTTATTAATGACCATGATCTAGGAAATATCATTTTGTCTCGTCTTAGCTTCTATGCGGATGGAAGTTTCTCTTGGTTTTAATAATACTTAATCTGTCAAAATATTTCCTTTTATTAATCTTTGCGGTGGTTTGTCGATACACGTTACGATTTCGAAATCAATAAAACATTCTTAAGAGTTATACCTAACTTCCCATAAAGCTAGTATAACTCTTAAGTTTTCAAAAACCCAGTATTACTTCTTCTTTCAAAATGATTCAAAAATCTTTTGAAATACTTCAAGTTCTTTATTATTACCTAACTAGCCAGTTATAGTTCAAATCAGTTACCCTTTTAAAAACCACAAGTATTTTCTTACCTACATAAAACATTATAACGACTTCATAAAGCCGTTATAACACTTTATGTTTTAGACAATAAAATACATTTAACACGTATGCGTCTATCGTACTACATAGTTACACACATATCATTCTAGAAGAGATAGGAAGAGGTTCACGTACCTCGCGGCAGTATCGACTAATAGAAAGCGCTCAGTACTTCCAAGTCGCTACTCCTTAAGCCAAGTAGATCGCGCCACACGCGATCTTCAACCTATAAGGCCACAAGGCGCTTATTAATATTTAGATCTCTTGGAGAACATTCTCTGAGAAAATTCGGCACCTCCCCATGGCCAGCGTAAATCTCCTCCTCTATCGGGTACTACCAAGCCAACCGGGGTTATACGTCTAATCGGACGTGCACAATTCTACCTCACGTAAAAGCTACACAAGTCTCATGTCTGATCCTATGTAATTCTGATTCGATACTATTCTTTCGAAAAAGGTTTCTTATTATTGGGCTTAAGTCAAAAGACATTGCGCAATACTATGATCAGTTCTACGTATATTATACTCAACTATATATTCCTACAACATGTAATTTCCAATTACAAATAGAAGAGACGATAGTGTTTACCTCGATAAGCCCAAAATTATCCAAGTTTAAATGTCGATCTGAGCAAGGTTTAGCTCTACTCAGTGCGCTCAACCGCTCCAAACCACCCTTAGAAGTTCTCTGCGACCTCTACTTAATACTCCAACCAACTATGGAGATTTTCCTTAGGGTTTCGTTTAGAGGCTAAAGGAAAGTATAATAGTATTTTAAGACTTTTCGTATAGAGGTACTTTGGAAATACTACAAGGTATTTGGGCTATAGTATTTGGGGATTATAACAATACTTGAAGAGTATGTCTCTACCAAGGGGTGGAGTATTTCGACTAGCACAACTAGGCTAGGGGTTTGCTCTCGGCCAAAGGCCACTCAAAGGGGAGGAGTTGGGCGAGACAACTCTGAGGAGGAGTGTTTTGAGTCTTGGAATTTGCTCAAGTGTGGATGAAATAACTCATCAACTAAGGGGGTATTTATAGGGCACTCAAAGGCCAAGATTGAGCCAAGTGGTAGGCAAGTATAAGGTGAAGATTAAGCCATGTGTTGTGTGGGTCCCACTTGGTCATCCACTCCACAAAATATCTCACAAACATTGACCAAACATTTTAGGCACAAAAGATGAAAAAAACGTGCAAGCACAGAAGCTTCCAGGAAATTTCGTCCAACCTTGGACACCTAAGGGTGACACATGTAAGCCTCGATTAGTCCAAAATGTTTCGTCTCTCGGAAAAATCCGTAAAAATAATAAATGACATAGCCGGAATTTTCCCTACAAAAGCTGTGGAAACGTTTCGCCGGAAAACGACTCTTTTCGGCACTTGTGCACAATTTCGCCACTTTACCTACTTAAGGCTTTAAACTTTTATACGTACGCCCTCACGTACATACTCCGGAAATACGGGGTATAACAGTTCTATTCCAAGTCACCTAAGAATTCTGATTTTGTCTCGACCATTGAAGCATTTAATGATACTCCTATACCCTATAAGCCTGTCACGGGAGTCAAGGTTAAGGGAGACGAGGCGTCATACTTTAAGACTGCGGGTTCCAACGAGCCTCTTCCAATGTCGGGCCATTTTGATGATCAGAATACCAAGACGTTTCAGGAGGGTGTCCATGGGACATTTATTATCCCTATTATGCAAGGATCGAAGTCAGTTGTGGGAAAGGAGCCTTGCATTAATGCTGTGGGAACCGAGGCGTTACACTTTAAGGTTGCGGGTACCAATGAGCCTCCTTCAATGACGGGTCTTTATGATGGAAAGAATACCAAGACGGTTCAGGAGGGTGCCCAAGGGACATTGATTATCCCCGTTATGCGAGGTTCGAAGTTAGTTGTGGGAAAGACACCTTACATTAATGTTGAGGGAGGCGTCACACTTTTAAGTGCGGTACCAATGTACTTTCAATGACGAGTCATTATGATGACGAGAATACTAAGGCGGGTCGGAAAGAGTGCCCATGGGTCATTAATTATTCCCGTAATGCAAGGATCGAAGTCAGTTATGGGAAACAAAGTGAATTCTATTTCCAATGAGCCTAGTAACTACATGTCGATTAATAAAGCGGGATTCAAGGTGTCGGACTTAAATGACGAGGGATCCAAAGCTCACTCTCGTGCAATGAGACAACAACTCATGACTCTAAGTGTCACTAATGAAGGGGACATCCCAATGATGCACTAGTCTTGATTTCCCCCATGAATGCATCTATTGCACCTACTGAGCGTGCAAATGATACTCGGAAGTCACAATATGATTTAATTCCCTCTTGTAACGTCACCTTTGTGTGAACGCCCCATCACCCTCTCTTTCATTTCGTGTTTATGCTTACGTTGAGGATTGAGAACCCTCAACGACTGATTGTAGCTCCCTTTTATTTTCGTTTGTTCTTTTATAATATTTGCATTTACCTAAAAAAAAAAAAAAAGAATAACCTACTCACATATAAGGCATATGTTTCTCAAATCGTTTAAAGGAGAATTATGTTTTAAAGGATTAAAACTATGAACTACGAAACCTTTTCTAAAAATGAGAAACTTGAGCATTTGAAATTAGGCAAACTTGAACGTTTGGAAAATAATGTTGTTACTTGAATTTATAAAGGGAAGTGTTTTGGTTTACTTAACAATGTTAGTCACTCTATTTTTATACTACGGGTATTGGGTGACCTTTGTAAATGAAATGGATCTTTAAAAGGAATTTAACGTACGTAGTACTTTAGGGTTAAAACCCGGACTTTGACATAAAATGAAAGTACCTTGAGTTGTGTATAACTTGCCTATGCTTGTGGTTGTGAAACTTGCCTATGCTTGTTGTTGTGAAACTTGCCTATGCTTGTTGTGATAGCCTTTGTTGTATTTCTATACCCCCGCGTCTCTCGATGGAGGGCCGGTTGATTTGTTATGAACGATTCTTCACCGAGTCCCACGAGATGGGCCGGGACACGTATTCCATCTGGTTATTCATCGAGTCCCACGAGATGGGCCAGGACACGTATTCCATCTGGTTATTCACCGAGTCCCACGAGATGGGCCGGGACACGTATTTCATCTGGTTATCCACCGAGTCCCACGAGATGGGCGGGACACGTATTTCATCCGATTCTCTGAGTCCCACGGGATGGGGACACGTATTCCATGATTCTTTCCGAGTCCCATGGTATGGGCGGGACACGTATTCCACACGATGTATACCTAGGCTGGCGGTGAGGAAGGAGTTCCACGGGCGTGAGGATGACGAGGCGTGAGTCCACGGCTTGACATGGCTGCTTTATGTTGTGAGCTGTAGTTTGGTTATCATACATGTCTCACTTTATATAGACTATTATGATTTCATTTCTGATATTTCTGATTTCACATACTTGGTACTGTTATGCTTGACCTCCTTGGGTGCGTTCATCTGCAGTAGAAATACATCGGTCGTGGTTCCTCGCTCATGGGATCAAAGTTCGGCGTGTTGGGAAGCCCCGTTTCTTGAGCTCATCTTTTGGTATGTTACCACAGTCTGTAAGTTCTTGTACATTCGGGGTATGGCGGGGCCTGTCGCCATAGTTGTCATTTCATTCTTAGAAGTGCATGTAAATCTTGTTGTGGCGGGGTTGTAAAAATGATTAAAGCTGTTGGGTTTTTATGTATATATCTGAGCAACTATTTTGGTTGCTTTGTTTATTTATCAATCTCTTGTTCATGTTTATGTTTTATGTTCGCTGATTTTCTCGATGTTGTATCACTAGGGTGCGGGGTAGGCACGATCACGGGCGAGTTGGTCGTGACAAAAGTGGTATCAGGCGATTAATCCTCGGAAAGTGTCTCTGACCGTGTCTAGTAGAGTCTTGATTATCGGTGTGTTGTGCACCATCTATAATCGAGGCTATAGGACATTTAAGATTGGTTTCCATTCTTCTCATTACGAGATCGTGCCTTAGGCCGTGTGATAAGTTGGACCCTCGGCGTATTCCTTTCCTTTACGATTATGCCTCGCGTAAAACCGGCCCGAAGAAGGCAAAGCGTGGAGGCGTGAGTAGAGCACGGAGGTTCTGAGCGAAGGCCGGTCGTTACACGAGATAGTGCTTGACGGCGAGTTTTGCGACGCCGCCAGCGAGTTTAGAGCGCGGCAATGGCTGCGAGACTCTGATACGAGCCTCGGTCCGGCTGGAGCATATGAGATAAGTACAAGAGATGGCGATTCGCGGCGAGTCGTGGCGAATATGAGATAGGTGGATGCGTGATTCGATCGATGCACCGTAGTTCACCCCGGCGAGCGATTTAAGACTACGGGACTTTACGAGTTGTAGCCCGCCGGTGTTCTATGGATCGAGGCGAGATGACCCTCGGGAGTTTATCAAGCAGCTCTGGCGGATCATGAGTGATCCAGTCTCGAGGCGAGTCGGTGGTATTGGGTTGGATCACCGCCTCATCTTTGCGATCGTTTGATTCGTGAGGCTGTCGGGAGAGCATGCACTTCCGGCCGTTTGGGGCGAGTTCTCGAGGCTTTTCTTGCACATTTCTTGCCCACGGATGAGGAGGGCTCTGGCGATAGATTTTTAGCGTTGAGGCGGGGCGGGCGGGACGGTTAGAAGTACAATGTGAGTTCGACTCATTAGCTCGGTATGTTCCATTGTAGTAGCTGATATGGAGGGCGAGTACACCGCTACGTCACGGGCTAGATGATTACTTGGCGAGCTTATGCAGGTGTAGCTCTTGGTGGGCATGGACATTGCCGCGTCTGCAAGCTTCATGCGCTAGGATGTGAGGCACGGAGAGGTCGACGGAATGACCGGGATCGCGAAGAGGCGAGCAGCGAGGTCCTTTGGTAACTTTCGGCGGACCGCCTCGGCGAGCTAGTTATGTACCTCCACGATGCGAAGTGGTCCCCAGCGATCGTCGGGGCGTTCGGTATTCGGAGCTGGTCGAGCTCCAGGCTTAGTTCAGATATACATGGGTTCTTGATCGGGTTGAGTTTTCTCGGTGTGCACAATGTGGCGAGCGTCATCACGGGAATGTCGTCTTTCTTGGTGCTTGTTTTTCTGCGGCCGTCGAGGCCATATGTGAAATCTATTAGGAAGGATGCGACAGAATGACTCGACCTACAAGGTCGATGGCGAGTTCATCGCCTTCTGACTATGCGTCTGTAGAGCGAACTATGATTAGAATGGAGCGGTAGATTCAGGTATATCCTTAACCCTCTAGAGATTTGTATGCATGATATGATGACCTTATTGTTGTGTGCTATGTACGGATAGCGTTATGTTGGTTATGGGTTAGAAAGCATGGCTAGTTGAAAGGATATGTATGGGGGCATGGAAAGTGTGAACCTTAGAATATTTCATGTTGAGACCTTAGATGTAAGGTCATCTTGAATAAAAGATTTTACGGTTAGTCTTTGTTGAAATACTTGGTTTGCGTATAAATGTGTTGTGGGATAAGTCCATGGGTAGTGTGAGATGGAAGTGGTAGCTTTCATGACGTGAATTAGTAAGGATTGTTCCGGATAAGGGGAACAAGTGTTTTACGCGATAGTGGGTCGGGTTGAGGACCATTCGCGGTTCAACCCGCGGCCTGTTTGGTGGTGGGGTCAGTTTTGGGTGGTCCCGCCAGGTGATAGGGTCACGAGGGCGCTAGGCCCAAGTTTAAGATGACCATCGTATGAGTTCGTGAATATGTTCAACCAGAATCGGATCGTGATGGCCGGGAATGACCTTAAAGGAATTTGAAGCTAGTGAGATGACCAAGTTTGGAGGTAGTGACTCCAAGGGTTGGAAACAGAAGCGTTGACTGAAGTGTGGAACATGCACTAGAAAGAGTTCGGGTGTTCGAGAAGGATGCGACGAGTAAGGAGGGAAGCGAACATGTGTTACGGGGACGGAAGTGATCATTTCTTTTGTAAAGTGAAGATGGAGGGACGTGTCCTTTGGACCAGGAGCGAGAGTTATATTGTTTTATATCTTCGAGGTGATTCCTCGTGGACTTGGGATTACGTATTTTGTGCGTGTGTTATTTCGTGGCCAGGTGCGGCATGGTTGGTTTCTTAAGTATAGTAGTGAAGACTATATCGGCGCGTGTATGTTTTGAGACTGAGAAGGAACATTCGGGACGAATGTTTCTAAGGAGGGGAGAATGTTATACCGTATTTTGAGTATATGCGTGAGGCGTGCGTATAAAATTTAAGCCTTAAAGTTGGCAAGGTTGAAAATTTGGGCACAAGTGCGAAAGAGTCGTTTTTAAAGCGTTTTACAAGACTTGCGAAGGGAAAATTAGGCTATGTCATTTCTATTTTTGCGGATTTTTAGAGGCGAAACATTTTGGACCAACGGGAGGGTGATAAGTGTCACCCTCACATTGGTGGACGGTTGGGCGGTAATGGGAAGAGAATTGTGGCTTGTTTTGTCAAGTAGTTGGTAGGATATTTTGGTGGTAGATGGATAAGGTGTACTTGGTTAAATCCTAGCCCTACACTTGCATGGCACTTGGCTTGATCTTGGCCATTGGTTGGCCATTCCTTGACCTATAAATACCTCGCTGTTGATGAACTTCTTCATCCAAAATTGTTCTAAGTGTTAGAATCCCTCCCTCTCCCTCTTGCTTGTTCTCGTCCAAACACCACCTCTCCCCCTCTTGAAGGCCCTCGGCGAACCCCTCCCCTAGCCTAGTTGTCTAGTCAAATACTACCCATGGTAAAGAAATACTCTCCAAGTATTGTTGTTATGCCTAAATACTTTAGCCCATATACCTTGTAGTACTTTCCAAAGTACCCTTTATACGAAAAGCCCAAAAAATACTATCATACTTCCCTTTAGCCACTAAACGAAACCCTAAGGAAAATCTTCACCCGTAGTTGAAGTTAAGTAGAAGTTGCGTAGAACTTCTAAGGGTTTCTTGGAGCAGATTGGAGCGCACGGAGTAGGAGCTAAACCTTGCTCAGGATCGACTTTAAACTTGGATAATTTTGGGCTTATCAAGGTAACTAAACTTGTCCCCTTATTGTAATTGGAAGTTACATGTTGTTGGAATATATAGTGGAAGTATACTATATATAGAACTAATCATAATTCTGCGGCAATGTCTTTTGACTTAAGCCTGAATAATAAAGAAGAGAAGCGAGCGTAATTACATAGGGTGTATTACGATGAACTTGTGTAGCATTACTGTGAAGTAGAATTGTACACGTCCGGTTAGACGTGTAAACCCCCCCTGGTTGTCTTGGTAGCCGGCCTCGATAGAGGAGGAGATTTACGCTGTTGCGGGGGGGGAGGTGCTGCCGAATTTTCTGTAGAATATTCTACGTTGAGATCTAGATGTTAATAGGCGCCTTGTGGCCTCTATAGGTTGAAGTACTACGTATGGCGTGATCTACTTGGCTTAAGGAGTAGCCGACGATTTGAGGTACTTCGAGCATTTTGCTATTAGTCGATAATCGTCGCGAGGTATGTGAACCTCTTCCTATCTGTTCTAGCATGATATGTGTATAACTATGTAGTACGGTAGACGTACATGTGTTAAATGTATTTGATTGGTTTAAAACATAAAGTGTTATAACGGTTTTATGGGAAGTTGGTTATAACAGCTTTATGTAGGTAAGAAAATGCTTTGTGGTTTTAAAAGGTAACTGATTTGACTTATAACTGACTTGATGTGTGATAATAAAGAACTTGAAGTATTTCAAAAGAATCATTTTGAAAGAAGAGTAATACTTGGCTTTGAAAGCTTAAGAGTTATACTAGCTTTATGGGAAGTTAGGTATAACGTCTAAAAAGAGATAAAAAGAATGATTATTTGATTTTAGAAGTTAAGAGACTTGATTTTATAAGATAAGAGACTTGACTTAATTGAATTAACATGAAGTTTGTTAAAAAGTGTGATACCTCATTCGTGAGTAATGAGTACTTGGTTTTTTTTAAAGGAATAATGTTTCTTGATTTCGGAAATCAGAATGAGTATCGACAAACCACTGCAGCGTTTATAAAGGGAAATGTTTTGAATAATGAAGTATTATTAAAACCAGTAGAAACCTCCATCTGCATAGAAGCTAAGATGAGACAAAATGATATTACATTTCCTAGATCATGGCTGCTTAATAAGATTGATTATAAACAAGAATAACCTACTCACATATAAGGCATATGTTTCTCAAATCGTTTAAAGGAGAATTATGTTTTAAAGGATTAAAACTATGAACTACGAAACCTTTTCTAAAATGAGAAACTTGAGCATTTGGAATTAGGCAAACTTGAACGTTTGGAAAATAATGTTGTTACTTGAATTTACAAAGGGAAGTGTTTTGGTTTACTTAACAATGTTAGTCACTCTATTTTTATACTACGGGTATCGGGTGACCTTTGTAAAAGAAATGGATCTTTAAAAGGAATTTAACGTACGTAGTACTTTAGGGTTAAAACCCGGACTTTGACATAAAATGAAAGTACCTTGAGTTGTGTATAACTTGCCTATGCTTGTGGTTGTGAAACTTGCCTATGCTTGTTGTTGTGAAACTTGCCTATGCTTGTTGTGATAGCCTTTGTTGTATTTCTATACCCCCGCGTCTCGATGGAGGTAGGTTGATTTGTTATGAGCGATTCTTCACCGAGTCCCACGAGATGGGCCGGGACACGTATTCCATCCTGGTTATTCAAGTCACGAGATGGGCGGGACACGTATTCCATCGGTTATTCAAGGTCCCACGAGATGGCCGGAACACGTATTTCATCTGGTTATCCACCGAGTCCCACGAGATGGGCCGGGACACGTATTCCATATGATTCTCTACCGAGTCCCACGGGATGGGCCGGGACACGTATTCCACACGATGTATACCTAGACTGTTGGCAGTGAGGAAGGAGTTCCACGGGCATTAGGGATGACTTGAGGGCGTGAGTCCACGGCACATATTGCTTTATGTTGTGAGCGTAGTTTGGTTATCATACATGTCTCTGCTTTATATAGACTATTATGATTTCATTTCTGATATTTCTGATTTCACATACTTAGTACTGTTGTCTTGACCTCCTTGAGGCTGCGTTCATCTGCATGAGTAGAAAGTACATCGATCGTGGGTCCTCGCTCAGAGGATCAAAGTTCAACGTGGTGGGAAGCCCCGTTGCTTCGGAGGCTCATCTTTTGGTATGTTACCACAGTCTGTAAGTTCTTGTACATTCGAGGTATCAGGGGCCACAATCGCCATAGTTGTCATTTCATTCTTAGAAGTGCATGTAATCTGTTGTAGGCGGGGTTGTAAAAGGATTAAAGCATTGGGTTTTTATGTATATATCTGACAACTATTTTGGTTGCTTTGTTTATTTATCAATCTCTTGTTCATGTTTATGTTTTATGTTCGCTGATTTTCTCGATGTTGTATCGGTAGGGTGCAGTAAGGCACGATCACGGGCCGAGTTAGTCGTGACATTTTCCTTCCCCAGTTGCAGAGCCTATAGCTAGGTGTTACCACATTTCCTCAAAATGTTCTTACTTCCCTTTATTTACTACCGGTCTTTACACTGATGCGGGGTAATCATATCTCGTGCAACCTACGTTTATATCTTTACGATACTTAACCGATTAAATGCGTCGTTCTTAATTACTGACCACAACATGTTATACCCGTATTTCCGGTATATGCGTGGGGAATACGTCAAAATCTAGCCTTAAAGTTTAGGCCTGAAGGCGTTTTTGGGCCTGACTCACAAAGCGAATAGTTTTTCAGGCGAAAGCGTTTCCACGGCTTTCGTAGGGTAAATTTCGCTATGCCATTTCTAATTTTTGCGGATTTTTCCGAGGCGAAACATTTTGGACCAACGGGAGGCGACACTTGGCACCTCCAATTGGTGGACTTGAAATCGTCCGTTGGACGAATTGGGGATAGATTTGCGTTTTTGTGCCTTGGCACAAGTCAAGGAGTTGGTAGGATATTTTGTGTGCAAGTTGGCCAAGGACACTTGCCCTAATCTTGACCTTACACTTGCCTAGCACTTGGCTAAATCTTGGCCCTTGGTTGGCCATGTCTTGACCTATAAATACCCGCTTAAGATGAAGAGTTCTTCATCCACAAATTCCTTTCAAGTCTTGAAAATCCTCTCCTTTCCCTTGTAGCCTTTTAGTCAACACCCCCCTTTTTAGTGAGCTTGGCGAGGCAGCCTCCACAGCCTAGCCGAAATCTACCCCATCCCTTGGTAGAAAAGTTGCCTTCTAGTATTGTTATAATGCCCAAAATACCTAGCCCAAATCCCTTAGTCCATAGTAGAAGTTGTGAAGAACTTCTAAGGTTTCTTAGACTCTGGAGCGTTGACTTAGGAGCTAAACCTTGCTCGGTAGCGACTTTATCTAGGATATTATTGGGCTTACAGGTAACTAATCCTAACCCTCTTTTGAATTAGAGAATACATCTGTAGTAGTATAAGAATAAGTATTAAATACTTAGAAGAATATCACGAATAAAATTGGTATTATCACGGTAGAAGGGTTTAAAGAAGAATAATCAAATTGTACTTACATAGAATTTGTTTTCCTGATGAACTTGAGTAGCTCACGGGTAGGAAATCTTGCCCAATTTTTCGTAGGATATAGAACCCTCTGTTTGAAGCGGTTACAAAGTAGTGCGAGCGTTGATAGGCGTGTCGACTATTATAATTTGATTCTCTGTAGCGACATATTCAACTTGGCGGTGGTTTATTTGAGAAGGTATGTGATTCTTCCTAAAGCATGATATTTTACAATATATATGTAATGCGGTGAAGCGTACATATGTTAAGCGAATAATAACTACGGCAATGCCTCACGCCAAGCTTTGAATAATACTTACGGCAATGCCTCACGGCTTAAGCTTTGAATAATAAAGATCGAAAGCATTTCAAAGAATCTTGAAACATTTTTATGAGAAGAGAACTAATTGGTTTTAAAGCGAAGCTTAAGAGTTATACTAGCTTTATGGGAAGTTAAGTATAACCACTTAAGAATGATAAAAGAAAGGTTTGTCTATGTGTTATAACAGACTTATATTGAATTGTGAAAAGAATAATAAGATGATTTGATAAGTAGACATGATATGATGCTATGTGTGTTAGTGTCTTGTAACGTTTGTATAAGAGTATTCTTGTTGTGCTTAGGTTGTTTAAAGATAATTTGTTATGTTAGTATACTATCACTCACCTCTTGACATATTGCAGGGGTTAAGCCCCTCCGATGCGGGGTAGACTCGGCGATGCAGGACCGTGATTCGAGAATACCTCGTGTAGGTCGAGGGACCTATGCGGAGCTCTGGGAGTTCGAGGTTAGTGATGCGGGGTTATACCTCATGCGGTCTATGTGGCCGTGCGGACTACGAGTCGGGGCGATGGCGAGTAGCTACCCTCGATGCGGGGTTATGTACCTATGCGGGCCTATGTGAGTGGCCTATGCGGACTACGGAGTCGAGATTAGGCTTGCATGGTGATACTACGGGCAATTGGCCTGCCCGATCATTCGCGGCCTAGAAAAGACCAATTACAGTTTACCTATGGTTGCTCTTGTTTATGATGTGGCACTATATGCGGTTACCTGGGTTGTTTCATACATACTTGCAAAACTGATTTTAAAATGATATGTTTTCATTTAAGTATTTCTGATTTCATATACTTAGTACTGTTGTCTTGACCTCGCTTGAGCTGCGTTCATGCCGCGGTAAGAGCGGCAGTGCTAGATCCACATTCTTAGGATCTCTACGTTGGTGTCGGGAGCTCCGTCTTTTAGGAGGCTCTACTTTTGGGTATGATCTCCTGTTGTAGATAGTTTTGTCTGATCGGTATGGCGGGAGCCTGTCGCCATAGTTGTATATTTCCTTAGAGTCTATAGTCGTATTTATGCGATGTCGGATGTAGCGCTAAACCATGTTTATATATATATCTTAGAAAGCGGCGTTTTCTCACATAAAGCGTATGTCTTATTTTATAAAGCTGTTTCATGTCTTGTTTTATATTTCCGTGATTACTACGATGTATGACTACTTGGGTGCCGGTGAGGCACGATCCGAACCGGAATGGGTCGTGACAAAAGTGGTATCGAGTAGTTAATCCTCGGAAAGTGTCTCTGACCGTATCTAGTAAGTCTTGATTATCGGTGTGTTGTGCACCACGCAATAATCGAGGCTATAGGATATTTAGGATTGGTTTCCACTCTTACTCACGAGATCGTGCTTTAGAGCGTGTTAAGTTGGACCCTCTAACGTATTCCTTTTTTTATGATTATGCCTCACGTAAGGCAACCGGGCCCAGAAGGCAAGGCAGTAGGAGGCGCCCGATGGGACACCTAGACACGAGGGCTCGGGCCCGATCTATACGAGGCAGCGAGTTCTACGACGCCGCCCGGCCCAGCGAGACCACGGTACCGCGCGTCATCCCACGGCTGGGGCGGAGGTTAGGGTACAAGGAGATGGCCCGGCTCGGCGGGATCGTGGCGAACATGAGGGCGGTGGATCACGGCGATTCAGTTCCACCCGATCGTACCGTGGTTCACCCGAGGCGAGAAGTTTGAGGCTACGAGACTTCGAGTTGTAGCGCCCGAGTTTTTCTGGTCGAGGCGGAGGATGATCGCGGGAGTTCATCCGTCGACTCTGAAGGATTACGAGTGATCGGGCGTCGGAGACCGAGTCGTGATCTTTGGTTCACATAATTTGCGTGATACCGCGATCGATTGGTTTGATTCATGGGAGTTATCCCGGGAGAAACCGCGTCCCGGTACTTGGGATGAGTTCTTGAGGCTTTCCTCACTCACTTCTTGCCTCGCGGATGAGGAGGCGCGGGTGATAGATTTTTCTGCGAGCGAGAGAGGGCCTTGTCGGGAGTACAATGTCGAGTTTGATTCATTGGCTCGATATGTCCAGCGTTAGTAGCGAATATGGAGGATAGGGTGCACCGCTACATCAGGGCTAGATGACTATATGGCGAGTCGTATGCGGGTGTTTCTCTTCGGCCGGTATGGACATTACGCGTGCGAGCTCATGCTCTTGGATGTGAGGCGTAGAGGCAAGCGGATTGTGACGGCGAGAAGAAGGCGGGGCGGCGAGGGTCTTTTGGTAGCTATCGTGGTGGCGGCCTCGGCGGCGATCTATATTTGCACCACGGCCGGCTCGAGCACTCATGCCGTCCTCAGCCGGCCGGAGATATTCGGCGGCGGGGCCCGGGACTTGAGCGTCGAGCGGCGAGAAGTCGGCGTCAGGACCACCCGCCGGTGTGGCCGTCGGTAGATCCGCCGGGAGTTGTGGTGCGGCGGAGCTTGTTTGATTGTGGCGGCGGGGTCACTATGCGGCTGTCCAGGACGAGGCGATCTTGATGGTAAGTCGACTACGAGTTCTTTCGCGGTCTTCTTCATCCCAAGCGGCTACTGCCACGGAGGCAAGGTACTCATGGACCAGCGGTCGCGGCGGTCGTGGAGCGGGTCGATTCTAGCGGTCCTCGAACCGCGTTATGCTTTGTCCGGTAAGCGGGATCGGGAGGCCTCACGATTTAAATCACGGTACCTTATCGGTTCTGGATTTGATGTGTATGCTTTGATAGATCGGGTTCTACTGCATCTATATATCTCCCCTTGTTGCTAGTAGGATAGGGATAGAGCACGAGTCCATAGACCGCACGAGGTAGCTACGCGATGGGTGATTCGGTGGTAGCTCGGCGGGTATATAGAGCTTGTCGTGTGACCATTTACGATCGTCGGACCACTGGCCGACTTGATAGAGTTGGAGATGATTGACTTCAGCGTGATCATGGGGATGGATTGGCTAGCTTCTTGCTACGCCAATGTAGGCTGAAGAGAGAGTAATGCAGTTCCGATTTCAGGCCGGTTGTTGAGTGGGAGGAGCACGGTATCGCAGAGGGTAGGTTTATTTCCTACCTCAAGGCTAGGAAGATGGTGCGAAGGGTATATCTACCATCTCGTTGGTGTTTGATCTGAAGGCTGCGGTACCAGATTTTCCGTCGATTCGATGGTGAGAGAGTTCCCAGGCGTGTTTCAGGCGACCTCCGGGTATCCCTCACGAGAGGAGATTGAGTTTTGTATTGACATATTGCGGACACTCGGCTATTTCCATTCCGCCATCTGAATGGCACTGCCGAGTTGAGAGAGTTGAAGGATCGGCAGGGATTTCTTTGGAGAAGGGCTTCATCGGGCCTAGTGTTTCTCCACAGGGCGCGTATTGTTCGTGAAGAAGAAGGGCGGGGCCAGCTGCGCATGTGTGTTGATCTGAGCGGTGAACAAGGTGACCATTAAACGAATACCCCTTCCCGGGATTGATGATTTGTTCGACCCGATTGCGAGTGCGAGATGTTTCTCACGATTGATCTGCGATCGGGCTATCATCAGTGCGAGTCATAGAGGTGGATGTCCACTAGGGCGCATTCGGACGATGCAGGCATTATGAGTTCGGTCATGTCTTTTGGGTTGACCAATGCTCGGCGATATTCATGGATTTGATGACCGAGTGTTCAAACCATTTTGAACACGTTTGTGATAGTGTTCATTGATGATATCTTGGTTTATTCGCTCGAGCGGGAGCATGCGGAGCATTTGAGGCTGTCTTGTGATTCTCGAGACCAGCGATTATGCGCCAAGTTTTCCAAATGTGAGTTTTGGTTGACTTGATGGCGTTTCTTGGGCATATTAGCCGGGTGATGGCATTCAGTGAATCTGGCCAAGATCGGCGATCGAGGACTTGGCCTAGACCTACTACTCGCCAGAGGTTCGCGATTTTACGGGCCTTGCGAGGATATTATCGGCGGTTCGTGGAAGTTTGCTTCTATCTGCACCATTGACTAGGTGACTCGAGCGGCCAAGTTTGATGGGTGATGCTTGTGGCGGGGTTTCGATTCTTGAAAAGAGGCGGCGCCCCGTTCTTACTCTTCCGGAGGTCGGATGGTTATGTCGTGTATTGTGATCGTCGAGCATCGGGTTGGGATGTGTGTTGATGCGGCATGGCGGGGTTATAGCATATGCATCCCGGTGAAGAAACACGGAGGAACTACCCGCGTGATTTGGAGTTAGCGGTGTGATTCACGCTTTGAAGATCTGGAGGCACTATTTGTATGGGGTTCACGTGGATATTTTTACAGACCACAAGAGCCTCGGTATATCTTGACCAGGAGTGAACTTACGGCGAGAGGCGGTGGTTAGAGTTGCTTAAGGATTACGATGTTGATATCTGTACCACGGGAAGGCGATGTTGTGGCGGATGCTCTTAGTCGTAGGTCGATGGGAGCCTATCGGATATGCAGCTAGAGAGGAGGACATGGTTCGTGATTTGCATCGATTAGCGAGCCTTGGTGTCCGTTTGATTGATTACGATAGCGGTGGGGTTAGAGTTCGTGAGGTTGCGAGTCTTCCATCGTCGAGAGGTGAAGAAGCGATTCGAGATCCGGCTTTGATTCGATATCGTGATCTGACTCTTACGTGAGGCAAGGGCCGCTTTTGAGTAGCACACGATGGGGTGCTAAGGTTTGAGAGCGGTGTGTGTTCGGATGTTTGAGGACTTGGCGGAGTTCTTGGGGAAGCACAGTGCGTGTTACTCTATCCATCAAAGTCGACCAAGATGTACCACGACCTTAGATACGTGTATTGGTGGGATGGCTTGAAGAGGGCGTTGCGAGTTCGTAGCTCGGTGCGTGTTGTCGGCGGTAAAGGTAGAGCACGAGGCACGGTGGTTTATTCTGACGATTGAGATCCCGACACGGAAGTGGGAGGTAATCAACATAGACTTTATCACGGGATTACCTCGCGCTCGGAGGAGACATGATTCTATATGGGTTATCGTTGTGGTGTGAAATCAGCCCACTTTCTTCCGTCGGGGCGACTTTTTCGGTGAGGATTATGCGGACTTTACATCAGAGATCGTCGGTGCATGGAGTCCCTATTTCGATCATATCGAGACGGAGGCGGTTCTGGCTAACTTCAGAGGTCTTTCGAGAGAGGTTTAGGGGCCTTGGTGAGCACGATCTGCATTCCATCCACAGACAGACGGACGGGCGGCGCACTATCGGACTCTTGAGGATATCTTTGCGAGCTTTGTGTTATCGACCGAGGTAGGGGAGGATCATTTGCCTCTAGTTGAGTTCGCGTACAATAATAGCTACCACTCGGTATTCGGATGGCGCCTTATGAGGCCTTGTATGAGAGGAAGTGCGGTCGCCTAGGTTGGTTCGATGTGGGCGAGTGCGGCTAGTAGGACGATTTGGTGCAGCGGCGATGGATAAGGTGAAGCTTATCGAGGCGGCTATTGATGGCTCGAGTCGGCAAGTCGTATCACGGATCATCGTCGTCGGCATCTTGAGTTCGAGTTCATGATTGGGTTTTCCTAAAGGTGTCACCCATGAAGGGTGTGATGAGATTCGGGAAGAAGAAAGCTTCGGCCCAGTATATTGGGCGTTTGATTGTCGCAAGGTAGGCAAGGTTGCCTCTGAGTTGAATCTGCCGTCCGTCTGGAGGCGGTGCATCCGTGTTTCACGTATCTATCTTTGAGAGATGTATCGGGGATCCATCTAGGTGCACCCGATTGATGATGTCGGTGGCCAGGGGTTGCTCGTATGAGAGGTTCCATGGCGATGTCGATCGTCGAGTTAAGCGTCTGCGGACGGGGCGTGGCTTCCGTCAAAGTCTTGTGGCGGAGCGAGCTCGGGAGAGATGACTTGGGAAGCCGAGGAAGACATGAGGCGAAGTATCCTCACCTATTCCCCACCTCGGGTAATTCACTTTCCTACTTATAAATCTTCATTATCGTTTATGCCTAAGTGTTGTTCTATGGCGTGTGTGGCATTTGCAAGCTATTTAAGTTATGAAGAATCTTATCGTTAAGCTGTCTTGGGAAGGAACATTCGGGCGAATGTTTCTAAGGGAGAATGTTATACCCGTATTTCCAGTATGTGCGTGGGGAATACGTCTGAAAGTCTAGCCTTAAAGTTTAGGCACAAGCGTTTTTGGGCCTGACTCACAAAGCGAATAGTTTTTCGACGAAAGCGTTTCCACGACTTTCGTAGGGTAAATTTCGGCTATGCCATTTCTATTTTTGCGGATTTTTCAGAGGCGAAACATTTTGGACCAGCGGGAGGCGACACTTGGCACCTCCAATTGGTGGACTTGAAATCGTCCATTGGGCCGAATTGGGGATAGATTTGCGTTTTTGTGCCTTGGCACAAGTCAAGGAGTTGGTAGGATATTTTGTGTGCAAGTTGGCCAAGGACACTTGCCCTAATCTTGACCTTACACTTGCCTAGCACTTGGCTAAATCTTGGCCCTTGGTTGGCCATGTCTTGACCTATAAATACCCCCTTAAGATGAAGAGTTCTTCATCCACAAATTCCTTTCCAAGTCTTGAAAATCCTCTCCTTTCCCTTGTAGCCTTTTCGTCCAACACCCCTCCCCTTTTTAGTGAGCTTGGCCGAGGCAACCCCTCCCCAGCCTAGGAAATCTACCCCTCCCTTGGTAGAAAAGTTGCCTTCTAGTATTGTTATAATGCCCAAAATACCTAGCCCAAATCCCTTAGTCCATAGTAGAAGTTGTGAAGAACTTCTAAGGTTTCTTAGACTCTGGGAGCGTTCAACTTAGAGCTAAACCTTGCTCAGTAGCGACTTTATCTAGGATATTATTGGGCTTCAGGGTAACTAATCCTAACCTCTTTTGAATTAGAGAATACATCTTTGTAGTAGTATAAGAATAAGTATTAAATACTTAGAAGAATATCACAGAATAGAATTGAGCTTATCACGATGAAGGGTTTAAAGAAGAATAATCAAATTGTACTTACATGGGAATTTTTTCACTGATGAGACTTGAGTAGCTCATGGGTAGGAAGTATCTTGATTTTTCGTAGGATATAGAACCCTCTGTTTAGAATCGGTTACAAAGTAGTCTGAGCGTTGATAGGCGTGTCCGACTATTATAAGTGATTCTCTGCTGTGCGACATATTCAACTTGGCGGTGGTTTTATTTGAGAAGGTATGTGATTCTTCCTAAAGCATGATATTTTACAATATATATGTAGTACGGTGAGCGTACATATGTTAAGCGAATAATAACTACGGCAATGCCTCTCACGGCAAGCACTGAATAATACTTACGGCAATGCCTCACGGCTTAAGCACGAATAATAAAGATCGAAAGCATTTCAAAGAATCTTGAAACATTTTTATGTAAGAGAACTAATTGGTTTTAAAGCGAAGCTTAAGAGTTATACTAGCTTTATGGAAAGTTAAGTATAACCACTTAAGAATGATAAAAGAAACAGTTTGCCTATGTGTTATAACAGAATTATATTGAATTGTGAAAAGAATAATAAGATGATTTGATAAGTAGACATGATATGATGCTATGTGTGTTAGTGTCTTGTAACGTTTGTATAAGAGAGTATTCTTGTTGTGCTTAGGTTGTTTAAAGATAAGCTGTTATGTTAGTATACTATCACTCACCTCTTGATATATTACCGGGGGTTAAGCTGCCCTCCGATGCGGGGTAGACTCGGTGATGCAGGACCATGATTCGAGAATACCTCATGCGAGTCAAAGGACCTATGCGGAGCTACGGGAGTTCGAGGTTAGTGATGCGGGGTTATACCTCATGCGGTCTATGTGGCCATGCGGACTACGAGTCGGGGCGATGCAGGAGTAGCTACCCTCGATGCGGGGTTATGTACCTATGCGGGCCTATGTGAGTGGCCTATGCGGACTACGGAGTCGAGATTAGGCTTGCATGGTGATACTACGGGCAATTGGCCTGCTTGATCATTCGCGACCTAGAAAAGACACATTCTGATTTACCTATGGTTGCTCTTGTTTATGATGTGGCACTATATGCGGTCCCTTGGTTGTTTCATACATACTTGCAAAACTGATTTTAAAATGATATGTTTTCATTTAAGTATTTTCTGATTTCATATACTTAGTACTGTTATCTTGACCTCCTTGAAGTGCGTTCATCTGCGAGTAAGAGCGGCAGTGCTAGATCCACATTCTTAGGATCTACGTTGGTGTCGGGAGCTCCATCTTTTAGGAGGCTCTACTTTTAGGTATGATCTCACTTGTAGATAGTTTTGTCTGATCGAGGGTATGGCGGGGCCTGTCCGCCATAGTTGTATATTTCCTTAGAGGTCTATAGTCATGTTATGCGATGTCGGATATAGCTTCTAAACCATGTTTATATATATATGCCGAAAGCGGCGTTTTCTCACATAACCCGTGTCTTATTTTATAAACTGTTTCATGTCTTGTTTTATATTTCCTCTGATTACTCTGATGTATGACTACTTGGGTGCCCCGGTAAGGCACCAGTCACGGGCCCCGGAATGGGTCGTGACACAACACTTTTCCCACAGTTATCTACAACTGTAACCTATGGCATGACGATATCGAAGACCTTACCAGTCTTATATCCTTCGTCTAATAACATGGGTACCACATGACCCATGTCACGCAAAGCGTCCTTTTACTCGGGGAAGAACTTATCTCCCTTTCTTAAACTTTCCTTGGAGTCACAACCCTAATCACGGGTCTCTTGCGGTCGATGGTAGCTAATCATCACGCGCGCCTTAAGTTCGTGTAGATTTTCCAACCTACCAAAGATGCCTCGACTTTCGTAGGCGCACCGTACTTATTTTATCCTAGCCTTGCATTTTCACGAAATTATCAGGAAGGTCGTGGCCACGACCACACCAAACCAACCCAAGTACTGCTAGGAACTTAACATAAATTCCTTCAAATTCAATTATGTCAAAGAAGGAAGAGTAATTCCTTTGGTTACCACCACTTCTCTTCCTTTCCACTCGATAACCTTATCGGGGCGAGTCGAATCAATCTCTCTCTGTAGTCCACGTTGGCATAACAAGAGGCCAACTAGTCGTGCTCGTAATAACCTCGATATGCGTCATACTTGACTCTGCTAGGTCTGCTAGGGTCAACGATGTATCGTTACGGTAATTATTATCTACCCGCTCGGCTACCCCAACACCACGGTGTAGTCTCCTCGAAAGGTTCTCATGGATTCGGGCTTTATTTTTACACTTGGTTGCTCTCTTTTCATTGGTGTACTCTTCCGTACTCCCAAACTTATTTTAGCGTCGTACATAGCCCCATCGATCCGGTCTCAATCTTTGGAGTTACTAGATTAAACAATACAAGGCCCATTCGGCTCTCACAACGTTCGGTGGAACACGTCCACGAACGTAAAATGGTTAACTAAACTTGGGCCTGCACCTCGTGACCACTGTCACGTGGCGGGACTACTACCAGTGATCCCATTTCATTTCAAGCTATGGGCGACCTTAATAGATCTGACGGACTCGGTGTCGTATTTAACTCTTTCCTTGGTCCGTCTTAACCGCTTTACTGCAGAAGGCCTTATATATCTAAGGTCTCGGTGGTTATCAACATTCTTAGGCTCGCAATTTCCATGCTCCAAGCCTATCTTATCAGCCCCCCGTAACCGGGTACAAAAACTTCTCATAATACCATAATCGTGTTGTCTTGACCACAACAATCATACTTTCTTCGTCAGGATCTCGCGTACAAGTCCCTTAAGCATACCACGTAGCTTAAGTTACTAACATAGTCTTCCACTTAGTCTCTTAATAATAACTTCTTAAGGGTCCACTACCTTTTCCGATAACTCATCATTTCCTAATTATCTCAAATTAGCACGTAAAACTTTGATGAGAATTCATTAAAGCATTTCATACCTTCCGGTATTTATTTAGCCCTACCAAATCCACGGTAATCTAAAATCATCCTAAGCGACACATATGTGACCCCGAACACAAATCCGTATAGTTGTATGTCACAATACCAACTATACTACAAATATTACCTACGGATCGCAATCCACATAATCCTTCACGGGTCATCTTGCCTTTCTCGTAGTGCAAACAATCATAACTTGTTAGGGAGAGATGACCCACAACCATACTGACTCTGTCGCACGATCTTAGAGTGAGAAGAATGGAAACCAATCCTAAATGCCTGACCTCACGATTATAGATGTGGTGCACAACACACGATAATCAAGACTCTACTGAACACGGTATGTAGACACTTTCCAGGACTAAGCGCTCACGATACCACTTTTGTCACGACCCGACCGGGCATGGCCAGTGCCCTACACAGGCACCGCATCGTATACATCGAGAGAATAGCGGCGGAACATACATATAAACTTAGACAATAAACAACAACGGGCTGGCCGATAAGGCCGCCCGTAAAAATATACTCGATCGGAAAATGAACAATACATTTTTTCTTTACAACCCGATCCACAATGTGACTACGGACCTCTAAGAATAACAACTTTGGCGGGGACGGGGCCCGCCATACCACGAATGTCGACAACCGACAATGCCGGGGATAAGTCTCGGAATAAAGGAGCTTCTCAACGGTGAGCAGTGATCCTAAGGCGAGGATCAGCAACGTACTCTACCTACGGCATGAGCGCGGCCGAAGGAGGTCGATCTGACATGTACCAAATATGTGGGCCAGAAATCGTAATGAAATCATAAGTCTATAAATAAAGCAGGAGACATGTATGATAGCTCGATAAAGCGATTGCGTGCCTTACTAACAATGAGAGTAAATAGGAGTATACTTACAATATAAAATAGGAAGCTCGCGATCAAAGCGGGACCGCGCGCGGTGTCATTAAGCAATCCCACTCGGGACTATTTCACCGCGTAGATCACGTGGACCGCGTGAGGTATTCCTCGCATGGGACTATTTCACCCGCGTAAGCCGCTTACGGACTCGCGTGAGGTATTCCTCGCATAGGTGGACGCCCGCGTGGGACTATTTCACCGCGTAAGCCCTTACGGACTCGCGTGAGGTATTCTCGCATCGTGGGTAGCAAATCCACGAAATATGCAATGCCACAATCCGGGAATGACCATGACGAATAATATATCACTAGCACAAATCAGGCTATCACACATAACATAAGCACTACAAACTTATCATACAATATATAAGCAAGTTAAGAAATCCCCAACCTTCTTACTATTCTTGTTCATATACACTCTCATTTTAGTTTACCTAAGGCACTAACATGTCTTTTATAAAAATCCGGGAATTTAACCCAAGTACTACGTACTTCTACTCTTTAAAACAATGACTCTTTTTAGTAGAAAAACTTCCAAGATACTATTAATCCTAGTATCAAGTCCAAATTACATTTCAAGGCAAGTCACAACACCCTTAGAAATAAAGTTAAGTTTCTAAATCAAGTGACTCCTTTTCTTATAAAACCTTAGGCAATTGCTGCCTTAAAATCGAATTGCCTTCATTTAAATCAAGCCATTTATCTTTCCATAAAGTCAATATAACCAACTCCTCATAAAGTCGTTATATTCACTTTATACCTTAGTCAATACAATTTCCTATCAGAGAGGACTTATACGTTTAAAAGCGAAACAAGTATCAAAATACTTTAAAACTCTTCAAGTCCCTTAACTTTAAATTACTTAGAGTAAATCACTCTTTAAACTTTTCATAAAGCTATTATAACCAACTTCCCATAAAGCCGTTATACTAGCCTTATACATTACCAACTTACATTTTCCTTATATCCAAGAGACTTTAAACTTTCCAACAAAACAAGTATCAAAATACTTTCAACATACTTAAAGTCTCTTAACTTTTGAAAACCAAGATATCCTTAATATTTAAACAAGTGAGTTAATTCCCTAACTCAATCAACTTGGACATTCTTAAAATAAGCCAAGGATATCAAATAGACTAGTTGTCAAAATCTTGTACGTCTAGTACTTATCATTTACAACTTAATCATGCTTGAGAGATAAGAAAGTTCCACATACCTCTTGGTTTAATCCACTTGCTAAGTCCGATCGCCGTGCGTAGTATGCCAACCTATAATGACCATAAAATGCGTCTATTAATTTCTAGTTTCAAGCGTAGAATATTCCAAGTGCAAGTCACTAAATTCTACAAAATCGGACAACTTCCTTTGTTTCTACTCACTTTGCCACCTTTTTCAAGGCCGAATTCAATAACCAAACACGCGTATTTAAGGCCCAACAAAGTAGTTAACAATAGGGATTACAAGCTTAACAAGACATGTAAAATTCCAGCCACAATATAAAACAAACTAGTCTAAACTCTGATGTCCATTCGGCTAAACATAGGCGCAACAATACAAATCGTTTCCAATCCCTTTTCAAACCAAGTGGTTTAGTATAACATGATATCAAGCCGCAATCGATTACAACTACTACAATCCTCAAGTAGGTAAACATGCGACGATTCTACATAACGACCAAAATTGTATTTCAATTTCAAAGGGCTAAACATGCCATTTCGGTTTTTGAGCTCATAAAATTTCATAACACTTATCAAACTTCATAATACATATCACATGATCATTTCTAACTTATAATAACATTGAATCTTCAATTACAAAAGTAAGGCAGATTATACCTCATTTAGCCCAAATATGGTCCAAGACTACAAGTCGATCCTTAGCAACTTTAGCTCCTCCTTTCGACGTTCCTATCCACTCCAAGCAATCCTTAGAAGCTCATGAACAACTCATCTTCAAGTTCCAACTTCAAAGTTGAAGAACCTCTTAGGTTTTCGCCTTGCGACTAATACGAAAACACCACATTTCCGGATCTTTCTATTGAGAAACACTTACAATACCCTTAGGTACCTTGGTTTAAAGTGGGAGATTATTGGACAAAAATTGAAAATTTTCCTTCTTGAAAATACCTCAAAGAGAGCTACATAAGAGCTCTTCAAGATTTCTTTTGAAATTTTGCTAAGTGTGGAGCTTGTCTTGCACTAGCATACAATATATAACATGATGGAGGGTTAATATTAGCACAATTGTGTGGCTTGGATGAGTTTCACATGGATCAAGTCTAGGTGGCCTTTGACTTAGTCAACTTTGTCAAGCTTCAAGACTAGCAAGACTTGGTCATTTAATTTATGATCAAATGACCATTCTAACCATGACAATTTCGTCCATGACCATAAGGGGGGTGACACGTGTCGCCCTCCCGTTCGTCGCAATATTTCGTTTCCGACCAATTCCAAAAATTCCGACAAACTTTTACTCGTCTCAAATCTTAACATTTTTGAGTTCATACGTACGTCCTTATAAACATATCCTGGAATTTCCGGGGTGTAACATTATATGTCCAGGAAGGTAGCCCTATCGGCTAACCTGTTGTTTTACTTCTGTTGTATTATTTTATAAGTTTCATATATGTTCCGCTGATTATCTCTGATGTATACCTGTAAGGGTGCCCAGGTAGGGCACCAGTCGCGGGCCCGGGGTCGGGTCGTGACAGGTTTATTGATTTTAGAAGATAAGAGACTTGACTTATAAACGACTTGATCTTGAAAGATAAGAGACTTGACTTATAACGACTTGTTTTCGGAAAAAGAGAAGTAACTTGATTTTAAGTACATGTTACTTGTTTTGAGAAGAGTAAGTTATTTGGGTTTTAAAAGAATACTTGTTGTTGTTTTAAAAGAAAAGAGACTTGTGGAATTAAAGAGTTTTTGGTTTAGAACATAAAGTGTTATAACAGCTTTATGAGAAGTTAGTTATAACGACTTTATGAAAACAAAGGAATGGTTTTTATCATTAGTTTTAAAATGGTAACTTGACTTTAAAAGTAGAAGTGTTTTCGGTCTAAAAAGAAGGCATGGTATTGTCTTAATTTGGTTTAAAAAGGAAAGTCTGTAAGTTGTTTTGGTTTAATTAAAATGTTAGTCACTTTATTTTGATACTACGGGTATCGGGTGACTTTTGTAAAAGAAATGGATCTTCTAAAAAGAATTTAACGTACGTAGTACTTTGGGGATTAAAACCTGGACTTTGTCATAAAATGAAAGTACCTTGAGTTGTGTGTAACTTGCCTATGTTTGCGTGTGATAGCCTTGTTGTGCAAGTGTTGTATCCTTATGTTACTGCGTCTCTCGATGGAGGGCCGGTCATGTTGTTCTTGATTGATGGACCTACTGACACGTTGGGTGGCCCACGGGTATGGTTCCATTAGGATTATTATTCCATGGACTAGCTCTCCATGAGGTTTCTTGATTCGCTTGGTATCCGGTAGTTGGCTCGTACTTGCCCGAAGTCGTGCTGTTTCGACAGTATCCGTAGTTAGCCTTGCCTTACCCGTTCAGTTTTGTGGCGAAGTCTCGTGATTCCGGAATGGTATCCGGTAGTTAGTTTCGTACTTGCCCGACGGTGCGTGGCGCGAGCTTGGTATCCGTAGTTGACTTTTACTTTCCACAGGTCACCGTGGTTTGGTTATATAGTTTTGTTAGTACGGCTTTGGTATCCGGTAGTTGGCTTTCGTACTTGCCGATCGATTGATGATGCGGCTTGGTATCAGTAGTTAGCCGTACTTGCCCCGTCACGGTTGTTATGACACAGTGGGACTGATGTTCATGTACTTCTTGGTGTGATTATATCATAGATCGCGGTGAGGAAAGGTATTCCACGGGCATGATTGATGTTGTGGGCGTGAGACCCATTGTTATATTTGAGTAATGAATTTGAGGGCGTAAGTCCCTGACTTGACATGACTGTTTATATATTGTGGACTGTAGTTTGGTTATCATACATGTCTCTTGCTTTATATAGACTATTATGATTTCATTTCTGATATTTCTGATTTCACATACTTGGTACTGTTGTCTTGACCTCGCCGGGAGGCTGCGTTCATGCCGCAGGTAGAGGTACATCGGTTGTGGATCCTCGCTCATAGGATCACAATTCAGCGTATTGGGAAGCTCCGTTTCTCCGGAGGCTTATCTTTTGGTATAGTCCCCTGTCATTGTAGGTAGTTGTACATTCAGGGGTATGGCGGGGCCCTGTCCCGTCATAGTTGTTGTTACACTATTAGAGGTCTGTAGTACTGTTGTGGGCAGCGTTGTAAAGGATTTAACTGTTCAGTTTGATATATATATGTATATATTCAGGAAGGTGACCGTGTTGGGTAGCCTGTTTCATACTTTATGTCTTGTCTCATGTTTTAGTTTTTATTTCCGCTGATTTTCTCTGATGTTGTATCACTAGGGTGCCCGGGGTAAGGCACGATCACGGGCCGGATCGGTCGTGACAGCGCATGCCTTGCGTAGAGGCATAAGCGTCTGAGAAAAATACGTCGGAGGAAATTCAACCTATAACACGGCTATTGCACGATCTTAGAGTGAAAGAATGAAACCAATCCTAAATATCCTGCGACCTCACGATTGTAGATGTGGTGCACAACACCGATAATCAAGACTCTACTAGATACGGCACAGTAGACCGCTTTCCGAGGATTAAGCGCTCGATACCACTTTTGTCACGACCGACCACGGATCCGTGGCCGGTGCCTTAACCCGCACCGCGCGACACAACATCGAGAAAACCAATGAATATAAACTCACAATAAACAACCATAATGATATAAATAGTCTAGCCCAAAATGGCTACCCCAAAAGTACATAAAACCGAACAGTTACATCCTTAAACAAACCAAGTTATGACAAGACTACATGCCTCTAAGAAGGAGTAACACTATGACGGGACAGGGCCGTCGTGCCTGAATGTACAAAACATCAACAACACGGGGAGAACCATACAAAGTCGAGCCTCCAAAGAAATGGAGCTCGACACGAGTAAAGATCCTGTTATACCCGTAGTTGCGGGGTATGTAAGTGAGGGACGTCGTCTGAAGTCTGGCGAAATTTTGAAAAGAAAGAAAGATGTGAGTTTTGACGGAAAAGTTTTGGTTTTTGTGAAGAAAAAGGTTCGTTAATGGAATTGGATTCCCAGTTTGGTATTTGGACTTCATAGATTATATTAGAATTTTGGGATTTTATTTTGGAAATGGTCACGTGGGGCCCACGGAGAAATTCTGATTTTGTGGGCCGCTTTGATTTTGAGTTTTTTGGCGTTATGGATATTTTGGAAGGCGAAATATTTTGGGCCGAATCGGGGCGACACGTGTCACCCCACGTGGCACCGCTTGGCGAAATATGTTTGTGCACAACACGGTTAGAGTCGTTTTTGACGAAGCGTTACCTATCTTTCGAAGGGTAAATTACGGCTATGTCATTTAGTATTTTTGCGGATTTTTAGAGGCGAAACGTTTTGGACCAACGAGAGGGAAACACTTGGCACCCTCTCGTTGGTGGACTTGAAGGGGCGGTTAGGGCCGATTGGATGGGCAAGTGTTGGTAGATATTTGTGTAGATATTTGTGAGGGTTTTAAGGAGTAGGGTCTAGGGGGCACTTGGGCATATCTTGGCCCTCCACTTGCCCCCCACTTGGCTAGATCTTGGCCATTGGTTGGCCTTTGCAGCTATAAATACCTCCCTTGAAGACTTCTTCATCCATTCCATAATTTCAAGTCTTGAAAACCTCCTCCTCCTTGTTGGTTTCGTCCTCCCTCTTCCTTTGTGAGGCCTTGGCGAGGTGCAACCCACTCCTGGAGGCCTTGGCCGAGGGTACACCACTCCTAGTGGTGTCCGTGAGGTACCACCCACTTGTTGTTCTCGTAGAATACACCCCCCTCTTGGTAGAAATACTCTCCATAGTATTGTTACTATACCCAAATTACCATAGCCGTATACCTTGTAGTATTCGAAAGAGACCTCTATACGTAGAGCCCGAAAATACTACCTTATCTGCTATGAGTCTCAACCCGAAACCCTAAGGAAAATCTGCATAGTTGCTTGGAGTATTAAGAAGTTGTGTAGAACTTCTAAGGGTTGTTTGGAGGCGGGTTGGGCGCGGAGTAGGAGCTAAACCTTGCTCGGGATCGACATTATAACTTGAATAATTTTGGGCTTATCGAGGTAAATATTCTTGTCCCCTTAATGTAATTGGAAATTACATGTTGTAGGATGTATAGTTGAAGTATACTATGTATAGATCGGAATAATACTTGCGGCAATGTCGTTTGACTTAAGCTGAATAAAGAAAGCGAATGTAATTACTTAGGATTGTATTCAGTGAGACTTGTGGTATTCTTTGTGTTGAAGAATTGTATCGTCCAGGTTAGGCGTATAAACCCCCACGTTGACTTGGTAGCGGCCTCGATAGAGGAGGAGATTTCTGTTGTTGCGGGGGAGATCTTGCGAATTTTACGTAGAATATGGGCAGGAGTGTTAATAGACGTTTGTGGCCTTATAGGTGGAAGTACTACGAGTAGCGTATTCTACTTGACGAGTGGAAAAGGCTAGCAGGGGTACAGTACGGTGGAGCGTATTGCTTATTGTCGATAAATCGTCGCGAGGTATGTGAACCTCTTCCTATCCTTTCTAGCATGATGTTTTGTAAACTATGTAGTACGGTAGACGTACATGTGCTAAACGAGTTTGGTTGGTTCAAAACATAGGGTGTTATAATAGCTTTATGGGAAGTTAGTTATAACGACTCTATGTAGATAACATAATGTTTTATTATTGTAGAAGTTAAGAAACTTGATCTTGAAAGATAAGAGACTTAACCTAATTGACTTGATGTGTAACATTTTTATAAAAATGTTGTAAAACCTCATTAGCGAGTAATGAGTACTTGATTTTAAAAGAATAATGTTTTACTGAATTCGGAAATGAGAATAAGTATCGAACGAACCACAGCAGCGCTAATAAAGGGAAATGTATTGACTAATCAAGTATTATTAAAACCAGTAGAAACCTCCATCTGCATAGAAGCTAAGATGAGACAAAATGATATTACATTTCCTAGATCATGGCTGCTGTTAAAAGATTGTTATAAACAAGAATAACCTACTCACATATAAGGTAAATGTTTCTCAAATTGTTTTAAAGGATTTAAAACTATGAACTCTGAAACCTTTCAAAATGAGAAACTTGAGTAAATGGAATTAGGCAAACTTGAACGTTTGGAAAAGAATGTTGTTACTTGATTTTTACAAAGAGAAGTGTTTTGATTTACTTCAAAAGATAATCACTCTATTGTTATATACTACGGGTATTGTGTGACTTTTGTAAAAGTAACGGATCTTTAAGAGTTAGTGTATAAAGTACTTTGGGGATAAAAACCGATCTCGTTAATCATATAGTAGAAAGTACCTTATGTGTGAATGACTTGATTGTATTGGTTTGTGATAGCCTTGTAATACCTTCTTGTTGATTTGATAAGTAAACATATTAGGATGCTACGTGTGTTAGTATTCTGTGATATTTGTGTAAAGGGTTTCCCGTGTTGTGCTTATGTGGTTTAAACGGTAAGCCGTTGTGCTAGTATTACATCACTCACCTTGATTCCGGGGGTTAAGCTGCCCTCCGATGCGGGGTAGACTCAGGCGGTCTGGGACCATGATTCGAGAATACCTCATGCGGGTCACGGGGCCTATGCGGGCTACGAGAGTTCGAGTTAGTGTGCGGCCTTTATGGTCATGCGATGTCTATGTGGCCATGCGGTGCGAGTCGGGGCGATCGGGAGTAGCTACCCTCGATGCGGGGTTATACCTCATGCGGGCCTATGAGATTGGCCTATGCGGGCTGCGGGAGTTCGAGGCTAGACGCGCATTTGATATTGCGAGCGGCGACGGCTTTGATCATGTGGCGGTGCAGACAGATATCATGATACGATTTATGACCTTGTTAGTCTTGTAGGTGTTAGCGATCGGCTATGCCTTCGTGCTTACCCTGTCTTGCTTTATTTGGACACGGTGGGACTGCTGTTCATGTGTATTCCTTGGTGCTTTTGTATCATGAGATCGCCGTGATGAGGAAGGTATTCCACGGGCATGATTGATGTTGTGGGCGTGAGACCCATTGTTATATTGGAGTGATGACTTTGAGGCATGAGTCACGACTAGACATGATTGCTTATTTATTGTGGCTGTAGTTTGGTTATCATACCGTCTCTCGCTTTCATAGACTACTATGATTTCATTCTGATATCTTCATGTTTCACATACTTGGTAGCTGTTATCTTGACCTCCCGGGGGCTGCGTTCATCTGCGGTAAAGGTACACGATCGTTGATCCTCGCTCTTAGGGTCACGATTCGGCGTTTGGGAAAGCTCCGTTTCTCGGAGGCTTATCTTGGTATAGTCCCTGTTGTTGTAGGTGCTTACATTCGGGTATGGCGGCCCTGTCCGTCGTTGTTGTCATATCATTCATAAGTGCAGTAATCTTGTTGTGGCGGGGTTGTAATGGGATGTAATCGCTCAAATTGATATTTATTTATCCGAAGGTAACCACTTTGGTTGCTTTGTCTTCTTATTTCACTGTCTTATTACATTGACTTGCTATTGTTTTATGTTCGTGATTACTCGATGTTGTATCACTAGGGTGCGGGTAAGGCACGATCCACGCCCGGATCGGGTAGTGACAAAAGTGGTATCGAGCGATTAATCCTCGGAAAGTGTCTGACCGTATCTAGTAAGTCTTGATTATCGGTGTGTGGTGCACAACACACCAATAATCAGGATGCTATAGGATATTTAGGATTGGTTTCCATTCTTCTCACTCTGAGATCGTGCTTAGAGCCGTGTTATAAGTTGGACCCCTCTAACGTAATTCTTTCCCTTATCATTATGTCTTCGCGTAAGGCAACCAGGGCCCAGGAGGGCAAGGCAGCCGAGGGAGCTGCGAGTTGAGTACAGAAGGGTTACATGGGCACATGCCCAATCATCACCTAGGGTGGTGCTTGATTTGGGGAGTTCTGCGACATCACCAAACCCAACAGAGTTTAGCTGCAAGCGGCCGATTCTCTGCGGCCATGACATTTTGAACCTTGGTTCCACGGCCAGAACAGTGAATATAAATTGCAAAAGCGACCACATTACTAGCTATGGATTTGGCTACGAAAGTATACCGATGTCTGCGAGTCTTGATGACTATCTAGAGAGGGTGTGCGAGAAGTTCTTCATTTGGGTTTGAGCATGGCACGTATGCGGGCTTATGCGCGAGCCAAGAAATGTAGAGATCGGCCAGGTTAACAGGGAGCGAGAAGAGGGCGAGCAGCAGGCCCTTTGGTAACTTTCAAGGCGAACCACCTCAGCAGTAGATTAGATATGCACATCCACCAGTGCGGAGTGGTCCTCCACGAGGTTCAGGACGTTCGGGGTATGCAGGAGTTGGTCAGAGCTCCAGAGCTTCCGGTTCACAGCTACACGTAGTTTCCAGCCAGCCGGATTTAGTTTTCCCCCGTGTTCACAGTGTGGCAGACGTCATCCCGGGGGATGTCGTCTTGTAGTTGGTACTTGTTTTACTGGCGGCCGTCAGGGCCATGTGTCGAAAGGATGTCCTAGTGGGAGGACTCAGCCGTCAGGATCGGTGGGTAGTTCGTCATCTTCCCTAGCTATGCGCCCTACGGGGCAGGTTTGATTAGAACAATTAAGGGGAGTGATGCAGTAGGCAGGTATATTCTTAACCCTCTAGAGATTAGTACGTGTAAGATGAGTATATCTTAAGTATTATGGGATTAGAAATTCATGGTTAGTTAACCGGGTAAGATTCGGGGGGCTGAGCGTATAAAGAGGCCAGAGCCTCTACCACGGGAACAGACCCGAACCGTGGCTCTCCGTATGGCACGTCCTGAGAAGGGTCGTACCTCAGGGATCGCATGCAGCCCGGTACCATTTGTTGGGTCGCCGGAGTGACACTAGAACCTCGCGGCAAAGTGACAAAAGTGGTATGAAAGATGGTATAGTATGTTTAACCCTTATCTGTGTGCATAGTGCACGTGAGATGTTGTGTGATAAGTCCCTGAGTAGTGTGTAATGAAAGAGGGTAGTTGAGCTAAGAAGACCGCTAGGTTTTCGTAACGTGATTAGTGAGAGTTTTCCGGATCGGGGAGCTAGTGTCTTGTGCGTTGCCGGGTCGGTTTGAGGCCATGTCGCGGGTCAACCCGCGGCCCGTTTGGTGGTGGGGTCAGTTTGTGGTGGTCCCGCTTTGTGGTAGGGTCATGAGGGTGTTAGGCCCATGTTTGGTTAGCCGTCTGAGTTCGTGGATCGTGTGACGATGGTCGGGTGATGAGGTCACCCATCTTGTCCTTCGATTAGGGTATTTACTCGTGAGAGGTTATGCGAGATGTTGTTTCAGAAGGTTGTAAGGTTGCACGAGGTGCCTACCTTCACCTTATAATGACAGTGAAGCCCGAGTTGTGGCTATTTTTCATTTTCTGGGAGTTTTACCAGGCAGGGTAGGGACTCCGGTGAGTCTCCGTATCGCATTCGCCCTTGGGCCAGTGTTTAGATTTCAGGGGTACTTGTGAGGGTTGTTGTCTCCTGTTAAGGAAGTGTTTAAGCTACCATTTCAGTGTTCGGATGTCGCTTTATGAAGCCTTGTAGGGGTGGAAGTGTAAGTTGCCGGTCGATTGGTTCGATGTTGGCAAGGTTCAGATAGTTGGAGATAGTAACCCAGAGATTTCGGGAGCGGAATCAGTAGCAGAAATGTGGTAAGTTATGAGAAAGAGTTCGAGTGTACAAGAAGGGTACGACACGTAAGGGAAGAAGCGAGCATGTATGGCGAGCATAGATGCGACCATTCCTTTTGTAAGAAGAAGGTGTGAGGGAAGTATATTTTAGACCTCGAGTAAAGGCTTTTATGATGTCAGAGGTGTTTTCTCGTGGGCTTGGATGTAAGTATTTGCGCAGGTGTTTCTGTGGCCAGGTATGGCAGGATTGTTTTCGTATGTATAACAGTGAAGACTATACTGGCGCATGTTTGTTTGAGACTTAGAAGGAACATTCAGGACGAATGTTTCTAAGGAGGGGAGAATGTTATACCCCGTAGTTGAAGGGTATGTAAGTGAGGACGTACGTACGAGAGTACGACAGAAATTTTGAAAAGAAAGAAAGATGTGAGTTTTCGACGGAAAAGTTTTCGGTTTTTGTGAAGAAAAAGGTTCGTTAATGGGAATTGGATTCCCAGATTTGGTATTTGGACTTCATAGATTATATTAGAATTTTGGGATTTTATTTTCGGAAATGGTCACGTGGGGCCCACGGGAGAAATTCTGATTTTGTGCCCGCTTTGATTTTGAGATTTTTGGCGTTATGGATATTTTCGGAAGACGAAATATTTTGGATCGAATCGGGCGACACGTGTCACCCCATGTGGCACCCTTGGCGAAATATGTTTGTGCAACACGGTTAGAGTCGTTTTTGGCGAAGCGTTCTACCTATCTTTCGAAGGGTAAATTACGGCTATGTCATTTAGTATTTTTGCGGATTTTTCGAGAGACGAAGCGTTTTGGACCAACGAGAGGGCAACACTTGGCACCTCTCGTTGGTGGACTGAAAGAGGCGGTTAGGGCGATTGGATGGGCAAGTGTTGGTAGATATTTGTGTAGATATTTGTGAGGTTTTAAGGAGTAGGGTCTAGGGGCACTTGGGCATATCTTGGCCTCCACTTGCCCCCACTTGGCTAGATCTTGGCCATTGGTTGGTCTTTGCTTGGCCTATAAATACCTCCTTTGAAGACTTCATCCATTCCATAATTTCCAAGTCTTGAAAACCTCCTCCTCCATGTTGGTTTCGTCCTCCTCTTCCTTTGTGAGGCCTTGGCCAGAGGTGCACCACTCCTGAGGCCTTGGCCGAGGGTACACCCACTCCTAGTGGTGTGCCGTGAGGTACCCACTTGCCTTGTTGTTCTCGTAGAATACACCACTCTTGGTAGAAATACTCTCCATAGTATTGTTACTATACCCAAATTACCTTAGCCGTATACCTTGTAGTATTCCAAAGATACCTCTATCGTAGAGCCGAAATACTACCTTATGTCCTTTTAGTCTCAAACCTAAACCACAGGAAAATCTCCATAGTTGGTTGGAGTATTAAGAAGCAGTTGTGTAGAACTTCTAAGGGTTGTTTGGAGCGGGTTGGAGCGCGCGGTGTAGGAGCTAAACCTTGCTCAGGATCGACATTATAACTTGGATAATTTCGGGCTTATCGAGGTAAATATTCTTGTCCCCTTAATGTAATTGGAAATTACATGTTGTAGGATTGTATAGTTGAAGTATACTATGTATAGATCGGAATAATACTTGCGGCAATGTCTTTTGACTTAAGCTGAATAAAGAAAGAACTGAGCGTAATTACTTAGGATTGTATTCTGATGAGACTTGTGGTATTCTTTGTGTTGAAGAATTGTATCGTCAGGTTAGGCGTATAAACCCCCGGTTGGCTTGGTAGCCGGCCTCGATATAGGTGGAGCGTATTGCTTATTGTCGATAAATCGTCGCGAGGTATGTGAACCTCTTCCTATCCTTTCTAGCATGATGTTTTGTAAACTATGTAGTACTGTAGACGTACATGTGCTAAACGAGTTTGGTTGGTTCAAAACATAGGGTGTTATAATAGCTTTATGGGAAGTTAGTTATAACGACTCTATGTAGATAACATAATGTTTTATTATTGTAGAAGTTAAGAGACTTGATCTTGAAAGATAAGAGACTTAACCTAATTGACTTGATGTGTAACATTTTTATAAAAATGTTGTAAAACCTCATTAGCGAGTAATGAGTACTTGATTTTAAAAGAATAATGTTTTACTGAATTCGGAAATGAGAATAAGTATCGAACGAACCACAGCAGCGCTAATAAAGGGAAATGTATTGACTAATCAAGTATTATTAAAACCAGTAGAAACCTCCATGCATAGAAGCTAAGATGAGACAAAATGATATTACATTTCCTAGATCATGGTCATTGTTAAAAGATTGTTATAAACAAGAATAACCTACTCACATATAAGGTAAATGTTTCTCAAATTGTTTTAAAGGATTTAAAACTATGAACTACGAAACCTTTCAAAAATGAGAAACTTGAGTAAATGGAATTAGGCAAACTTGAACGTTTGGAAAAGAATGTTGTTACTTGATTTTTACAAAGAGAAGTGTTTTGATTTACTTCAAAAGATAATCACTCTATTGTTATATACTACGGGTATTGTGTGACTTTTGTAAAAGTAACGGATCTTTAAAGAGTTAGTGTATAAAGTACTTTGGGGATAAAAACCCGATCTCGTTAATCATATAGTAGAAAGTACCTTATGTGTGAATAACTTGATTGTATTGGTTTGTGATAGCCTTGTAATACCTTCTTGTTGATTTGATAAGTAAACATATTAGGATGCTACGTGTGTTAGTATTCTGTGATATTTGTGTAAAGGGGTTTCCCCTTGTTGTGCTTATGTGGTTTAAACGGTAAGCCGTTGTGCTAGTATTACATCACTCACCTTGATTCCGGGGGTTAAGCTGCCCTCCGATGCGGGGTAGACTCAGGCGGTCTGGGACCATGATTCGAGAATACCTCATGCGGGTCCTGGGGGCCTATGCGGAGCTACGAGAGTTCCAGGTTAGTGTGCGGCCTTTATGGTCATGCGGTCTATGTGGCCATGCGGACTGCGAGTCCAGGACGATGCCGGGGAGTAGCTACCCTCGATGCGGGGTTATACCTCATGCGGGCCTATGAGATTGGCCTATGCGAGTGCGGGAGTTCGAGGCTAGACGCGCATTTGATATTGCGAGCGGCGACCGGCTTTGATCATGTGACGGTGCAAGCGAGATATCATGATACGATTTATGACCTTGTTAGTCGTAGGTGTTAGTAGTCGGCTATGCCTTCGTGCTACCCTGTCTTGTTTTATTTGGACACAGTGGGACTGCTGTTCATGTATTCCTTGGTGCTTTTCTATCATAGGCTGGCGGTGAGGAAGGTATTCCACGGCATGATTGATGTTGTGGGCGTGAGACCCGTTGTTATATTGGAGTGATGACGTTGAGGCGTGAGTCCACGACTAGACATGGCTTATTTATTGTGAGCGTAGTTTGGTTATCATACATCTCACCTTTCTATAGACTACTATGATTTCATTTCTGATATCTTCATGTTTCACATACTTGGTACTGTTATCGACCTCGCCGGGTGCGTTCATCTGCCGCAGTAAAAGGTACACGATCGTTGATCCTCGCTCTTAGGGTCACGATTCGGCGTTTGGGAAAGCTCCGTTTCTCGGAGGCTTATCTTCGTATAGTCCCCGTTGTTGTAGGTGCTACATTCGAGGTATGGCGGGCCCCGTCCGTCGTTGTTGTCATATCATTCATGAAGTGCATGAAATCTTGTTGTGGGCGGGGTTGTAATGGGATGTAATCGTTCAAATTGATATTTATTTATCTTGAAGGTAACGCTTTGGTTGCTTTGTCTTCTTATTTCACTGTCTTATTATATTGACTTCATGCTATTGTTTTATGTTCCGCTGATTACTCTGATGTTGTATCACTAGGGTGCCCGGGGTAAGGCACCAGTCACGGGCCCGGGATCGGGTCGTGACAGATCCTAGGAATGAGGATCTACCACCTGCTTTCCCTTACCTGCGGCATGAACGCAGCCCCCGAGGAAGGGGGTCAGTACACAACGTACCAAGTATGTAAAACTGGAAAATACTGTAGTAATATCATAAGTCAAAAATAAGCTGGAGTCATAGATAAAAATCAATTTCCTTGCACTGTGCCTTACTAACAATGAGAGTAACAAGTATAAATCTTATAGCATAAAAATAGGAGGCTCACGATCAAAACAGGGTACCTCGCCCGTAGTATCATTAAACAATCCTACTCCTGGGACTATTTCACCCGCATGGGTCCTTGTGGACCCGCATGAGGTCATCCGCCTCGTCATGAGACTATTTCACCCGCATGGGACTATTTCACCCGCATGGATCCTGTGGACCCGCATGAGTACTATCGCCGTACTCGCATGAGACTATTTCACCCGCATGGATCATGTGGTCCGGATCCGCATGAGTGCAAGCGCCGCACTCGCATCATGGGTAGCAAATCCATGGCATAAATAATAACCCGGGGTTTACCCCGTAATAATATAAATATATAACATAGCTCATCCGGCTATCATACATAACATAAGCACTACCGGCCTATCATATCATACATAAGCACTACCGGCCTATCATATCATAACATAAGCACTACCGTCTTATCATAACATAAGCAAGTTAAGAAATCCCCTAACTTCTTATTAACATTATTAATATATCCTCTCATTTTAGTATCCTAAGGCACTAACATGTCCTTTTAATAAAAAATCAGAATTCAACCCAAGTACCGTATACTTCTAACTTTTAAGAAATAACTCTTTTTATACAAAAATTCCAAGATACTAATCACCATAGTATCAAGTTACGATTTCTTTCAAGACAAGTCACATTTCCTTTTAGAAATATAATAGGCTTCTAAATCAAGTGACTTCATTTCCTTTAAAACCTTAGGCAACCAATGCCTAAAAATCAATTCACCTTTCTTAGTTTCAAATCCTTTACCCGTACTTGTTTTAATTAGAGTAAACCTTTCTTTGTGAACCTTTCAAGAAAACTAATATAACCAACTTCCCATAAAGTCATTATATTAGTGTTATCCCTTTGTCAAATACATTTTCCCTAAAACCAATGGACTTATACTTTTGAAATGAAACAAGTAGCATATACTTTTAAAACAAGTGAAAGATATCAAATCTTGTACGTCTACCGTACTACATAGGTACAACTACTCATGCTCAAGAGATAGGAAAGTTCCACATACCTCTTCGGTCAATCCACTTGCTAAGTCCAACTACCGCAAGTAATATGTCAACCTAAAATAACCATGGTACATTTATTAACCTCTAATCTTAATGTAGAACAATCCAAGTTCAAAGTCACTAATTTCTATGGAAAATTGGGCAGCATTTCCTTTGTTTCTACATACTTTGCCACCTTTCACAAGGCCGAATTTATCATCCAAACGCCACATTTAAGGCTCAACAATCCAACATTTCAAAGGGGATTACACACCTAAACTTGGGTGTGTAAAATTCTGCCCCAAAAAGGTACAACAATTCACTTAGCAATTCTAAGGTAGTTTTTAGGCTACAATATGCTCATAATATCTTCTTAACCAATTCCTTCACATTCAAACCATAGTTCTTACATGCAATGAGTCTAAGAGCTTTATTTACTACCACAAGTTCTTCCTTCTTAACATGAAACACTAAAAACTACTTCTAAAGGAAGAAATGTTACCTTAAAGTTTTAGCCAAACTTATTCCAAATATTTTGCTAGCTTTCTTTCCAAGAACACCACCACAACAACACCAACAAGCTAGCCACAAGCTTCCTTCTTTCTTTTACTTTTTCAGATTTTTCTTTAGGCTTGAATTTCTCTTGGAAATTTAGAGAGAAGGAGAAACTAATTTAGAGAGAGAGAGGGGTTTGAAAGATGACCAAGTCTTCAAGACTTGGTCAATATAAGGCATGCAAGAAAAATCAGATGGGGGGGACACTTGTCACCCTCCCATGGCCTTTTTAAAAGAGAAATCGGACTTTCCTATGTTTTTCCGCCCAAAAATCCCGCCTCGGCGCTGAAACCTCCGCAGCCTCTCTGAACTTCCGGCGTAGCGGCCCTGCTGTCCTGGCGCCGCGGCGCTGCAACTTCAGCGACCCCTCAGCACTTTCGGCGCCGCGGCCCTGCATCCGGAGCCGCGGCCCTGTTGCCTTAGCCTGAAACGCATTTATGTCCGTCTGCGCACTGAACTTGTAACTCCCATAACTTTCTACTCCGACGTCCTATCGACGAACGGTTGGTTGCGTTAGAATCTAGACTCAACGAACTATGCCCTGGGCCTTTGAAACACTTAGGAACTCTCAATGTACCGGGTTATAACCCGCTTCCAAGTTGACTAAAAAACCCGTCCGGAACCATCCGTCAACCTATCCTTTAAAATTTTTAAGTCTTACATGTTTTCGTACGCTCTCATACGTAGGGTCAGAACTACGGGGTATAACAGTAGCTATGGATATTAGCAAGCATGAGGTATTTAGTATAAGGTTTGATAAGTTTATTGGCTATTGGAACCCTAATCCGAAGACTTGCATGTTTAGCCTTAAGATTACAATTCAAGTCGATTATTAGTTTAAGTCGTCGCATGTTGTATAAAGAAGGAAATTGTAGTTGTTGAAGTTGTTTATGACTATATAACATGTTAGACCTTAGAACTTGGAGTTGGAAAAGGATTGGAAAAGACTTTGAATTGTTGGTTATGTTGTTGGCCGGAAATGGTTTGAATATGGAACTACTTCGTATTAATTATGGGGCGGAATTTTACACGTATTGTAAGGCGTGTAATCCCCTTTGTTTGGTTGTTGTTTTGAGCCTTAAATGTGGCGTGTTGGTTATTGTATTCGGCCTTGAAAAAGGTGGCAAAGTGAGTAGAAACAAAGGAAGTCTTTGGATTTTCCGTAGAATTAGAGACCGTATACTTAGTATTATTCTACGTTAGAGACTAGGAGTTGATAGTCTTGTTGTGACCTTTATAGGTTGACACTTCTACGTGCGGCGTATTCGGCAGCTTGTGGATTTAGCGAAAGGTATGTGAACTATCTCTCTTCTAGCATGATTCCTTAAGATAAAGAAAGTATGTCCTACTCCTTAAATGATCCATTCCTTGGTTGTATTTGGATTGCCTAAAATAGAATTCGTTCTATGTACTCCCTTGATTGTACTTTGATGTTTAAATTGTAAGTTGTATAATCCATTTCCTTAGTGAAGTTTGGATTCTTAAAAGTGAAAGTATTTTACTTAAAGTACATAGAGTCTTGAAAAGGAAGTGGTTTCCAAACCTTTTGGCTAGTGCCTTAGTTCCAAAACCTAAGGGTTGTTGTAATGACTTTAGGGGAGTTAAAGGAGTGATTTACTTAATTGTTTGAAGAGAGGAGAAATGACATGATTTAAGAGAAGTAACTTGTTTTAAATGTGTGAGTTACTTGAGGTTTAAAAGTAGAAGAAACTTGTTTTCTAAATATTAAGAGACTTGAAGTATTTGGAAAGTTAAGAACTTGGTTTTAAGTATAAGACTCTTGGTTATAAAAAGGAATGAATATGTCTAAAACCATAAAGGGTTATAACGGCTTTATGGAAAGTTGGTTATAACGGCTTTATGGAAGGTTAAGAAAGTTGTCTATTTTTTATTAATGGGCATAGGTGTTACACCCCGTAGTTCCAGAGTATGTATATGAGGACGTACGTACGAGAATACGACAGAAAAATTGGAAAGGAAGAAAGATGTGATTTTTCGACGGAAAAGTTTCTGGATTTTGTGAAGGAAAAAGGTTCGTTAATGGCAATTGGATTCCCAGATTTGGTATTCGGACTTTTTGGAATATTTGAGAATTATGGAATTTTATTTCCGGAATTGGTCACGTGGGGCCCACGGGAGGAATTTACGGTTTGCGAGGCCCACTTTATTTTCGGATATTTGTTTTTCGAAAGTCGGAATATTTTGGACGAGTAGGGGGAGACACGTGTCACCCCCCCTTGAGGCCATGGTAGATTGTTGGAGTGTGTTGGGCGGTTTGAGTGGGACGTGGCTTGCCACTTGTCTCATTATTATAGTGGACAAATGGTTGTGACTACCCACACATGTACCCCATCCTCACCATACACTTGCTTTAATCCTAGCCATTGATTTTCCTATAAATACCCCCTTAGTTGAAGACTATTCTTCATCCCACACTTAAACTTTCCAAGGCAAAACACTCCCCTCCCTTTGTAGTTGTTTCGTCCAACCCCCCCCCCCCCCCCACTTTGTAGAAATACTTCAAGTATTGTAGTATAAATCCCAAATACTAGGAGCCCGAAAATTCCTAGTAGTATTCCAAAGTTATTTCAATACTAGGAGCCCGAAAATACTACTTTACTTCATTAGTCGCAAAGTGAAACCCTAGGAAAAATCTTCAGAGTTGGTTGAAGTGTTAAGAGAAGTTGTTTAGAAACTTCTAAGGGTTGCTTGGAGCGGGTTGGGCGTAAAGGCTGAGCTAAGCGTTGCTCAGGATCGACTTATAATCTTGGATAATTTTGGGCTTGTCGAGGTAATTATCTTTATCCCCCTATTGTAATTGGAAATTACATGTTGTAGTAAGTTACCACATTAAGGAGTTAGAGAGAAGTTTCTCTCACTAAGAAAACGCTCTCAACGTTTCCCTTAGTTGCTCCTTAGGTTTCTTCCTATTCTTCCCCCCCCCCCTTAGATTTTCGTTTGATTCATTATGGTTTGATTGTTATTGTCCACAATATGAAAAAATCTAAACGTTACACGTTCTAGCAATGATTCGGAGGTTGAGCGATTCGGCTAAAGCTAGAACAAAGAAGAAAAAAGAATGGCGATAGTCCAACAATTGCCGAGAAAATCTTATTAAGCAATCTCGGACCCTTCTGTGTTGGTTCATGTTACTCCAGATTCGCGCTTTCCTTTAGAAAATGTAGTAGATGATTCTATGCTACAAATGA
This sequence comes from Przewalskia tangutica, assembly GCA_029844215.1. NCBI lineage: Eukaryota > Viridiplantae > Streptophyta > Magnoliopsida > Solanales > Solanaceae > Przewalskia > Przewalskia tangutica. The sequence goes on along the minus strand of CM056737.1, from coordinate 40,919,530 downwards.
TACATGAATGGGGCAAAAATATCGAAATTGAAAGCTTGGATATTAGTGAGTTTGAAGGCAGAACTTCCGGCAGGACCATTGACGCCCCTAATGCTACTATGGTGGTTGATCATTCCACGGGCCAATTTGTTGGTAAAGGGATCATTTCGGAAGAACTAGACAGTCACTCCAGCATTAGTACCCGACACTACCCGAAATTCTCGGGTTAGCGGAAAAGGGTTAGAATCTAGGCCAGACATTGCAATTGGTGAAGCAAGACACGATGGCATTCTCGGGTCTAAACCGGGTCAGGGCGTGGGTCAAAAGTTCTTGGCGGGTTGTGCAGGTGTTCATGGGTCCAAGAGTAATCATGTCTTGTTTGATTCGAAGTCGGTTGAAAGCATTGATGGTACTCTATCCCCGAAGTTCAACGGGTGTCGAGAGCAAACTTTAATGCCCGAAGCGATGTGACTACTCCTATTACGGGTGGTCTTGGGTCAAGGCTAAGGCGGGTCACGAGGATAACAATGATACTAGGAATATGCACTCTATGCAAGGATCGAGATCAGATGTGGAATACGAAGGGGTTTCTATCCCCAAGGACTCTAACGTCATTATTGAGGGTGCCGAGGCGTCACACATTAATGCCGCGGGTATCAACATGTCACTCACAACCACGGGCCTTTATGATGGTCTGATTTCCAAGGCGGGGCAGGGGGATAACCTAGGGACATTAACTACCCCCGTTTTACAAGGAGCTAAGTCAGTGGTGTGTTCTAACGTTTTTATTGAGGGTGCCGAGGCGTCGCACATTTATGAGGCGGGTATCAATGACTCTCTAATAACTACGGGACTTTATGATGGTCTTGGTTCCAAGACGGATCAGGGGGACAATCTAGGGGCATTGACTACTCACGTTACACGAAGAGCCAAGTCAATTGTGAGAAACAAAGATATTTCTATGTCCAAGGAGCCTAGGAACTCCATAACCATCAATGATGCAAGAGCCGAGGCGTTGCACATTTATGAGGCGGGTTTCAATGACTCTCTAATAAATCCGGGACTTTATGATGGTCTTGGTTCCAAGGCGGATCAGGGGGACAATCTAGGGACATTGACTACTCACGTTACACGAAGAGCCAAGTCAATTGTGAGAAACAAAGCCATTTCTATGTCCAAGGAGCCTAGGAACTCCATAACCATCAATGATGCTAGAGCCGAGGGGTCAGCATTAAATGAGACGGGATTCAAAGTGCCTTCTCGTGATTCAAGTCAACAACCCCAGATTTCTTTAAGTGTCACCAATGAAGCCTTCCCTACTTTAGCTAGTTTGCTAAGTGGAGGCAATCACAAGAATCACAACACTCCTTTCGTCTTTAACACTTCCTCGGATTCAAGCAGAGTCTTTAACATCCCCCCTCTCTCATCTAACACCACTTCACTACTTCCTAAATTTCACAACACCTCACCCCTTCTATCTCCTCTTCCTTCTATTCCTTCTGAAAACCAACACAAATTCCCTACCCTCCCAAATGGCACGCAAATCATCTCTTCTATTGCGGGCCCAAGCTCACTCCTTCTACCCTTCCCCTGACTATTCCTCCAGATATACCTCCCAATGATTTACACACTAATGCATCTCCTAAACCACATCATATCCCTACCACGGCCACAACTCAAAACAATCTTCCCCCAAACCATGGCAAAGGTCCCTTCCCTCCTAAAAAGACTTATGCTGGAGTCTTTGCGGGAACTAGGATTGAGGCAAAAGGTATGAAGTTACAATTTATTGAACAACAAGGGCGTAAGTACATATAGAAGGCGAGGATGAAGTTCCTTTCATAGAAACTTGGGGCTATTGCCTAATAGGTTGCTTACGGTCCTTTCCCGGGAAGAGAAGCATTGAATACGATTGTGAAAGGATGGGGAGTTAAATGTCGTATTATACCATATGGCAAAGGCTGGACAGTGTTCAAATTCATGACGGAGGAAGAGCGCACTAATGTACTTCACGGAGGCCCTTATATGGTCTACGGGAAAACCATGATGCTCAAGGCTATCAATAAAGGAGTTCTTATAACGGATGATTTGTTTATGGACATTCCTATTTGGGTCACTTTCGGACATTCCCTTTCTATTTGGAGTGCAACGCCTTAGTAAGATTGCTTCACGTGTAGGAAAAGCTCTTTACACGAACCATTATACTAAGGAAAGGACTAAACTGAACTATGCAAGAGTTCTAGTGGAGGTGGATGTTAGCGAGCCGATAATGGATTTTGTCGTCAATCTCCCCGATAACAGAAGGTATACTCAAAGGGTAAACTATGAGAATTACCCGGACTTTTGCTATCATTGTGCGGCTTTTGGACACAACCATTTGAAGTGTAGGAAGCTGAGGGATGATGTCAACAATGAAGAAGCTCCAAAACACGCAATACTGAGGTACCCCCTAACAACAAGGATGATTCTACTCGTTTGAAGGTCAACAAAGGTACGGGTGGAACCAACCCTCCTCCCCCTCATCCACCAACTCATCAACATCCCGTAGATGCTGATAACTTGATGGACATTGAAGAAACTGAGCACACAACACCTCCTGGTACCGGAAGCTTGGGAGAAGTATCACATGCCGCGGGTCCTCCGGTTTTGGGTCATTCTGGCCCACCATGTTTGCGGGATTCTCTAGCAAAGTCCTCACTGCCTAATTCTCACAATGGTAATACACAACATGTTAGGATGAGGGTGAGTCAAAACATTCGATTACGAGATACCTATGAACCCGCCACCTCGTTGGATGAAGTGACATACAACGGTGCTACGGAAAAGGCTCGGCTTGTGTCAAATAGCGTTAACTTTGAGCGCGGGAACATAGCTTGGTGGTACACAATTATGGCTTCCAAAGAACAAAGATGATGGATGGCAAGAAGTTTTGTCCAAAAGAATGGGCAGCGGTGGGAAGCGGCGACTAAGCGCGGAGGTGCTAATAAAACCTCATTTGTTTCCTAATGAAAATACTTTGTTGGAATGTCAGTGGTCTTTGCGGACAAAGGGGAGCTGCCACGCAAGCTCTAGTGTGTAGTATCACAAAAGCAGCATGACGCGGCTATGATTTGTCTATTGGAAACTAAGCTATCTCGGCGAGGCAGTCTTTCTACTCAAAGATTCAAAGCATGGAAGTTTTGCTCAAATTTGGAATTCATTGGAGCGGTAGAATGCTATTACTTTGGGATCCTTCGTGGTTTGTTGCGAAGTGCTTGGTATGGACTCTCGGCATATCTATGTCGGGCAAGTTGCAATATAACACAAGTGTCCTTCCTTGCCACATTTGTGTACCGGTTTATAGCATCTCGGATAGAAGGATGCTTTGGCATCACCTTTCTCACTGGGTGTTGGCATCACTAAGCCTTGGATGATTATGGGAGATTTCAACACTTATTGCTACCCTCATGATAAGGTGGGGGGTCCTCCTCTCACGCCTTATGCACTTAGGGATCTTGGAGATTTCAGGAATTCTCATGGACTAGAAGACGCTCTTTCTTCCGGTTCCTTCTACACTTGGACGAATGGTTCTATTTGGTCTAAGCTTGATAGAGTGTTGATGAATCAAAGTTGGAGTGATTTGACCCTAGAATGCACAGCCAATTTCATGCCTATGGAACCTGTCTCGGACCACTGTCCTGTGATAGCCACGATTATTGCATCCTATAATGTTGGGAAACGCCCTTTCAAGTTCATGAATATGTGGCTTTCTCACACAGCCTTTGAGAACATTATGACTTCATGTTGGAGACAAGACATATTGGGAAGCTTTCAATTCGTCCTTGCCTCCAAATTGAAAGCCTTGAAGCAACATTTAAGGGCTTTGAACATAAGTGACTTTGGAGGTATCGAACAAAGAGCAAAGGGCAAACATAGAGTTCAAGGAGGCTATCAATGCACACATAGAAAATCCCTTTGATGAGGAGCTTAAAGCCAGTTAAGTCCTCAAGAGCTAGAGCAAACACCTTCTTTGGAAGCCGAAGACACTTCATAAGGCGGAAGTCAAGATGAAACACTTGATTGGAAGTGACGGATGTTCCAAATACTTTCATAGCTTGATCAAAGGAGTAATGTCGGGAACTCCATTAACTTTCTTGTTAAAGCTAATGGTACTATCACTACATCACGGAAGAAGTTAGGAAGTTGCTCGTTGAATTTTACAAAGATCTATTAGGTACTTCCCGACCACTACCAACTTTGATCTGAAGTGTTCAACTATGGCCCAAAGTGAGTGAAGAAGAGAGATTACTGACTTTTGCATTTCATCACCCCAAAGGAGATTTGGGAAGCTCTCTCGATATAGGCAATGACAAGGCACTGGACCGGATGGTTATCTGGCGGCCTTCTTCAAGAATAGATGGAAAGATGTGGGCCATGATGTTGTAAGATGTGTCAGAGTTCTTCTCTGGAGTTCTTTTGAGCGGGTAAATCATACCATCATTACCACCTGCAAAGACCGATCATGATCCCAAGGTAAATGATTTCGTGCCAATTGTTATACCGTATTTCAGTATATGCGTGAGGAATACGCACGAAAATCTAGCCTTAAAGATAAGCCTTGGGCGTTTTTTTAGGCACAACTCACAAAAGCGAATAGTTATCCGGCGAAGCGTTTCCACATCTTTCGTAGGGTAAATTCCGCTATGCCATTTCTAATTTTGCGGATTTTTCCGAGAGACGAAACATTTTGGACCAACGGGAGGGCGACACTTGTCACCCTCCAATTGATGGACTTGAAATCGTCCATTGGGACGATTTGGACTAGGAGGAGCACGTTTTTTGTGCCTTGTGCACAAGTCAAGGAGTTGGTAGGATATTTGTGTATAGTTAATCCTCACCCTACACTTGCCTTGCACTTGTCTAAATCTTGGCCATTGGTTGGCCACTTCTGACCTATAAATACCCCCTTAAGATGAAGAGTTCTTCATCCACAAATTACTTTCCAAGTCTTGAAAATCCTCCCTTCTCCTTGTTAGCCATTTCGTCCAAGCCTCTTCCTCTAGCCTAAGTGGCCTTGGCGAATACCCCTATCTAGCCAAAAATCTACCCCCCCTCCCTTGGTAGAAAAGTTACCTTCTTGTATCGTTATAATGCCCAAAATACCCTAGCCCAAATACCTTAGTACTTAGTAGAAGTTGTGAAGAACTTCTAAGGTTCTTGGAGCATACAACTTAGGAGCAAAACCTTGCTCAGGCGCGACTTTTTCTAGGATATGATTGGGCTTACAGGGTAATAATCCTAACCCTCTTTTGTATTAGAGAATGCATCTGTAGAAGTATAAGAATAAGTATTAATCACTTGAAGGGTTTAAAGAAGAATAATCAAAGTACTTACATGGAATTTGTTTCTGATGAACTTATATAGCTCACCGAGTAGGGAAGTGTTGCCCGACTTACCGTAGAATTATGAACCCCCTGTTTAGAATGACCTTCAGAGTAGTCTTTAATAGATATCTGTGACTATTATAGGCCGACTCTCTGCGCGCGACATATTCAACTTGGCAGGTGGTTTTCGCTGAGAAGGTATGTGATTCTTCCTAAAGCATGATATTTTACAATATAACTACGGCAATGTCTTTGACTTAAGCCTGAATAATACTTACGGCAATGCCTCACGGCTTAAGCTTTGAATAATACTTACGGCAATGCCTGGCTTAAGCACGAATAATAAAAGCGAAAACATTTCAAAAGACTAATGAATCATATTAACAGAAGAGAACTAATTGGTTTTTAAAAACAGAAGCTTAAGAGTTATACTAGCTTTATGGGAAGTTAAGTATAACCACTTAAGATTGATAAAAGAAACGAGTTTGCCTATGTGTTTATAACAGACTTATATTGTGAAAAGAATAATAAGATGGTTTGATAAGTAGACATGATATGATGCTATGTGTGTTAGTATCTTGTAACGTTTGTATAGGTGAGTATCCTTGTTGTGCTTATGTTGTTTAAAGATAAGTTGTTATGTTAGTATACTATCACTCACCTCTTGAGATGATCTGGGGTTAAAGCGCCCTCCGTCACGGGGTAGACTTCGGTGATGCAGGACCGTGATTCGAGAATACCTCATGCGGGTCGGGGGCCTATGCGGGCTCTGAGTTCGAGTTAGTATGCGGGGTTATGCCTCATGCGGATGCATGTGGCCGTGCGGACAGCGAGTCGGGGCGATGCGGAGTAGCTACCCTCGATGCGGGGTTATACCTCATGCGGGCCCGTGAGTGGCCTATGCGGACTTCGAGTCGAGATTAGGCTTGCGAGAATGATGATGAGGCGAGTGGCCTGTTTGATCATTCGCGGCCTAGACAAGACTTCATTCTGATTACCTATTGTTGCTCTTGCTTGTGATGTGGCATTATGTGCGGTTTCCTTGGTTGTCTCATACATATTTGTATTCTGGTTTTAAATTTGATTTGTTTTCATTTAAGTACTTTCTGATTTCGCATACTTAGTACTGTTGTATCGACCTCCTTGGGTGCGTTCATGCGCGGTAAGGGCAGCAGTGCTAGATCGCATCCTTAGGATCTCTACGTTGGTGTCGGGAGCTCCATCTCTTAGGAGCTCTACTTTTGGTATGATCTCCTGTTGTAGATAGTTTGTCTGATCGAGGGTATGGCGGGAACCTGTCCGCCATAGTTGTATATTTCCTTAAGTGCAGTAGTCATGTTATGCGATTGTCGGATGCTTCTGAACTATGATTATATATATATGCCGAAAGCGATGTTTTCTCACATAAAGCGTATGTCTTATTTTATAAACTGTTTCATGTCTTGTTTTATATTTCCGCTGATTTCTCGATGTATGACTACTTGGGTGCCCGGTGAGCACGATCCACGAACCGGGCAGTCGTGACAAAAGTGGTATCGAGCGATTAATCCTCGGAAAGTGTCTGACCGTGCCGTATCTAGTAAGTCTTGATTATCGGTGTGTTGTGCACCACCAATAATCGAGGCTATAGGATATTTAGGATTGGTTTCCATTCTTCTCATTCGAGATCGTGCTTTAGAAGGCATGTTATAGGTTGGACCCTCTAACGTATGCCTTTCATGTATGATTATGCCTCACGTAAGGCAACCGGGCGGAAGGGCAAAGCGGCCGAGGCTGCTAGCGAGACACCCGAGTCACGAGGCTCGTGCCCGGTCTATACGAGACGGCGAGTTCTATGGCGCCGCCAGCCCCGGACAGACCACGGTACCACACACCTCGTCCACGGCTGGGCGGAGAGTTAGGAGTCTGAGAGATGGCCCGACTTTTGGCTAAAGTTGTGGCCCGTCTGAGGAGAGATTGGATGCAGCGATTCGGCTCGACTCGGTCGCACCGTGGTACACGAGGCGAATAGTTTGAGGCTCTGAGATTTCTTGAGTTGTAGCCCGGAGTTTTATGGGTCGAGGCGGAGGATGATCCGCGAGAGTTCATCCGTCGTTCGGAAGGATTTTGAGAGTGATCGGCGTCGGAGACCGAGTCCGTGATCTTTGGTTCACATAAGGTTGCGTGATACGCGATCGATTGGTTTGATTCATGGGAGTTATCGGGAAAGCACGCCCGCCTACTTGGGATGAGTTCTCGGAGGCTTTCCTCACTCACTTCTTGCCTCGCGGATGAGGAGGGCGCGGTGATAGATTTTTCTTGCTGGCGGCGAGAGGGCGCCTTGTCGGAGTACAATGTCGAGTTTGATTCTTTGGCTCGATATGTCCCGCATTAGTAGCGAATATGGAGGATAGGGTGCACCGCTATGTCACCGGGCTGAAGCGACTATATGGCCGAGTCATGTGCGGGGTTTCTCTCGGCCGGGTATGGGCATTACCGCGTGCGAGCTCACGCCCTTGGAGTGCGAGGCGCGGTCGGCGAGTGGGCGACGGCGGCGAGAAGAAGGCGGGGCGGGAGGGTCTTACGGTGGTTATCGTGGTGGCGGCCTCGGCAGCGATCTAGATTCGCACCACGGCCAGCTCGAGCACTCTGCGCGTCCTCGGCCACGGCGAGTTTTTGGCGGGCCAGGGCCCGAGGCTTGGGCGTCGAGTAGCGAGGTGCGGCGTCGGGACCACCCCAGATGTGGCCGTCGGGGATCCCATTACGGAAGTGTGGTACTACTTTTGGAGCTTGTTCTGATTGTGGCGGAGTCACTTTGCGGGCTGTCCGGCCGGCGGCCCAGCGGGTGGTAGGGCTCGACGCCGAGTTCGCTGCCGCTTCATCCTCTCCGACGGTTACTCGCCCGGGCGGGGTGCTCGTGGGTCGGCCAGTCGCGGCGAGTCGTGGCTCGGGTCCGATTCGCGGTCCTCGAATCGCATTTATGCTTTGTCGGTAAGCGAGATCGGGAGGCCTCACCGATGTCGTCACGGTACCTTATCGGTTCACTGGTTTGATGTTTATGCCTTGATAGATCGGGTTCTACTCCTATATATCTCCCTTGTTGCTAGTAGGATAGGGATAGAGCACGAGTCCATAGACCGCTTCGAGGTAGCTACGCGATGGGTGATTCGGTGGTAGCTCGGCGGGTATATAGGGCTTGTCTGTGACCATTTACTGATCGTCGGACCACCAACTTGATAGAGTTGGAGATGATTGACCGGCGTGATTATGGGGATGGATTCGCTAGCTTCTTGCTATGCCAATGTAGGCTGCGAGAGAGAGTAGTGCGGTTCGGTTTCCGAGGAGCGGTTGTTGAGTGGGAGGAGCACGGTATCGCCGAGGGTAGGTTTATTTCCTACCTCAAGGCTAGGAAGATGGTGCGAAGGGTATATCTACCATCTAGTTCGAGTGTTTGATCTTGAGGCTGCGGTACAGATTTTGATCGATTCCGTAGTCGTGAGTTCCCAGACGTGTTCCCGGATGACCTCGGGTATCCCTCCCGAGGAGATTGAGTTTTGTATTGACATATTGCGGATACTCGGCTATTTCCATTCCGCCATCTGTAATGCCTGCACGAGTTGAGAGAGTGAAGGATCGGCTTAGGGATTTGCTAGAGAAGGGCTTCATTAGGCCCGATGTTTCTCCACAGAAGCGCGCGGTATTGTTCGTGAAGAAGAAGGGCGGGGCCAGCTGCGCATGTGTGTTGATTCTGAGCGGTGAACAAGGTGACCATTAAACGAATACCCTTCCCGGGATTGATGATTTGTTCGACCGGTTGCGAGCGCGAGATGTTTCTCAAGATTGATCTGCGTTCGGGCTATCATCGAGTTCGTGTCGTAGAGGTGGATGTCCCAGAATTCGCATTCGGACGATGCGGGCATTATGAGTTGAGTCATGTCTTTTGGGTTGACGATGCTCGTGGTATTCATGGATTTGATGAACCGAGTGTTCAAACCATTTTGGACACATTTGTGATAGTGTTCATTGATGATATCTTGGTTTATTCGCTCGAGCGAGAGCATGCGAGCATTTGAGGGCTGTCTTGTGATTCTCGAGATCAGCGGTTATGCGCCAAGTTTTCCAAATGTGAGTTTTGGTTGACTTGATGGCGTTTCTTGGGCATATTATGGGTGATGGCATTCGAGTTAATCTGACGAGATCGAAGCGATCGAGACTTGGCGAGACCTACTACTCGGCAGAGGTTCGCGATTTTGGGCCTTGCGAGTTATTATCGGCGGTTCGTGGAGAAGTTTGCTTATCTGCACCATTGACTAGGGCGACTCGAGAAGGCGAGTTCGATGGTGATGCTTGTGGCGGGGTTTCGATTCTTTGAAAGATAGATTGACGACCGCCCCGTTCTTACTCTTCGGAGGTCGGATGGTTATGTCGTGTATTGTGATCGTCGGGCATCGGGTTGGGATAATGTGTTGATGCAAAGGCGGGGTTATAGCATATCGTCGGCGGTGAGAAACACGAGGAACTACCCCCATGATTTGGAGTTAGCGGTAGTGATTCACGCTTTGAAGATCCGAGGCACTATTTGTATGGGGTTCACGTGGATGTTTATCTGAGACCACAAGAGCCTCCAAAGATATCTTCGGCCGAGAGGAGCTGAACTTACGGCGAGGCGGTGGTTAGAGTTGCTTAAGGATTACGATGTTGATATCCTGTACCACGGGGAAGGCGATGTTGTGGCGGATGCTCTTAGTCGTAGGTCGATGGGAGCCTATCGGATGTGCGGCTAGAGAGGAGGGACATGGTTCGTGATTTGCATCGATTAGCGAGCCTTGGTGTCCGTTTGATTGATTACGATAGCGATGGGGTTAGAGTTCGTGAGGTTGCGAGTCTTCCATCGTCGAGGTGAAGAGGCAACGATTCGAGGATCGGCTTTGATTCGATATCGTGATACTGACTCTTCGTGAGGGCAAGGGTCGCACGAGGTAGCACGATGGGGTGCTAAGGTTTGAAGCGGTGTGTGTTCCGGATGTTTGAGACTTGGCGGCGGAGTTGGGGAAGCACAGCGCGTTACTCTATCCATCGAGTCGACCAAGATGTACCACGACCTTAGATCTGTGTATTGGTGGGATGGCTTGAAGAGGGGCGTTGCGAGTTCGTAGCTCGGTGCGTGTTGTCGGCAGTGAAGGTAGAGCACGGAGGCACGGTGGTTTATTCTGGCGATAGAGATCCCGACACGGAAGTGGGAGGTAATCAACATGGACTTCATCACGGGATTACCTCGCACTCGGAGGAGACATGATTCTATATGGGTTATCGTCGGCGGTGGCGAAATCAGCCCACTTTCTTCCGTCGGGGCGACTTTTTGGTGAGGATTATGCGGACTTTACATCAGAGATCGTCGGTGCGTGGAGTCCCTACTTCGATCATATCGCATGCAGGAGCCCGGTTCTGGCTAACTTGGAGGTCCTTCCGAGGGGTTTAGGGGCGCAGTGAGCACGAGTCGCATTTCATCCACGAGCAGACGGACAGGCGAGCGCACTATCCGCACTCGAGGATATCTGCGAGCTTTGTGTTATTGACCGATGGTAGTTGGGAGGATCATTTGCCTCTAGTTGAGTTCGCGTATAATAATAGCTACCACTCAGATTCGGATGGCGCCTTATGAGGCCTTGTATGGGAGGAAGTGCAGATCGCCTATAGGTTGGTTCGATGTGGGCGAGGGCGGCTAGTGGGACGATTTGGATACAGCGATGGATAAGGTGAAACTTATCCGAGGCGGCTATTGACTCGAGTCGGCAAGTCGTATCACGAGATCATCGTCGTCGACATCTTGAGTTCGAGTTCATGATTGGGTTTTCTAAAGGTGTCACCCATGAAGGGTGTGATGAGATTCGGGAAGAAGGAAGCTCGGCCCAGTACATTGGGCGTTTCAGATTGTCGCGAGGTAGGCAAGGTTGCCTACGAGTTGGATCTGCCGTCCGTCTGGAGGCGATGCATCCGGTGTTTCACGTATCTATCTTTGAGAGATGTATCGGGGATCCATCTAGGGTGCACCGATTGACGATGTCGGTGACCAGGGGTTATCGTATGAGGAGATTCCCATAGCGATAGTCGATCGTCGGGTTAGGCGTCTGCGGACCAGGGCGTGGCTTAGTCAAAGTCTTGTGGCGGAACGAGCTCGGGAGGAGATGGCGTGGGAAGCCGAGGAGGACATGAGGCGGAAGTATCCTCACCTATTCCCACACCTCCGGGTAAATTCACTTTCCTACTTGTAAATTTTCGTTATCGTTTACGCCTAAGTGTTGCTCGTGGCGTGTGTGGCATTTACAATTGTTTAAGCTTCTTCGATAATCGTCTTGGGAAGGAACATTCGGACGAATGTTTCTAAGGGAGAATGTTATACCCGTATTTCCAGTATATGCGTAAGGGAATACGTGCGAAAATCTAGCCTTAAAGATAAGCCTTGGGCGTTTTTTTAGGCCTGACTCACAAAGCGAATAGTTTTTCGACGAAAGCGTTTCCACGGCTTTCGTAGGGTAAATTCGGCTATGCCATTTCTAATTTTGCGGATTTTTAGAGGCGAAACATTTTGGACCAACGGGAGGCGACACTTGTCACCTCCAATTGATGGACTTGAAATGCGTCCGTTGGGACGATTTGGACTAGGAAGAACACGTTTTTGTGCCTTGTGCACAAGTCAAGGAGTTGGTAGGATATTTGTGTATAGTTAATCCTCACCTACACTTGCCTTGCACTTGTCTAAATCTTGGCCATTGGTTGGCCAACTTCTTGACCTATAAATACCCCCTTAAGATGAAGAGTTCTTCGTCATCCACAAATTACTTTCAAGTCTTGAAAATCCTCCCTTCTCCCTTGTTAGCCATTTCGTCCAAGCCCTCTTCCCTCTAGCCTAAGTGGCCTTGGCGAATACCCCTATCCTAGCCAAAAATCTACCCCCCCTCCCTTGGTAGAAAAGTTACCTTCTTGTATCGTTATAATGCCCAAAATACCCTAGCCCAAATACCTTAGTACTTAGTAGAAGTTGTGAAGAACTTCTAAGGTTCTTGGAGCATACAACTTAGGAGCAAAACCTTGCTCAGGCGCGACTTTTTCTAGGATATTATTGGGCTTACGAGGTAATAATCCTAACCCTCTTTTGTATTAGAGAATGCATCTTGTAGAAGTATAAGAATAAGTATTAATCACTTAGAAGGGTTTAAAGAAGAATAATCAAAAATTTGCTTACATGGGGTGTTTCACAATGAACTTATATAGCTCACGGGTAGGGAAGTCTGCTGCCCGACTTACCAGTAGAATTATGAACCCCTGCTTAGAATGACCTTGAGTAGTCTTTAATAGATATCTGTGACTATTATGAGCCGACTCTCTGCGCGACATATTGACTTAGCGGTGGTTTTTTGAGAAGGTATGTGATTCTTCCTAAAGCATGATATTTTACAATATAACTACGGCAATGTCTTTGACTTAATCCTGAATAATACTTACGGCAATGCCTCACGGCTTAAGCCTGAATAATACTTACGGCAATGCCTCACGGCTTAAGCTGAATAATAAGAAGCGAAAACATTTCAAAAGACTCCGAATCATATTAATGAAGAGAACTAATTGGTTTTTAAAAACAGAAGCTTAAGAGTTATACTAGCTTTATGGGAAGTTAAGTATAACCACTTAAGATTGATAAAAGAAACGAGTTTGCCTATGTGTTTATAACAGACTTATATTGTGAAAAGAATAATAAGATGGTTTGATAAGTAGACATGATATGATGCTATGTGTGTTAGTATCTTGTAACGTTTGTATAGGTGAGTATCCTTGTTGTGCTTATGTTGTTTAAAGATAAGTTGTTATGTTAGTATACTATCACTCACCTCTTGAGATGATGCAGGGGTTAAGGCGCCTCCGTGCGGGGTAGACTCGGTGATGCAGGACCATGATTCGAGAATACCTCATGCGGGTCGGGGGCCTATGCGAGCTCGAGAGTTCGAGGTTAGTATGCGGGGTTATGCCTCATGCGGTCTGTGTGGCCATGCGGACTGCGAGTCGGGGCGATGCGAGTAGCTACCCTCGATGCGGGGTTATACCTCATGCGGGCCCGTGAGTGGCCTATGCGGACCGAGTCGAGGATTAGGCTTGCGAGAATGATGATGAGGCGAGTGGCCTGTTTCGATCATTCGCAACTAGACAAGACTCATTCTGATTTACTATTGTTGCTCTTGCTTGTGATGTGGCATTATATGCGGTTTCCTTGGTTGTTTCATACATATTTGTAAACTGGTTTTAAAAATGATATGTTTTCATTTAAGTACTTTCTGATTTAGCATACTTAGTACTGTTATCTTGACCTCCTTGAGGGCTGCGTTAAATGCCGCGGTAAGGCAAGCAGTGCTAGATCCGCATCCTTAGGATCTCTGCGTTGGTGTCGGGAGCTCCATCTCTTGGAGGCTCTACTTTTGGTATGATCTCCTGTTGTAGATAGTTTTATCTGATCGGGGTATGGCGGGGCCACTGTCGCCATAGTTATATATTTCCTTAGAGGTGCAGTCATGTATTTATGCGATGTCGGATGCTTCTTTGAACTATGATTATATATATATGCGAAAGCGTGTTTTCTCACATAAAGCGTGTCTTATTTTATAAAGCTGTTTCATGTCTTGTTTTATATTTCCGCTGATTTCTACGATGTATGACTACTTGGGTGCCGGTAAGGCACGATCCGAACCGAGCAGTCGTGACAATTGGATTGACTAATGTGACCTATAAGATCATCACAAAGATTCTATCTATGAATGGCATTGATCCTTCATTCTCTCATTGACAAATCCCGAGGGCTTTGTGAAAGGAAGAAACATGATGGACAGCGTATATGGCACAAGAGCTTGTGAGAGGATTTAATAGAACCAGTCTCACCAAGATGTATGCTTATGGTGGACCTCAGTAAAGCTTTCGTCTGATCTCTTGGAGCTTCCGAATTGGTACTAAGAAGTCTAAAATTTCGACAGTTTACAAGATGGATCATGGAATGTGTTAGCTCAACCTCCTTCTCCCTTTCTATCAATGGTGAGCTACATGGATACTTCAAAGGAAAGCGCGACCTAAGACAAGGTGATCCTATGTCCCTACTCTCTTTATCTTGTGCATAGAATACCTCTCAATTTGCTTAAAATGAAGGCTAAGCGAGCTTTCTCATATTTTCAAAGTGTAAGAAATTGGGCATTACTCATCGGCGTTCGCGGATGACCTCATCTTTTGCCAAAGGAGATTTATCTTGGTTGGGATTCTTATGAATTATGCGGAAGAGTTGGAGGCTGCCTCGGATTAACTCTTAACCCTAAATCGTCACTACTTAGCGGGAATGCATTCTCTGATTCGGGACTTGATATTGTCCAGGGTGGGTTTCGCCATTGGAAGCTTTCCGGTACGATACTTGGGGATCCCTTTGTCCCCAATTTCAGTCTCGGTGGATCAATTTGCCCCTTGTTATACCCCGTATTTCCAGAGTATGTACGTAAGGACGTACGTAGAGAAATTTTGTGCCTTAAAGTGGCTTGGCCGATTTTATTTGTTCACAACACCCGATTAGAGTCGTTTTTCGACGAAACGTTTCCACAGCTTTCGTAGGGAAAATTCCGGCTATGTCATTTTTATTTTTTGCGGATTTTTCCGAGAGACGAAACGTGTTGGACCAACAAGAGGGCGCCACTTGGCACCCTCTCATTGGTGGAGTGTGGGCGGTAAAGGTGGCCGAAAGTGTGGCCATTGTGGTCAAGGGTTGGTAGGATATTTTGTGTGTTAGTTGGTTAGGGTGCACTTGGCAAGATCTTGGCCCTACACTTGCTATGCACTTGGCATGATCTTGGCCATTGGTTGGCCTTTGCTACCTATAAATACCCCTCCCTTTGAAGACTTATTACTCCTAAAATGTTATAAGTCTTAGAAATCCGCCCCCGCCCTTCTTGTTGGTCTCTTCCTCCCCCTTTTCCAGGCCCCCTTGGCCGTGTGTTCCCCCCCCCCCCCCCTTGGCCGAGAGTACCCCACAGTGGGGGTAGTAGGGTATACCTCCCACTTGTGGTGTTGTCTCGTATAAATACCCTCCTCTTGGTAGAAATACTCTCAAAAGTATTGTTACTATGCCCAAATTACCTTAGCCGTATACCTTGTAGCATTCTAAGGTTATACCTATACAAAAAGCCCAGTAATACTATTATACTTCCCGTCGGTCCTGGCAAAACCACAGGAAAATCTCCATAGTTAGTTGGAGTATTGTGTAGAAGTTGGTTAGAACTTCTAAGGGTGGTTTGGAGCGGGTTGGAGCGCATGGAGTTGGAGCTAAACGTTGCCCAGGATCGACCTCTCTACTTGGATAATTATGGGCTTATCGAGGTAATTATCTTGTCCCCCTGTTGTAATTGGAGATTACATGTTGTAGGAATATATAGTTGAAGTATACTATATATAAGAACTGAACATAGCTTTGTGGCAATGTTCTTGGACTTAAGCCTGAATTAAAAGAAGAGAACTGAATTGTAATTACGTAGGACTGTATTACAGTAGACTTGTGTAGTTTGACGGGTAGGGAAGGGCTGCCCAATTTTCCCGTAGGATCTTGCATCTAGATTTATTCTACCGAGTAGTCTAGACTTTGATAGACTTGTATAACCTGTATAGGTTGAATGTTCTGCGAGTAGCATGTACTACTTGAGAAGGTGGACCAGGCTAGCCGGGTTATAGCCGTGGAGCGATTTGCTAATAGTCGATAATCATCGCGAGGTATGTGAACCTCTTCCTATCTCTTCCAGCATGATGTGTGTGTAACTATGTAGTACGGTAGACGTACGTGTGTTAATTGAACGTAGTTGTACGGCAATGTCTTTTGACTTAAGCCCGAATAATAATAATCTTGAAGTAGTTCAAGAGAATTAAGAACTGTTTTTAAAAAAGAAGAGTAATACTTGGTTTTAAAATCTTAAGAGACTTGATCTTGTAAGATA
Organism: Przewalskia tangutica; assembly: GCA_029844215.1. Classification (NCBI taxonomy): domain Eukaryota; kingdom Viridiplantae; phylum Streptophyta; class Magnoliopsida; order Solanales; family Solanaceae; genus Przewalskia; species Przewalskia tangutica. The sequence continues at coordinate 40,903,203 of CM056737.1, read as the reverse complement.
AGAGACTTAACTTAAATGAATTATATAAATTTTTGAGTGAAACCTCATTGTGAGTAATGAGTACTTGGTTTTTAAAAGGGATAATGTTTTACTGATTTCGGAAATCAGAAATGTGTATCGACAAACCACTTCAGCGTTAATAAAGGAAAATGTATTGGATAATTAAGTATTATTAAAACCAGTAGAAACTTCCATCTGCATAGAAGCTAAGATGAGACAAAATGATATTTCCTAGATCATGGCTGCTGTAATAAGATTGTTATAAACAAGAATATCCTACTCACATATAAGGCTTATGTTCCTCCGATTGTTTAAAAGAGAATTACATTCTTAAATGTATAAGACTATGAACTACGAAACCTTTCGAAAATGAGAAACTTGAGTAATTGAAATTAGGCAAACTTGAAACGTTTGGAAAAGAATGTGGTTACTTGATTTTACAAAAAGAAGTGTTTTGATTTACTTCAAAAGATAATCACTCTATTTTTATATACTACGGGTATCGTGTGACTTTTGTGGAAGTAACGTATCTTTTAAAAAGAGTTAATGTATGAAGTACTTTGGGGATAGAAACCCGATCTTGTTAAATCATATAGTAGAAAGTGCTTTGTGTGTATAACTTGATTGTGTTGGGTTGTGATAGCCTTGTGATACTTTCTTGTTTATTTGATAAGTAAACATGCTAGGATGCTATGTGTGTTAGTATCTTGTGATGTTTTTGTAAAGGGGTTTTCCCCTCGATTGTGCTTAAATAGTTTCACTATCAGCCGTTATGTTGGTATTGTACCACTCACTTTATCGCTTTAGGAGGTTAAGCTGCCTCCGATGCGGGGTAGACTCAGGCGGGTCTAGTGACCTATGATTCGAGAATACCTCATGCGGGTCCCAGGGGCCTATGCGGAGCTACGAGAGTTCCAGGTTAGTTTGCGTCCTTTATGGGCATGCGGTCTATGTGGCTATGCGGACTGCGAAGTCCAGGCGGATCTTGGGAGTAGCTACCCTCGATCGGGAATACCTCATGCGGGCCATTGGGGTGGCCTATGCGAGCTACGGGAAGTTCGGGCTAGGCAGCACATTAGATCTGCGGCGAGTGGCGGCTTTGATCATGTGACGGTCTAGACAGATTTCATGACACGATTTATGACCTTGTTGGTACGGTGGGTTTTAGTAGTCGGCTATGCCTTACATCACCCCAGACGATTTTATTATGACACGTGGGACCAGTGTTCATGTGTATCTCTTGGTGCTTTTATATATCATGAAGCTCACGGTGAGGAAGGTATTCCACGCATGATTGATGTTGTGGCGTGAGACCCATATTTATGTATTTGAGTGATGACTTGAGGCGTGAGTCCACGGCTTGATATGATCGCTTATTTATTGTGAATCGTAGTTTGATTATCATACATGTCTCTGCTTTATATAGACTACTATGATTTCATTTACGTATTTTGATTTCACATACTCTGCACTGTTATCGACCTCCTTGGGCTGCGCTCATGCCGCAGTAAAGGTACACCGCCGTTGATCCTCGCTCTTAGGTCACGATTCAGCGTTTGGGAAAGCTCCGTTTCTCGGAGGCTTGTCTTCGTATATTCCCTGTTGTTGTAGGTGCTTACTTTCGGGGTATGACGGCCCCGTCCCGCCGTTGTTGTCATATCATTCGCAGAAGTGCAGAAATCGTTGTGGGCGAGTTGTAGAAAGGGATGTCGCTCAAATTGCTATTTATATATCTTGAAGGTAACCGTTTTTTGGTTGCTTTGCTTATTTCAACGCCTTATTACTTTGGTTTCATGTATTGTTTTATATTCCATTGACACTGGATGTTGTATCACTAGGGTGCCCGGTAAGGCACTATCACGCCCGTTCGGTCGTGACAAAAGTGGTATCAGAGCAGTTAATCCTCGGAAAGTGTCTACATACCGTATCCAGTAGAGTCTTGATTATCGGTGTGTTGTGCACCACACCAATAATCAGGAGGCTATAGGATATTTAGGATTGGTTTCTATTCTTCTCATTCTGAGATCGTGCCTTAGAGCTGTGTTGTAAGTTGGACCCTCTCACATATTTCTTTCCTTTACCGTTATGCCTCCGCGTAGGGCAAACCCGGGCCCAGGAGGGCAAGGCAGCCGAGGGAGCTACGAGTAGAGTTCAGAGGGTTACGAGGGCACAGGCCCAATCATCACCTGGGGAGGTATTTCATTCGGGGAGTTATGCTATGTCACTGGCCCAGAAGTTTAGCACGCGGCAGCGCTCCTCGCGCCATGATATTTGAACCTTCGTTCCAATGCCGAACAGTGAATTTAGATTGCAAGAAAGCGACCATTATTAGCTATGGATTTGGCTACCAGAGAGTATACCGATGTACCGCGAGTCTTGATGACTATCTAAGAGAGGGTTGTACAAGAGTAATTCTTCAGTTAGGCTTGAGCATGGCCTGTGTTCGGGCTCATGCACAGCAGGACGAGAAACGTAGAGATCGACGGGTTAACGAAGGGCGAGAAGGCGGGCAGCAGGTCCTTTGGTAACTTTCGGCGAGTCACCTCACCGGATTAGATTTGCACATCCACCGGCAGGAGAAGGTCCTCCACGGGTTCGGGACGTTCGGTATGCAGAGTTGGTCGAGCTCGAGCTTCCGTTCACGCTACACGTAGGTTCCAGCCGGGATTGATGTTCCTCGGTATTCACATTAACGACGTCATCCCGGGAATGTCGCCTTTTAGTTGGTACTTGTTATACTATGGCCGTGGTCGATGTCGAAAGAGTGTCTAGTAGGAGGACTTAGCCTTCGAGATCGGTGGGTAGTTCGTCATCTTCCTGGCTATGCGCCTACAGGCGTGATTGATTAAGACGACAAAGGGGAGTGAAGCGATGAATCTGGACATATCCTTAACCTCTGAGATCGGTATGTGTGATAAGATGGGTATATCATAAGTGCTATGTTCTGATAGCAGTGTGTTAGTTGTGATTAGGAAATCATGGTTGTTTAACCGAGTAAGATTATGGGGGATAGAGAAAGTGTGAGCCTTAGAGCTTTATACGTAGAGACCTTAAAGGTAAGGCCATCTCGAGTAAAAGACGTATGCTTATGTTTGACCCTTATAGGAGTGCATAGTGCACGTGAGCTATGTTTGTGGGATAATGTCCCTGAGTAGTGTGGAATGAAAGAGGGTAGTTGAGCTAAGAAGACCGCTAGGTTTTCGTAACGTGATTAGTGAGATTGTTCCGGGTCGGGGAGCTAGTGTTTTGCGCGTTGCCGGGACGGGTTGAGGCCATGTTGCGGGTCAACCCGCGGCTGCTTGGTGGTGGGGTCGGTTGTGGTGGTCGCCTTGTGATAGGTCACGAGGGTGTTAGGCCCATGTTTAGTTAACCAACAGACGAGTTCGTGGATACGTCCGACGATGGTCGGGCGATGAGTCACCCGCCGTGTCTTTCGATCAAGACCGTTTACTCGCGTAGGTTATGCGAGACGTTATATCGAAGGTTGTAAGGCTGCACGTGCCTACCTTCACCTTATGACAGCTGAAGCCTGTGTTGTGGCTATTTTCGTTCAAAGTTTTACCGCAGGTTAGGAACTCGGTGAGTCTCAGACCGCATTCGCCCTCGGGCAGTGTTTGATTTTGGGTAGGCAAGGATTGTTGTCTCTGTTGGAGTGTTTTTAGCTACCATTTCGGTGTTCGATGTCGCCTTATGAAGCCTTGTAGGGGCGGAAGTGTAAGTTGCGGCCGTTGGTTTGATATTGGCAAGGTTCGGATAGTTGGTTCAGCTTGTTCCAACAGCGTGGATAGGGTGAAGCTTATCTAGAGGAGGTTTTTGGCGGCTCAAAGAAATCGTATGGATTATCGGCGACGCCAGAGTTCAGTTGTGGTCGGTCTTCTTGAAGCGTACCACCCGGGTTGGGTGTGACGAGTTTTGGAAAACAGAAAACTTAGCGAGTTACTTTGGGCCTTTTTGAGTTCATGTGAAGAATAGGCGGGTTGCCTATATGTTAGCATTTGCCGTCCGACTTAGGAGGCGACGTCCGATCTTTTCGTATTATTATGTTGGAAAGTATCGAGATCCATCAGTGTTCCCAATTAATGATGACCACGTTAGAGATAGTAACCCGAGTTTTGGAAATCAAGCGATTCGTAAATGTGGTAAGAGTTCGAGTGTCACGACCTCGGGGATCGCAGCCCGGTACCATTTGTTGGGTTGCCGAGTGACACTAGAACCTCGCGGCAAAGTGACAAAAGTGGTATCACGAGCGAGTAAAGGGAGAAGCGAGCATGGATGGCGTGCGTAGATGTGATCATTTCTTTGTAAGGAGAAGGTGCGAAGGAAGTATATTTTGGACCCGGAGAGAGGTGTTTGTGGTAATGTTAGAGGTGTTTTCTGGGACTTGGATGTAAGTATTTTGCGCAGTGTTTCGTGGCGGTTGTGCGATTGTTCGGTAAGTATAGTAGTGAAGACTATCTTGGCGCACGCTTGGTTTGAGACTTAGAAGGAACATTCGACGAATGTTTCTAGAGGAGAGAATGTTATACCGTATTTCAGTATGTGCGTGGGGCGTGCGTAGAAATTTTGTGCCTTAAAGTGGCTTGGCGATTTTATTTGTTCACAACACCCGATTAGAGTCGTTTCGACGAACGTTTCCACACTTTCGTAGGGAAAATTCGGCTATGTCAATTTTATTTTTGCGGATTTTTAGAGACGAACGTGTTGGACCAACAGAGGCGCCACTTGGCACCTCTCATTGGTGGAGTGTGGGTAAAGGTGGCGAAAGTGTGGCCATTGTGGTCAAGGGTTGGTAGGATATTTTGTGTGTTAGTTGGTTAGGGTGCACTTGGCAAGATCTTGGCCCTACACTTGCTATGCACTTGGCATGATCTTGGCCATTGGTTGGCCTTTGCTACACCTATAAATACCCCTCCCCTTTGAAGACTTATTCATCCTAAAATGTTCTAAGTCTTAGAAATCCTCCCCCTCCCTTCTTGTTGTTCTCGTCCTCCCCCCCTTTGAGAGGCCCCCTTGGCCGAGAGTTCTCCCCACCTTGGCCGAGTACCCCACTAGTGGGGTAGTAGGGGTATACACCCCCCCCCTGTGGTGTTGTCTCGTATAAATACCCTCCTCTTGGTAGAAATACTCTCAAAAGTATTGTTACTATGCCCAAATTACCTTAGCCGTATACCTTGTAGCATTCTAAGGTTATACCTATACAAAAAGCCCAGTAATACTATTATACTTCCCGTCAGTCACAAAACCGAAACCCTAGGGAAAATCTCCATAGTTAGTTGGAGTATTGTGTAGAAGTTGGTTAGAACTTCTAAGGGTGGTTTGGAGCGGGTTGGAGCGCATGGAGTTGGAGCTAAACGTTGCCCAGGATCGACATCTCTACTTGGATAATTATGGGCTTATCGAGGTAATTATCTTGTCCCCCTATTGTAATTGGAGATTACATGTTGTAGGAATATATAGTTGAAGTATACTATATATAAGAACTGAACATAGCTTTGTGGCAATGTCCTTGGACTTAAGCCCAATTAAAGAAGAAGAGCGAACTATAATTACGTAGGATCAGTATTACAGTAGACTTGTGTGGTTGTGGTGGAAGAGTGCCCAATTTTCCGTAGGATCTTGCATCTAGATTTATTCTACCGAGTAGTCTAGACTTTGATAGACTTGTATAACTGTATAGGTTGAATGTTACTGCGAGTAGCATGTACTACTTGAGAAGGTGGACCAAAGCTAGCCAAGTTATAGCGATGGAGCGATTTGCTAATAGTCGATAATCATCGCGAGGTATGTGAACCTCTTCCTATCTCTTCCAAAGATGATGTGTGTGTAACTATGTAGTACGGTAGACGTCGTGTGTTAATTGAACGTGGTTGTGCGGCAATGTCTTTTGACTTAAGCCGAATAATAATAATCTTGAAGTAGTTCAAGAGAATTAAAGCTGCTTTTAAAAAGAAGAGTAATACTTGGTTTTAAAATCTTAAGAGACTTGATCTTGTAAGATAAGAGACTTAACTTAAATGAATTATATAAATTTTTGTGTGAAACCTCATTGTGAGTAATGAGTACTTGGTTTTTAAAAGGGATAATGTTTCACGATTTCGAAATCGTAAATGTGTATCGACAAACCAATCGCAACGTTATTAAAGGAAAATGTATTGGATAATTAAGTATTATTAAAACCAGTGAAACTTCCATCCGCATGAAGCTAAGATGAGACAAAATGATATTTCTAGATCATGGTCATTGTAATAAGATTGTTATAAACAAGAATATCCTACTCATATAAGGCTTATGTTCCTCCGATTGTTTAAAAGAGAATTACATTCTTAAATGTATAAGACTATGAACTACGAAACCTTTCGAAAATGAGAAACTTGAGTAATTGAAATTAGGCAAACTTGAAACGTTTGGAAAAGAATGTGGTTACTTGATTTTACAAAAAGAAGTGTTTTGATTTACTTCAAAAGATAATCACTCTATTTTTATATACTACGGGTATCGTGTGACTTTTGTGGAAGTAACATATCTTTTAAAAAGAGTTAATGTATGAAGTACTTTGGGGATAGAAACCCGATCTTGTTAAATCATATAGTAGAAAGTGCTTTGTGTGTATAACTTGATTGTGTTGGGTTGTGATAGCCTTATGATACTTTCTTGTTTATTTGATAAGTAAATGTCACGACCCGAACCGGGGCCCGTGACTGGTGCCTTACCCCGGGCACCCTAGTGATACAACATCAGAGAAAATCAGCGGAACATAAAGCATAAATATGAAACGAGAGACATGATAAATAAAAGCAAATAGGCCAACCAAAACAGTTGCCTTCCAACATATATATATATACATTTGAACAGTTACAATCCTTACACTCACTTGCAAGGTTCTGCACCTCTAAGATTTATACAACAACTATGGCGACGGCCCCGCCATACCCTGAACGCATAAGAACTTACAGACTCAGATAACATACCAAAGATAAGCCTCCGACGAAACGGAGCTTCCCAAACGCTGAAATGAGATCCTAACGCGGATCAATACCGATGTACTCTACTGCGGCATGACGCGGCCCGAAGGAGGTCGTCAGCAAGTACCAAGTATGTGAAATCAGAAAATACGTAAATGAAATCATAATAGTCTATAAAGCGAGAGACAGTATGATAACCAAACTACAGTACACACATAACGCTTATATCAATTCGGGTCTCACGCCACAACATCACTCCCGCCGTGGAGTACCTTCCTCCACTAAGCAATCTATGATATGATAACAACAAGACAAAGAATCCAAATGGGAGCATACCCGCGCTACGCATCGTGTCGGTATGTCCAAAGGAACAAATAAGACAACATTCCAAATGGAAGCATACGTGCGCCACGATCGTGTCGATGGGTCCAAAGGAAATAATAAGACAAAGATTCCAAATGGAAGCATACCCGTGCGCCACGCGTCGTGTCGAGGGTCTAAAGGGAAATAATAAGACAAGATTCCAAATGGAAGCATACCCGTGCGCGCGATCGTGTCGTGATGTCAAAGGGAAACAATAAGACAACAAGGCGTAATCAAAGTGGAAGCATACGATGCGCTACGCATCGTGTCAGTATGTCCAAAGCGATTACAAAAGTAACACTATCAACAGGAACGTACCCGTGGAATTTATCCGTCACCGCCGGTCACGTCCAAGTAAGTTCTCAACAAGTCAACCGACCCTCCATCGAGAGACGCGGTAGTATAGAAACACAATTCTTGCACAACAAAGGCTATCACAACAAGCATAGGCAAGTTTTCACAACAACAAGCATAGGCAAGTTTCACAACAACAAGCATAGGCAAGTTTCTACACAACTCGAAGTACTTTCATTTTATGCCCAAGTCCGGGTTTTAACCCTAAAGTACTACGTACGTTAAATTCCTTTTAAAGAGATCTATTCCTTTTATAAAAGTCACCCGATACCCGTAGTATAAAATAGGGTGACTTATATCTTTTAAGTAAACCAAAACAACTTCCATTCTTTCTTTTTTTAAAACCAGATTAAGGCAACACCATGCTTTCTTTTTTGACCAAAACACTTCTCTTTTTAAAGTCAAGTTACCACATTAAAACCGATGATAAAACCTTTCTTTTGTTTTCATAAGGTCGTTATAACCAACTTCCCATAAAGCTGTTATAACACCTTATGTTTTAAACCATTTTAAGACAACACAATGCCTTTCTTTTCCCTAAAGTTCCAGTTTGCCTAATTTCAATTACACGTCTCTTTTTGAAAAGTTTCATAGTTCAATGTCTTAATCTCTTTTAAAACAATTGAGTAACATATGCCATAGGCGAATAGGTTATTCTTGTTCATAATCAATCTTATTAAGCAGCCATGATCTAGAAAATGTAATATCATTTTGTCTCATCTTAGCTTCTATGCAGATGGAGGTTTCTACTGGTTTTAATAATACTTAAGTATTCAATACATTTTCCTTTATTAACGCTGCAGTGGTTTGTCGATACACATTCTGATTTCCGAAATCAGTAAAACATTATTCTTTTCAAAAACCAAGTACTCATTACTCACGAATGAGGTTTCACACAAACATCCATATTAAGTCAAGTCTCTTATCTTTTAAGAATAAGTCTCTTAACTTCTAAACCATTAAACCATTCTTTTTATCACACATCAAGTCGGTTATAAGTCAAATCAGTTATCTTTTTAAAAAGAAACCACAAAGCATTTCTCATTTACATAGAGCTGTTATAACACTTTATGTTTAAAAACAATCAAATACATTTAACACATGTACGTCTACCTTACTACATAGTTATACACATATCATGCTAGAACAGATAAGAAGAGGTTCACATACCTCGCGACGATTATCGACTAATAGCAAAACGCTCCAAGCACCTCAAACCGTCGGCTACACTCTAAGCCAAGCAGATCACTCCACACGTAGTACTTCAACCTATAGAGGCCACAAGGCGCCTATTAACATCTTTAGATCTCGACGTAGAATATTCTACAGAAAATTCGGCACCTCCCCATGACAGCGTAATTCTCCTCTCTATCGAGGCGGCTACCAAGCCAACCAGGGGGTTTTACGTCTAACCGACGTGTACAATTCTACTCACAGAATACTACACAAGCCTCTCGTAATACGGTCTATGAAATTACAATTGATTCACTTCTTAAAATTCAGCTTAAGTCACAAGACATTCTGTAAGTATTATTCAGCTTAAGTCAAAAGACATTGCCGCACAATTATAATGTTCAGTTCTATATATAGTATACTTCAACTATATATTCCTACAACATGTAATTTCCAATTACAATAGAAGGTCAAGAGTGTTTACCTCGATAAGCCCAAAATTATCCGAGTTTATAAGTCGATCCTGAGCAAGGTTTAGCTCCTACTCCGTGCGCTCCAACCCGCTCCAACCAACCCTTAGAAGTTCTAACCAACTTACTTAAATACTTCAACCAACAATGAAGATTTCTTAGGGTTTTCGCTAGAGGCTAAGAGGAAGTATAATAGTATTTTACTGGCTTTTGTATAAAAGGGTACTTTGGAAAGTACTACAAGGTATATGGGCTAAAGTATTTGGGCATTATAACAATACTAGGAGAGTATTTCTATACCACAAAAATGGGTATTATACTGAAAACAACTAGGCTAGTGGGTGTACTCACTGCCAAGCCTCTCTGAAGGGGAGGAGGCCCTCTGGCCAAAGCTTCTCAAGGGAGGGGAGGGCTTTGGGACGAAGCAAACAAGTGGGAGGGAGTATTTTGAGACTTAGATAGATTGCTCAAGTTTTGGATGAAGAATGTCTTCAACTAGAGAGGTATTTATAGGTCAAGTGAAGGCCAACCAATGGCCAAGATGAAGACAAGTGCATAGAAAGTGTAAGGCCAAGATTTAGCCAAGTGCTACCTTATCCATCTACACAAAATATCCTACCTAACCCTTGACCAAAATTTCAACACCAAAAACGTGCCAATGGTCAAGCTTGCCGTCCACTTGCTTCCAATGGGAGGGTGACACTTGTCCCCCTCCCGTTGGTCCAAAATGTTTCGTCTCTCGGAAAAATCCGCAAAAATTATTAATGACATAGCGAATTTTCCCTACGAAGTCATGGAAACGTTTCGTCGAAAAACGACTCTTTTTGGCACTTGTGTACAAATTTCGAAACTTGTCAATTCTTAAGGCAAAAATTTAATACGTACGCCCTCACGTACATACTCTGGAAATACGGGGTATAACAGTAAACATGCTAGGATGCTATGTGTGTTAGTATCTTGTGATGTTTGTGTAAAGGGGTTTTCCCCTCGATTGCGCTTAAATAGTTTCACTATCACCGCATGTTGGTATTGTACCACTCACCCCCGATCGCTTCCGAGGTTGCTGCCTCCGATGCTGGTAGACTCAGCGTCTAGTGACCTATGATTCGAGAATACCTCATGCGGGTCCTGTGGGCCTATGCGAGCTACGAGTTCCGTTAGTTGCGCCCTTTATGGGCACGCGGTCTATGTGGCATGCGGTTCAAAGTGGACGGAGTAGCTACCCTCGACGGAATACCTGCGGGCCATCGGGGCCGCTGGGAGCTGCGGAAGTTCTGAGCTAGACGCGCATTAGATATTGCGCGAATGGCCGCCTTTGATCATGTGACGGCTCAGACAGATTTCATGACACGCTTTATGACCTTGTTGGTATGGTGGGTTTTAGTAGTCGGCTATGCCTTCATACTTACCCGTGACGATTTTATTATGACACGGGACCCGTGTTCATGTATCTCTTGGTGCTTTTATATATCATAGATCGCCGGTGAGGAAGGTATTCCACGCATGATTGATGTTGTGGGCGTGACCCATATTTATGTATTTGAGTGATGACTTCGGCGCGAGTCCCCGGCTTGATATGCTTATTTATTGTGAATCGTAGTTTGGTTATCATACATGTCTCGCTTTATATAGACTACTATGATTTCATTTACGATTTTCGGGCCACATACTTGCTGCACTGCCAGACTCGCCCGGCCGCGTTCATGCCGCAGTAAGTACACACCGTTGATCCTCGCTCTTAGGTCAGTTCAGCGTTTGGGAAAGCTCCGCTTTCTCGGAGGCTTGTCTTGGTATAGTCCCCGTTGTTGTAGGTGCTTACTTGTGGTATGACGGCCCCGTCCCGTTGTTGTCATATCATTCGTAGGTCTAGAAAATCTTGTTGTGGCGAGTTGTAGAAAGGGATGTAAGCTCAAATTGTTATTTATATATACCGGTAACCGTTTTTTGCCTGCTTTCTTATTTCACTGTCTTATTACTTTGGTTTCATGTATTGTTTTATATTCCGCTGATTACTCTGATGTTGTATCACTAGGGTGCCCGGGGTAAGGCACCAGTCACGGGCCCGGGTTCGGGTCGTGACACCCCTTTCACTAGTGCTATTTCGAATTACATTCAGAAATGGGGGCATCACACCCTTTCTTATGCTGGTAAGCTGGAACTAATCAGGTCGGTTGTCCAAGGGGTTGAGAGCTTTTGGTTCCGGGCACTTCCTATCCTACCACTATTATCAACAAGGTACGGCTGCTTGTATTCGTTCTTATGGGTGGGAAACCACCAAGAGTTTGGGATATCATTTGCTTGCCTCAAACTGAAGGTGGCTTGGGTCTTATGAACATCAAGGAATGGAATCACGCCTTGTTATCCAGGACGATTTGGCAAACTCACACGGAAGCTGATTCTCTTTGGGTCCAATGGATCAATAGCCACTATTTGAGAGGTATTACTATTTGGGACTATGAGGTACGTCCTAGGACTCCCTTATTCAAAAAGATTTGTGGGATTCGCGACAAATTTGTTTCTATCTTTGGTATCCATGGTGATGCTATTGACGCTTTACAAAATGTTGTGCCAATGGTATATTTGATTCAAACTCGTATGATCTTGCGACTCCGCAAGCTAAAAAGCCTTCGATGTCACAAATTTGGAAAGGCTTCATTCCTCCCAAATTCTCTTTTACTATATGGCTAAATTGCGTAAAACGGTTAGCTACAAAGGATACTCTATCATTTCTCAACTTGGAGGATAAATCTTGCGGGTTCTGCAAGCAAGCTAATGAAACAGGGAACACCTCTTCTTTGCCCGCCTATACACATGATTTGGAAGAGAATAAAAGATTGGTTGGGTATTAGAAGAGAGATGACAATCTTGAAAGCTCCTTAAATGGATTAAGAAAGAACACCGGGACAAGCATCCGAGCCAAAGCTATTTTGCTTACTTTTTGCATAATGGTTTATGAGATTTGGAGGGCAAGAAACACAATGCTCTTTGAAGGCACAAGCTTTCCGTAAGAGGTCATTGCAAGAATCAAAACAACATCTTATAGAGTTCTCTATGATTTTATCCTCTTGTAATGGCACCTTGAGTGACCACCCCTCCCCTATTTCACTTCTTGTTTGCATTACGTTGAGGCCTGAGATACCTCAACGACTGATTGTAGCCACTTCCTTTTCGTTATTAGTAATAATATTTGCATTTACCTAAAAAAAAAAAATTACATGTTGTAGTAGTTAATATTTGAGTATAAGATATATTGGAAGAATCAGTATAAAGAATTGAACCAGATTTACATCAATGTATTTACGAGACTTGTAGTATTATGGAGTAGAATTGTACACGCCCTGTTAGACGTGTAAGCCCCGGGATTGTTGGTTTGGTAGCGTGCCCGCCGGCGAGGAGTTTTATGTGGTCATGGGGAGGAGGCGCCACAATTTTCCGTAGAATAAGGAACCTTGTACTTGGAAATATTCTACGAAGAGATCGAGAGGTTGATAGACGTTTTGTGGCCTTTATAGGTGGAAGTACTACGAGTAGCGTATTCTACTTGAAGGGTGGAAAAGGCTAGAAAGGTTGTAGTACTTGGAGCATTTTGCTAATTGTCGATAATCGTCGCGAGGTATGTGAACCTCTTCCTATCTTTTCTAGCATGATATGTTGTGAACTATGTAGTACGATAGACGTACATGTGTTAAATGAATTTTGTTGATTTAAAACATAAAGTGTTATAACGGCTTTATGGGAAGTTTGTTATAACAACTTTATGTGGGCAAAGAAATGGTTTGTGGTTTTTAAAAGATAAAAGACTTGATGTGAAATAATAAGGACTTGGGTTGTGTTAAAAAGTTGTGAAACCGCTTTAATGAGAAATGGGTAATTGGGTTTTAAAAGGAATAATGTTATATTGATTTCGGAAATGAGAACAAGTATCGAACAAACCACTGCAGCGTTAATAAAGGAAAATGTATTGACTAAGTAATTATTATTAAAACCAGAGAAACCTCCATCCGCATAGAAGCTAAGATAAGACAAAATTGTATTACATTTTCTAGATCATGGCTGCTTTAATAAGATTGATATAAACAAGAATAACATACTCACACATAAGGCATATGTTACTCAAATTGTTTTAAAAGAGAATTATGTTATTAAGTGATTAAGACTACGAAACTAAAACCTTCGAAAATAAGAGACTTGAGTATTTGAAATTAGGCAAACTTGAACTTTTGGAAAAGAATGTTACTTGTCTTTAAAAAGGGAAATTATTTTGGTTTACTTAAAATAATAGTTACTGCTTTGGATACTACGAGTGTTGGTATCAGTGACTTCTTGTGAAAGAATGGATATTTGTAAGAGAATTCAAGTATGGTAATTTGCTTGTGCTTGCTTGTGATAGCCTTGTTGTGTAAAAGTTGTATTCCTATGCTACCGTCTCACGGAGGGCGATATTGTTGTTGTTACATGGACATGTATGCACCGATGAAGAATTCGGCATGTGGCCACGCAGGTGGTTGATTACCGATATATGTTATTGTTGTTACATGGACATGTCGCACCAATGAAGAATTCCGGCACGCGCCACGCGCGGGGTTGATTACCGGTATGATATCATATCATCCTGGACATGTCTACACCGATGGAGAATTCCGGGGGAATGTGTCCATGATACATGCATGATTGATATTGGCGTGAGACCGGGTTATATTTGAGTGATGACTGGCGTGAGTCCCCGCTTGACATGATCGCTTTTATGTCGTGAATCGTAGTTTGCTATCATACATGTCTCCTGCTTTATTTAGACGTTATGATTTCGTTACGATTTTCGCCACATACTGTACTGTTAGATCGACCTCCCGGGGTTGCGTTCATCCGCAGTGTAGGTACATCGATTGTTGATCCTCGCTCTAGGATCACAAGTCAACAGACGGAAGCTCCGCTTTCTCGGAGGCTTATCTTTTGGTATGCTTCCCGAGTTTGTAAGTTTTGTACATCTGTGGTATGGCGGGCCCCGTCGTCATAGTTGTTAAAAATCTAGGTCCAGAATCGCTGCAAGTGTGGTTTGTAAAGGATTGTAATCGTTGGTTGTATGTATATACATGGCGTGACCGCTTGGTTAGTCTGCTTTCTTATGTTGTATCTTGTTTCGCTTAAGTTTTTATTTCCTTTGATTTTCTCTCGATGTAGTATCACTAGTGCCCGAGGTAAGGCACCAGCGCCCGAGCTCGGGTCGTGACAAAAGTGGTATCGAGCGATTAGTCCTCTAAAGTGTCTACAACCGTGTTCAGTAGTCTTGATTATCGGTGTGTTGTGCACCACATCTATAATCAGGAGGCTACAGGATATTTAGGATTGGTTTCCATTCTTCTCACTCTGAGATCGTGCCTTAGATCTGTGTTATAAGTTGGATTCCCTCGGACGTATTCGTATGTACCAGTTATGCCTCTGCGAAAGGCAACCAGGGCCCAGATGGGCAAGGCAGCAGAGGGAGCTACGAGTAGAACACAGAGGATTACGAGGGCACATGCCCGGTCATTACCTGAGATAGTACTTAAGACGACGAGTTTTATGACGCCGCTAGCCCCAGCAGAGTTTAGAGCGACAGTAGTTTCTACTGAGGCAACGATACCTGAGCCTCCGGTGCTACGGCTAGGAGCCGAGGATATGAGTTCAAGGAGATGGCCCAGTTACTAGCTAGGCTGGTGGCTGGGAATGAGGACGGACGGGAGCCGGTGGTTCCGGCAGTACCAGTGATTCACCCTAGATCCAATAGTCTGAGACTTCGGGATTTCTTGAGTTGCGATTCGCGAGTTCTATGGATGAGAGGCGAGGATGATCCTCGTGGTGTCGTGCTAGTTTGGGAGATTGTTATGCTTGCCAGTGGCCATTTGGTGAGTTAGAAAACATAGGTAGTTGAAAAGGTAAGTATGGTATGGAAGGTGTGAACCTTAGAATATTACACGCCGAGACCTTAGATGCGTCGCCTCGAGTAGAAGATTTTTGCATGTGATCCTTGCTGAGAGCATTATATACAGGTGTACCAATGATAATTCCATGGGTAGCGTGAGATGGAAGTGGTAGCTTTGGCGTAAATCGTAAGATTGTTCCGGCCTGGGAACGAGTTTAGTACGGTGGGTGTCACGACCGAACTCGCCGGATCGCCTTACCCGCACCAGTAGACATACATCGAGTAATCACGAATATAAAACACAACATGAAACAATGTAAAGAGATGGCTTATTCAAGAAAAGTTGCCTTTCGCATATATAAAAACTTAACCGAACTACATCCTTTTACAAACTCGCCACAGCAGATTTCATGCACTTCTAAGAATGATATAACAACAATGGCGGACAGGCCCGCCATACCCTCAACAAGTACCTACAACGACAGGACTATACCAAAGATAAGCCTCAAGAAACGGAGCTTCCAAAACGCTGAATCGTGATCCTAAGAGCGGATCAACGATCGTGTACTTCTACCGCAGATTTAACGCACTTCCGGCGAGGTCGACAACAGTACCAAGTATGTGAAATCAAAATATCAAATGAAATCATAGTAGTCTATATAAAGCAGAGACATGTATGATAACCAAACTACACCACAATAATATAAGCGATATGTCAAGTCGTGGACTCACGCCTCAAAGTCATCACTCAAATATAACTGGGTCTCACGCCACAACATCAATCATGCCCGTGAATACCTTCCTCATCGCCAGCCTATGATATAAAAGCACCAAGGGATACACATGAACACCATGTCCCACCCGTGTCATAATAAACCGCACGGTAAGTACGAAGGTATAGCCGACTACTAAAACCCACGCAGTCAACAAGGTCATAAATCAGATCACGAGGTCCGCCTGCATCGCCACATGATCGGCCGCCACTCGCCGCAGATCTAATGTGCGCGCCTAGTCTGGAACTTCCCGCAACTCCGTATATGCCACTCACATAGCCCGCATGAGGTATTCCCGCATCGAGGGTAGCTACTCCGCAACGCCCCGACTCGCACCGCACGCCACATGGCCAATGACCACAAAGGCCGCACACTAACCTGGAACTCTCGTTGCTCCGCATAGGTCCCCTGGACCCGCATGAGGTAGTCTCGAATCATGGTCCCAGACCGCCTGAGCTATACCCCGCATCGGAGGGCAGCTTAACCCCCGGGATCAAGTCAAGGTGAGTGATATAATACTAACATAACAACTTATCGTTAAACAACATAAGCACAATCAAAGGAAACCCCCTTACACAACATTACAAGACACTAACACACGTAGCATTCTAACATGTTTATTTATCGAACCAACAAGAAAGTATTACAAGGCTATCACAAACCAACATAGTCAAGTTATTCACACAAGGCACTTCCTACTTTATGTCAACAAGTTCGGGTTTTTATCCCCAAAGCACTTCATACATTAATTCTTTAAAAGATCCGTTTCTTTCACAAAAGTCACACAATACCCGTAGTATAAAAATAGAGTGACTATCTTTTTAAGTAAACCAAAACACTTCCCTTTGTAAAATCAAGTAACAACATTATTTTCCAAACGTTCAAGTTTGCCTAATTTCAAATGCTCAAGTTTCTCATTTTCGAAAGGTTTCGTGGTTCATAGTCTTAATCACTTAAGAATATAATTCTCTTTTAAACAATTTGAGAAACATATGCCTTATATGTGAGTAGGTTATTCTTGTTCATAATCAATCTTATTAAAGCAGCCATGATCTAGGAAATGTAATATCATTTTGTCTCATCTTAGCTTCATGTGATGGAGGTTTCTACTGGTTTTAATAATACTTAATTAGTCAATACATTTCCTTTATTAGCGCTATTGTGGTTTGTTCGATACTTATTCTCGATTTCAAATCAAGAAACATTATTCCTTTTAAAAACCAAGTACTCATTACTCACGAATGAGGTTTCACACTTTTTAACAAAATTCATATTAATTGATTAAGTCAAGTCTCTTATCTTTTAAGATCAAGTCTCTTAATTTCTAAAATCAATAAACCATTCTTTTTATCTCTCTTAAGTCGTTATACCTAACTTCCCATAAAGCTAGTATAACTTTTAAGCTTTTAAAACTTTTAAAACCAAGTGTTACTCTTCTTTCAAAAAGGTTTCTTAACTCTTTTGAAATACTTGATTCTTATTAATTAGACTCAAGTCAAAAGACATCGCAAGAAACCATGTTCGATTAACACACGACGCCTACCGTACTATATATATTCTTTTAAAATATCATGCTCAAGAGGATAAGAAGAATCACATACCGCGACGATTTATCGACTATTAGCAAATAGCTCCAAAGTCAGTAATCGCTAGCCTTTTCCACCCTTCTCGAGTAGAATACGCTACTCGCGATTTCAACCTATAACTTATACAAGTCTATCAATGTCTAGACTACTCGGTAGAATAAATCTAGATACAAGATTCTACGGAAAATTGGGCGTACTTCCCTACCACAAACTTCACAAGTCTCATCAGAATACAAATCCATGTAACAAATTCAATTCTCTTCTTATATACCTCAGATATAACTTATACTTAATTCTTATACTTCAACAAGATGTAAACTCTAATTACAAAAGGGGACAAGATATTTACCTCGATAAGCCCAAAATTATCCAAGATTAAATGTCGATCCCGAAACGTTTAGCTCCTACTCAGCGCCCAACCCACTCCAAACAACCCTTAGAAGTTCTCTACGCAACTTCTACTTAACACTTCAACCGACTATGAAGGTTTTCCTAGGGTTTCGTTTTGTGGATCGGAATATAAGGTAGTATTTCCTGCTCTACGATAGAGGTAACTTTGAAATACTACAAGGTATAAGGCTAAGGTATTTTGGAATAGTAACAATACTTGGAGAATACTTTCTACCAAGGGGGTGTTTCACGAGAACAACACTCAAGAGAGGGGGTACTTTCGGCCAGAACCACTAGGAAGGGGAGGGTACCTCTCGCCAAGGGCCTCTCAAAGGGGAGGGGAGCTTGGACGAGAGCAACAAGAAGGGAGGAGGATTTCAAGACTTAGAAAACATTTGTGGATGAAGAAGTCTTCAACAAAGGGGGTATTTATAGGAGATCAATGGCCAAGATCAAGCCAAGTGGGGCAAGTGGAGGGTCAAGATTTGCCAAGTGCACCCTAACCCTACTCCACAAATCCTCACAAACATTGACCCAAGTTTTAGGCCTCAAAACACGCCAAGAACGCACCATTCGGCCACTTGATCGCCCACTGGAGGTGACAAGTGTCGCCTCTCTGGTCCAAAATATTTCATCTTTCGGAAAAATCCGCAAAAATATAAATGACATAGCCGTAATTTTCCCTTCGCAAGTTTTGTAAACCTTTTAAAAACGATTCTTTTCGTAGTTGTGAACAAAATTTTCGTCCCTAATGCCAACTTAAGACTTAAACTTCAGACGCACGCCTCACGCATACTACCTGAAATACGGGTATAACATTCTCCCTCTTAGAAACATTCGTCCGAATGTTCCTTCTAAGCCTCAAAACATACATGCGCCAAAGATAGTCTTCACCGCTGTACTTACGAAACAATCACGCCACACGCCATATAATAACACGCGCAAATACTTAATCCAAGTCCACGAGGAATCACCTCCATTATTACACAAGCTCCCACCCGAGGTCTAAAATATACTCCATTCGCACCTTCACTTTATAAAAGAAATGATCACATCTATGTTCTTAATACATGCTCGCTTCTTCCCTTACTAGTCGTTCTCGCCGCACTCGAACTCTTTCTCATAACTTACCACATTTCTCGTATTGCTTCGGTTCCAAAATCTCGGGTTACTACCTCCAACTAGGTCATCATTATGGGAACACTGGATGGATCTCCGATACCTTCCGAACATAACCAACATGAAAGACGGACGTCGCTCCTACGCTTGATGGCAATGCCAACTTATAGCAACCCGCCTATCCTACAACCAATCAAAATGCCCAAAAGTACTTTGGGTTAAGTTTTCCGCTTTCTAAGACTCACACACCTTCCGGTGGTACCTTCAAGAAGACCCACCACAACTCTAACTCTGCGCCACGATTATCCGCATCGACTTCTATCGACTGAGTCGCCAATAACCTCTCCCGATAAGCTTCACCCTATCCATATTTGTTATACCCGATTTCCAGTATGTATGCGTGGAATACGCACAAAAGTCTAGCCTTAAAGTTTAGGCAAAACGCTTTTTTGGGCACAACTCACAAAACGAATAGTTTTCCGACAAACGCTTCCACAGCTTCGTAGGTAAATTCCGCTATGCCATTTCTAATTTTTATGATTTTTCCTAGAGCGAAACATTTTGGACCAACGGGAGGGCTTACACTTGGCACCCTCCAATGGTGGATTTCAAATCGTCCATTTGGACGAAATGGACTATGAATGGCACGCTTTTGTGCCTACAAGTCAGGAGTTGGTAGGATATTTGTGTATAGTTAATCCTCACCCTACACTTGCCTTGCACTTGTCTTAATCTTGGCCATTGGTTGGCCACTTCTTGACCTATCAATACCCCCCGTCAGATGGAGAGTGGGTCATGCTCAAAGCTTTCCAAGTCTTGTACTTCCTCTCCTCTCCTAAGCCTTTTCGCCCAACACCTCCCTCCCTCATGAAGTTTGGCGAGGCCTACCCCTAGCCTAGCCGAAATCTACCCCCCCTCCCTTGGTAGAAAGTTGCCTTCTTGTATTGTTATAAGGCCCAAAATACCCTAGCCCAAAGACCTTAGTACTTAGTAGAAGTTGTGAAGAACTTCTAAGGTTTCCTTGGAGCATACAACTTGTGAGCAAAACCTTGCTCGCGCGACTTTTCTAGGATATTATTGGGCTTACCGAGGTAACTAATCCTAACCCTCTTTTGAATTAGAGAATACTTACCGTAGTAGTATTAGAATAAGTATTAAATACTTCAAGAATATCACGTTAGAATTGAACTCTACACAGTAGGGGTTTAAAGAAGAATAATCAAATCAGATTACATAGACTTTTCACAGAGACTTATATAGCTCACCGTAGGGAAGTGCGCCAACTTTCCATAGAATTGTGAACCTGCTTAGAATGACCTTCGAGTAGTCTTTGATAGATGTCTGTGACTATAGTCGACTTCACACACATATTCAACTCGATGTGTGGTTTTCGCTGAGAAGGTATGTGATTCTTCCTAAAACATGATATTTTACAATATATATAGTACAATAGACGTACATGTGTTAACTGAATAATAACTACGGTAATGTCTTTGACTTAAGCCTGAATAATACTTACGGCAATGCCTCACGGCTTAAGCCTGAATAATAAAGATCTGAAAGCATTTCAAAAGAATACTGAATCAATTTTAACAGAAGAGAACTAATTGGTTTTTAAAACAGAAGCTTAAGAGTTATACTAGCTTTATGGGAATTTAAGTATAACCACTTAAGAATGATAAAAGAAACAGTTTGCCTATGTGTTTATAACAGACTTATATTGAATTGTGAAAAGAATAATTAGATGGTTTGATAAATAGACATGATATGATGCTATGTGTGTTAGTGTCTTGTAACGTTTGTGTAAAAGAGTATTCTTGTTGTGCTTATGTTGTTTAACGATAAGCTGTTAGGTTAGTGTAACATCACTCACCTCTTGACATACACGGGGTTGTCGCCTCCGCGGGGTGACTCGGCGATGGGACCATGATTCGAGAATACCTCATGCGGGTCCAAGGACCTATGCGGAGCTACGAGTTCCGTGTTAGTGCGGGTTATACCTCATGCGGCCTACGTGGCTATGCCGCGGACTACGAGTCCGTGATTTACGTCGAGGTAGCTACCCTCGACGCGGGGTTACGTACCATGCGCCTACTTTATGCAGTGGCCTATGCGACTACGAGAGTCCAGATTAGGCTTGCGGTGATACTACGGGCAATTGGCCTGCTTGATCATTTGCACTAAGAAAAGACTTGTTACGCTTACCTATTGTTGCTCTTGTTTATGATGTGGCACTATGCGGTCCCTTGGTTGTTTCATACATACTTGCAAAACTGATTTTAAAATGATATGTTTTCATTTAAGTATTTTATTTCATATACTTAGTACCTGTCAGATCGACTCCTTCGGGGCTGCGTTCATGCCGCAGGTGGCAAAGGCAGTGCTAGATCCACATTCCTAGGATCTCTACGGTGTCGTGAGCTCCATCCTTTCCGAGGCTCTACTTTTGGGTATGATCTCCCTGTTGTAGATAGTTTTATGCAGATCGAGTATATGGCCCGTCCCGCCATAGTTGTATTTTTCCTTAGAGGTCTGTAGTCCTTGTACAAGATTTGATGTAATCATAAACCATGTTTATATATATATGCCGAAAGCGTGTTTCTCACTTAAACCGTGTTATACCGTATTTCGTAGTATGTACGAGGCGTGTATTATAATTTGAGCCTTAAAGTTGGCTAGTTTCAAAATTTGTACACAACACCCGACAGAGTCGTTTTACGAAACGTTTCCACGTTTTCGTAGGAAAATTCGCTATGTCATTTATATTTTTTATGGATTTTTCCGAGAGACAAACATTTTGGACCAACGGAGGGTGACATGTGTCACCTCACATCGAAGAAGGTGGGCGCCAAAGTGAAGTGAGCACGTTTTTGTGCAAAAATGTCAAGGGTTAGGTAGGATATTTTGTGTAGTTGATGAGCAAGTGGGACCCACAAACACATGGCTTCATCTTGACCTTACACTTGCCTTACACTTGGATAGATCTTGCCATTGGGCCATTTCTTGACCTATAAATACCTCTAAGTTGATGAACTTATTCATCCAAAATTGTCTAAGTCTTGAAAAATCCTCCCTCTCCTTCTTGTTGCTTTCGCCCACCACACTCCCCTTTGAGAGCCCTGGCCGAGAGCCACCTCCTCCCATTGTGGTGTTTTGTCGGGTACCCCTAGCCTAGTTGTTTTCAGATAATACCCCCTTTGTGGTATAGAAATACTCTCTAGTATGTTGTAATGCCCAAATACCTTGGCCCAAATACCTTGTAGTATTCCCAAGGTTACACTTATACAAAAGCCCGTAAAATACTATTATACTTCCTCACCACAAAACGAAACCCTAAGTAAATCTTCACCCGTAGTGAAGTTATAAGTAGAAGTTGGTTAGAACTTCTGGCGGTTGGAACGGATCGAGCCGAGTAGGAGCTAAACGTTGTTCGTGATCGACATATAACTTGGATAATTTGGGCTTAACGAGGTAAACATCGTTGACCTTCTTGTAATTAGAAATTACATGTTGTAGGAGTATATAGTTAAGTATACTATATATGTAATCGAACATAGTTGTGCAATGTCTTTTGACTTAAGCTCGATAATAATTACGGCAATGTCTTGCGACTTAAGCCCGAATTTAAAGAGAGAACCAATCGTAATTACATAGGTGTATCAGACATGAGACTTTGTAACATTACCGTGTAGAATTGTACACGCCCGTTAGACGTGTTAACCCCTCTCGTCAAGCCAGCCTCGATAGAGGAGATTTACGCCATGTTGCGGGGATGTGGGATGACGCCCAAACTCGGTTCACATCGTGCCTTACCCTGCACCCTAGTGATACAACATCGTAGAAAACCAAGGAAATAAAAACTTTACACATGAAATGAGAGACATAAATAAATAAACAAAGCAACCCAACCGGCTTTTAGTATATATACATAAAACCCGAACAGTTATCCTTTTACAAACCCCGCCACAACAAAGCATGCACTTAAGATATACAACAACTATGACGACAGTGGTCGCCATACCACGAATGTACAAGTACCTACAATGACAGGGACTATACTAAAAGATAAGCCTCGGAGGAACGGAGCTTCCTAACGCCGAATCGCGATCCTATGAGCGAGGATCAACCAATCGTGTACTTACCGCGGCGATGAACGCACTCCGGCGAGGTCGATAACAGTACCAAGTATGAAATCGAAAATATCGTAATGAAATCACATTTCATCATTTTATAAAACCATTTCGCAATACGTAAACAAGCAGGTGGCGGTGGACGATATCCCGAATAATCACTCACATAATTACGGGTCTCACGCCCATAATACCACTACGCCCGTGGAACTCATTCCTCATCGCCAAGACATGATGTAAAACAACACCCATATGTGAACTCAACACTAGATCCTGCGTCTATCAAAACCGACGCCAAGTAGAATAGCCAACTACCCCAAAAGCTAGTCATATCCCATCACGGCAAGGTACTGCCAACTACTACCCAAAGCTAGCCACGCAATCGCCGAGGCAAGTATCTTAAGCTAACGCATAATAGCCTACCGCCTCACAAGATATGCATCGAGGCAAGTATCTTAAGCTATCTACCGAGGCTACCGCTACAGAAAATGACCGCAAGTATCTAAAGTGTGCTCAACCACACGCATAAAACCAAGCCCGTGATCGCCGTCACCGCGCAGCTTCATGGATTAGCGGTCCATGGACTAATGCAACCTCACAATGACCGCATGCCCCGATCTTACCTCGAAGTCATGGCCATGAAACCATCCCATCGACGACGCGTGCGGAACATCCATCACGCCAAGATGTCCAAAGGAAATAAATCGATAGCGGCCCAAGCAGTCACGCATGCAAAACAACCAACCAATACTCAAAGTGGACGATACTCGCGACCACCCAACGCCGCGATGTCCAATAATCAATCGGATAGCCGCCTCCCGCAGTCACAAAGACATCAACAAAACACTTGCACATCAAAGACTATCACAACAAGCATAGGCAAGTTTAACATACATTCATTTTAATCAACAATCCGGTTTCAAACCCAAAATACTACATACTTTCCTTCTTTCAAAAGACCTCTTTCTATGTAAAGCCACACGATACTAATACTGTAGTATATAAAGAAAACACGCTTTACTTTTAAAACCAAATTACTTCACCTTCAGAAAATCTTTACAAGGCTTTTAAAATCAAGTACTCTATACTTTATAAACCAAGTGCTTTTCTTTTAGAACAACATCAAGTATACTCTTTAAAACCCAATTAACTTACTCTTTTCAAAACAAGTAACCTATACTTAAATCAAGTTACTTCTCCTTTTCCGAAAACAAGTCGTTATAAGTCAAGTCTCTTATCTTTCAAGATCAAGTCTCTTAACTTTCAAAATCAAGTCGATTTACTGTCAAAACCAAATCTTTCTTTTATCTTCATAAAGTCGTTATAACTAACTTCCCATAAAGCCATTATAACACTTTATGTTTTAAAACAAACAAAAATCGTTTCACACACGCCTACCGTACTATATAGTTCACAACAATCATGCTCAAGAGTATAGAAGAATCACATACCTTTAGCTTAAACCACAAGCCAAGTCAAGTATGCCGCGTAGAAAGATCCACCTATAACAACCACAATATATAAATCAACTTCTAGCACTCTCCGTAGAATATTCTAAACACAAGATTCCTTATTCTACATAAATTTCAAAGACCTCCCGCTATCACATAAATCTCCTCCTAACCAAAGCCCGCTACTGTGCCAACAACTCTCAGTGGATTACACGCCTAACCTGACGTGTTCAAATATGCTTCACAATAATACTTACACAAGTCTACTGTAAGTACACAATGTAAATACAGCTCAATCCTTTATAATCATCCTTCCAATATAATATACTCAAGTATAACTACTACAACATGTAATATCCAATTACAATAGTGGACATAGATCATTACCTCGATAAGCCCAAAATTATCCAAGTTATAAGTCGATCTTGAGCAACGCTTAGCTCCAATCCTTACGCTCCAACCCGCCTCCAAGCGACCCTTAGAAGTTTCTAAACAACTTCTAAATACTTCCACCAAGCTAGGAAGATTTTTCTGTGGTTTCGCTTTACTACTATCGAATAAAGTAGTATTTCCTGCTCCTAGTATTGAAATAACTTTGAATACTACTAGGGATACTAGGCCAAGGTATTTGGGATTATACAACAATACACCAAGTATTTTCTACACAAGAGGGAGGACTAAATCTACACAAAGGGAGGGAAAACATTTGCTTGGAAAGCTTTCAGGTGGATGATTTTACTCTTCAAGCCAGGGTATTTATAGAAGAACCGCGGCCAAGATCAATATAAGTGTAGGGTCAAGATTGGGCCATGTGTGTGTGGGTCCCACCACACCACATGGCCAAACGAAAATGGTGCCATGTGCAGGCCAAATCGCCAAGCGGACAAGTGCTCAGCCACTGCCCACCCATTTCGCCACGGGGTGACACGTGTCGCCTCAATTGCCCAAAATATTTCGCCTTCAAAATATCCAAAATACCGGAAATCTCAAAAACAAAGCGCCCTACAAAACCAGAATTTCTCCCGTGGGTCCCACGTGACCATTTCAAAATAAAACCTCAAAATTCTAATATAATCCAAGAAGTCCAATACCAAACTGGGAATCCAATTCCATTAACGAACCTTTTTCTTCACAAAACCGAACTTTTCCGTAAAGAAATCACATCTTCCTTTCTTTCCAAAATTTCGTCAGATTCTCGCACGCACGCCCTCACATACATACCGGAACTACGGTATAACATTCTTCCTTAGAAACATTCGTCCCGAATGTTCCTTCTAAGTCTCCAAACGAACGCAGTCGCAGATAGTCTTCACTACTATACTTACGAACCAATCACGCCATCAACGGCCATAGTATAACATACAAATCCAAGCTAACGAGGAAATCATTTCTAATCTCACAACAGCTACTAGCTTCAATTTACTCTAAGGCCTATCTCCGCCTTCACGATCCGATTGATCGAACACATCCCCGAACTCATACGATGGTTACCTAAACTTGGGCCTAGCACCCGCGTGACCTACCACCTACGGACCACCTCGAATCGACCCCACCTCAATCCGGCCGCGGGTTGACCCGCGACTTGGCCTCAACCCGACTCGCCATCGCGCCTAATCTCTCTCGCTCCCGATCCTAACAATCTTACTAATTCACGCCATGAAAGCTACCACTTCCATCTTACACTACCCATGGAATTATCACACCAACATAATGCTATCGAACATAATAATTAAAAATATACTTATCTTAATACAAATGCATACTAGTCTCTAGAGGGTCAAGGATATACCGATATCACAAAACAAATAGGCGATTTCAGGACCGCTATAATCGAACTTCCACCACGACTTCGCCCGCTCACGCAGATATGAACACCGCCTAGCTATCGGGCGAAGAACCCGCAATGCATCCCCGGCCGAAGTCTCAACATCCGCGCTACCCTCTGTAGGACAATTTCTCGCAAATGGCCCCACGCCACATGTAAAACAAGTCCTTCCGACACTTCGAATGGGGTTTACCACACCGTTACACTTAGGTCGGGTGGCTTCTCCGCCGCACCCCAACTCCTCAAAACTCGAACCTCGAGCCCCGACCGCCCCAATACTGGAGGCCTCAAGACCAGAGGACCACTCAGCATCGGGCGGCGCGTATAACTTGTTCACGCCGAGGCGGTCCGCCTGAAAGTTACCAGCGACCGCCGCCCGCCCTCTTCTCGCGATATCGTCAATCCGCTTGCCTCCGCGTCTCACACCCTAGCGCACGAGCTCGCATGCGCGATGTCCATGCCCTACTGCCGATACACCCAAACAAGACTCGCCAAGTAGTCATCAAGCCCGTGGACGAAGCGTGCACTCGCCCTCCATATTAGCTACTAACGCAGTGGACATATCGAGCCAACGAGTCGAACTCTACGTTGTACTCCAACTGCGGCGCCCTCCTCGCCTCAAAGATCGTAAACTCGCCGCCCGCGCCCTCCTCATCCGCGCGCAAGAAATGGTCGAGAAATGCCTCCGAGAACTCGCCCCAAACACCGGGGCGCATGCTCCCGACAGCTCCTATGAATCAAACCAGCCGATCGCGGATCACGCACCGATGCGAACCGAAATCACTTGACTCGGTCTCCAAGCCTCGATCACTGCATGATCTCTCAGAATCGACGGATGAACTCCTCGCGATCATCCTCGTGCCTCACCCGTAACTCAAGTGATACAACTCGTAAAATCCCGTAGCCTCAAACTATCCGACCGGGATGAACTACGGCTACCGAATCGAATCGCCAGATTCAGCCTTTCCTCGCGTTCGCCACGATCCCGCCAGAATCGGGCCATCTCCTTGTAACCCATCTCTCCGCTTCCAAAGCCGGACCGAGGCTCGTGTACTGGTCTCGCAGCCCACCGCCGCGCCTAACCTCTCGCTGGGCCGCGGCGCGCAAAAACTCGCCGTCAAGAACTATCTCGTAATGACCGGCTCGCGCTCGCATTCTCTCGTGTCCCACTAGCAGCCTCCCACGGCCGCTTTGCCCTTCGGGCCCGTTGCCTGCGAGGCATAATCGCGTAAAAGAACACGCCGTAAGGAGTCCAACTTACAACATCGCTCTAAGGCACGATCTCAGAGTGAGAAGAATAGAAACTAATCTCTAAATGTCTGCAGCTTCCCGACATCGATGCGCACAACACACCGATAATCAAGACTCTACTAGACACGTTCAGAGACACTTTCCGAGGATTAATCGCTCGATACCACTTGTGACGCCCGAACTCGCCGGCACATCGTGCCTTACCCTGCACCCTAGTGATACAACATCGAGAAAACCAAATGAAATAAAAACTTTACACATGAAATGAGAGACATAAATAAATAAACAAAGCCAACCCAACCGCTTTAGTATATATACATAAAACCCAACAGCTTATCCTTTACAAACCCCGCCACAACAAAGCATGCACTTAAGATATACAACAACTATGACGACAGTGGCCCCGCCATACCTCGAATGTATAAGTACCTACAATGACAGGGACTATACTAAAAGATAAGCCTCCGAGGAACGGAGCTTCCTAACGCCGAATCACGATCCTACGAGCGGATCAACCAACTGTGTACTCTACCATGCAGATGAACGCAAATTTCGGGCGAGGTCGCATAACAGTACCAAGTATGTGAAATCGAAATATCAGAATGAAATCACATTTCATCATTTTATAAAACCATTTCGCAATACGTAAACAAGCTATAAGTAAGGGACGATATCCCGTAATAATCACTCACACATAATTACGGGTCTCACGCCCATAATACCACTCTACGCCCGTGGAACTCATTCTCATCACGGCAAAGCATGATGTAAAACAACACCCATATGTGAACTCAACACTAGATCTCGCCTCGCTATCAAAACCGACGCCAAGTAGAATAGCCAACTACCACCCAAAAGCTAGTCATATCCCATCACTGCAAGGTACTAAGCCAACTACTACCCAAAAGCTAGCCACGCAATCGCCGAGGCAAGTATCTTAAGTTAACGACAATAGCCTACCGCCTCACAAGATACGACCGAGGCAAGTATCTTAAGCTATCTACCGAGGCTACCGCATACGAAAATGACCGTATCAAGTATCTAAAGTGTGCTCGAACCACACGCATAAACCAAGCCCGTGATCGCCGTCACCCGCAGTTTCATGGATTAGCGTCCACGGACTAACAAATCAACCTCACAACGACCGCACGCCCAAGATCTTACCTCTAAGTCATGGCCATGAAACCATCCTATCGACGATGCCCGTGGAACATCCATCACGCCAAGATGTCCAAAGGAAATAAATCGATAGCCGCCTCCCTGCAGAGTCACGACAAGATGAAACAACCACTAATACTCAAAGTGACGATACCGCGACCACCCAACGCCGCGATGTCCAAATAATCAATCGATAGCTACTTCTCCCGCAGAGTCACTAAGAAGACATCAACAAAACACTTGCACATCAAAGACTATCACAACAAGCATAGGCAAGTTTAACATACATTCATTTTAATCAACAATCCGTTTCAAACCCAAAATACTACATACTTTCCTTCTTTCAAAAGACCTCTTTCTATGTAAAAGCCACACGATACTAATACTGTAGTATATAAAGAAAACACGCTTTACTTTAAAACCAAATTACTTCACCTTCAGAAAATCTTTACAAGGCTTTTAAAATCAAGTACTCTATACTTTATAAACCAAGTGCTTTTCTTTAGAACAACATCAAGTATACTCTTTTAAAACCCAATTAACTTACTCTTTTCAAAACAAGTAACCTATACTTAAATCAAGTTACTTCTCCTTTCCGAAAACAAGTCGTTATAAGTCAAGTCTCTTATCTTTCAAGATCAAGTCTCTTAACTTTCAAAATCAAGTCGCTTTATCACAAAACCAAATCTTTCTTTTATCTTCATAAAGTCGTTATAACTAACTTCCCATAAAGCCATTATAACACTTTATGTTTTAAAACAAACAAAATCGCTTCACACACGCACGCTCACCGCACTATATAGTTCACAACAATCATGCTCAAGAGTATAGGAAGAATCACATACCTTTAGCTTAAACCACAAGCCAAGTCAAGTATGCCGCGTAGAAAGATCCACCTATAACAACCACAATATATAAATCAACTTCTAGCACTCTCCGTAGAATATTCTAAACACAAGATTCCTTATTCTACGTAAATTTCGCAAAGACCTCCCCGCTATCACATAAATCTCTCCTAACCTGTGCCCGCTACTGTGCCAACAACTCCCTGCGGATTACACGCCTAACCTGACGTGTTCAAATATGCTTCACAATAATACTTACACAAGTCTACTGTAAGTACACCCAATGTAAATACGCTCAATCCTTTATAATCATCCTTCCAATATAATATACTCAAGTATAACTACTACAAATACGTAATATCCAATTACAATAGGGACATAGATCATTACCTCGATAAGCCCAAAATTATCCAAGTTATAAGTCGATCCCGAGCAACGCTTAGCTCCAATCCTTACGCCCAACCCGCCTCCAAGCGACCCTTAGAAGTTTCTAAACAACTTAAATACTTCCACCAAGCTAGGAAGATTTTTCTGTGGTTTCGCTTACTACTATCGAATAAAGTAGTATTTTCTGCTCCTAGTATTGAAATAACTTTGGAATACTACTAGGGATACTAGGCCAAGGTATTTGGGATTATACAACAATACACCAAGTATTTTCTACACAAGAGGAGGGGATGAAATCTACACAAAGCGAGGGAAAACATTTGCTTTGGAAAGCTTTGTCGAGGATGATTTTACTCTTCGCCGCGGGTATTTATAGAAGAAACCGCGGCCAAGATCAATATAAGTGTAGGGTCAAGATTGGGCCATGTGTGTGGGTCCCACCACACCACATGGCCAAACGAAATGGTGCCAAAGTGTGGCCAAATCGGCCAAGATGGCTGCTCAGCACTTTTCCACCCATTTCGCCAGTGCCACATGGGGTGACACGTGTCGCCTCAATTGGCCCAAAATATTTCGCCTTCCAAAATATCCAAAATACCTAAATCTCAAAAACAAAGCGGCCCCACAAACCAGAATTTTCTCCCGTGGGTCCCACGTGACCATTTCTCAAAATAAAACCTCAAAATTCTAATATAATCCAAGAAGTCCAAATACCAAACTGGGAATCCAATTCCCATTAACGAACCTTTTCTTCACAAAACCTAACTTTTCCGCGAAAAATCACATCTTCCTTTCTTTCCAAAATTTCGCAGATTCTCGCACGCACGCCCTCACATACATACCTCGGAACTACGGGTATAACAGGAGGTGTCGAATTTTCTCAGGATATTCTCCTTTGAGATCTAAATGTTAATAAGCGCGTGGCTCTATAGACGAAGTACTACGCTTGGCTGTCTACTTAATGAAGGAGTAGCCTGCGAGGTACTTGAGCTTTTTGCTATTAGTCGATAATCTTCGCAGGTATGTGAACCTCTTTCTATCTCTTCTAGCATGATATGTGTGAACTATCTAGCACGGCAGACGCATACGTGCTAAACGTATTTGATTGTTTAAAACATAAAGTGTTATAAACTACTTTATGAAGTCAATATAATACTTTACGTAGGTAAGAAAATACTTGTGGTTTTTAAGAGGTAAATCGATTTGAACTATAACCGGTCAGCATGTGATAATAAAGAACTTGAAGTATTTCAAAAGATTTTGGAATCATTTTGATGTTAAGTAATACTTGGTTTTGAAACTTAAGAGTTATACTAGCTTTATTGGAAGTTAGGTATAACGGCTTTAAAATGTTTTACTGATTTCGGAAATCAGAATGTGTATCGACAAACCACTGCAGCGTTAATAAAAGGAAATGTTTTGGACAGATTTAGTATTATTAAAACCAGTAGAAACTTCCATCCGCATAAGCTAAGATGAGACAAAATGACATTTCCTGTGTCATGGCCGCTTAATAAGATTGTTTATAAACAAGAATAACCTACTCACTTATAAGACATAGGTTTCTCAAAACGCTTAAAGGAGAATTATGTTTTAAAGGATTTAAAACTATGAACTACTTAAACCTTTTCTAAATGAGAAACTCGAGCATTTGAAATTAGGCAAACTAACGCTTGGAAAATAAGGTTGTTACTTGATTTTACAAAGGAAAGCATTTTGGTTTACTTAACAATGTTAGCCACCTAATTTTATACTACGTATCGGTGACCTTTGTAAAAGAAATGGATCTTAAAAGGAATTTAACGACGTAGTACTTTGGTTAAAATCCGGACTTTGACATAAAATGAAAGTGAATTTGATTCCTACTTGGGATTAAACTTCTGTCTCCCGCTTATATAGACTATTATGATTTCATTTACGTGATTTTAAGGCTTTCACATACTTGGTACCGTTGTAATCGACTCTCCTGGGCCGCGCTCACGCCGCAGTAAAAGGTACATCGATCGCCGATCCCCGCTTATGTGATCACATTTCAATGGTTGGGAAGCTCCGTTTCTTCGAGGCTTATCTTTGGTATGTTACTCGAACCAGAGATTCTTATACATTCGTGGTGGCGGGCCCTCGCTCCACACATCGTTGTAAAATCTAGAGGTCTATAGCAATCGTCAAGTGTGGTTCAAAAAGGATAACTGTCGTATTTATGTAAATATGGCATACGAGGCAACTTTGGTTGGCTCGCTTATTTATCCGTTTTCTTAATTCATGTTCATGTTTTTATTTCACTGATTTTCTCGATGATGTATCACTAGGTGCCCGGTAGGCACCACCACGCCGTTCGGTCGCGACAAAAGTGGTATCGAGCGCTTAACTTCCTGAAAGTGTCTACGCACCGCGTTCAGTAGTAGTCTTGATTATCTGCAGGTGCACCACATCTATAATCGTGAGGCAGGACATTTAGGATTGGTTTCATTCTTCTCATTCGAGATCGCGCTTAGAGTCAGGATAAATCGACCTCCGACGATTCCTTTCCTTTATCGCCATGCCCCGCAGTGCAAACCTGTGCCCGGATGGCAAGGCAATGAGGAGCTGTTAGTGAGATACAGAGGAGTACGAGGGCGCAGTCTTGGCCAAGACTGAGATGTTGCTCCGACGGCGTGGAGCCATGGGACGCCAAAGACGGGCAGAGTTTAGAGCCGCAGCAGCTCGCCGAGACTACAAGACCGAGCCTCCCCCACACCGAGCCGATGAGACGGGTACAAGGAGATGGCTCGCCATCGCCGTGGTCGGGCGATACGAGGGTAGCCGACGCAGCAATTCCCAAATCAAAGAGCACCCGTAGTTCACCCCGAGCGCATGCCTGAGGCTACGTGACTTTCTCGAGTCAGAGCCCGCCAAAATGTTCTATGGATCGAGAGCCGGTGACGACCGTGGAGTTTATCCGACAACACGGATCATGAGGTGATCGAGCCTCGCAGGCGTAGTCGGTGGTATTGGGTTCGCATCACCGCGTGATACCGCAGCTTGATCGTTTGATTCGCGAGCTGTCCGGAAGAGCATGCACTTCCAAAGAGTTTGGGATGAGTTCTCGAGGCATTTCTGCATTTATTGCCCCACAGATGAGGGCTCGCCGACAAATTTTTGACGCTGACAGATCGCGGACGGTTAGAGAGTACAATGGAGTTCACTCATTAGCTCGGATGTTCCTGTGGTAGCCGAGCATGGAGGACAGAGTACACCGCCACGCCACCGGCTAGATGATTACTGGCAGAGGCTTGTACGGTGTAGCTCTTCACCGCATGGACATTGCCCATGCAAGCTCATGCACTAGGATGCGAGGCACGAGAGGTCGACGAATGACCGAGATCGCCAGTAAGAGGCCGTAACCAGGTCCTTTGGTAACTTTCGAGGCGACTCCTCGCCAGTTAGCCTAGTTATGTACCTCCACCAAGACAGTGGTCCCCCGCCTTCGGACGCTCGTGATATTCGGAGCTGGTCGAGCTCCGTGGCTTCGTTCGCTGTGCATACGCGAGTGCTAGCCGAAGGATTCACGCCCTCGGCACGATGTGGCAAACATCACCCTGTGGAATGTCGCCTTTTATCGTGCTTGTTTCACCGCGCCGCTGTACATGTGACGAGATCAGGCTTATAGGAGGGTACCGGCAGGCGCAGCCTTAACGGATCAGCAAGTGTTCATCGCTTTCATAGCGCATACGCAGGCGCACTTATGATTAGAAATGAGCCAGAGCTTCGTGTATATCCTTAACCCCAGAGGCTTGTATGTTTTGATGTTATGTTAATGTGTTAAGTGTTATGTTCGATAGCTTTGTGCTAAAATGTGATTTAGAACCCGTCAGGGGAAAAGGGTAAGCCAAGTGAGAAACGATTAACCTTAGAATATTACGCTGAGACCTTAGATGTGCGCCGCTCGAGTACAAGATTTTGCGAGTGATCCTTGTCGAGTGCATTTTCTCGCCTAGAAAGTATTGTGTGATAAGTCCTGGTTGGGTAAATGAAAGTGGTATCTTTCATGTCATGATTTAGCAAGATTGTTCCGCGTCGGCGAGCAAGAGTCAGCGCCGACACTGGTCGGGTTGGGGCCATGTCATGACCAACCCGCAACCCGCTTCGGCGCTGGGTCACCGTGGTCCCGCCAGTGGTAGGGTCAGGGTGCTAGGCCCAAGTTTAAATTGACCATCGATAAGTTCGTGGGAGCCGTCGACCGGCGGATCGCGGCCTTGGCCTGGGCGGAGATCGAGGCTAGTCGATAACCAAGTCGAGTGGTGACTCGGCCGGAAACAACGTTGACGGAAGTGTGGTACGGATACTAGAAAGAGTTCGAGTGTTCGGAAGGTACAACAAGATAGGAGAAGTGAACGGGTGTGATCATTTCTTGTGAAGGGAGAAGGCGAAGGATGTATATTTTAGACCTCGTGGATCGCACGCATCGGCATCATTTGTCGTCGAGTGACACTAGAACCTCGCGCAAAGTGACAAAAGTTTGTGATGTTAGAGGTGTTTCCTCGTGGACTTGGATATAAGTATTTGCGTGCACGTGTTATTTCGCGATTGTGGCGCTGGCAACTCGTTAGAAGGACTTTATCGTTATCCGCTCAGAAAGAACATTCGGACGAATGTTTCGGCGAGGGGAGAATGTTATACCCGTATTTCGTAGTATGCACGCCAGGCGACGATATAATTTGAGCCTTAAAGTTGGCTAGTTTCAAAATTTGTACACAACACCCGACAGAGTCGTTTTTGAAACGTTTCACGCCGTAGGAAAATTCCGCTATGTCATTTATATTTTTTGCGGATTTTTCCGAGACTAAACATTTTGGACCAACTGAGGGTGATATGTGTCACCCTCACATCGAAGAAGCGGACGGCCAGTGAAAGTGAGCACATTTTTGTGCAAAAAATGTGGTCGGCGGTTAGGTAGGATATTTTGTGTAGTTGATGAGCAAGTGGGACCCACAAACACATGGCTTCATCTTGACCTTACACTTGCCTTACACTGATAGATCTTGGCCATTGGTTGGCCATTTCTTGACCTATAAATACCTCTAAGTTGATGAACTTATTCATCCAAAATTGTCTAAGTCTTGAAAATCCCTCCCTCTCCTTCTTGCTTTCCCACCACACCTCCCTCTGAGAGCCCTCGCCGAGCCACCTCCCTCCTCAGGCGTTTTGTTTACCTTGGGTACCCCTAGCCTAGTTGTTTTCGTATAATACCCCTCAGGGTATAGAAATACTCTCCTAGTATTGTTGTAATGCCCAAATACCTCGCCCAAATACCTTGTAGTATTCCCAAGGTTACACTTATACAAAAGCCTAAAATACTATTATACTTCTCACTACAAAAACGAAACCCTAAGTAAATCTTCACCCGTAGTTGAAGTTATAAGTAGAAGTTGGTTAGAACTTCTAAGGGTTGGTTGAAACGAGCAGTTGGAGCGCCTGAGTAGAGCTAAACGTTGTTCAGATCGACATATAACTTGGATAATTTTGGGCTTAACGAGGTAAACACTTTTGACCTTCTTGTAATTGGAAATTACATGTCAGAGTATATAGTTAAGTATACTATATATGAATCGAATATAGTCAGCGGCAATGTCTTTTGACTTAAGCTCGATTAATAATTACTAATGTCTTGCGACTTAAGCCCGAATTTAAAGAAGAGAATCGAATCAGAATTACATAGATCAGACATAAGACTCAGGTAACATTCGTGGTAGAATTGTACACGTCCTGCTAGATTAGAAACCCCGGTTGGCTTGGTAGCCACCGATAGAGAGAGATTTACGCTGTCATGTGTGGGAGTTGCGAATTTTCTCAGGATATTCTCCTTTGAGATCTAAATGTTAATAAGCGCCTTGTGGCCTCTATAGGATGAAGTACTACGTTTGGCTTGGTCTACTTAGCTTAAGGAGTAGCCACGGTCGAGGTACTGAGCTTTTGCTATTAGTCGATAATCTTCATGGTGTATGAACCTCTTCCTATCTCTTCTAGCATGATATGTGTGAACTATCTAGTACAGATTTACATGTGCTAAATGTATTTGATTGGTTTAAAACATAAAGTGTTATAAATGGCTTTATGGGAAGTTGGTTATAACAACTTTATGTAGGTAAGAAAATACTTGTGGTTTTAAGAGGTAACTGATTTGAACTATAACCGGTCACTATGTGATAATAAAGAACTCAAGTATTTCAAAAGATTTTGGAATCATTTTGAGTGAGAAGTAATACTTGGTTTTGAAACTTAAGAGTTATACTAGCTTTACGGGAAGTTAGGTATAACGGCTTAAAATGTTTTTATCGATTTCGAAATCGAATGTGTATCGACAAACCATCGCAAATGCTAATAAAAGGAAATGTTTTGGACAGATTTAGTATTATTAAAACCAAGAGAAACTTCCATCCGCATGTAAGCTAAGATGAGACAAAATGACATTTCCTAGATCATGGTCGCTTAATAAGATTGTTTATAAACAAGAATAACCTACTCACTTATAAGACATAGGTTTCTCAAAACGCTTAAAGGAGAATTATGTTTTAAAGGATTTAAAACTATGAACTACTAAACCTTTTCTAAAATGAGAAACTTGAGCATTTGAAATTAGGCAAACTAGAACGCTTGGAAAATAAGGTTACTTGATTTTACAAAGGAAAGCATTTTGGTTTACTTAACAATGTTAGCCACTCTAATTTTATACTACTGTATCGGGTGACCTTTGTAAAAGAAATGGATCTTAAAAGGAATTTAACGACGTAGTACTTTGGTTAAAATCCGGACTTTGACATAAAATGAAAGTACTGAGTCGCAGGTAACTTGCTTGCTTGTCGTGAAACTTGACCATGTTACGCTGTGATAGCCTTGTCACAAGCAAGTGTGTTCTACTATCACCGTCCATCCGGAATGTATTTCACTTGATTACCGGCTCATCCGAATGTATCTCACTTGATTACCGGCTCATCCGAATGTATTTCACTTGATTACGGCTCATCCGAATGTATCTCACTTGATTACGGCTCATCCGGAATGTATTTCACTTGACACGGCTCATCCGAATGTATTTCACTGATTACACGGCTCATCCGGAATGTATTTCACTCGACTACGGCTCATCCGAATGTATTTCATCGACACGGTTCATCCGGAATGTATTCCACACGCTTATATCGGGTCCATGAGATGGCCGAGACTGCTATATCACATGATTTGTACCTGCATCGCCAAGTGAAGAAGTTCCACGCACGGGATGACTCGGCGTGAGTCCCCGACTCGACGATCGCTTCTATGTCAGAATCGTAGTTTTATCATACATGTCTCCCGCTTATATAGACTATTATGATTTCATTTACGATTTTACAAGCCACATACTTGGTACTGTCAGATCGACCTCCTTCGGCCGCTCATGCCGCAGTAAAAGGTACATCGACCGTCGATCCCCGCCATAGGATCACATTTCAAAGCGTGTTGAAGCTCCGTCTTCGAGGCTTATCTTTGTATGTTACCCTCGTCCGTAGATTCTTATACATTCGGGTATGGCGGGCCTCGTCCCGCCATTACATTGTAAAATCTTAGAGGTCTGTAGAGCACCAAGTGTTGGCTTGTAAAAGGATAACTGCTCGTATTTATGTAAATATGACGGCGCAATCGCTTGGTTGGCTGCTTATTTATCTCGTCTCTTAATTCATGTTCATGTTTTTATTTCCGCTGATTTTCTCTCGATGATGTATCACTAGGTGCCGTAGGCACGATGCCCACGGTTCGGGTGACAAATCGTGTCCTATTTTATAAACTGCTTCATGTCTTGCTTTATATTTCCGCCGATTACTGATGTATGACTACTGGGTGCCCCGGAAGGCACTACCACGCCCCTAACGGGTCGTGACAAAAGTGGTATCAGAGCGCTTAATCTCTGAAAGTGTCTCATCAGATCTAGTAGAGTCTGATTATCGTGTGGTGCACCACACCAATAATCGTGAGGCTATAGGATATTTAGGATTGGTTTCCATCCTTCTCATTCGAGATCGTGCTTTAGAGTCGTGTTATAGGTTGGACCCTCTAACGATTCCTTTCCCCGTAATTATGCCTCCACGTAAGGCAACCCGCCCGTATGGCAAGGCAGGAGGAGCCGCTAGCGAGACACCCAGAGTCACGAGGGCTCGTGCCCGCCATACCAGACGGCGAGTTCTATGACGCCGCCAAATTTCCAAAGAGACCACAGCATCCACACCTCCCGCCCCACACCGGGCGGAGTTAGTGGTACAAGGAGACGGCCCTATTGGCAAAGTTGTGGGCCCGACACGGCGAGAGGCCGGACGCGCAGCTCAGCCTGGGCCCACCCAGCCGCATCTGGTGCACCCGAGGCGTATAGTTTGAGACTACGAGATTTCTTTAGTCAGAGCCCGCCGAGTTTTACTGTCGAGGCCGAGGATGATCCGCAGGAGTGCATCCGGCAGCTACAGAGGATCATGATGGTGATCAAGGCCTAAGAGACAGCGTCTGTGACCTTCGGTGCGCATACCGCGTGATACCACAATCGATTGGTTTGATTCACGGAGTTATCCCGGAGAGCACGCGCCCCGCCTACTGGGATGAGTTCTCAGAGGCTTTCTCACCCACTTTTGCCTCCACGGCGAGGGCTCGGCCGATAGATTTTTACCTTCTGAGGCGCGAGGACGCACGGCCGTGAGTACAATGTCGAGTTTGATTCATCGGCTCGATATGTCCCAAAGATTGGTAGCGCGCATGAGGATAGGTGCACCGCCACGCCACCGCTAGATGACTATATGGCCGAAGTCATGGTGTTTCTCTTCACCGTATGGACATTACCCGCATGCAGCTCATGCTCTTGGATGTGAGGAGCGAGATCGCCGACAGTGACAGCAGAAGAAGACCAGACGCAGGTCGCTTGCGGCTATCGTGGGCGGCCTCGCAGAGCCTAGATTTGCACCACAACAGCCCAGAGCACTCCCGCACCGTCCCTCAAGACACCAGATATTCGAGGCGTACCGGGGCCCCAGACTTCCGGGACGCCCGTGAGCGGCAGAGGTATCGGCCGACGACCACCTCAGCCAGGCCGACGCGCAGATCCCACTTCGGAGTCAGGTACGGAGTTTGTTTCGCCAGGCCAGCAGGTCACTATGCGGGAACCGTCCGACCGGCAAGCGGCATGATGGTAGGGTCACCACAAGTTCTTTCTCACGGTCTTCTTCATCTCCTACAGCTTACTCGCCCGAGGCGTGGTACTCATGGGTCACAGGTCGCGCAGAGGTCGTGGGCTGTCCCGCCTAGCGGTCCTCGAACCGCATTTATGCTTTGTCCACCGACAGATCGTGAGGCCTCACCGATGTCGCCACGTACTTTATCGGGCCTGGCTCACGTGTATGCTTGATAGATCCGGTTCTACTTTGTCCTATATCTCCCTTGTTGCTAGTAGGATAGGATAGAGCCCGAGTCCATAGACCCTTTCGAGGTAGCTACGCCATGGTGATTCGTGGTAGCTCACGTATATGTAGCTTGTCCCGTGACTATTTACAATCGTCGGACCCTAGCCGACTTGATAGAGTCGAGATGATTGACTTCACGTGATTATGGGGATGGATTGGCTAGCTTCTTGCTACGCCAATGTAGACCGCAGAGAGAGAGTAGTACGGTTCCGCCTGCAGGAGCCGGTTGTTGAGTGGGAGGAGCACGGTATCGCCGGCGGTAGGTTTATTTCCTACCCAAGGCTGGGAAGACGCGCAGGCGGTATATCTACCATCTCGCTCGGGTGTTTGATAATCAAGGCTGCGTACCAGATTTTCACCGCCCGAGTCGCCGAGTTCCCGCACGTGTTTCGCATGACCTTCCGTATCCTCCCGAGAGGAGATCGAGTTTTGTATAGATGTGTTGCCACATACTCGCCTATTTCCATTCCGCCATACGTAACGGCACCCGCCGAAGTTGAGAGTCAAGGACCACCGAGGATTTCCGAGAAGCGGCTTCATCGTGCCTAGTGTTTCTCCCCGGGAGCGCCGTATTGTTCGTAAAAGAAGGGACGGACGCCGCGCATGTGTGTTGATTACAGTGAACAAGGTGACCATTAAGAACAAATACCCTTCCCGTGATTGATGATTTGTTCGACCCAGTGGTGCGAGATGTTTCTCCAAGATTGATCTCGCGATCGCTATCATCAAAGTAGTCGAGAGGTGGATGTCCCTAGATCGCATTCAGACCCAGACGCATTATGAGTTCGTGGTCATGTCTTTTGTTGACCAATGCTCCGCCAGATTCATGGATTTGATGAACCGAGTGTTCAAACCATTTTTGGACGCGCTTGTGATAGTGTTCATTGATGATATCTTGGTTTATTCTCGCCGAGCAGAGCACGCGAGCATTTCGGCGATCAGGCCGACGCTTCTCAGACCAGCAGCTGTACGCCAAGTTTTCCAAATGTGAGTTTGGTTGACTTCGGGCGCTTTCGGGCATATTGCTCGGGCCGATGGCATTCGAGTGGATACGCCAAGATCGAGGCAAGTGACTTGCCTAGACCTACTACCCGGCAGAGGTTCGCGCTCGGGCCTTGCAGATATTATCGCGGTTCGTGGAGAAGTTTGCTTCTATCTCTCGCACCATTGACTAGGTCGACTCGTATGCGTAAGTTTCATGGACTGATGCTTGTGAGCGTGGTTTCCAGCTGTCGAAAGAGAGACCGACGACCGCCCCGCTCTACTCTTCAAGAGGTCCAGATGGTTATGTCGTATCAGACGCGGTGCATCGGGTTGGGATGTGTGTTGATGCAAAGATGGCGGTTATAGCATATGCATCCCGACAAACCAAGAAACACGCAGAGGAACTACCCCACCCATGATTTGGAGTCGCGCCGTGATTCACGCCAAGATCCTGAGGCACTATTTGTATGGGTTCACGTGGATATTTATACGCACCACAAGAGCCTCCAGATATCTTCACCGTGGAGCCGAACTTACGTGCAGACGGTGGTTAGAGTTGCTTAAGGATTACGATATTGATATCCCGTACCACCCGGGAAGGCCAATGTTGTGGCGTACGCCTTAGTCGTAGGTCGATGGGAGCCTATCGGATGCAGCTAGAGAGGAGGGACATGGTTCGTGATTTGCATCGCTTAGCGAGCCTCGTGTCCGCTTGATTGATTCCGATAGCAGGGTTAGAGTTCGTGAGGTTGCCGAGTCTTCCATCGCCGAGGAGGTGAAGAGGCAACGCCGAGGATCCACTTTGATTCGATATCGTGATACGACTCTTCGTGAGGGCAAGCGGTCCTTTTGAGGTAGCACCACGGGTGCTAAGGTTTGAGGGCAGATTGTGTGTTCCGATGTTTCAGACTTCGCAAAGGTTCTGGGAAGCACACGCGCAAGCACTATCCATCCGGTCGACTAAGATGTACCACGACCATGGGATCCGTATGGTGGGATGACTTGAAGAGGACGCTGCGAGTTCGTAGCTCAAAGGCCCGTGTCGCGAGTGAAGGTAGAGCACCGAGGCCCGTGGTTTGTTACGCATTTATCGAGATCCCGACTGGAAGTGGAGGTAATCAACATGGACTTCATCGCGTGATTACCTCGCACTCGTAGGAGACATGATTCTATATGGGTTATCGCCGACAGTCGATTTAAATCAGCCCACTTTCTTCCCGTCAGACGACTTTTTCGCCGAGGATTATGCCGACTTTACATCCGAGAGATCGCCGATCGCATGGAGTCCCTACTGATCATATCGCATGAGGAGCCCGCCTTTCGCTAACTGAGGTCCTTCCAGAGGGGTTTAGGACGCAGTGAGCTCGAGCACCGCATTTCATCCACGCATGACGGACAGCAGAGCGCACTATCCGCACTCTTGAGGATATGTCGCGAGCCCGTGTTATTGACTTCGATGGTAGTTGGGAGGATCATTTGCCTCTAGTTGAGTTCGCAGATAATAATAGCTACCACTCAAAGATTCGATGGCGCCTTATGAGGCCTTGTATGGGAGGAAGTGCAGACGCCTATAGGTTGGTTCGATGTGGCGAGGTGCAATGAATGGGACCAGATTTGGTATAGCAGTGCTGGATAAGGTGAAGCTTATCCAGAGCGCTTATCGATACCAGAGTCGCATGGTCGATGCAGATCATCGCCGTCGGCATCTTGAGTTCGAGGTTCATGATTGGGTTTTCCTAGCGTGTCACCCATGGCGGTGTGATGAGATTCGGAAGAAGGGGAAACTCACCAGTACATCGGGCCGCTTCGCATTGTCCGCAGGTAGGCAAGGTTGCCTATGAGTTGGATCTGCCGTCCGATCCGGAGGCGCATCCGGTTTTTCACGATCTACGCCGGCGAGATGTATCGGGATCCATCTAGGGTACACCCGATCGACGATGTCCGTGTGATCGAGGGGTTATCGTATGAGGAGATTCCCATAGCGATAGTCGATCGTCAAAGTTAGGCGTCATGACCAAGGACGTGGCTTCCACAAAGTCTTGGCGAACGAGCTCGTGGAGAAGATGACGTGGGAAGCCAAGAGACATGAGGCGTATATCCTCACCTATTCCCCACACCTCCGTAATTCACTTTCCTACTTGTAAATTTTCGTTATCGCTCACGCTAAGTGTTGATCAGGCGTGCGTGGCATTTGCAAATCGCTAAGTTATGAATAATCTTATCGTTAATCGTTTTGAAGGAACATTCGACGAATGTTTCTAAGGGGGAGAATGTTATACCTCGTATTTGCAGTATGTACGTAAGGGAATACGCATAAAAGTCTAGCCTTAAAGTTTAGGCAAAACGCTTTTTTGGGCACAACTCACAAACGAATAGTTTTCCGACTAAACGCTTTCCACAACTTTCGTAGGTAAATTCCGGCCATGTCATTTCTAATTTTTGCGATTTTTCCGAGAGACGAAACATTTTGGACCAACGGGAGGGCACACTTGGCACCTCCAATTGGTGGACTTCAAATCGCCCATTTGGACGAAATGGACTAAAGAATGGCACGCTTTTTGTGCCTTGTGCACAAGTCAAGGAGTTGGTAGGATATTTGTGTATAGTTAATCCTCACCCTACACTTGCCTTGCACTTGTCTTAATTCGCTATTGGTTGGCCACTTCGACCTATAAATACCCTTAAGATGAAGAGTTCTTCATCCACAAAGCTTTCCAAGTCTTGAAAATCCTCTCTCCTCTTAAGCCTTTTCGTCCAACACCTCCCTCCCCTGTGAAGTTTGGCCGAGGCATACCCCTAGCCTAGCCGAAATCTACCCTCCCTTGGTAGAAAAGTTGCCTTCTTGTATTGTTATAATGCCCAAAATACCCTAGCCCAAATACCTTA
This sequence comes from Przewalskia tangutica, assembly GCA_029844215.1. NCBI lineage: Eukaryota > Viridiplantae > Streptophyta > Magnoliopsida > Solanales > Solanaceae > Przewalskia > Przewalskia tangutica. Next base: position 40,859,742 of record CM056737.1, on the reverse strand, counting down.
GTACTTAGTAGAAGTTGTGAAGAACTTCTAAGGTTTCTCGAGCATACCGTTATACCCCGTATTTCCAGAGTATGTACGTGAGGCGCACGATAAAAGTTTAAAGCCTCGAGTAGGCAAAGTGGTTTGGCCGAATTAAATTTGTTCACAACACCCGATTAGAGTCGCTGACTAAACGCTTTCCACGACTTTCGTAGGGAATTTCCGCTATGTCATTTTTATTTTTGCGGATTTTTCCGAGAGATGAAACATTTTGGATCAACAAGAGGGCGCCACTTGGCACCCTCTCATCGTGTGTAGATTGGACGAAATGGGCTAGTAAGGCACGCTTTGTGCCTTGGCTAAAGTCAAGGTTGGTAGGATATTTGTGTGTAATAAATCCTAGCCCTACACTTGCCTAACACTTGGTTTAATCTTGGCCTTGGTTGGCCATCCCTCGACCTATAAATACTCTCCCTTTGATGAATTCTTCATCCTTTCCACAAATCTCTAAGTGTTAAAATCCCCTCTCTTGTTGTTGTTCTCGCCCCTCCCTTGGCCGAGTTCCCCCCAGCTGGTAGGCCGAGTGGTAGCCACCCCTCCTTGGGTGCTAGCCGGGCACCCCAGCCTAGTTGCTTTGATAATACCCCTCTCTTGGTAGAAATACTCTCAAAAGTATTGTTATAATGCCCAAATTACCTTAGCCAGATACCTTGTTGTATTCTAAGGTTATACCTATACGAAATGCCCGAAATACTATTATACTCCGCTACCACAAAATCGAAACCCTAAGGAAAATCTCCATAGTTTGTCGAGTAGTATGTAAGTTGGTTAGAACTTCTGGGTAGTTTGGAGCGGTCGAGCGCGGAGTCGAGCTAAACGATTGCCCGTGATCGACTTTAACTAGATAATTATGGGCTTATCGAGGTAATTATCTTGTCCTCTATTGTAATTGGAAATTACATATTGTTAGAATATATAGTTGAAGTATACTATATATAGTAATCAACGTAGTTATCGCAAATGTCTTTTGACTTAAGCCCGACAATACTTACTGCAATGTCTTGCGACTTAAGCCCGAATTTAAAGAAGACATCGAATCAGAATTACAGAGGGTCAGACATAAAGAGACTCGTAGTAGTACCGCGGAGTAGAATTGTACCCATAGGTTAGACGATAACCCCCCGGTTGGCTTCGTAGCCTACCGATAGAGTGAGGAGATTTACGCCGTCATGGTGAGGTCACGAATTTTCTGTAGAATGTTCTACGAGGATCCAATGTTAATGTCGCCTTGTGGCCTTATAGGTCAAGTACTACGTGGCGCGATCTACTTGGCTTAAGGAGTAGCCGACGGTTGGAAGTACTGAGCGTTTTGCTATTAGTCGATACTGTCGCGAGGTATGTGAACCTCTTCCTATCTCTTCTAGCATGATATGTGTGAACTATGTAGTACGGTAGACGCATACGTGCTAAATGTATTTGATTGGTTTAAACATAAAGTGTTATAATGCCTTTACGGGAAGTTGGTTATACAAATTTTTACGTTGGTAAGAAAATACTTGTGGTTTTTAAAAAGGTAATCGATTTGAACTATAATCGCGTGTTATGTGTTAATAAAGAACTTGAAGTATTTCAAAAGATTTTTGAATCATTTCAAAGTTAAGTAATACTTGATTTGTTTTGAAAACTTAAGAGTTATGCTAGCTTTATGGAAAGTTAGGTATAACGCCTTAAGAATGTTTTACCGATTTTGGAAATCGTAATGTGTATCGACAAACCATCAGCTGCTTATAAGAGGGAATGTTTTTAATAATTAAGTATTATTAAAACCAAGAGAAACTTCCATCCGCATAGAAGCTAAGATGAGACAAAATGATATTTCCTAGATCATGGTCAGAATAAGATTGTTATAAACAAGAATATCCTACTCACATATAAGACTTATGTTTCTCGATAGTTTAAAGGAGAATTATATTCTTAAATGAATAAGACTATGAACTACTAAACCTTTCTAAAATGAGAAACTTGAACATTGGAAATTAGGCAAACTTGATCATTGGAAAAGAATGTTGCTACTTGATTTTACAAAGAGAAGTAATTGATTTACTTTAAAAGGATAGTCACTCTATTTTATACTACGTATCAGGTGACATCGCGAAAGTAACGATCTTTTAAAGAGTTAATGATGAAGTACTTTGGGGATAAAACCCGAACTTGTTGGCATATAGTAGAAAGTACCTCGTGTGTATAACTTGATTGTGTTGGTTTGTGATAGCCCGCAATACTTTCTTGTTGATTGATAAGTAAACATGTTAGGATGCTACGCTGTTAGTATCTTTGACGCTGTGTAAAGCGGTTTCCTTTGTTGTGCTTATGTTGCTTAACGATAAGTCGCTGTGTTAGTATTTTACATCACTCATCTCGAGATGATTCCGGTTGTCGCCTCCGACGCGGGTAGACTCAAAGTGGTCGACGGACCTATGATTCGAGAATACCTCACGCAGTCCTGCGGCCTACGCGAGCTACGAGTTCCGTGTTAGTGCAAGGCCCTTACGGGCTACGCGTCCATGTGGCCATGCGGATCGCGAAGTCCGTGACGACGCCGGAGTAGCACCCTCGACGCGGGAATACCTCACGCGGGCCGACGAGATTGGCCTACGCGGAGTCGCGGAGTTCCGTGGTTAGACGCGCACATCGATATCGCGCAAGTGCCGCCTTTGATCATGTGACGGCCTAGACAGATCTTATGATACGCTCATGACCTTGTTGGTACCGTGGGTTTTTAGTAGCTCGGCTATGCCTTCGCATTTACCCCCGCATGGGCTTTATTATGACACGTGGGACCCGTGTTCATGTGTTCCTCGTGCTTTTATATCATAGATCACGCCAGTGAGGAAGGTATTCCACGCATGATTGATGTTGTGGGCCCGAGACCCATTGTTATACTTCGAGTGATGACTGAGGGCGTGAGTCCCCGACTTGACACGATCGCTTTGTCAGAATCGTAGTTTGTTATCATACATGTCTCCCGCTTTATACGATCGCTATGATTTCATTTACGTGATGTATTTTCGCCACATACTCTGCACTGCCAGATCGACTCCTTCGCTGGCCGCGCTCATGCCGCAGTCGAGGTACACCGCCGCTGATCCTAGCTCTCGTGGTCACGCTGGGCCTGGAAGCCCGCTTTCTCCGAGGCTTATCACGTATAGTCCCCGTCGTAGTAAGTGTTTACATTCGTGGTTTGGCGGGCCCCGTCCCGCCATTGTTGTCGTATCATTTCTTAGAGGTCCAGAGTAATGCCAGGCGTGGTTTGTAAAGAAAGGATTAAACTGCTCATTTTGAAAGAGTTGTTATTATTATTTACGCCGAAGGCAAGTTTTCTAAAGATAATCATGGTACGCTTTCTTGTTATTTCATGTTGTTGTGTTATGTTCCACTGACACTGATGTTGTCTCACTAGGTGCCCGGTAGGCACTACCACGCCCGGTTCGGTCGTGACAAAAGTGGTATCGTGAGCGCGATCCTCTGAAAGTGTCTACGCATCAGATCCAAGAGTTCGATTATCGCTGTCGCGCACCACACCAATAATCGTGAGGCTATGTGGTATTTAGGATTGGTTTCTATTCTTCTCACTCGAGATCGCGGCCTTAGAGCCGTGTTGTAAGTCGACCTCCGACGATTTCTTTCCCTTACCGCTATTCCTCCGCGTAGGCAACCCGCCCAGAGGGCAAGGCACCGGCGAGTCGCGAGCAGAGTACGAGGGTTACGCGGGCACAGCCCACTATCACCTTGGGTGGTGCTTCATTCGGGAGTTCTCGCGACGCCACTAGCCCCAAAGAGAGTTTAGCACGGCGGCAGCAATTTCTATCGCGCCATGATATTTGAACCTTCGCCTCCACGACCGGGAACAGAGAATATAGATTTCAAGGAGGCGACCCTGCTGCTAGCTATAGATTTGGCTACCAGAGAGTATACCGATGTACCGCGAGTCTTGAGGACTATCTAAAAGAGGGTTGTGCAAGAGTAATTCTTCACTGGCTTGAGCATGGCCTCGTACGCTTATGCGCAGCAGTCCGAGAGGCGCAGAGATCGACGCGTTAACGGGCGACGCAGATGAGGCCGTGAGCAAAGAAGGTCCTTTGGTAACTTTCGAGGCAAGTCGCCTCACCACAGATTTGATATGCACCTCCGCCAAAGGCAGAGTGGTCTTCCACGGATATCGTGACGCTCGAGCACGCAGGAGTTGGTCGAACTCCGCATCTTCCGCTCATTGGCGATGCACGCCATCCCGGAATGTCGCCTTTAGTCGGGTACTTGTCGCACCTATGACCGCCGTGGTCCGATGTCGAAAGCGGTGTCCTTGTAGGAGGACTTAGCCTTCAGATCGATGGGTAGTCGCCACCTTCCTTAACTATGCGCCTCCTACGGGCAGTTTGATTAGAACGACTAAGGAGCGAAGCAGAGATATAGATATATCTTTAACCCTCTAGAGATCAAGATGTGTAATAAGGTGAGTATACCTTAAGTGCTATGTTCGATAGCCGTGTGTTAGTCGTGATTAGATCATGGTTGTTTAACCGAGTAAGATTTTGGGGATAGAGAAGGCGCGAGCCTTAGAGCTTTTACGTGAAAGACCTTGAGGCAGGCCATCTCGAGAAAAGGTGTAGTGTTATGTCCGACTTTATCTAAGTGCATAGTGCACGTGAGTTATGTTGGGATAGGTCCCTAGTAGTGTGGAATGAAAGGGGGTAGTTGAGCTAAGAAGACCGCCAGGTTTTCAAACGTGATTAGTGAGATTGTTCCGGATCGAGCTAGTATCACGGCTGGCCGGTCGGGTTACCACGCCATGCGTCAACCCGCGTAGGTTTGGGCGATGGGGTCGTTGTGGTGGTCCCGCCTTGTGTTAGGGTTGCGAGGGTGTTAGGCCCAAGTTTAGTTAACCAACAGACGAGTTCGTGGACGCGTCGACCAGCTGGTCGGGCCGATGGGGCAGCCCATCGCGTTCTTCGCCGACCGCTTACTCGGTGTTGAGTTATCCAAAGGTTGAAAGGTCGCGACGGTGCCTACCTTCACCTTATGTCGCATGCTGAAGCCTGTGTCGCAGGCTATTTTCGCTTTCTAAAAGTTTACCAGCAGGTTAGGAACTCAGCAGTCTCGACCGCATTCGCCTCGCCGTTGTTCGATTTCGTGGATAGTTGTGGGATTGTTGTCTCCTCGTGGAGGTAGTGTTTGATCTACCATTTCAATGTTCGGATGTCGCCCTTCGCCCGGTAGGGCGGAAGTGTAAGTTGCCGGCCGATTGGTTCGATGTTGGCAAGGCGCAGATAGTTGGTTCAGCTTGTTCCACAGATCGCGGATGGGAAGTCGTCAGAGAGGTTTTGGCACTCAGAAATCGTGCGGATAATCGGCGACGACGCCAGAGTTCGTGCCGACGGCCGGTCTTCTTGAAAGTACCACCCGGGTCGGGTGACGAGTTTTGAAAAAATGAGGAAACTTAGCCCGAGCTTGGGGCCTTTTAAGTCCATGTGAAGAATAGGCCAGTTGCCTATATGTTAGCTTTTGCCGTCCGACGAGGAGGCAGCGTCCGGCCTTTCAGATTGTGATGTTCGGGAAGTATCGAAGATCCATCCAGAGTGTTCCCGCTAACGATGACCACGCAGAGATAGTAACCCCGAAGTTTTCGATACCAAGCCGACGTAACGTGGTATGAGTTCGAGTGTACGACATCCTCCGATAGCAGCAGCCCGGCATCATTTGTTGGATCGCCGAGCAAGGCTCGCGACAAAGTGACAAAAGTGGTACCATTTGTTGGGTCGAGAAGGTTAATGCCTCGTGCAAAGTGACAAAGAGGCGCGCGAAGGAAGTATATTTTAGACTCGGGAAGTGTTTTGTGGTGATGATTAGAGGTGTTTTCCTCGTGGACTTAGATAGAAGTATGGCGCGGTGTTTCGTGGCAGGATTGTTTTCGTAAGTATAGCAGTGAAGACTATACTGGCGCGCGGTTGTCTTGAGATTTAGAAGGAACATTCGGGACGAATGTTTCTAAGGAGGGGAGAATGTTATACCCCGTATTTCCGCAGTATGTACGAGGCGACGATAAAAGTTTAAAGCCTCGAGTAGGCAAAGTGGCTTGGCCGAATTAAATTTGTTCACAACACCCGATTAGAGTCGCCGACTAAACGCTTTCACATCTTTCGTAGGGAATTTCCGCTATGTCATTTTTATTTTTTATGATTTTTCCGAGAGACGAAACATTTTGGACCAACAAGAGGGCGCCACTTGGCACCCTCTCATTGGTGGCGGTAGATTGGACGAATGGGCTATGTAAGGCACGTTTTTTGTGCCTTGGCTAAAGTCAAGGGTTGGTAGGATATTTGTGTGTAATAAATCCTAGCCCTACACTTGCCTAACACTTGGTTCAATCTTGGCCTTTGGTCACATCCTTGACCTATAAATACCCTCTCCCTTTGATGAATTCTTCATTCTTTCCACAAATCTCTACGTGTTAAAATCCCCCCCCTCTCTTGTTGTTGTTCTCGTCCCTCCCCTCGCCGAGTTCCCCTAGTGGGGTAGGCCAAGGTAGCCACCCCCTCCTGGGTGCTAGCCGGGTACCCCTAGCCTAGTTGCTTTCAGATAATACCCCCTCTCTTGGTAGAAATACTCTCAAAAGTATTGTTATAATGCCCAAATTACCTTAGCAGATACCTTGTTGTATTCTAAGGTTATACCTATACGAAAATGCCCAGAAATACTATTATACTTCCGTCAGTCACAAAATCGAAACCCTAAGGAAAATCTCCATAGTTTGTTGGAGTAGTATGTAGAAGTTGGTTAGAACTTCTAAGGGTAGTTTGGAGCGGGTCGAGCGCGGAGTCGAGCTAAACGATTGCCCAGATCGACTTTAACTAGGATAATTATGGGCTTATCGAGGTAATTATCTTGTCCTCTATTGTAATTGGAAATTACATATTGTTAGAATATATAGTTGAAGTATACTATATATAGTATCAACGTAGTTATCGCAATGTCTTTTGACTTAAGCCCGAATAATACTTACTGCAATGTCTTGCGACTTAAGCCCTAATTTAAAGAAGAATCACCGAATCAGTAATTACATAGGTCAGACATGCAGACTCAGGTAGTACCGTGGAGTAGAATTGTACCTGCTAGTGGTTAGACGATAACCCCCGTTGGCTTGGTAGCCTACTCGATAGAGAGAGATTTACGCCGCATGGGGAGGTGCCAATTTTCTCGTAGAATGTTCTACGAGGATCCAAATGTTAATAAGCGCCGTGGCCTTATAGGTCAAGTACTACGTGGCGCGATCTACTTGGCTTAAGGAGTAGCCGACTTGGAAGTACTGAGCGCTTTGCTATTAGTCGATACTGTCGCGAGGTATGCGAACCTCTTCCTATCTCTTCTAGCATGATATGTGTGAACTATGTAGTACCGTAGACGCATACGTGCTAAATGTATTTGATCGGTTTAAAACATAAAGTGTTATAACAAACTTTATGGGAAGTTGGTTATAACCTTTACGTTGGTAAGAAAATACTGTGGTTTTTAAAAGGTAATCGATTTGAACTATAATCGCGTGTTATGTGTTAATAAAGAACTTGAAGTATTTAAAAGATTTTTGAATCATTTCGAAAGTTAAGTAATACTTGATTTGTTTTGAAAACTTAAGAGTTATGCTAGCTTTATGGAAAGTTAGGTATAACGCCTTAAGAATGTTTTACGATTTTGGAAATCGAATGTGTATCGACAAACCACGCAAATGCTTATAAGAGGGAATGTTTTTAATAATTAAGTATTATTAAAACCAAGAGAAACTTCCATCCGCATGTAAGCTAAGATGAGACAAAATGATATTTCCTAGATCATGGTCGGTCAGAATAAGATTGTTATAAACAAGAATATCCTACTCACATATAAGACTTATGTTTCTCGATAGTTTAAAGGAGAATTATATTCTTAAATGAATAAGACTATGAACTACTAAACCTTTCTAAAATGAGAAACTTGAACATTGGAAATTAGGCAAACTTGATCATTGGAAAAGAATGTTGCTACTTGATTTTACAAAGAGAAGTAATTGATTTACTTTAAAAGGATAGTCACTCTATTTTATACTACTTGTATTGTGTGACATCGCTGAAGTAACGTATCTTTTAAAGAGTTAATGTATGAAGTACTTTGGGGATAAAACCCGAACTTGTTGGCATATAGTAGAAAGTACCTCGTGTGTATAACTTGATTGTGTTGGTTTTGTGATAGCCTGTAATACTTTCTTGTTGATTGATAAGTAAACATGTTAGGATGCTACGCTGTTAGTATCTTTGACGTTGTGTAAAGCGGTTTCCTTTGTTGTGCTTATGTTGCTTAACGATAAGTCGTTGTGTTAGTATTTTACATCACTCATCTCGAGATGATTCCGGTTGTCGCCTCCGACGCGGGTAGACTCAGCGGTCGATGGACCTATGATTCGAGGATACCTCACGCAGTCCTGTGGCCTGCGCGAGCTACGAGTTCCGTGTTAGTGTGCGCCCTTACGGGCATGTGGTCCATGTGGCCACGCGGATCGCGTTCGTGACGACGCCGGAGTAGCTACCGATGCGGGGAATACCTACGCGGCCGACGAGATTGGCCTACGCGGAGTCGCGGAGTTCCAGGTTAGACGCGACATTGATATCGCGCGCAAGTGGCCGCCTTTGATCATGTGACGGTCTAGACAGATCTTATGATACGCTTCATGACCTTGTTGGTACCGTGGGTTTTTAGTAGTCGCCATGCCTTCGCATTTACCCCATACAGCTTTATTATGACACGTGGGACCCGTGTTCATGCGTGTTCCTCGTGCTTTTATATCATAGATCGCCGGCAGTTGAAGAAGGTATTCCACGCATGATTGATGTTGTGGCCCGAGACCCATTGTTAAACTTGAGTGATGACTGAGGGCGCGAGTCCCCGACTGACATGATCGCTTGTTGTAGAATCGTAGTTTGGTTATCATACATGTCTCCCGCTTTATATGATCGCTATGATTTCATTTACGTGATGTATTTTCGCCACATACTCGCACTGTAATCGACTCTTCGGGGCCGCTCATGCCGCAGTCGAGGTACACCGCCGCTGATCCTAGCTCTCGTGGTCACAGCCAGCTGGAAGCTCCGCTTCCGAGGCTTATCACGTATAGTCCCCGTCGTAGTAAGTGTTTACATTCAGGTTTGGCGGGCCCCGTCCCGCCATTGTTGTCGTATCATTTCTTAGAGGTCCAGTAGTATCGCCAAGTGTGGTTTGTAAAGAAAGGATTAAACTGCTCATTTTGAAAGAGTTGTTATTATTATTTACGCCAAAGGCAAGTTTTCTAAAGATAATCATGACGCTTCTTGTTATTTCATGTTGTTGTGTTATGTTCCGCTGATTACTATGATGTTGTCTCACTAGGGTGCCCGGTAGGCACCAACACGGCCCGGTTCGGTCGTGACACATACAACTTGTGAGCAAACCTCGCTCAAAGTGGACTTTTCTAGGATATTATTGGGCTTACCGAGGTAACTAATCCTAACCCTCTTTTGAATTAGAGAATACTTACCGTAGTAGTATTAGAATAAGTATTAAATACTTAGAAGAATATCACGAATAGAATTGAATCTGTTACAAAGTAGAAGGCGGTTTAAAGAAGAATAATCAAATCAGATTACATAGATCAAGCTTTCACAAGAGACTTATATAGCTCACCTGCAGGGAAGTCGCCAACTTTCCATAGAATTGTGAACCCTCTTCTTAGAATGACCTTCGCAGTAGTCTTTGATAGATGTATGTGACTATTATAGGTCGACTCTCGCGCACATATTCAACTCAAGTGTGGTTTTCACGAGAAGGTATGTGATTCTTCCTAAAGCATGATATTTTACAATATATATATAGTAGACGCACGACATGTGTTAACTGAATAATAACTACGGCAATGTCTTTGACTTAAGCCCGAATAATACTTACGGCAATGCCTCACGCTTAAGCTCAATAATAAAGATCAAAGCATTTCAAAAGAATATCAATCAATTTTAACAAGAGAACTAATTGGTTTTTAAATGTAGCTTAAGAGTTATACTAGCTTTATGGGAAGTTAAGTATAACCACTTAAGAATGATAAAAGAAACAATTTGCCTGTGTTTATATAATGCACTTATATCAATTGTGAAAGAATAATAAGATGGTTTGATAAATAGACATGATATGATGCTATGTGGTGTCGTGGTAACGCTTTGTGTAAAAGAGTATTCTTGTCAGGCTTATGTTGTTTAACGATGTTGTTAGGTTAGTGTAACATCACTCACCTCTTGACATATTACCGGGGTTAAGCCGCTCCGCGCGGTAGACTCAGTGATCCAGGACCATGATTCGAGAATACTCACGCGGGTCCAAGGACCTATGCGGAGCTACGAGTTCCGGTTGGTGTGCGGGTTATACCTCACGCGCCTATGTGGCCATGCGGACTACGAGTCCGTGACGATGCCGAGGAGTAGCTACCCGACGCGGGTTATGTACTTACGCGCCTACGCGAGGGCCTATGCGACTACGAGTCCGTGATTAGGCTTGCGTGGTGATACTACGCAATTGGCCCCGCCGATCATTTGCACCTAAGAAAAGACTCAGCTACGCTTACCTATTGTTGCTCTTGTTTATGATGTGGCACTATGCGCGTCCCCTTGGTTGTTTCATACATACTTGCAAAACTGATTTTAAAATGATATGTTTTCATTTAAGTATTTTACGCTTCATATACTTAGTACCGTTGCATCGACCTCCTTCTGGCCGCGCTCATGCCGCAGGTGGCAAGCAGTGCTAGATCCACATTCCTAGGATCTCTACGCTGGTGTCGGCTCCATCCTTTCCGAGGCTCTACTTTGGGTATGATCTCCCGTTGTAGATAGTTTTGTACAGTGGTATGGCGGCCCCCCCGCCATAGTTGTATTTTTCCTTAGAGGTCCAGTAGTCCTGTACAAGATCGGATGTAATCGTAAACCATGTTTATATATATATGCCAAAGGCGATGTTTTCTCACTTAAATCGTGTCCTATTTTATAAATTGTTTCATGTCTTGCTTTATATTTCCGCCGACACTGATGTATGACTACTGGTGCCCCTTGCAGAGGCACTACCACGCCCCGAATGGGTCGTGACAATATTCTGCTGAAACAAGTATGAACCAACTATCTGAACCTTGCCAACATCGAACCAATCGACCGGCAACCTACACTACCGCCCCTACAAGGCATTCATAAGGCGATATCCGAATACTGATATGGTAGCTATTAAACACTCTCTCAACAGGAGACAACAATCCTCACAGCTACCCCTGAGATCCAAACACCGCCCGAGGCTAACGCGACATCGAGACTCACCGAGTTCCTAACCCCGCCTCGTAAAACTTCCGTAAAAGAAATAGCCAGAACTGGCTCCACCGTCACATAAGGTGAAAGTAGGTACCTCGCAGCCTTACAACCTTCCCCGATATAACATCTCGCATAACCTCTCACAGTACACGGCCCGATCAAAGACAAGATGGGCTGACCTCATCGGCCCGACTACTGGTCGAACGCATCCACGAACTCGTACGCTGGTTAACTAAACTTGGGCCTAACACCCTCATGACCCTACCACAAAGCGGAACCACCACAAACTGACCCCACCACAATACAGGCCGCGGGTTGACCCGCAATCGATCCGCAATCCGACCCGCTATCACGCAAAAACTCTTGTTCCCCGATCCGGAACAATCTCACTAATCAAGTTACGAAAACTTAGTGGTCTTCTTAGCTCAACTACCCTCTTTCATACCACACTACTCAGGGACTTATCACACAAACATATCTCACGTGTACTATGTACTCCGATAAAGGTCAATATAAAATAAATCTTTTACTCGAGATGGCCTTACCTCTAAGGTCTCCACGTATAACATTCTAAGGCTCACACTTTCCTTATCCCCAATCTTACCCTTTTAACTAACCATGATTTCAAATCACACTTTGCACAAATGCTATCAGAACATAACACTTAACATATACTCATCTTACATACTAATTTCTAGAGGGTTAAGGATATACCAGATTCTATCGCTTCACCCCTTTGTCGCTCTAGTCAATCCCGCCATGTCATGGGCATAGCTGGGAAGGTGATGAACTAGCCATCGATCCCGATGGTCGAAGTCTCTACATCCGCGCTACCTCTGGTCGGACAAATTCTCGCAAAATGGCCCTGCTGGCCGTAAGCATAACAAGATGTCGAAGAAGCACGACACTCCCAAAAATGACATCTACCACAACGGCCACACCGAGGTAGGGGTGGCCTCCTCTGGCTAACACCCCTTCCTCTCCGAACCACTGACTCAAGAATCGATCCGTAGACCGAGTCCTCCTACTAGGACATCTTTTCGACATGGCCCTGACGGCCGCAGGTAAAACAAGTACCAACAAAAGACGACATTCCCCGGGATGACGTCTGCCACACTGCGAACACTGAGGAAAATCAATCCGGCCGCCAAACCTACGTGCCGCGAACTAGCAACCCCGGAGCTCGACTCAACTCCTACATACCCCGAACGCCCCAAGTCTGAGAGAACCACTGCACCGGGCGGAGGCGCATAACCAATCTGGCCGAGAAGGTCCGCCAAAGTTACCAAAGGACCTCGCTGCTCGCCTCTTCTCGACGATCTCTACGCTTTCACCACGCGCATAAGCCCGCACGCAGCCATGCTCAAGCTCGATCAAGAGCTACTCTTGCACAACCCTTTCTTAGTTATTCATCAAGGCCCGCGATAAATCGATACATAAAATACTCTCGTTGCTAAATCCATAGCTAGAAACAGGTCGCTTTTGCAATCCATACCTCCCGCATCGGGTCGTGGAACCGAGGTTCAAATATCATGGCCGCAGAGGAATCGGCCGCCGTATAGACTCTGCTAGATCGCGACGCGCAGTTCCCCGAATGAAGCACCAACCTGTGTGATGATTGGGCATGTGCCTCGTAACCCTCTCGTGCATTTGCAGCCTCTCACGCTTTGCCCTTCGCCCGGGGTTTTACGCGAGGCATAACGGTGGAAAGAAATACGTTAGAGGGTCCAACTTATAACATGTGCCTCTAAGCACGATCTCGAGTGAGAAGAATGGAAACCAATCCTAAATATCCTATAACCTCGATTATTGGTGTGGTGCACAACACACCGATAATCAAGACTTACTAGATACGGTCTCAGACACTTTCCGAGGATTAACTGCTCTGATACCACTTTTGTCACGACCCGAACCCGGGCCCGTGACTAGTGCCTTACCCCGGGCACCCAAGTAGACATACATCAGAGTAATCAGCGGAATATAAAACACAACATGAAATAATGTAAAAGAGACACAGTTTATCTGAAGAAAAGTTGCCTTTCGGCATATACAAAAACATAAATCCGAACAGTTACATCCTTTTTACAAACTCGCACAACAAGATTACTCACCTCTAAGAATGATATAACAACAATGGCGATGGCCTCCGCCATACCCCAATGTAAGTACCTACAACGATGGGGACTATACCAAAGATAAGCCTCCAAGAAATGGAGCTTCCCAAAACGCTGAATCGTGATCCTAAGAAATGGATCAACGATCGGGTGTACTTCTACCGCGCAGATGAACGCAGCCCCCGAAGGAGGTCGATAACAGTACCAAGTATGTGAATCGAAAATACCGTAAATGAAATCATAGTAGTCTATATAAAGCAGAGACATGTATGATAACCAAACTACAGCTTCACAATATAAGCCATGTCAAGTCGTGACTCACGCCTCAAAGTCATCACTCAAATATAACTATGGGTCTCACGCCAACAACATCAATCATGTCCGTGGAATACCTTCCTCACCGCCGCATCTATGATATAAAAGCACCAAGGATACATGAACACCGTGTCCCACTGTGTCATAATAAAACCGCACGGTAAGTACGAAGGCATAGCCGACTACTAAAACCTACAGCACTAACAAGGTCATAAATCGTATCACGAGGTCCGCTCTGACCGCCACATGATCGGCCGCCACGCCCGCAGATCTAATGTGCGCGTTCAGTCCTCGAACTTCCACCCGCGATAGGCCACTACATAGCCCGCATGAGGTATTCCCGCATCGAGGGTAGCTAATCCGCAACGCCCCGACTCGCATCGCATGGCCACATGACCGCATGACCACAAAGGCCGCGACACTAACTCCGAACTCGTAGCTCCGCATAGGTCCCCGACCCGCATGAGGTAGTCTCGAATCATGGTCCTGCATCGCCGAGCTATACCGCGTCGGAGGCGCAACCCCGGATCAAGTCAAGGTGAGTGATATAATACTAACATAACAGCTTATGGTTAAACTGTCACGACCCATTCCGGGGCCCGTGACTGGTGCCTTACCGGGGCACCCAAGTAGTCATACATCAGAGTAATCAGCGGAAATATAAAACAAGACATGAAACAGTTTATAAAATAAGACACTTTATGTGAGAAAACATCGCTTTCGATATATATATATGAACATGGTTTAGCGCTACATCCGATATCGCATAAATACATGACTATGCACTTAAGGAAATATACAACTATGGCGACAGGCCCCGCCATACCGATCTGCACAAAACTATCTACAACAGGAGATCATACCCAAAAGTAGAGCCTCCGAAAAGATGGAGCTCCCGACACCAACGTAGATCCTAAGGATGTGGATCTAGCACTGCCTCTTACTCGCAGATGAACGCAGCCCAAGGAGGTCGCATAACAGTACTAAGTATATGAAATCAGAAATACTTAAATGAAAACATATCATGTTAAAATCAGTTTGCAAGTATGTAAGAAACAACTGAAACCGCATAGTGCCACATCACAAACAAGAGCAACAATAGGTAAATCAGAATGCTTTTTCTAGTCGCGAATGATCGGGCAGGCCACCGCCGTAGTATCACCATGCAAGCCTAATCTCGACTCCGTAGTCCGCATAGGCCACTCATAGGCCCGCATAGGGTACATAACCCCGCATCGAGGGTAGCTACTCGCATCGCCCCGACTCGTAGTCCGCATGGCCACATGCACCGCATGAGGTATAACCCCGCATCACTAACCCGAACTCGTAGCTCCGCATAGGTCCCCGACCCGCATGAGGTATTCTCGAATCATGGTCCTGCATCACTCGAGTCTACCCCGTGACGGAGCAGCTTAACCCCTGCATATGTCAAGAGGTGAGTGATAGTACACTAACATAACAACTTATCTTTAAACAACATAAGCATAACAAGAATACTTTATACAAACGTTATGACACTAACACACATAACATCATATCATGTCTACTTATCAAACCATCTTATTATTCTTTCTACAATTTAATATAAGTCCGTTATAAACACATAGGCAAATTGTTTCTTTTATCATTCTTAAGTGGTTATACTTAACTTCCCATAAAGCTAGTATAACTCTTAACTTCGCTTTAAAACCAATTAGTTCTCTTCTTAAAAATGATTCAAGATTCTTTTGAAATGCTTTCGATCTTTATTATTCGTGCTTAAGCGCGAGGCATTGCCGTAAGTATTATTCAAAGCTTAAGCGTGAGGCATTGCCGTAGTTATTATTCGCTTAACACATGTACGCTCACCGTACTACATATATTGTAAAATATCATGCTTTAGGAAGAATCACATACCTTCTCAAAAACCACCGCCAAGTTGAATATGTCGCGCGCAGAATCACTATAATAGTCGACACGCCTATCAACGTCTGCACTACTTTGTAAACATTCTAAACAGAGGGTTCTATATCCTACGGAAAAATTGGGCAGACTTCCTACCCGAGCTACTCAAGTTCATCGTGAAAATAGTCCTATGTAAGTACAATTTGATATTTCTTCTTTAAACCCTTCTATCGTGATAATTCAATTCTATTCTCGTGATATTCTTCTAAGTATTTAATACTTATTCTTATACTACTACAGTATGTATTCTCTAATTCAAAAGAGGGTTAGGATTAGTTACCTCGGTAAGCCCAATAATATCCTAGATAAAGTCGCGCCTGAGCAAGGTTTAGCTCCTAAGTTGTACGCCCCGGTAGCTCCAAGAAACCTTTAGAAGTTCTTCACAACTTCTACTAAGGACTAAGGGATTTGGGCTAGGGTATTTTGGGCATTATAACAATACAAGAAGGAAACTTTTCTACCAAGGGGTAGATTTTGGCTAGGCTCGGGAGGCCTACCAACTTTACTCAGTGGGAAGGTGTTTGGACGAAATGGCTTAAAGGAAGAGGAGAGGATTTTTCAAGACTTGGAAGTAATTTGTGGATGAAGAACTCTTCATCTAAGGGGTATTTATAGGTCAAGTGGCCAACCAATGGCCAAGATGATGCCAAGTGCAAGGCAAGTGTAGGTGAAGATTTAGGCAAGTGTCCATTCTATCTACTACACAAATATCCTACCAACTCGACTGTGCAAAGGCACAAAAACGTGCCAACCTTGTCCAATTCGGCCCAATGGACGATTTCAAGTCCACCAATCGAGGGTTCCAAGTGTCGCCTCCCGTTGGTCCAAAATGTTTCGCCTCTAAAAATCCGCAAAATTAGAAATGGCATAGTCGAATTTACCCTACGAAAGCCGTGGAAACGCTTCGCCTAAAAACTATTCGCTTTGTGAGTTGTGCCAAAAAAACGCTTTGTGCCTAAACTTTAAGGCTAGACTTTGTACGTATTCCTTACGCATATACTGGAAATACGGTATAACATTCTCCCTCTTAGAAACATTCGTCCGAATGTTCCTTCCCAAGACGCTTAACGATAAGATTCTTCATAACTTAAATAGCTTGCAAATGCCACACACGCCACAAAACAACACTTAGGCATAAACGATAATGAAGATTTACAAGTAGGAAAGTGAATTACCCGGAGGTGTGGGAATAGGTGAGTATACTTCGCCTCATGTCCTCCTCGCCTTCCCACGCCATCTCCTCCCGAGCTCGCTCCGCCACAAGACTTTGACGAAGCCATGTCCTTCGTCCGCAGACGCCTAACCCGACGATCGACTATCGCTATGGAATCTCTCATACGATAACCCCACACCGACATCGCACCGGTGTACTTAGATGGATCCCCGATACATCTCCTCAACATAGATACGTGAAAAACCGGATGCACCGCTTCCAGACGGACGCAGATTCAACTCATAGTAACCTTGCCTACCTCGCGACAATCAAATGGCCCAATGTACTTGGCCGAAGTTTCCTTCTTCCCGAATCTCATCACACCCTTCATGGGTGACACCTTCAGAAAACCCAATCATCAATCGCGAACTCCGATGCCGACGACGATGATCTGCATACTTCGCCGACTGAGCCGCCATTAATAGCCGCTCTGATAAGCTTCACCTTATCCATCGCACGCACCAAATCCGTCCCACTAGCCGCACTCGCCCACATCGAACCAACCTATAGGCGATCCGCACTTCCTCCCATACAAGGCCTCATAAGGCGCCATCCGAATCTGAGTGGTAGCTATTATTGTACGCGAACTCAACTAGAGGCAAATGATCCTCCCAGCTACCCTCGGTTGATAACACAGCTCGCAGATATCCTCAATAGTCCGATAAGCGCCGCCGCCCGTCTGCTCCGGATGGAATGCGCATCGCTCACCGCCCCTAAACCTTCTCGAAAGACCTCTAAGTTAGCCGTAAACCGGGCTCTGTCGATATGATCGAAATGGATCATGCATCGACGATCTCTGATGTAAAGTCCGCATAATCCTCACCAAAAGTCGCCCCGACGGAAGAAAGGGATGATTTTGTCACCGTCGACGATAACCCAAATAGAATCATGTCTCCTCCGAGTGCGAGGTAATCCCGATGAAGTCCATGTTGATCACCTCCCACTTCCAAGTCGGATCTCTATCGTCAGAATAAAACCACCGTGCCTCCGTGCTCTACCTTCACCGCCGACAACACGCACCGAGCTACGAACTCGCAACGCCCTCTTCAAGCCATCCCACCAATACACGATCTAAGGTCGCGGGTACATCTTGGTCGACTCGACGGATAGAGTAACGCTACGCAGTGCTTCCCAAGAACTCCGCCGGAAGTCCTCAAACATCCGAACACACAACCGCCTCAAACCTTAGCACCCCATCGTGCTACTCGTGGACCTTGCCTCCCTGAGAGTCAGATCACGATATCGAATCAAAGCCGATCCTCGAATCGCCGCTCTTCACCTCGACGATGGAAGACTCGCAACCTCACGAACTCTAACCCCACCGCTATCGTAATCAATCAAACGGACACCAAGGCTCGCTAACCGATGCAAATCACGAACCATGCCCTCCTCTCTAGCCGCACATCCGATAGGCTCCCATCGACCTACGACTAAGAGCATCCGCCACAACATCGCCTTCCCGTGGTACAGATATCAACATCGTAATCCTTAAGCAACTCTAACCACCGCCTCTCGCTGTAGTTCACTCCCTCTGGCCGAAGATATACCGAGGCTCTGTGGTCCAGAAAATATCCACGTGAACCCCATACAAATAGTTCCTCCAGATCTTCAAAGCGTGAATCACACCGCCAACTCCAAATCATGGGGGGTAGTTCCTCGTGTTTCTTCAATTGCCGACGATATGCTATATCCCCGCCATGCCGCATCAACACACATCCCAACCCGATGTCCGACGCATCACAATACACGACATAACCATCCGACCTCCGAAGAGTAAGAACGGGGCGGCCGCGCTTCTCTTTCAAAGAATCGAAACCTCGCCACAAGCATCACCATCAAACTTGGTCGCTTTCGAGTCACCCTAGTAAACGGTGCGTAGATAAGCAAACTTCTCCACGAACCGAGATAATATCCTGCAAGGCCCGTAAAATCGCGAACCTCTGCCGGAGTAGTAGGTTCAGGCCAAGTCCTCGATCGCCGATTCGCCGTATTCACTGAATGCCATCACTCGGCTAATATGCCTAAGAAACGCCATCAAGTCAACCAAAACTCACATTTGGAAAACTTGGCGCATAATCGCTGGTCCCGAGAATCACAAGATACCTCAAATGTTCCGCATGCTCCCGCTCCGAGCGAGAATAAACCAAGATATCATCAATGAACACTATCACAAATGTGTCCAAAATGGTTTGAACACTTGCTCATCAAATCCATGAATACCACGAGCATCGTCAACCCAAAAGACATGACCTCAACTCATAATGCCCGCACGGTCCCGAATGCGTCCTAGGACATCCACCTCTCGACTACACTGATGATAGCCCGACCAGAATCAATCTTGGAGAAGCATTCGCACTTCGCAATCGGTCGAACAAATCATCAATCACGGAAGGGTATTCGTTTAATGGTCACCTTGTTCACCGCCAGATCAACACACGCGCAGCTGCCCCGCCCTTCTTCTTCACGAACACACGGCCTCCTGTGAGAAACACTAGGCCCGATGAAGCCCTTCTCCAAAGAAATCCCTAAGCCGATCATTCAACTCTCTCAACTCGGCGGTGTCATTCTCAGATGGCGAATGAAAATAGCCGAGTGTCCGCAATATGTCAATACAAACTCAATCTCCTCTCGTGAGGGATACCCGAGGTCGCCCGAAACACGCCTGGGAACTTCTTCGACCACCGAATCGACGGAAAATCTGGTACCGCAGCCTTCAGATCAAACACCAACGAGATGGTAGATATACCCTTCTCGCACCATCTTTCCTAGCCTCGAGGTAGGAAATAAACCTACCCTACGATACCGCTCTCCTCCCACTCAACAACCGGCCTCGTGAAACCGAACTGCATTACTTTCTCTCAGCTTCATTGGCGTAGCAAGAAGCTAGCCAATCCATCCCCATGATCACGCCGGTCAATCATCTCCAACTCTATCAAGTCGCCAGGTCCGACGATCAGAATGGTCACAGACAAGCTCTATATACCCGCCGAGCTACCACCGATCACCAATCCGCGTAGCTACTCGAAAGGGTCTATGGACTCGTGCTCTATCCCTATCCTACTAGCAACAAGCGGAGATACATAGACGAGTAGAACCCGATCTATCAAGGCATAAACATCAAACCCAGAACCGATAAGGTACCGCGACGACATCGTGAGGCCTCCCGATCTTGTTTACCGACAAAGCATAAATGCGTTCGAGGACCGCTAGAATCGAGACCCGCCACGACTCCGCCGCGACCGGGTCCACGAGTACCTTGCCTCCGTGGCGAGTACCGTCGGGATGAAGAAGACCCGGCGAAAGAACTCCGTAGTCGACTTACCATCAAGATCGCCTTGGTCTGACAAGCCGTGATAGTGACCCGCCGCCACAATCAAACAAGCTCCCGTAGCACCACAACTCCCGGCCGGATTCGCCGACGGCCACACCGGCGGGGTGGTCCCGACGCCGCATTCTGCCGCTCGACGCTCAAGTCTCGGGCCCCGGTTCGCCGAATATCTCGGCCGTGGCCGAGGACGGTGCAGAGTGCTCAGCCGGGCCGTGGTGCACCCAGATCGCCGCCGAGGCCGCCACCACGATAGCTACCAAAAGACCTCGCCGCCCCGGTCTTCTTCTCGCTGCCACAACCCGCCGATCTCTACGCTCACATCCAAGAGCACGAGCTCGCATGCGGTAATGTCCATACCCGAAGAGAAACACCCGCATATGACTCGCCATATAATCATCTAGCCAGTGGACGTAGCGGTGCACCCTATCCTCCATATCTCGCTACTAACGCTGGGACATATCGAGCCAATGAATCAAACTCGACATTGTACTCCGACAACAAGGCCCTCTCTCGCCAGCAGAAAAATCTATCACCCGCGCCTCCTCATCCGCGAGGCAAGAAGTGAGTGAGGAAAGCCTCCGAGAACTCATCCCAAGTAGCCGGGACGCGCTTTCCCCGATAACTCCCACGATCAAACCAATCGATCGCGGTATCACGCAGCCTATGTGAACCAAAGATCACTGACCGGTCTCCGACGCCCGATCACTCGTAATCCTCTCAGAGCCGACGGATGAACTCGCGATCATCCTCCCGCCACCAGTAAAACTCAAGGCTACAACTCGTGAAGTCTCGTAGCCTCAAACTCTCGCCTCGTGAACCACGGTATGATCGGGCTGGACTGAACCGCCAGATCCACTGCCTCATGTTCGCCACGATCCCGCCGTCAGGCCATCTCTCAGACTCTAACTCCTCCGCCCAGCCGTGGGACGAGGTGTGGTACTGTGGTCTCGCGCGGCCGGGCGTCGTAGAACTCGCCGCTCGGTATAGACTGGCTCGAGCCCTCGTGACTCTGTGTGTCCCATCGCGCCTCCTCGCTTCCTGCCCTTCTGGCTCCGCCGCCTTTACGTGAAGGCATAATCATTACGTAAAAGGAATACGTTAGAAGGGTCCAACTTTAACACGCCTCTAAAGCACGATCTCGTGAGTGAGAAGAATGAAAACCAATCCTAAATATCCTATAGCCTCTCGACATGGTGTGGTGCACAACACACCGATAATCAAGACTTACTAGATACGGTTCAGACACTTTCCGAGGATTAGCCGCTCGATACCACTTTTGTCACGACCATTCCGGCTCGTGGATCGTGCCTTACCGGCACCCAAGTAGTCATACATCGTAGTAATCACGGAAATATAAAACAAGACATGAAACGCTTTATAAAATAAGACATACGCTTTATGTGAGAAAACATCGCTTTCTAAGATATATATATGAACATGGTTTAGCTACATCCGATACTGCATAAATAACATGACTACGCACTTAAGGAAATATACAACTATGGGGGACAGGGCCCGCCATACCTCGATCAGTACAAAACTATCTACAACAGTGAGATCATACCCAAAAGTAGAGCCTCCTAAAAGATGGAGCTCCCGACACCAACGTAGAGATCCTAAGGATGTGGATCTAGCACTGCCGCCCTTACCGCGATGAACGCAGCTCAAGGAGGTCGATAACAGTACTAAGTATATGAAATCAGAAATACTTAAATGAAAACATATCATGTTAAAATCGCTTTGCAAGTATGTATGAAACAACCAAGGAAACCGCATAAGTGCCACATCACAAACAAGAGCAACAATAGGTAAATCAGAACATGTCTTTTCTAGGTCGCGAATGATCGAGCAGACCAATTGCCCGTAGTATCACCATGCAAGCCTAATCTCGACTCGTAGTCCGCATAAAGCCACTCTCATAGGCCCGCATAGGGTACATAACCCCGCATCGAGGGTAGCTACTCGCATCGCCCCGACTCGTAGTCCGCATGGCCACATAGACCGCATGAGGTATAACCCCGCATCACTAACCTCGAACTCGTAGCCCGCATAGGTCCTCGACCCGCATGAGGTATTCTCGAATCACGGTCCTGCATCACCGAAGTCTACCCCGCACGGAGGCACTTAACCCCTGAATATGTCAAGAGGCGAGTGATAGTACACTAACATAACAAATTTTATCTTTAAACAACATAAGCATAACAAGAATACTTTATACAAACGTTACAAGACACTAACACACATAGCATCATATCATGTCTACTTATCAAACCATCTTATTATTCTTTTCACAATTTAATATAAGTCTGTTATAAACACATAGGCAAACTGCTTCTTTTATCATTCTTAAGTGGTTATACTTAACTTCCCATAAAGCTAGTATAACTCTTAAGCTTCGCTTTAAAACCAATTAGTTCTCTTCAAGTAAAAATGATTCAAGATTCTTTTGAAATGCTTTCGTGATCTTTATTATTCAGCTTAAGCCAGGCATTGCCGTAAGTATTATTCAAAGCTTTAAGCGAGGCATTGCCGTAGTTATTATTCGCTTAACACATGTACGCCTACCCGATTTACATATATATTAAAATATCATGCTTTAGGAAGAATCACATACCTTCTCAAATAAAACCACCGCCAAGTGAATATGTCGCACGCAGAGAATCACTCTATAATAGTCGACACGCCTATCAACGCATGCACTACTTTGTAAACGATTCTAAACAGAGGGTTCTATATCCTACGGAAAATTGGCAAGACTTCCTACCCGGTGAGCTACTCAAGTCTATCAGGAAAACAAATTCTATGTAAGTACAATTTGATATTTCTTCTTTAAACCCTTCTACTGTGATAATAACAATTCTATTCTGTGATATTCTTCTAAGTATTTAATACTTATTCTTATACTACTACAAAGATGTATTCTCTAATTCAAAAGAGGGTTAGGATTAGTTACCTCGGTAAGCCCAATAATATCCTAGATAAAGTCGCACTGAGCAAGGTTTAGCTCCTAAGTCAGTACGCCCAGAGTCTAAGAAACCTTAGAAGTTCTTCACAACTTCTACTAAGGACTAAGGGATTTGGGCTAGGGTATTTTGGGCATTATAACAATACAAGAAGGCAACTTTTCTACCAAGGAGGGGGTAGATTTTGGCTAGGCTAGAGGCCTCGCCAACTTTACTCGTGGAAAGGTGTTTGGACGAAATGGCTTAAAGGAAGAGGAGAGGATTTTTCAAGACTTGGAAGTAATTTTGTGGATGAAGAACTCTTCATCTAAGGGGGGTATTTATAGGTCAAGAAGTGGCCAACCAATGGCCAAGATGATGCCAAGTGCAAGGCAAGTGTAGGGTGAAGATTTAGGCAAGTGTCCATTCTATCTACTACACACAAATATCCTACCAACTCCTTGATTTACAAAGGCACAAAAACGTACAACCTTGTCCAATCTGCACAATGGACGATTTCAAGTCCACCAATTGGAGGTGCCAAGTGTCGCCTCCCGCTGGTCCAAAATGTTTCGCCTCTCTAAAAATCCGCAAAATTAGAAATGGCATAGCCGAATTTACCCTACGAAAGTCGTGGAAACGTTTCGTCGGAAAACTATTCGTTTTGTGAGTTGTGCCCAAAAAAAATGTTTTGTGCCTAAACTTTAAGGCTAGACTTTTGTACGTATTCCTTTACGTACATACTTTGGAAATACGGGGTATAACATAAACAACATAAGCACAATCAAGGGAAACCCCCTTACACAACATTACAAGACACTAACTCACGTAGCATTCTAACATGTTTATTTATCGAACCAACAAGAAAGTATTACAAGGCTATCACAAACCAACATAGTCAAGTTATTCACACAAGGCACTTCCTACTTTATGTCAACAAGTTCGGGTTTTTATCCCCAAAGAACTTCATACATTAATTCTTTAAAAGATCCGTTTCTTTCACAAAAGTCACACAATACCCGTAGTATAAAAATAAAGTGACTATCTTTTTAAGTAAACCAAAACACTTCCCTTTGTAAAATCAAGTAACAACATTATTTTCCAAACGTTCAAGTTTGCCTAATTTCAAATGCTCAAGTTTCTCATTTTCGAAAGGTTTCGTGGTTCATAGTCTTAATCACTTAAGAATATAATTCTCTTTTAAACAATTTGAGAAACATATGCCTTATATGTGAGTAGGTTATTCTTGTTCATAATCAATCTTATTAAAGTAGCCATGATCTAGGAAATGTAATATCATTTTGTCTCATCTTAGCTTCTATGCAGATGGAGGTTTCTACTGGTTTTAATAATACTTAATTAGTCAATACATTTCCCTTTATTAGCGCTGCTGTGGTTTGTTCGATACTTATTCTGATTTCCGAAATCAGTAAAACATTATTCCTTTTAAAAACCAAGTACTCATTACTCACGAATGAGGTTTCACACTTTTTAACAAAATTCATATTAATTGATTAAGTCAAGTCTCTTATCTTTTAAGATCAAGTCTCTTAACTTCTAAAATCAATAAACCATTTTTTTTATCTCTCTTAAGTCATTATACCTAACTTCCCATAAAGCTAGTATAACTCTTAAGCTTTTAAAACTTTTAAAACCAAGTGTTACTCTTCTTTCAAAAGGTTTCTTAACTCTTTTGAAATACTTCGATTCTTATTAATTAGACTCAAGTCAAAAGACATCGCAAAGAAACCATGTTCGCTAACACACGACGCCTACCGTACTATATATATTCTTTTAAAATATCATGCTCAAGAGGATAGGAAGAATCACATACCTCGCGACGATTTATCGACTATTAGCAAATAGCATCAGTAATCCCGCTAGCCTTTTCCACCATTCGAGTAGAATACGCCACTGCAGATTTCAAACTATAACGGTTATACAAGTCTATCAATGTCTAGACTACTCGTAGAATAAATCTAGATACATGATTCTACGGAAAATTGTAAGATTTCACCCAAACTTCACAAGTTCATCAGAATACACCCTATGTAAGTACAGATTCAATTCTCTTCTTATATACCTTTCTTGTATATAACTTATACTTAATTCTTATACTTCAACAAGATGTAAACTCTAATTACAAAAGGGACAAGATATTTACCTCGATAAGCCCAAAATTATCCAAGATTAAATGTCGATCCCGAGCAACGCTTAGCTCCTACTGGCGCTCCAACCGCTCCAAACAACCCTTAGAAGTTCTACGCAACTTACTTAACACTTCAACCGACTATGAAGGTTTTCCTTAGGGTTTCGTTTTTGGATCAAGAGAATATAAGGTAGTATTTCCTGCTCTACGATAGAGGTAACTTTGGAATACTACAAGGTATAAGGCTAAGGTATTTTGGAATAGTAACAATACTTGAAGAATACTTTCTACCAAGGGGGTATTTCACGAGAACAACACTCAAGAGAGGGGGTACTTTCGGCTAGAACCACTAGGAAGGTAGGGTACCTCGGCCAAGGGCCTCTCAAAGGGAGGGGAGCTCTTGGACGAGAGCAACAAGGAGGAGGATTTCAAGACTTAGAAAACATTTGTGGATGAATAAGTCTTCAACAAGGGGGTATTTATAGGAGATCAATGGCCAAGATCAAGCCATGGGGGCAAGTGGAGGGTCAAGATTTGCCCAAGTGCACCCTAACCCTACTCCACAAATCCCTCACAAACATTGACCCAAGTTTTAGGCCTCAAAACATGGCCAAGAACGTGCACCATTCGGCCACTTGACCGCCCACTAGAGGGTGACAAGTGTCGCCCTCTCGTTGGTCCAAAATATTTCATCTCTCGGAAAAATCCGCAAAAAATATAAATGACATAGCCGTAATTTCCCTTCGCAAGTTTTGTAAAACTTTTCGTCGAAAAACGATTCTTTTCGGTAGTTGTGAACAAAATTTTCGTCCCTAATGCCAACTTAAGACTTAAACTTTGTACGTACGCCCTCACGTACATACTCTGGAAATACGGGGTATAACAGTGGGTCGGGTTGAGGCCATATCGCGAGTCAACCCGCAGCCCGGAATGTGGTGGGATCAGTTTGAGGTGGTCCCGCTAGATGATAGGGTCACGAGGGTGTTAGGCCCAAGTTTAGGTAACCATCGCATTTGTGTGGATGCGTCGACAGTAGTGTGGCCGGGGTCAGCCCATCTTGTCTTTTAGTCGATTGTTTACTCGGCGGAGGTTATGCGAGATGTTGTATATCGGGAAGGTTGTAAGGCTGCACGGTTCCTACTTTTATTTTATGGCGTGTGGAGCCGCTTATGGCTATTTCTTTTCTGGTTTTACAGAGGGTTAGGAACTCAGTGAGTCTCAGATGTGCATTCACCCTGGGCCGACGACGAACAACGATTTTACCCGCATATTCGAGGACAAAGTTACGGGCCTGTTTTGATTTCGTGGTAGTGAGGATTATTTTGCCTCTTGTTGAGTGAGTATTATATAGCTACCATTTTAGTATTCACGGTGCCTTATGGCCTTGTATGGCGAAGTGTAGGATGCCGATTGATTCGAGGTTGGCAAGGTTAAGATAGTTGGTCCCTACTTGATTCAGCAGGATGTGGGTGGAAGCTTATCCGTAAGAGGTTTCTAGCAAATGAGTCAACAGTCGTGAAATCGGCGCCGACACTTGGAGTTCAGCCGACTGGTCTTCATGTACCACCCGAAGGGTGTGACGAGATTTGGAAAACAGGGAAACTTAGCCCGAGGTACTTTGGGCATTTTCGATCGCTTGTAAAATAGGCCAGTTGCTATAAGTTAGCATCGCCGTCCGACTTAGGAGACAAGACGCTCGGTCTCCTGTGCTCTAGGTTTCAAAGAGTATCTGAGATCCATCCAGTGTTCCTGCTCGTTAATGATGACCAAGTTAGAGATAGTAACCCCGAGATTTTGGAAATCAAGCAATGATGTAAATGTGGTAAGTATATGAGGAAGAGTTCGAGTGTAATGAGGAGTGGTACGAGTAGAAAGAGAGAAGATGAAGTGTCATTTTTATAAGTATAGATGTGAAGAAAGTATCTTTTGGACCATGGGTGGAGATATTAGTATTGTTATACACTTTAGGGATGATTCTTCGGTGGCTTGGATATGAGTTTTTTACAGATGTATTATGGCCATGTGTGGCATAATTGGTTTCGTAAGTATAGTAGTGAAGACTATACCGCATACGTTGGAGATTTAGAAGGAACATTCGACGAATGTTTCTAAGGGAAGAATGTTACACCCGTAGTTCCAGCAGTATGTATATGAGGACGACGCATTTAGAATCGGCTAAAAATTGGAAAGGAAGAAAGACGTGATTTTTCACTAAAAGTTTCCTGATTTTGTGAGAAAAATGTTCGTTAATGGGAATTGGATTCCCAGAATTGGTATTCGGACTTTTTGGAATATTTGAGAATTATGGAATTTTATTTTCGGAATTGGTCACGTGGGGCCCACGGGAGGAATTTACAGTTTGCGGGGCCCATTTTATTTTTGGATATTTTTCGGAAGTCAGAATATTTTGGACGAGTAGGGGGGCGACACGTGTCACCCCTCGAGGCCATGTGGCGATTGTCAGCGGTGTTGATGCGGTTTGAGCGACAAGTGGCTTGCCACTTGTCTCATTGTTATGGTGGACAAATGGTTGGCCAACTACCCACACACATGTACCCCATCCTCACCATACACTTGCTTTAATCCTAGCCATTGATTTTCCTATAAATACCCCCTTAGTTGAAGACTATTCTTCATCCCACACTTAAACTTTCCAAGGCAAAACACTCTCCCTTTCAGAGTTGTTTCTCGCCCAACCCCACTTTGTAGAAATACTTCAAGTATTGTAGTATAAATCCCAAATACCTTAGCCTAAATTCCTAGTAGTATTCCAATTATTTCAATACTAGAGTCTAAAATACTACTTTACTTCATTAGTCGCAAAGTGAAACCTCAGAAAATCTTCATAGTTGGTTGAAGTGTTAAGAGAAGTTGTTTAGAAACTTCTAAGGGTTGCTTGGAGCGGGTTGGAGTGTAAGGAACTGGAGCTAAACGTTGCTCAGGATCGACTTATAATCTTGGATAATTTTGGGCTTGTCGAGGTAATTATCTTTATCCCTCTATTGTTATTGGAAATTACATGTTGTAGTAGTTAATATTTGAGTATAAGATATATTGGAAGAATCAGTATAAAGAATTGAACTGTATTTACATTGAAAGATACGAGACTTGTAGTATTATTGTGAGTAGAATTGTACACGCCCGTTAGGACGTGTAACCCCGGGATTGTTGGTTTGCAGCGTGCCTCATCGGCGAGGAGTTTTATGTGGTCATGGGAGGCGCCGAATTTTCCGTAGAATAAGGAACCTTGTACTTGGAAATATTCTACGAAGAGATCGAGAGGTTGATAGACGTTTTGTGGCCTTTATAGGTGGAAGTACTACGAGTAGCGTATTCTACTGCGGTGGAAAAGGCTAGCGCGTTGTAGTACTTGGAGCATTTTGCTAATTGTCGATAATCGCCGCGAGGTATGTGAACCTCTTCCTATCTTTTCTAGCATGATATGTCAGAACTATGTAGATGGACGCATACATGTGTTAAATGAATTTTGTTGATTTAAAACATAAAGTGTTATAACGGCTTTATGGGAAGTTTGTTATAACAACTTTATGTGGGCAAAGAAATGGTTTGTGGTTTTTAAAAGATAAAAGACTTGATGTGAAATAATAAGGACTTGGGTTGTGTTAAAAAGTTGTGAAACCGCTTTAATGAGAAATGGGTAATTGGGTTTTAAAAGGAATAATGTTATATTGATTTTTAAATGAGAACAAGTATCGAATAAACCATCATAGCGTTAATAAAGGAAAATGTATTGACTAAGTAATTATTATTAAAACCAAGAGAAACCTCCATCCGCATGTAAGCTAAGATAAGACAAAATTGTATTACATTTTCTAGATCATGGCTGCTTTAATAAAATTGATATAAACAAGGATAACCTACTCATACATAAGGCATATGTTACTCAAATTGTTTTAAAAGAGAATTATGTTATTAAGTGATTAAAGACTATGAACTACGAAACCTTTCGAAAATAAGAGACTTGAGTATTTGAAATTAGGCAAACTTGAACTTTTGGAAAAGAATGTTGTTACTTGTCTTTAAAAAGGGAAATTATTTTGGTTTACTTAAAATAATAGTTACTCGCTTTGGATACTACGTTGGTATCAGTGACTTCGTGTGAAAGAATGGATATTTGTAAGAGAATCAAGTATGGTAATTTGCTTGTGCTTGCTTGTGATAGCCTTGTTGTGTAAAATTTGTATTCCTATGCTACCGCCTCTCATGGAGGCCAGATATTGTTATTGTTGTTACATGGACATGTCGCACCATGAAGAATGCAGTACGGCCACGCGCAGGTTGATTACCCGATATATTGTTATTGTTGGCATGGACACGTTCGCACCGATGAAGAATTCTCGCATGGGCCACGCGCGTGGTTGATCATTTGATAATCGTTATCGCATCCTAGACATGTCTACACCGATGGAGAATTCCGGCACGTGGCCATGACGCGCATGATTGATATTGTGGCGAGACCTCGTTATATTTGAGTGATGACTTGGCGGCGAGTCCTCGCTTGACATGACTATTTTTATGTCGTGAACTGTAGTTTGGTTATCATACATGTCTCCTATTTTATTTAGACTGTTATGATTTCGTTTACGATTTTCGCCACATACTGCACTACAGATCGACTCTCCTTCGGGCCGCTCATGCCGCAGTAGAGGTACATCGGTTGTTGATCTTCGCTCTAGGATCACAGCCAGCAGATTGGAAGCTCCGCTTTCTCCGAGGCTTATCTTTTGGCATGTATCCCGAGTTTGTAAGTTTTTGTACATTCGTGGTATGGCGGGCCCCGTCCCGTCATAGTTGTTGTAAAATCTTAGAGGTCTGTAGATCACAAGCGTGGTTTGTAAAGGATCAGAATCGTTTGTATGTATATAGATGGCGTGACCGCTTTGGTTAGTCTGCTTTCTTATGTCAGATCTTGTTTCCTGTTTAAGTTTTTATTTTCGCTGATTTTCTCTGATGTAGTATCACTAGGGTGCCCGGGGTAAGGCACCAGTCGCGGGCCCGAGGTCGGGTCGTGACAATAGGTTGCCTAGATTGTGAAAATTTGAAGTTACTTGATTTCAAGCTTTGAAATGAGTTTTCTAAAAGTGTAGTAACTTACTTTGAAAAATACACACCTTGATACTACTGTGTTAGTATCTTGGGGTTTTACATAGAAAGGAGTATTTTGAAAAGAATGTACGTACGTAGTACTTTGGCTTGTTTAATTGAGAATTATTCTATGTGTGCCTTGATAAGTACTTTGGCTTGTTTAATCGAGAATTATTCTACGTGTGCCTTGATAAGTACTTTGGCTTGTTTAATTGAGAATTTCCAATGTGTCGTGATAGCATTTGAGTACAAGTATTATGTTTATTACGCTTGCGACTTTCTGGAGGTCTCCGCCTTGTTGTAAGTTTACTCGACGCATCGCACGGTGAGTGGGATTCCACCTGCATGCTTCCATTATTTGTGTTACCCCACGGTCATGCTTATACGATGGGATTCCGGCACGCGACCACGAGGATACTCCGACACGCTTATACGACGCGATTCCGGCATGTGACCGGAGCGGTTTGATTCCCTGATTTGTTTATATTACCCCATGGTCATGCGCTTATACGATGGGATTCCGGCACGCGACCACAGGATACCCGACACGCTTATACGATGCGGATTCCGGCACGTGACCGTGAGCGGTTTGATTCTGATTTGTTTGTATTACCCATGGTCATGCTTATACGACGGGATTCCGGCACGCGACCACGAGGATACTCCGAACATGCTTATACGATGGGATTCGGCACGTGACCGAGCGGTTTGATTCGATTTGTTTCAGATACCCTCGTCATGCTTATACGATGGGGATTCCGGGCATGCAACCACGAGGATATTGTTATATCATGGATCCGGCAGAGAAAGGATTCCACGCATGGTTGATATTATGGCGTGAGACCCATAGTTATATTCGAGTAGTGACTTTGAGGCACGCCCCCGACTTGATATGATCGCTATGTATCAGGTATCGTAGGTTGGCTATCATACATGTCTCCCGCTTTGTTTAGACGTTATGATCTCATTATAGTACTTATCGCTTCACCTACTTCGTACATTCTTCGCATCGACCTCCTGGGCCGCGCTCATGCCGCAGTTTAGGTACGCTGCTGGTGATCTCAGCGCAGGACCCGCCGTAGTTTTGGATAGCTCCTCTCGCGAGTTTATCTTTTGGTATAGTTCCTTCAAGATGCTTTTGTACGGCATGGGTACTGGGGCCTTGTCCCGCCATATTTCAAGAAACTCTGAGGTCCGTATTCATACGTGGATCGACTCATGTACGCAGTTGTGTCTTTTGATTATGTACATTATACGGCAGCCTGTTTGCTTGCCTCGCACGCACGCTGGTTTTAAAAAAATGGCGTGTATTTAATTTCCGCAGCTTACTTGTGTTGGGTAGGGGTGCCCGTAGGCACCACCACGCCCGGTTCGGGGTGACAAAGTATAACGCTCGTGGTTTACCCCGCATTTATACTCAGGAGGTGTATAACGTCTTGGGGGTTTACCCCGCATTTATACTCAGGAGGTGTATAACGTCTTGGGGGTTTACCCCGCATTTATACTCATAACACTAGCACCAATGGCTATCATAAACAACATATGCAAGTTAAGATAATCTTTGACTCTCAACATCATAAAATGAATAAACCATCATTTTAACAAACCAAGACAATTACATGCCTTCTTTTTCAACAAATCAAGACAATACCATTTATGCGAGCCGAAGTACTATCAAGGCACAAAACAGAATAACTATCATTTAAGCAAGCCAAAGTACTATCAAGGCACTAACACACATTGCATTACTAAGGATTAAAGTCCATTACGACAATGTACGTGAGCCGTACATTCACTTTATGAACTAAATTTCCATTTTAGGAAAGCCCAAGTACTACATGTATCGCTAGGAAGTAGGATCCAATACATATATCATTTTGAAACCATCATTTAGAAAATCGAGACACTTATCGTACCAAGTATCCTTCTAAGACATGGTTTTGGCAAATCAAGGCACTAAACCTCACATGTTACTTTAAAACATCTTGAACATCAAAGTGCCACATATCATGTATTATATTAAGGACTTAGTCATGGACATTCTCGCACGATTTCCTTAAAACATTTTAAACCATCCCTTGACTTTCCACTAAAACTTGTTATAACAAACTTCTCATAAAGTCGTTATAACCACTTCATTTTTAGACAACTAACACACCATTACCTCTTTCCTTTTTATAAAAACCAAGGCATTATCATTCCGCTTAAGGGAATTGAACCCAAAGTACTTTGTACATCTATTCTTTATAAAAGAATCGTTTCATGAAATATTAGGGCGTTGGACCCAAAAGTACTTTCACCATTAAAACCAAGTTACTTACTTTTTTAAACTCAAGTAACTTATACTTTTAAGACCAAGTAACTTATGCCTTCAAATCAAGTCACTTACTTTCTTTAAATCAAGTAACATATACTTTTCAAATCGAGTTACTACACATTTTCGAAATTCAAGTCCCAAATACTTTCGAAAATCAAGCCTCATGTACTTACAAAATTAATACTTTAATGAGCCGTGAATAGGTTATTCTCGTTTATAACGATCTTTTTAAATCAGCCATGATCTAGAAAATGTAATATAATTTTGTCTTATCTTAGTTTCTATGCAGATGGAGAATTCTACTCATTTCAATATAATTGATTGTCGATACATTTTCATTAACGCTGCAATGGCTTGTTTGATACCTATTCTCATTAGTGTAGTAATTTACCAAGGTCAACTCGACTCTAATACTTCCTAACGACTCTTACCAACATCCCCCATAAGACTTGGTAAGAACTTAGGAATATTCTAGACATGCCTTTAGCATAAAATTAATAACATGAATACTTCCTATACAAGGCAAGTATACTTCAAGAAAACAAGTCAAGTATACTCTAAATAACAAGGCAAGTATACTTCAAGGAAACAAGTCAAGTATACTCCAAATAACAAGACAAGTATACTTCAAGGAAACAAGTCAAGTATACTCCAAATAACAAGGCAAGTATACTTCAAGGATAGTCATGTCGATAGAAGGAAGAAGTTCACATACCTCATGACGACTAACCCATACGACAAGTAGCAAAATGCTCCGAAGTACTTCAACCTCATCGGCTATTCCTTAAGCCAAGTAGACTATGCTACACGTAGTACTTCAACCTATAATGACGATAGCACTTCTATCAATATCATAGTTACTTAGTATAAGACTTATACCAAATAATGCCCTCTAATTCTACCGAAATTCGGGCAGCACTTCCTTTGTTCTACGTACTTTTCCACCTTTTCCAAGTCCCGTATTCATCAACCAAAATGTCACATTTAACACACAGCCAACTCAGCTAATCAAAGGGGATTACACGCCCAACAGGACGTGTAAAGTTCTGCCCCATAACCATACCAAAACAGCCCCTAAAACAGTCCACAATTAACTATAACGAGGGTGGAATGTGAGGCCTTTCAACGCCTTTCCACACCCTTATTCCTTCGGGGTTTTCATTAGCAATCTACTACATTAAACATGAAATATAGGGGCTGATTTTCCAGCATACAACACGTCTAAAACAGTCCCTAAAACTGCACAACAACGCCTCACAGTTTCATGCAGTTTTTCCGGCCAACTACTACAACCAAAGTCCTCTTTATAACTCCTTATTATCCAATTCGTATTTCAAAATTTATATACAAACAACATCAACTTGTAACAACCATATTCCCTTCATTTTAACACGCGATTAGTGACGTTAAACAACAACAATAACCAACGAAACCAAGGGCACAAACTTGTCTCAAATCGGCCAACAACATATCTACCTCATACACATCTTATTTTCAATTTCTTCCTTAACATGAATTCATATATACATTATAAAAATAAGTAATATCCAATTACTTTAATTTTAGAGGAAATATTACCTCATTTTTGTGCCCAAAAACGTCCCGGGCAGAATGCTCAACAATGGCCCGTAGTTTTCGTTTCGCTCCACTTATTCAAGATCCAATCACATATATGTATCCCCTACAACCTTAGGAGAAACTTCCCTTCACATTCCATCACCAAAAAGTCGACGGAACCCCTAGGGTTTCACCATCTATTCTCGGCCTAGTGTAGCGTTTTTGCTCACTGTTTTTCCAGCTGAACTTGTGACGTCCATAACTCTTTACTCCGATGTCCGATCGACGAACGGTTTGTTTCTTTGGAAACTAGACTCGACGAACTTCATTTTAAGATTTTGAAACACCTAAAACCTCCTCGTATACCAGGAGATATACCTCTCCAAAGATGGCTGAAATCTGCCAACCTTGGCCGAGAGCATAAGAGAAGAAGGAAAGAGATGGAATATTTCTAAGTGTTGTGCAAATGAAGTCTTGCAAGCCTCTATGTGTATATAATATGTCTAAGTGTGGATGCTCAAGTGTATGGACAATGTGTAGCAAGACAAGTGGAGTGGGACCCACCTCCACTTGTCTCCAAAATATCTTCCAAGACCAAGTCAAATAGTCAAAGGGGTGTGTCACGTGTCACCCTCTCATTGGTCTAAAATATTTTCATCCTCCAAAATATCCATAATTGGTCAAAATATTGTGGAACCCACAAAACCGTAAAAATTTCCCGTGGCCCCACGTGACCAAATCCGAATTTAAAAATCCATAATTCTAATATATTCCAAAAGTCTCAAATACCAAATTTGAGAACCGAATTCCAATTAATAAACCTTTTCCTTTACAAATTCCCGAGATTTTTCCTTAAGAAAAGTAATCATTCTTTCCTTCCGAAATTCAAATCTCAATTTCCTTCGTACGTTCTCATATCATTGCCTTGGAAATACTGTGTGTAAAATCGGCAACCTCTCGAATCTGAGCTCCACTATCATGCTCCCGTAGCTGCCGGGAAATATAGGTTGTTACCTTATCGTGTTGCATCCGCACCTAACCCAGCCAAACACTCAAAGTGTTACCATAATAACCTAACCCTCTAGTCCTCAGCCTCGTGAGGGGTTAGAATCAGTCGTAGTCAGCTTATCTTCCAATAACTGGAAGCCTGTCTCATACTTCCGAAATATTCGGGGATATAATCTCAATTATGATTCTTGTTTCCATTTCTCTGTCGCAACCAAACTTGGTCACTATACTTAGATTCGATTCCTTTGCTTGTCTCATGGCTAAGACTCCCTGCCAATCACAAGTTAGGGAGAGATTTCCTTAATCTCGTCAAGTAGTAATCCTATTATTCTTTTCCAACACATAAAGTTTATAGTCAGGTGTTCAATCTCAATTCATGGTATTACATAATCCAATGGCTTGCCAAGAGTTCTTATCATTCGATTGTCTACTCGTCTTACCTTTATTTTTCATTTCAAGTTGCCCTGGGGTCTCTTACCTCCCCGTATATATACTGGTCCGCCACATGTGCTTGCCACCTTTCGCGAGGTGTTCCTAATCGCCATCATTTTCTAATGGTCTTTACACTAGTCCGTAATTATGCCTGGGAAACCTTCATAATCAGAATTGTATTCTCCTTATTATTCGGTCATAACCCTTCATCATACTAATTACTAACCTAAAATATTTCTACCGCCTCCCGGTCATACATTTCCATTTATGCTTATTACGATTTATACCCTTAAGACACATCCTCGACCATTTCTAACGTTCACACGACCCGAACCCTCAAAGTGATCGTGCCTTACCCGGCACCTAAGTAGACATACATCGAGTAACCAATAATATAAAAACAAGACATGAAACAATTATGAAATGAGAAAGCTTTATCCAAGAAAAGATTGCCTTTCTGCATATATATACATCAAAAGTGAATAGTTACATCCCAACATTACAACAGACTACTGCACTTCTAGGAATGTAAACAACTATGGCGACAGGCCCCTCCATACCCCGAATGTACAAAATATCTACAACACAGGAGAGCTGCACTAAAAGTCGAGCCTCGATAAATGGCTCGACACTGCAGTAAGGATCCTAAGAACGAGGATCTACCACCGCTTTCTTACTCGCAGATGAACGCAGCTCGGGCGAGGTCAGCATAACAGTACCAAGTATGTGAAATCAGAAAGTACTTAAATGAAATCATGTCATTTTAAAACCACTTTACAAATAAAACCAATTCAACCGCATAATGCCACAAAGATAGACAAGAGCAAAAATAGATATAATGTAATCGTCTTTTCTAGGCCGCTAATGATCGGCAAGGCCAATCGCCATAGTATCATTATGCGCCTAATCTCGAACTCCCGCACCGCATAGGTCACACACCGCATGAGGTATTCTTGCATCGGAAGCTAACCCGCAGATCCTCCCGACTTCGAGTCCGTATACCATGGACCGCATAGGCCATATAGACCGCATCGCGTAATACACCCGGAGTGATCAATCCGAACTCCCGCAGCCTGCATAGGTCACATGCACCGCATGAGGTATTCCTTGCATCGAGGGCAAGTCCTCGCATCATAACAAGTCGCGGGGTATGTGATATAATAGCAAGATAACGCTTATCGTTTAACAACGTAAGCACAACAAGAATAACCCCTTACCCAAACATCACAAGACACTAACACACATAGCATCATAACATGTTTACTTATCAAACCATCTTACTACACTTTCCAGAGATCAATACAAGACTTTCATAAACCAATAAGTAAACCGTTCCTTTTATCTTTCTTAAGTCGTTATACCTAACTTCCCATAAAGCTAGTATAACTCTTAAGCTTTTAAAATCAAGTATTACTTTTCTTTCAAAAATGATTCATAACTCTTTTGAAATACTTCAAGATTCTTATTATTTAAAACTCAAGTCAAAAGACATCAGAGTAAAACCAATTTTAGTTAACACACGTACGTCTACCGTACTATATATATATATATATATAAAATATCATGCTCAAGAGGATAGGAAGAATCACATACCTCCTCGGCGAAATCCACCTGCCAAGTCGAATATGTCGCAGAGTATCAACCTATAATAGTCAAATACGCCTATCAACGCCTAGACTACTCAGAATATTCTAAGTAGAAGGTCCTTTATTCTACTAAAATTGGGCAAGCATTTTCCTATCCACAACTACAGTCATCGTAAATACAAATCTATGTAATTACAGCTCAATTCTCTTCTTTAATATCCTTCTATACGATGTATTTACGCTCAATTCTCTTCTTTAATATCCTTCTATAACTTATACTCAATTCTAAACTACTATTATAAGTAATCTCCAATTACAATAGAAGGACACGATTATTACCTCGATAAGCCCAAAATTATCCAAGGTATAAGTCGATCCTGAGCAACGTTTAGCTCCTATTCAACGCTCCAATCCGCTCCAAGAAACCCTTAAGTTTCTAAACAACTTACTTAATACTTCAACCAACTATGAAGATCTCCTAGGTTTCGCTTTTGTGAGTAATGGATATAAAATAGTATTTCCGGGCTTTTAGTATAGAGGTAACTTTGGAATACTACAAGGTATTTGGCTAAGGTATTTTGAATAGTAACAATACTTGGAGAATATTTTCTACCAAGGGGGTTTTCAACTAAACTACTAGGAAGTGGAGGAGGACTTGGACGAGAACTACTAAGAGGGGGGAGGGATTTTGAGACTTGGAAAATATTTAGTGGATGAAGAAGTCTTGCAACTTAGGGGGGTATTTGTTATACCCCGTATTTCCCGAGTATGTACGTAAGGACGTACGTAGAAAATTCGAATTTGAGGATTAGGCTTGGCCGAAATTTATTTGTTCACAACACCCTGCTAGAGTCGTTTCGACGAAACGCTTTCACACTTTCGTAGGGAATTTCCTACTATGTCATTTATAATTTTTATGAATTTTCCGAGAGACGAACATTTTGGACCAACGGAGGGTGACATGTGTCACCTCACATCGCCTTGAGTGGCTGTAATGGTGGACTAAAAAGAGAGCTTTAGTTGGTAGGATATTTTGTGCAAGTTGTGTGGTAGATGGATAAGGTACACATGGTGGAAATCTAGCCCTACACTTGCTATACACTTGGATGCATCTTGGCCATTGGTTGGCCTTTGCTTGACCTATAAATACCCCACCCTTTGGAAGACTTCTTCATCCAAAAATCTTCCTAAGTCTTGAAGTTCTCTTCCTCCATCCCTTGTGTTTTTCGTCCACCACACCCCCCTCCGTCTTTGAGAGCCCTTGGCCGAGAGACACCCCCCCTCCCCTTTGTGGTGTTTTGCCGAGGTACCCCCAGCCTAGTTGCTTTCGTGATAATACCCCCTTTGTGGTGTAGAAATACTCTCCTAGTATTGTTATAATGTCCAAATACCTTGGCCCAAATACCTTGTAGTATTCCCAAGGTTACACGATACAAGCCTGTAAAATACCGTTATACTTTCCTCACTACTAAAACGAAACCCTAAGGAAATCTTCACCCGTTGTTGAAGTTGTAAGTAGAAGTTGGTTAGAACTTCTAAGGGTAGTTGGAGCGGGTTGGAGCGCACGGAGTCGAGCTAAACCTTGCTCGTGAGCGACTTTAAACTAGGATAATTTTGGGCTTATCGAGGTAAATATCTTGTCCCTCTATTGTAATTGGAAATTACATACTGTTGAATATATAGTTGAAGTATACTATATAAAGAACTGAACGTAGTAGTCGGCAATGTCTTTTGACTTAAGCCCGAATAATACTTACGAATGTCTCATGACTTAAGCCCAATTTAAATAAGAGAATCGAATCAGACAAGAGACTTGTAAGTAGTACCGCGAGTAGAATTGTACTGCTAGGGTTAGATGTATAACCCCTTGGTTGGCTTGATAGCCTACTGATAGAGAGAGATTAACGCCATGTGGGAGGCCGCCAAATTTTCTGAGAAATATGGAACTTGTGTCTAAGATATTAATAGCGCTGTGGCCTCTATAGGTCAGAGTACTACGTGTGAAGTGATCTGCTTGACCGAGAGTGTAGCCGACTTTGAGGTACTGAGCGTTTTGCTTTTGTCGATAATCGCCGCGAGGTATGCGAACCTCTTCCTATCTCTTCTAGCATGATATGTGTGAACTATGTAGTACGGTGACGCATACGTGCTAATTGTTTTGATTGGTTTAAAACATAAAGTGTTATAACGGCTTTATGGGAAGTCGGTCATAATAGCTTTACGTGGATAAGCAAATACCTTGTGGTTTTTAAAAGGTAATCGATTTGAATAATAACCGACTTGATATGTGTTAATAAAGAACTTGAAGTATTTCAAAAGATTTATGAATCGCTTTGAAAGAATGAGTATTACTTGGTTTTGAAAGCTTAAGAGTTATACTAGCTTTTGGGAAGTTAGGTATAACGGCTTAAGAATGTTTTACCGATGTTAGAAGTTAAGAGACTTGATCTTATAAGATAAGAGACTTAACTTATTTGTTTTAATGTGGATGTTGTGTGAAACCTCATTCGTGAGTAATGAGTACTTGGTTTTATTTAAGGATAATGTTTTACCGATTCTAAATCGTAATGTGTATCGACAGCACCACCGCAGCGTTAATAAAGGAAAATGTATTGAATAATGATGTATCGTATTAAAACCGCAGAGAACCTCCATCCGCATAGAAACTAAGATGAGACAAAATGATATTACATTTCCTAGATCATGGTCGCTAATAAGATTGATTATAAACAAGAATAACCTACTCACATATAAGACATATGTTTCTCAAAACGCTTAAAGGAGAATTATGTTTTAAAGGATTAAAACTATGAACTACGAAACCTTTTCTAAAATGAGAAACTTGAGCATTTGTAATTAGGCAAACCGGAACTTTAGGAAAAGAACGCTGGTACTGAGTTTAAAAAGAAAGTGTTCTGTTTACTTAATAATGGAATCACTCTAGTTTTATACTACGGTATCGTGACATTTATAAAATGAATGTATCTCTTTAAAAGGATTTACCGTATGTAGTACTTTGGGGTTAAAAACCCGACTTTGGCATGAAATGAAAGTACTTTGAGTTGTGTGAAACTTGCCTATGCTTGTTGTGAAACTTGCCTATGCTTGTTGTGAAACTTGCCTATGCTTGTTGTTGTGAAACTTGACCATGTTACGGTGATAGCCTTGTTGTGCAAGTATCGTGTTCACTTGACGACCGTTCATCCGAATGTATCTCACTTGATTACCGGCTCACCCGAATGTATTTCACTTGACACGGCTCACCCGAATGTATTTCACTGACGACCGGTTCATCCGGAATGTATTTCACTTGATTACCGGTCCACCCGGAATGTATTTCACTTGATTACCGTCCATCCGGAATGTATTTCACTTGACTACCGTTCATTCCGAATGTATTCCACTCGACTTGGCATGATCGCTTTATGTCAGGAATCGTAGTTTGGTTATCATACATGTCTCTCGCTATATAGACTATTATGATTTCGCCATGATTTTACGCTTCACATACTTGGTACTCAGATCGACTTCGGGGCCGCTCATGCCGCAGTAAAGGTACATCGATCGCCGATCCCCGCTATAGGATCACATTCGCCAGTTGGGAAGCTCCGCTTCTCCGAGGCTTATCTTTTGCATGTGTTCCCGAGTTGTAGGTTCTTGTACATTCGTGGTATGGGCGCCCCGCCCCGCCATAGTTGTCGTAAATCTTAGAGGTCTCAGAGAACTCAAGTGTGGTTTGTAAAAGGACAACTGC
This sequence comes from Przewalskia tangutica, assembly GCA_029844215.1. Taxonomy (NCBI): domain Eukaryota; kingdom Viridiplantae; phylum Streptophyta; class Magnoliopsida; order Solanales; family Solanaceae; genus Przewalskia; species Przewalskia tangutica. The sequence goes on along the minus strand of CM056737.1, from coordinate 40,818,599 downwards.
TCGTATTTATGTATATATACGATGAAGGCAAATCGCTTGCTGGCTCGCTTATTTATCTTGTCTCTTAATTCATGTTCATGTTTTTATTTCCGCGATTTTCTCCGATGTTGTATCACTAGGTGCCCGGTAGGCACTCGCCACGCCCGGTTCGGTCGTGACAAAAGTGGTATCGAGCGCTTAGTCTCTGAAAGTGTCTACGCACCGTGTCTAGTAGTAGTCTGATTATCGCACTGTTGTGCACCACATCTATAATCGTGAGGCTATAGGACATTTAGGATTGGTTTCATTCTTCTCATTCGAGATCGTGCCTTAGAGCCAGGTGATAAGTTGGACCCTCCGATGTATTTCATTTTACCGCTATGCTCCGCGTAAGTGCAACCTGCACTCAGACGGCAAGGCAGCGGAGCCGCTAGTGGGATACAGAGGAGTACGAGGCGCAGCCCTGGCCAAGACTGAGACAAGCTTCCGACGGCTGGTTTCGTGACGCCGCCAAAGACCAAAGAGAGTTTAGAGCCGCAGCAGCGGGTCTGCCGAGACTACAAGACTGAGCCTCCACCCCACACCGAGCAGATGAGACGGGTACGCGAGATGGCCCGCCATCGCCGTGGTCGTGGCGATATGAGGATCGGCCGACGCAGCAGCCCAAATTTCCGTGAGCACCCGTAGTTCACCCCGAGCGCATGGGCCAGGCTACGTGACTTTCTCGAGTCAGAGCCCGCCGTTGTTCTATGGATCGAGAGCCGAGGACGACCTCGTGAGTTTATCCGACAGCACACGGATCATGAGAGTGATCGAGCCTCGTGGGCGTAGTCGGTGGTATTAGGTTCGCATCACCGCGTGATACCGCAGCTTGATCGTTTGATTCGCGAGTTGTCCCGGAAGAGCATGCACCTCCACCGTATGGGACGAGTTCTCGCGGCTTTTCTTGCACATTTCTTGCCCCCACGTATTTGCGAGGGCTCGCCGGCAGATTTTTGACGCTGAGGCGACGGCGCGACGGTTAGAGAGTACAATGTGGAGTTCGACTCATTAGCTCGGTATGTCCCCGCAGAGTAGCCGATATGGAGGACAGAGTACACCGCCACGCCACCGGCCGGATGAGTACTGCGAGGCTTGTTCGTAGCCCTTCACCGCATGGACATTGCCCGCACGCAGCTCATGCACCAGACGCGAGGCACGGAGAGATCGACGGAACGACCGAGGTCGCAGAAGAGGCCAGGACGGGCAGGTCCTTTGGTAACTTTCGCGGACCGCCGCCAAAGAAGAGCTAGTTATGTACCTCCACCAAGACAGAGTGGTCCCCACAGCCGGACGCTCAGGTATTCGAGCCGGTCGAGCTCCGTGGCTTCGTTCACGTGATATACGGGTTCTAGCCAACAGATTCACGCCCCTCGCAGCACGATGTGGCAAACATCATCCCGGAATGTCGCTTTTATCGTGCTTGCTTCACCGCGCCGCTGGCCATGTGACAAGAGATCGTGCTTATAGGAGAGGTACCGCAGCTGGGCGCAGCCTTACGGATCAAGCGTGTTCATCGCTTTCTACGCATGCTACTGGCAGGCGCATTTACGACAGAGTGGAGCGGTAGCTTGTGTATATCCTTAACCCTCTGAGGCTTGTATGTTTTGATGTTATGTTAATGTGTTAGGTGTTATGTTCGATAGCTTTGTGCTAAAATGTGATTTAGGAACCGTTGGGGAAAAAAAAAGGGTAAGCTCAAAGTAGGAATGATTAACCTTAGAATATTACAATGAGACCTTAGATGTAAGGCCGCTTGGGTACAAGATTTTGCGAGTGATCCTTGTCGAGTGCATTTTACGCCAGAAAGTATTGTGTGATAAGTCCTGGTGGATAAATGAAAGTGGTATCTTTCATGATGTGATTTAGCAAGATTGTCCGTGTCGGCGAGCAAGAGTCGGGCGCGATGGGACGGGTTGGGCTATGTTGCGCCAACCCGCACTGCTTCGGCGGGTCACCGGTGGTCCCGCCAGTGGTAGGGTCACGAGGTGCTAGGCCCAAGTTTTGGTAACCATCGTATGAGTTCGTGGATATGTTCGACCGTAATAGACGGGCGCCGGAACGGCCTTGGGAAGAGTACGTGTGTTCTGTTTGGGGCCATGTGTGGCAGTGGAAACTTGTTGAAGAACTTCATCTTTTTCCGCTCGAGAAGGAACATTCGGACGAATGTTTCTGGCGAGGAGAATGTTATACCGTATTTCTAGTATGCACGTATGACGCACGAGAAAATTCGAATTTGAGGATTAGGCTTGGCCAAATTTATTTGTTCACAACACCCGTTAGAGTCGTTGACTAAACGCTTTCACGCCTTTCGTAGGGAATTTCCGCCATGTCATTTATAATTTTTATGAATTTTCCGAGAGATTTAAACATTTTGGACCAACGGAGGGTGACATGTCACCCTCACATCGCCTCGAGTGGCGGTAATGGTGGACGAAAAAGAGAGCTTTAGTTGGTAGGATATTTTGTGCAAGTTGCGTGGTAGATGGATAAGGTACACACGGTGGAAATCTAGCCCTACACTTGCTATACACTTGATGCATCTTGGCCATTGGTTGGCCTTTGCTTGACCTATAAATACCCCACCCTTTGGAAGACTTCTTCATCCAAAAATCTTCCTAAGTCTTCAAGTTCTCTTCCTCCTCCCTCGTAGTTCTGGCCCACCACACCCCCTCCTCTTTGAGAGCCCTCGCCGAGAGCCACCCTCCCCTTTGTGGTGTTTTGCCGTGAGGTACCCCCTAGCCTAGTTGCTGTGATAATACCCCCTTTGTGGTGTAGAAATACTCTCCTAGTATTGTTATAATGTCCAAATACCTTGGCCCAAATACCTTGTAGTATTCCCAAGGTTACACGTATACAAGCCCAGAAAATACCGTTATACTTTCCTCACTACCAAAACGAAACCCTAAGGAAATCTTCACCCGTTGAAGTTGTAAGTAGAAGTTGGTTAGAACTTCTAAGGGTAGTCGAGCGGTCGAGCGCACGGAGTCGAGCTAACCCTTGCTCAGGAGCGACTTTAAACTAGGATAATTTTGGGCTTATCGAGGTAAATATCTTGTCCCTCTATTGTAATTGGAAATTACATATTGTTGAATATATAGTTGAAGTATACTATATAAAGAACTGAACGTAGTAGTCGGCAATGTCTTTGACTTAAGCCCGAATAATACTTACGCAATGTCTTCGCGACTTAAGCCCAATTTAAATAAGAGAATCGAATCAGACATACGAGACTTGTGTAGTAGTACCGTGAGTAGAATTGTACCGTTAGGGTTAGATGTATAACCCCTCACGGTTGGCTTGATAGCCTACTCGATAGAGAGAGATTAACGCCACATGCGGTGAGCCAAATTTTCTGTAGAAATATGGAACTTGTGTCTAAGATATTAATAGGCGCTTTGTGGCCTCTATAGGTTGTAGTACTACGTGTGGAGTGATCTGCTTGACTGAGAGTGTAGCCGACGGTTTGAGGTACTTGGAGCGCTTTGCTTTTGTCGATAATCGTCGCGAGGTATGCGAACCTCTTCCTATCTCTTCTAGCATGATATGTGTGAACTATGTAGTACGGTAGACGTACATGTGCTAATTGTTTTTGATTGGTTTAAAACATAAAGTGTTATAACGGCTTTATGGGAAGTCGGTCATAATAGCTTTATGTGGATAAGCAAATACCTTGTGGTTTTTAAAAGGTAACTGATTTGAATAATAACTGACTTGATATGTGTTAATAAAGAACTTGAAGTATTTCAAAAGATTTATGAATCGTTTTGAAAGAATGAGTATTACTTGGGTTTTGAAAGCTTAAGAGTTATACTAGCTTTTTGGGAAGTTAGGTATAACGGCTTAAGAATGTTTTACCGATGTTAGAAGTTAAGAGACTTGATCTTATAAGATAAGAGACTTAACTTATTTGTTTTAATGTGGATGTTTGTGAAACCTCATTCGTGAGTAATGAGTACTTGGTTTTATTTGGGGATAATGTTTTACCGATTCGAAATCGAATGTGTATCACGCACCACCGCAAATGCGTTAATAAAGGAAAATGTATTGAATAATGATGTATCGTATTAAAACCAAGAGAAACCTCCATCCGCATAGAAACTAAGATGAGACAAAATGATATTACATTTCCTAGATCATGGTCGCTTAATAAGATTGATTATAAACAAGAATAACCTACTCACATATAAGACATATGTTTCTCAAAACGCTTAAAGGAGAATTATGTTTTAAAGGATTAAAACTATGAACTACGAAACCTTTTCTAAAATGAGAAACTTGAGCATTTGTAATTAGGCAAACCTAACTTTAGGAAAAGAACGTTGGTACTGAGTTTAAAAAGAAAGTGTTCGCTTACTTAATAACGTGAATCACTCTAGTTTTATACTACGTATCGTGACATTTATAAAATGAATGTATCTCTTTAAAAGGATTTACCGTGATGTAGTACTTTGGGGTTAAAACCCTGACTTTGGCATGAAATGAAAGTACTTTGAGTCAGGTGAAACTTGCCTATGCTTGTTGTTGTGAAACTTGCCTATGCTTGTTGTTGTGAAACTTGACCATGTTACGTGATAGCCTTGTTGTGCAAGTACCGTGTTCACTTGACGCACCGTTCATCCGGGAATGTATCTCACTTGATTACCGGTTCACCCGGGAATGTATTTCACTTGATTACCGGTTCACCCGGGAATGTATTTCACTTGACGACCGGTTCATCCGGGAATGTATTTCACTTGATTACCGGTCCACCCGGGAATGTATTTCACTTGATTACCGGTCCATCCGGGAATGTATTTCACTTGACTACCGGTTCATTCCGGGAATGTATTCCACTCGACTTGGCATGACTGCTTTTATGTTGTGAACTGTAGTTTGGTTATCATACATGTCTCCTGCTTATATAGACTATTATGATTTCGCCATGATTTTACGCTTTCACATACTTGGTACTGTTGCATGACCTCCTTCGGGCCGCGTCATGCCGCAGTAAAGGTACATCGATCCGCCGATCCTCGCCATAGGATCACATCTGGAAGCTCCGCTTCTCCGAGGCTTATCTTTTGGTATGTGTTCTCGAGTTGTAGGTTCTTGTACATTCTGTGGTATGGCGGCCCTGTCCGTCATAGTTGTCGTAAATCTTAGAGGTCTCAGAGAACTGTTGCAAGGTGGTTTGTAAAAAGGACAACTGTCGTATTTATGTATATATATGAAGGCAAATCGCTTGGCCTGCTTATTTATCTTGTCTCTTAATTCATGTTCATGTTTTTATTTCCGCTGATTTTCTCTCGATGTTGTATCACTAGGGTGCCCGGTAAGGCACTATCGCCCGGTTCGGGTCGTGATGATTTATAGGACCTTCAAAGGCCAAGATTCAAGCAAGTGGAGGTGAAGATTTGGACACGTGTTGAGTGGGTCCCACTTATCCATCTACTCCACAAATATCTAGCAAAACATTGACCAAATGTTTAAGGCCTTTAAAAGGCAAAAACGTGCCAACAATTCCTCACTAAAGCGCCCACTGGGTGACACATGTCTCCCTCTCGTTGGTCCAAAATATTTTATCTCTCGGAAAAATCCGTAAAAATTTTAAATGTCGAAACCGTAATTTTTCCTTCGCAAGGTTTGGATTATTTTCCGTTAGAAGTTCATAATTTCGCCCTTTGCCTAATTAAGGCTTAAACTTTTGTACGTACGCCCTCACGTACATACCCTGGAAATACGGGGTATAACATTCTCCCCTCCTTAGAAACATTCGTCCCGAATGTTCCTTCTCACAAAGATAACGATATAGTTCCTCATATTTAAACAATTTGCAAATGCCACACATGGCCACAATACGACACTTAAGTACATATGATAATTGAAATCAACAAGTAGGAAAGTGAGTTACCTGGAGGTGTGGGGAATAGGTGAGGATACTTCTGCCTCATGTCCTCCTCTGCTTCCTGTTATACCCCGTATTTCCAGAGTATGTACGTGAGGACGTACGTACAAAAGTTTAGCCTTAGTTAGGCACTTTGGACGAAATGTTTGTGCACAACTCACTAAAAGAATCGTTTTTCGACGAAACGTTTTACAAATCTTGCGAAGGGAAAATTCCGGCTATGTCATTTATTATTTTTATGATTTTTACGAGAGATGAAATATTTTGGACCAACGGGAGGGTGACACTTGTCACCCTCAATGGACGGCAAAATGGGCAACTTGGACGATTTTTTTTGTGGCTTTTCTTTAGTCAAGGTTAGGTAGGATATTTGTGGAGTAGATGGATAAGGTGTACTTGCCCAAATCTCCACCCTACACTTGCATAGCACTTGGCTTCATCTTGGCCATTGGTTGGCCTTTGGCCTATAAATACTCCCTAACTCAAGGTTTTCTTCATCCATAAATCAATTCTCCAAGTCTTGAAAATTCTCCTCTCTTTGTAGTATTCTCGCCCAAGAGCCCTCCCACTCTCGAGAAGGCCCTCGCCGAATACCCCTCGTAGAAGTTGCCTTCTAATATAGTTACTATACCAAAATACCCTAGCCCAAATCCCTTATAGTATTTAAGTAGAAGTTGTTAGAAACTTCTAAGGGTTTCTTGGAGCTATCGGAGCGTGCAATTAGGAGCTAAACCTCGCTCAGGATCGACGTTTATACTTGGATAATTTTGGGCTTATCGAGGTAAATACTATTGTCCTTCTATTGTAATTGGATATTACATATAAGAATAGTTAAGACTTGAGTATAAGATATGAAGAATATTAAAGAATAGAATTGAACTGTTATCACGGGTAGAAGGGTATAAATGAAGAATAATTGAATCAGATTTACTTAGATTGTTTTCACATGAGACTTGAGTAGCTCGACGTAGGGAAGTGCTGCCCAATTTTCCGTAATAGAACCCCCGCTTAGAAGCGTTCACATAATAGTCTAGACGTTGATAGGCGATTTGACTATTATAAAGTCGATTCTCTGCGCACGACATATTCGACTTGGCAGGTGGATTTCGCCGAGAAGGTATGTGATTCTTCCTATACTCTTGAGCATGATATTTTAAGAATATATATATAGTACGGTAGACGTACGTGTGTTAACTGAACGTAGTTTTACGGCAATGTCTTTTGACTTAAGCCTGAATAATAAGAATCTTGAAGTATTTCAAAAGAATTATGAATCATTCTTAAAAGAAGAGTAATACTGGATTTTTTTTAAACAGAAAGCTTAAGAGTTATACTAGCTTTATGGGAAGTTAGGTATAACGACTTAAGAAAGATAAAAGGAACGGTTTTACTTATTTGTTTATGAAAATCTTGTATTGACTTCTGCAAATTGTAGTAAGATGGATTGATAAGTAAACATGTTATGATACTACGTGTGTTAGTGTCTTGTGACGTTATTCTTGTTTTACGTTGTTAAACGCGTTAAGACCGTTATCGTTATTATATCACATACCCTTTGACTTGTTATACCGAGGGCTTGCACCCTTGATGCGGTCTATACGGCTATGCGGTGCAATGTGACTATGCGAGTGCGGAGTTCCAGGATTGATCATTCCGGTGTTTTAGCCCGACGCGGGATGCCCTATGCGGTGCCGCGACTATGCGGTCTATTGAGACTATGTCGATGCGGGATTCGCGAGGGTACCGGGTTAGCTACCCCAATGCGGCGAATACCTCACGCGTCTGTAGGTGACCTATGCGGATCGCGAAGTCCGTGATTAGGCACGCATAATGATACTATGGGCGATTGGCCTTGCCGATCATTTGCGCCTAGAAAAGACACATTCTGATTTACCTATTATTGTTCTTGTTTGTGATATGGCACTATGTGCAATTGAACTGATTGTATTGCAAATGGTTTTAAATACTTTGATTTCATTTAAGTACTTTACGCCACATACTGTACTGTTGTCGACCTCGGCCGCGTGAAGGCGGTGAAGCAAGCGGTGCTAGATCCACATCCTTAGGATCTTTTGCTTTGGTGTCGTGAGCTCCATCTTCTCCGAGGCTCGACGTTTGGGTATGATCTCCCTGTTGTTGTATATAGTTTTGTACATTCGTGGTATGGCGGGGCCTCGTCCCATTGCCACGACCAAATCGTGATCGTGCCTTACCGGGCACCCTGTGACACAACATCGAGTAATCGGAACATAAAACAACAACATGAGATAATGTAAATATAAAACAATAATCAGGAAAACTTGCACTGTCGCATATATATAACCATCAACTCTTTTACAAATGAATGTTAATCCTTTTTACCAACCACGCCACAACAAGATTTCATGCACTCTAAGAATGATATCAGAACGCCCGAACCTGGGCCCATCGTGCCTTACCCGGCACCCTAGTGATACATACATCGAGAAAATCAGCGGAACATAAAACATAAGTCATGAAACAAGAGATATAATAAATAAGCAACCAAAACGCTTTCAAGATATACATAAAACCCAAGTTTAATCCTTTTACAACCTCGCCACAACAATTCTACACTCTAAGATTTACACGACTATGACGGACAGGCTCGCCATACCCCGAATGTATAAGAACCTACAACTCAGTGAACACATACTAAAAGATAAGCCTCCGAGAAACGGAGCTTCAAAACGCTGAACCGAGATCCTAAGAGCGAGGATCCACGACCGATGTACCTCTACCGCAAGATGAACGCAGCCCGAGGAGGTCAAGATAACAAAAAGTATGTGAAATCAGAAATATCAGAAATGAAATCATACTAGTCTATATAAAGCAGAGACATGTATGAAAACCAAACTACGCTCACAACATAAAAGCATCATGTCGATCGGACTCACGCCTCAAGTCATCACTCAAATATAACTATGGGTCTCACGCCCACAACATCGATCGTGTTCGCATCATGGCCGCATGCCCGGAATACCGTGACGGTAGACATGTCCATGATGCAACACAATAAGCGCCGCACGTACATGCCCGAATCGTGACGGTGTAGACATGCCCATGTAACCTCAATAACAATATACGGGTGGTCAACCCCGCCGCACGCCACATGCCCCGGACATCAGACGGTGTAGACATGTCCATGTGACATCAACAATAATAATAGGCTGCGTGGCCACATGCCCCTGAATCCGTGACGGTAGACATGTCCACGTGACATCAATAATAACAAGGCGCACGCCACATGCCCCTGGACATCAGACGGTAGACATGTCCATGTGACATCAACAACAAGACAGTTATCAAAATGAAAACATACCCGTGAAATTCTCCATCACTGCCAAAGACATCCAAGTAAGTTCTCAACAAGTCAACCGGCCCTCTATCGAGAGACGCGGAAACACAGAAATACCACACTTGCACAACAAAGGCTATCATCACAAGCATAGGCAAGTTTCACACAACTCAAAGTACTTTCATTTTATGCCAAAGTCCGGGTTTCAACCCTAAAGTACTACGTACGTTAAGTTCTTTTTAAAAGAGATCCATTACTTTTATAAAAGTCACCCGATACCGTAGATTTGAATGACCAACCCACATTCCTTTTCAAAATCAAGTAACAACATTCTTTTCCTAAGTTCCAGTTTGCCTAGTTTCAATTACTCAAGCTTTTCATTTTCAAATGGTTTCATAGTTCATAAACTTAATCACTTGATTCCTTTTTAGAACAATATGTCTCACGCGAGAGTAGTTACTCTTGTTTACAACATTCTTATTACAGTGATGGTCTAGAAAATGTATATCATTTTGTCTCATCTTAGTTTCTATGCAGATGGAGGTTTCTACTGGTTTTAATACAATTCATCATTATTTAATACATTTTCTTTATTAACGCAGTTGTCTGTTTGGCATACATTCTCGATTCAAATCAAGAAACATTATTCTGTTAAATAAACCAAGTACTCATTACTCACGAATGAGGTTTCACACAAACATCCACATTAAAACAAATAAGTTAAGTCTCTTATCTTATAAGATCAAGTCTCTTAACTTCTAACATCAGTAAACCATTTTCTTTACCTCTCTTAAGACATTATACCTAACTCCCATAAAGCTAGTATAACTCTTTTTAAAACCTTTAAAACTAAGTGTTACTCTCCTTCAAAATGATTTATAAATCTTTTGAAATACATCAAGTTCTTTATTATAGCTAGCCGCTATAATTCACATCGATTACCTTTTAAAACCACAAAGTATTTTCTTACCTACATAAAGCTATTATAACCAACTTCCCATAAAGCCGTTATAACACTTTATGTTTTAAGAACAATCAACACAGCTTAACACACGTACGCTCACCGTATTTACATAGTTCACACATATCATGCTAGAAGAGATAGGAAGAGGTTCACATACCTCGCGACGATTGTCGACTAATAGCAAAACGCTCCAAGTACCTCAAACCGCCGCCACTTCCTAAGCCAAGTGGATCACTCCACACGTAGTACTTCAACCTATAAGGCCACAAGGTGGTTATTAACATCTAGATATCAACGGTCCATAAGCTACACAAAATTCGGCAAAGACCTCCTCGCCACAACAGAAATCTCCTCCTCTATCGAGGCCGCCACTAAGCCAACCAGTGGGTTATACATCTAACCCCAACTGTACAATTCTACTCCACTGCATTACTACACAAGTCTATCAGAATACGCTCCCATGTAATTACAGATTCATTCTTAATTCTTCAGCTTAAGTCAAAAGACATTGCCACAAGATTTAAGTATAGTTCTATATATAGTATACTTCAACTATATATTCTAACAACATGTAATTTCCAATTACAATAGAAGGACATGAGTGTTTACCTCGATAAGCCCAAAATTATCCGAGTAAAATGTCGCTACCGAGCAAGGTTTAGCTCCTACCCGAGTGCTCCACTCCGCTCCAAACAACCCTAGAAGTTCTAACTAACTTCTACTTACAACTTCAACTACTGTGAAGATTTCCTTAGGGTTTCGTTTAGAGGCTAAAGGAAAGTATAATGGTATTTTCTGGCTTGTATAAGTGTAACCTTGGGAATACTACAAGGTATTTGGGCCAAGGTATTTGGACATTATAACAATACTAGGAGAGTATTTCTATACCACAACAAGGGGTATTTATACGAGACAACTAGGCTAGTGGGTACCCCACTACAAGCACTTCAGCGTGGACGCTACTCGCCAAGGGCCTTCTTAAAGCTGGGGTGTTTGGACGAGACACTACAAGGAGAGGGGAAGGCTTTCAAGACTTAGAAACTTTGTGGAATGGATGAAGAAGTCATCAAAGAGGGGGGTATTTATAGGTCTAGCAAAGGCCAACCAATGGCCAAGATCATGCCAAGTGCATAGCAAGTGTAGGCCAAGATCTTGCCAAGTGCACCTTATCCATCTACCACCAAAATATCCTACCTACTACTTGACAAAGCCAACCCAAATCGTCCCACTTGTTGCCTTAACGCCCCAATGAGAGGGTGACAAGTGTCGCCTCTCGTTGGCCCAAATGTTTCGCCTCTCGGAAAAATCCGCAAAAATTAAAAATGACATAGCCGGAATTTTCCCTACGAAAGTCGTGGAAAACGCTTTCACGAAAAACGACTCTAACCGTGTTGTGCACAAAAATAATTCGCCAAGCCTTATTAAAAGTTCAAATTTTCTACGCACGCCCCACGCATATACTGAAATACGGTATAACATTCTCCTCCTTAGAAACATTCATTCCAATGTTCCTTCTCAAGTCTCAACACAAACATGCGCCAAGATAGCCTTCACTACTAAACTTACGACACCAAACATGCCACACCGCCACAAAAATAACATGCGCAAACCCAAATCCAAGCCAACGAGGAATCACCTGCTTTACCTCAAAAGTCCCTACCAAGGTCTAAAAATATAATCTTTTCGCACCTTCATTTCTAAAAGAAACGATCACACACGCTCACTTTTCCCTTACCTCGCCGCACTTTCTCGAACACTTGAACTTTTCTAGTATACGCACCACACTTCGCCATTGCTTCAGCTTCAGAAACCTCGAGTCACCACCTCCAAGCTTGGTCATCTTACTAACTTCGTTTCTTCTAAGGCCGCTCCCGCCCACGATCCGCTCGTCGAACATATCCACCAACTCATACGATGGTCATACAAACTTGGGCCTAGCACCCTCGTGACCTCACCACCGCGGGACCACCCAGAGCTGACCCCACTTTGAAACCGCCGCGGTTGGCCCTCAACACGCCCCAACCCGATCCACTTACGCATCACGCCTGCTTCCGATCCGAACAATCTTACTTCCTACAGTCATGAAAGCTACCACTTCCATTTCACACTACCCAGGACTTATCACACAATACATTCTAGGCATAAAATGCACTGACAAGGATCACTTGCAGAACTTGTACTCAAGACGGCCTTACATCTAAGGTCTCAACCGTAATATATATAGGTTCATCATTTCTCACCCCTGTGCTTACCCTTTTTCACTAAGCATGTTTCTAAGTCACAATTTAGCACAAAGCTATCCGATCATAACACTTAATACATTATCATAACATACAAAACTCTAGATGGTTAAGGATATACAAGTAGGCGGTTCGTAGGACCGCTAAAATCGAACTTCCACCGCGACTCTACCGTGGCCCGCAATCGCCTGTAGTAGGTTATCCTACCGCTACCCCGGTGGACAGCCTCGCCATATGGCCCTGCTGGCCGCAAGAATAACAAGCTCCTGGTACTACGACACTCCCAAAATGCGGCTACCACATCGACCACACCGGTAGGTGCGATCGATCCGCCAACACCCTACTCCTCAACATTCAAACTCGGAGCCCCGACCGCTTCCTCGAATATCCCAGGGTCCCGGCGTCGCGAGGACCACTCGCAATGGCGGAGGTACATAACTAGTTCGGCCGCCGAGGCGTCCGCCGAAGTCGCCAAAATATCCGGCCGTTTCGCCTTCTTCGCCGAAAGCGGTCCACCTGCCGATCCGCGCCTCGCACCTAGTGCATGAGCTCGAATGCGGGCAATGTCCATGCCCGCCAAGAGAAACACCGAACAACTTCGCTAGGTAATCATCGAGCCTCGTAACATATCTGCACTCGATCCTCCATACAAGCTACTAATGCGGAACATACCGCCAATGAGTCGAACTCACATTGTACTCCCGAATCAGACGCTCGCTCGCCTCAACATCAAAAACTGTTTACCGAGCCCTCTCATTTGCGAGGCAAGAAATGTGCCGTAGGCCCCAAAAACTCGTCCCCAAACGGCCGGAAGCGGCATGCTCTCCCGAAAGCTCCCACGAGTCAAACTAATCGATCGCGGTATCACGCATTGACGCGAACTAAATGTCACATCGCCTACAAGCCTTGATCACCCGCATGATCTCTTCAGAATCGACGGATGAACTCGCGGATCATCCTCCCGCCGACCAGAAACTCCGGCGGGCTACAACTAAGGAAATCCCGTAGCCTCAAACTGCTCGCCTCGCACTACAAAGCCGCTGAATCGAATCGGCCCCACTTATCTCTCATATCGGCCACAACTCGCCAATAATCGCCATCTCTCAGGACCCATCTCCCGCCTGCATCGCGGACGAGGCTCGTGTATCAGAGTCTCAGCAGCCCATCGCCGCGCTTAAACTCAGGCCGGGCGGCGCCGCAAAACTCGCCGTCAAGCACTACTCGTGATCACGCTCGCGCTCGCACTTCTCAATCCCACTAGCGCCTCCTCCGCCTTGCCCTTCGGGCCTGGTTGCCTTTCGCAGGCATAATCGTAAAACGAAACACGCTGAGGGGTCCAACTTACAACACAGCTCTAAGGCACGATCTCAGAATGAGAAGAATGGAAACTAATCTTAAATGTCCTATAGCCTCCTGATTATAGATGTGGTGCACAACACACCGATAATCAAGACTCTACTAGACACGGTCTGTAGACACTTTCCGAGGATTAATCGCTCGATACCACTTTTGTAACGCCCGAACGGGCTCATATCGTGCCTTACCCTGCACCCTAGGATACATACATCGAGAAAATCAGCGAACATAAAACATAAGTCATGAAACAAGAGATATAATAAATAAACAAAGCAACCAAAACAGCTTGCCTTCAGATATACATAAAACCCAATAGCTTTAATCCTTTTACAACCTCGCCACAAATGCTTCCATGCACTTAAGATTTACAACGACTATGACGGACAGGCCTCGCCATACCCCAATGTATAAGAACCTACAACTCGTGAACACATACCAAAAGATAAGCCTCCTGAGAAACGGAGCTTCCCAAAACGTCAATCGAGATCCTAAGAGCGAGGATCCACGATCGATGTACCTCTACCGCAGATGAACGCAGCCTGGCGAGGTCGCATAACAGTACTAAGTATGTGAAATCAGAAATATCAGAATGAAATCATACTAGTCTATATAAAGCAGAGACATGTATGAAAACCAAACTACGCTTCACAACATAAAAGCAAATATGTCGATCGTGACTCACGCCTCAAGTCATCACTCAAATATAACTATGGGTCTCACGCCCACAACATCGATCGTTCGATCATGGCCGCATGCCCTGAATATCAGACGGTAGACATGTCCATGATGCAACACACAATAAGGCCGCACGCCACACGCCCTCGGAATCAGACGGCGGTAGACATGCCCATGTAACCTCAATAACAATATATCGGTGGTCAACCTCGCCGCACGGCCACATGCCCCGAATCAGACGGTGTAGACATGTCCATGTGACATCAACAATAATAACAAGGCCGCATGGCCACATGCCCCCGGAATACTGCATCGGTGTAGACATGTCCATGTGACATCAACAATAATAAACAGGGCCGCATGGCCACATGCCCCCGGAATACTGCATCGGTGTAGACATGTCCATGTGACATCAACAACAAGACAGTTATCAAAATGAAAACATACCCGTGAAATTCTCCATCATCGCCAAAGACATCCAAGTAAGTTCTCAACAAGTCAACCGCCTCTATCGAGACGCGAAACACGTAAATACCACACTTGCACAACAAAGGCTATCATCACAAGCATAGGCAAGTTTCACACAACTCAAAGTACTTTCATTTTATGCCAAAGTCCGGGTTTTTAACCCCAAAGTACTACATACGTTAAGTTCTTTTAAAAGAGATCCATTACTTTTATAAAAGTCACCCGATACCCGTAGTATTAGAATGACCAACCCACATTCCTTTTCAAAATCAAGTAACAACATTCTTTTCCTAAGTTCCGCTTGCCTAGTTTCAATTACTCAAGCTTTTCATTTTCAAATGGTTTCATAGTTCATAAACTTAATCACTTGATTCCTTTTAGAACAATATGTCTCACGTGAGAGTAGGTTACTCTTGTTTACAACATTCTTATTACAAAGAAATCATGGTCTAGAAAATGTATATCATTTTGTCTCATCTTAGTTTCTATGCAGATGGAGGTTTCTACTGGTTTTAATACAATTCATCATTATTTAATACATTTTCTTTATTAACGCCGCAGTTGGTCCTGTTTGCATACATTCGATTTCCAAATCAAGAAACATTATTCTTTAAATAAACCAAGTACTCATTACTCACGAATGAGGTTTCACACAAACATCCACATTAAAACAAATAAGTTAAGTCTCTTATCTTATAAGATCAAGTCTCTTAACTTCTAACATCAAGAAACCATTTTCTTTACCTCTCTTAAGACATTATACCTAACTCCCATAAAGCTAGTATAACTCTTTTTAAAACCTTTAAAACCAAGTGTTACTCTCTTCAAAATGATTTATAAATCTTTGAAATACATCAAGTTCTTTATTATAGCTAGCAGCTTATAATTCACATCGCTACCTTTAAAACCACAAAGTATTTTCTTACCTACATAAAGCTATTATAACCAACTTCCCATAAAGCCGTTATAACACTTTATGTTTTAAGAACAATCAACACGCTTAACACATGACGCCTACCGTACTACATAGTTCACACATATCATGCTAGAAGAGATAGGAAGAGGTTCACATACCTCGCGACGCATTGTCGACTAATAGCAAAACGCCCAAGTACCTCAAACCGCCGGCTACTCCTTAAGCCAAGTGGATCACTCCACACGTAGTACTTCAACCTATAAGGCCACAAGTGCTTATTAACATCTAGATCTCAACGCTCCATAATCTACGTAAAATTCGAAGACTCTCCTCACACAACAGAATCTCCTCCTCTATCGAGGCTGGCTACCAAGCCAACCAGTGGGGTTATACATCTAACCCCAACGGTACAATTCTACTCCACTGCATTACTACACAAGTCTATCAGAATACACCCTATGTAATTACAGCTCGGGCCATTTAATTCTTCAGCTTAAGTCAAAAGACATTGCCACAAAGATTTAAGTATAGTTCTATATATAGTATACTTCAACTATATATTCTAACAACATGTAATTTCCAATTACAATAGAAGGATGAGTGTTTACCTCGATAAGCCCAAAATTATCCGAGTAAATGTCGCTACTGAGCAAGGTTTAGCTCCTACTCCGAGTGCTCCACTCCGCCCAAACAACCCTTAGAAGTTCTAACCAACTTCTACTTACAACTTCAACTACTGTGAAGATTTCCTTAGGTTTCGCTAGAGGCTAAAGGAAAGTATAATGGTATTTTCTGGCTTGTATAAGTGTAACCTTGGGACTACTACAAGGTATTTGCGCCAAGGTATTTTGACATTATAACAAAACTAGGAGAGTATTTCTATACCACAACAAGTGGGTATTTATACGAGACAACTAGGCTAGGGGGTACCCCACGCTAGCACTTCAGCGTGGACGCTACTGCCAAGCGGCCTTCTTAAAGGGGAGGGTGTTTGGACGAGACACTACAAGGAGAGGGGCCGGCTTTCAAGAGTTAGAACCGTGGTGGAATGGATGGAGAAGTCATCCAAGGGGGGGGGGCTTGATAGGGCTAGCCAAGGCCCACCAATGGCCAAGCTCATGCCAAGTGCATAGCAAGTGTAGGCCAAGATCTTGCCAAGTGCACCTTATCCATCTACCACCAAAATATCCTACCTACTACTTGACAAAAGCCAACCCAAATCGTCCCACTTGTTGTCGCTAACGTCCCAATGAGAGGGTGACAAGTGTCGCCTCTCGCTGGCCCAAAATGTTTCGCCTCTGAAAATCCGCAAAAATTAAAATGACATAGCCGAATTTTCCTACGAAAGTCGTGGAAAACGCTTCAAAAAAACGACTTAACCGTGTCAGGCATAAAAATAATTCGCCAAGCCTTATTAAAAAGTTCAAATTTTCTACGCACGCCCCACGCATACTGGAAATACGGTATAACAGATATTTATTCGACAACGGCGGGACAGGCCCCGCCAAACCCCCGAATGTAAACACTTACTACGACAGGGACTATACCATCGATAAGCCTCCGAGAAACGGAGCTTCCCAAACGCTGAATCGTGACTGAGAGCTGGATCAACGATCGATGTACCAACTCGCAGATGAACGCACTTCGGCGAGGTCGCATAACAGTACCAGTATGTGAAACTAAAAATAAATCAGAATGAAATCATAGTAGTCTATACCAAGCAGAGACACGATGATAACCAAACTACGCTCACTACAAATAAGCGAATATGTCAAGTCGTGACTCACACCTCAAGTCATCACCAATTTAACAACGGGTCTCACGCCCACAACATCAATCGTGCCTGTGGAATACCTTCCTCACCGCCAGCTTTATGATATACAAGCACCAAGGAATACATACGAACACCGTGTCCCACTGTCCTAATAAAACCGCATGGTAAGTGCAAGGCATAGCCGACTACTAACACCTACGCACTAACAAGGTCATAAATCAGATTCATAAGATCTGCTCTGCACTCACACATGATCAAAGCCGCCACTTGCCCGCAGATCTAATGCAGCGCTAGTCTCTGAACTTCCCGCAGCCCGCGATAGGCCAATCTCATCGCCCGCATGAGGTATTCCCGCACGATCGGGTAGCTACTCCCAAGATCGCCCCGACTTTCGAGTCCGCATGGCCACGCGACCGCATGCCCATAAAGGACGATACTAACTCGAACTCGTAGCTCGCATAGGCCCTCGTGACCGCACGAGGTATTCTCGAATCACGGTCCTGCATCACCGAGTCTACCCCGCAGACGGAGGGCTAACCCCTAATCATCTCAAGAGATGAATGCCACAATACTATCATAACGATCGATAGTTAATAAGCACAATCAAGGGAAACCCCTTACACAAACATCACAAGATACTAACACACGAGCATCCTAACACGCTTACTTATCAAAGCAACAAGAAAGTATTACAATGCTATCACAAACCAATACAATCAAGTTATTCACACAAGGTACTTTCTACTAACAAGTTCGTATCTATCCCCAAAGTACTTCACACATTAAAATCTTAAAAAAGATCTGCTTTTTCACATAAGTCACACAATACCCGTAGTATAAAATAGAGTGATCGCCCTTTTAAGAAAACTAAAACTCTTACCTTTGTAAAATCAAGTAACAACATTATTTTCCAAACGCCCAAGTTTGCCTAATTTCAAATGTTCACGCTTCTTATTTTAGAAAGGTTTCAGAGTTCATAGTCTTATTCATTTAAGAATATAATTCTCTTTAAACAACTGAGAAACATAAGCCTTATATGAGTAGATATTCTTGTTTATAACAATCTTATTACAAAGAAACATGATCTAGGAAATATCATTTTGTCTTATCTTAGCTTCTACGCAGATGGAAGTTTCTACCGGTTTTAATAATACTTAATTATTCAAAACATTTCCTTTTATTAACGCCGCAGTTGGTTTGTCGATACACATCCCGATTTCCAAAATCAAGAAAACGTTTAAGCCGCTATACCTAACTTCCCATAAAGCTAGTATAACTCTTAAGTTCTCAAAACCAAGTATTACTTCTTTCAAAACGATTTCGTAAATCTTTTGAAATACTTCAAGTTCTTTATAATCACACATCAAGCCGCTTATAAACAAATCATTTACCTTTTAAAACCACAAAGTGTTTTCTTATCTACATAAAGTCGTTATAACCAACTTCCCATAAAGCCGTTATAACACTTTATGTTTTAAACCCATCGAATACATTTAGCACACGACGCTTACCGATTACATAGTTCACACATATCATGCTGTAAGAGATAGGAAGAGGTTCACATACCTCGCGACGATTATCGACTAATAGCAAAATGCTCCGAGTACCTCGCCGCCGGCTACTCCTTAAGCCGTAGAACGCGCCACACGTAGTACTTCAACCTATAAGGCCACAAGGCGCTTTATTAACATCTAGATCTTATCGCAGAACATTCTACCGAAATTCGACAAAGACTTCCCCGCAACAGCAGAAATCTCCTCCTCTATCTGGGCCGCCATCAAGCCAACCAGTGGGGTTATACATCTAACCCGAACGTACAATTCTACTCCACAAGATTACTACACAAGTCTACTGAATACGCCCATGTAAAAATTCAGCTTCTTCAGCTTAAGTCCAAGGACATCACACAAGCTATGTTCAGCTTATATATATATAGTATACTTTAACTATATTTTCCTACAACATGTAAGATCCAAGTACAATAGGGGGACAAGATATTTACCTCGCTACGCCCATAATTATCCAAATATAAAGTCGATCCTGTGCAATCGTTTAGCTCCAACTCCGAGCGCTCCACCCCGCTCTAAACCACCCTTAGAAGTTCTAACTAACTTCTTCACAATACTCCAACTGACTATGGAGATTTTCCTGTGGTTTCGGTTTTGGACCGACTGAAGTATAATAGTATTTCTGGCTTTTCAGATAGTATAACCTTAGAATACAACAAGGTATACGGCCATGTAATTTGGGCATTATAACAATACTTTTGAGAGTATTTCTACCAAGAGTGGTATTATATGAAAACAAACTAGCAGTGGGTACCCCACTACCACACCACAAAGGAGGGGGTGGCTACCTCGCTACCCCACTAGGGGACTCTCGCCAAGGAGAGAGGGCTCTCGCCAAGACACTACACTGGGGGAAGGAAGAAGCTTTCAAGACTTAGGCAATTTTGAATGAATTAGTCTTCAGCGTGGGTATTTATAGTCAAGTGAAAGCCAACCAATGGCCAAGATTACACCAAGTGTTAGGCAAGTGTCAAGGCCAAGATTCACCCATGTGTACCTAGCCAACTTGCACACAAAATATCTACCAAAAATATCTCCCACTTGCTTTCCCAAATCGCCCGCGGCCGCCACCTTGCCCACCAACGGAGGGTGCCAAGTGTCGCCTCTTGTTGGTCCAAAATGTTCGCCTCTAAAAATCCGCAAAATAAGAAAAGACATAGCCTAATTTTCCCTCGCAAGTTATGAAAAACGTCATTTAAAAACGACTCTAACCGTGTCAGGCACAAATGCCATTCTACTAAGCCACTCTAGGGGGTGACACGTGTCACCTCCTATTGGCCCAAAATAAAACATCTTCCGAAAATATCCATAATGGCCAAAATCTCAAAACAAAGCTGGCCCTACAAAATCAGAATTTCTCCCGTGGGCCCCACGTGACCATTTTCAAAATAAAATTCCATAATTCTCTAATATTCCAGAAGTCCGAATACCAAACTGGGAATCCAATTCCCATTAACGAACCTTTTTCCTTCACAAAACCTAAACTTTTCCGTGGAAAATCGCCTCTTTCTTCCTTTCCAATCTTTCTGTGATTCTCGCACGCACGCCCTCGCATACATACCCTAGAACTACGGTATAACATTCTCCTCCTTAGAAACATTCGTCCCGAATGTTCCTTCTAAGTCTCAAACAAACGCGGCGCCAATATAGTCTTCACTACTATACTTACGAGAACAATCCGCCATACCGCCACGAAACACCGCGCAAAACTTACATCTAAGTCCACGAGGAAACACCTCTACATCACCACAAATACCTCTTCCCGGTCAAAATATACTTCCTTAGTCATCGATACCACTTTTGTCACTTTGTCGCGAGCCTTGCCCGACGACTTCAACAAATGGTACCGGCCGCCATGATCCCGAGGATCTCGACACTCGAACTCTTACCACATTCTCGATACGGCCGCTTTCCAAAACTCGGTTACTATCTCTAACGTGGTCACCATTAATCGGGACATTCTCGACGGATCTTCGATACTTTCCGATCATAACAATACGAAGATCGGACGCCCTTCCTCCTAAGCTCTGACGGCAAATGCTAACATATAGTGCAACCCGCCTATTCTTCACATGAACTCACAAAGGCCCAAAGTAACTCGCTAAGTTCCTTCGCTTCAAAACTCGCTACACTCGTCCGGTGGTACTTTCAAGAAGACCGACCACAACTCAACTCTAAGCGCCGTTGCCGATTATCCGCACGATTCCTCCGAGCCGCTGTAACTTTTCTAGACAAGCTTCACTATCCACACCGGAACATGCTCAACCAACTATCTCAACCCCGCCAACATCGAACCAATCGACCGCAACTTGCATTTCTCCTTCAAGGCGCCACAAGACGACATCCGAACACCGAAATGGTAGCTTAAACACTCCCTCAACCGAGACAACGATCTCGCAGCTACCCTCGAAATCAAAACACCGCCCGGGGCGAATGCGATACGGAGACTCACTCAGTTCCTAGCCCCGCTCGTACAAACTCCCGAAGAGAAACAATGCACTGGCTCCACTGTCATCATAAGGTGAAGGTAGGCACCTGCAACCTCACAACCTTTTCGTATAACATCAACACCGCCGGTGGAACAACCCGATCAAGAACACGATAGTCGCTTCATCGCCCGACCACCGTCGAACGCATCCACGAACTTGCACGGCTAACTAAACATGGGCCTAACACCTCATGACCCTAACACAAAGAGGGACCACCACAAACTGACCTCACCACTAAACCTACCGCGGGTTGACTCCGCACGTAGCCTCAACCCGACCCAGCGCAAAATACCATCTCCCGAAGGAACAATCTTACTAAACACGTTACGAAACCTAGCTGTCTTCTTAGCTCAACTATCCTCTTTCATTTCATACTACATGTGACTTATCCCAAACACACCACGTGCACTATGCACTCCTATAAGTGGTCAAACATAAACATACGCCTCTACCCGAGATGGCCTTACCTCTAAGGCCTTGGCGTATAAAGCTCTAAGGCTCACACTTTCTATCCTCCAAAATCTTACTGCTAACCCACCATGATTTCTAATCACAACTAACACATCGCTATCGTAACATAGCACTTAAGGTATACTCACCTTGAAAGTTACCAAGGACTCACCTGCCTGCCCTCTTCTCGCCCTCGTTAACCCGCCGATCTCTACGCTTCGGCCCACGCGCATAAGCCCGCATACGTGCCATGCTCAAGCCTTCAATCAAGGATTACTTGCACAACCTTCTCTTAGGTAGTCATCAAGACTCGCGATACATCGGATACTCTCCGCAGCCAAATCCATAATAGTAAATGCGTTGTCTCGCAATCTATATTCTCGCCTCTGGCCGTGGAACCGAAGGTTCACATATCATGGCCGCAGAGGAATCGCCGCCGCCACGCTTAAACTCACGGGCTAGTGACGCCGCAGAACCCCGAATGAAGCACTACCCTGTAGTGATTTGGCCTGCGCCTCGCCACCCTCCGAACTCTACTCGCAGCCTCCTCACGCTTTGCCTCCCGCCCGGTTGCCTACGCGAGGCATAACGATAAGGAAATAATTTCGTAGGGTCCAACTTACAACACAACTCTAAGGCACGATCTCAGAGTGAGAAGAATAGAAACTAATCCTAAATATCCTATAGCCTCTCGATTATCGCGTGGTGCACAACACCCGATAATCAAGCATTTCATCGATACGGTTCAGAGACACTTTCCGAGGATTAATCGCCTCGATACCACTTTTGTCACGACCAAATCGCCGTGGATCGTGCCTTACCCCGCACCCTAGTGACACAACATCGAGTAATCAATAACATAAACAACAACACGAGATAAATGAAATATAAAACAATAATCAGGAAAACTTGCTTCGCATATATATAACTATCAACTCTTTTACAAATGAACAATTAATCCTTTTACCAACCCCGCCACAACAAGATTACATGCACTTAAGAATGATACGACACAACGGCGGACAGGCCCCGCCAAACCCCCGAATGTAAACACTTACTACGCATGGACTATACCACCGATAAGCCTCCGAGAAACGAGCTTCCAACGCCAATCGTGACTCGAGCTAGGATCAACGATCGATGTACCTCAACTCGCGCAGATGAACGCACTTCAAGCGAGGTCGCATAACAAAAATGTAGTATGTGAAACTAAAAATAACATCAGAAATGAAATCATAGTAGTCTATACCAAGCAGAGACATGTATGATAACCAAACTACGATTCACCACAAATAAGGCCATGTCAAGTCGTGACTCACACCTCAAGTCATCACTCAATTTAACAACGGGTCTCACGCCCACAACATCAATCGTGCCCGTGAATACCTTCCTCACCGCCAGCTTATGATATACAAGCACCAAGGAATACATATGAACACCGTGTCCCACCTGTCCTAATAAAATCAGATGTAAGTACGAAGGCATAGCCGACTACTAACACCTACGCACTAACAAGGTCATAAATCAGATTATAAGATCTGTCTGCATCCACATGATCAAAGCCGCCACTTGCCCGCAGATCTAATGCGCGTCTAGTCTCGAACTTCCCGCAGCTCCGCATAGGCCAATCTCATCGCCCGCATGAGGTATTCCCCGTCGAGGGTAGCTACTCCCTAAGATCGCCCCGACTTTCGAGTCCGTGACGCCACAAGGACCGCATGCCCATAAAGGACGATACTAACTCGAACTCGTAGCTCGCATAGGCCCTCAGACCCGCATTAGGTATTCTCGAATCACGGTCCTGCATCACCGAAGTCTACCCCGTGACGGAGGGCGCTTAACCCCTAATCATCTCAAGAGATTAATGCCACAATACTATCATAACGACCGATAGTTAATAAGCACAATCGCGGAAACCCTTACACAAACATCACAAGATACTAACACACGAGCATCCTAACACGCTTACTTATCAAAGCAACAAGAAAGTATTACAAGGCTATCACAAACCAATACAATCAAGTTATTCACACAAGGTACTTTCTACTAACAAGTTCGCATCTATCCCCAAAGTACTTCACACATTAAAATCTTAAAAAAGATCTGCTTTTCACATAAGTCACACAATACCCGTAGTATAAAATAGAGGACTCTCTTTTAAGAAAACTAAAACTTTACCTTTGTAAAATCAAGTAACAACATTATTTTCCAAACGCCCAAGTTTGCCTAATTTCAAATGTTCACGTTTCTTATTTTAGAAAGGTTTCGTAGTTCATAGTCTTATTCATTTAAGAATATAATTCTCTTTAAACAACTGAGAAACATAAGCCTTATATATGAGTAGGATATTCTTGTTTATAACAATCTTATTACAAAGACATGATCTAGGAAATATCATTTTGTCTCATCTTAGCTTCTATGCAGATGAAGTTTCTACTGGTTTTAATAATACTTAACTATTCAAAACATTTAATTTTATTAACGCCGCAGTTGGTTTGTCGATACACATCCCGATTTCCAAAATCAAGAAAACGTTTAAGCCGTTATACCTAACTTCCCATAAAGCTAGTATAACTCTTAAGTTCTCAAAACCAAGTATTACTTCTCTTTCAAAACGATTTAGAAATCTTTTGAAATACTTCAAGTTCTTTATAATCACACATCAAGCCGCTTATAAACAAATCATTTACCTTTAAAACCACAAAGTGTTTTCTTATCTACATAAAGTCGTTATAACCAACTTCCCATAAAGCCGTTATAACACTTTATGTTTTAAACCCATCGAATACATTTAGCACATGACGCTCACCGTACTACATAGTTCACACATATCATGCTAGAAGAGATATGAAGAGGTTCACATACCTCGCGACGATTATCGACTAATAGCAAATGCTCCGAGTACCTCGCCGCCGCCACTCCTTAAGCCAAGTAACGCGCCACACGTAGTACTTCAACCTATAAGGCCACAAGGCGCTTATTAACATCTAGATCTTATCGCAGAACATTCTACCGAAAATTCGACAAAGACCTCCCAATAACAGCGTAAATCTCCTCCTCTATCTGGCCGCCATCAAGCCAACCGTGGGTTATACATCTAACCCGAACTGTACAATTCTACTCCACAAGATTACTACACAAGTCTCATCAGAATACACCCTATGTAAAAACATTCTTCAGCTTAAGTCCAAGGACATCACACAAGCTATGTTGCTTATATATATATAGTATACTTTAACTATATTTTCCTACAACATGTAATATCCAATTACAATAGGACAATATATTTACCTCGCTAAGCCCATAATTATCCAAATATAAAGTCGATCCTGGCAATCGTTTAGCTCAACTCCGAGCGCTCCAACCCGCTCTAAACCACCCTTAGAAGTTCTAACTAACTTCTTCACAATACTCCAACTGACTATGGAGATTTTCCTAGTGGTTTCGGTTTGTGGACTGACGGAAGTATAATAGTATTTATGGGCTTTTCAGATAGGTATAACCTTAGAATACAACAAGGTATACGCTAAGGTAATTGGGCATTATAACAATACTTTTGAGAGTATTTCTACCAAGAGTGGGTATTATATGAAAACAACTAGCAGTGGGAATACCCACTGCCACACCACAAAGGAGTGGGGTGGCTACCTCTACTTACCCCACTAGTGGGGACTCTCGCCAAGGGGAGAGAGGCTCTCGCCAAGACACTACACTAAGGGAAGGAAGAAGCTTTCAAGACTTAGGCAATTTTGTGAATGAATTAGTCTTCAGCCGGGTATTTATAGTCAAGTGAAAGCCAACCAATGGCCAAGATTACACCAGTTGTTAGGCAAGTGTAGGGCCAAGATTCACCCATGTGTACCTAGCCAACTTGCACACAAAATATCTACCAAAAATATCTCCCACTTGCTTTCCCAAATCGCCCGCGGCCGCCACCTTGCCCACCAAACGGCAGGTGCCAAGTGTCGCCTCTTGTTGGTCCAAAATGTTCCGCCTCTCGGAAAAATCCGCAAAAATAAGAAAAGACATAGCCGAATTTTCCTCGCAAGTTATGAAAACGCTTTTAAAAACGACTCTAACCAAGTGTCAGGCACAAACGCCATTCATTAAGCTACCTAAAGTGACACGTGTCACCTCCTATTGGCCCAAAATAAAACATCTTCCAAAATATCCATAATGGCCAAAATCTCGAAACAAAGTGGCCCCACAAAACCAGAATTTCTCCCGTGGGCCCCACGTGACCATTTTCAAAATAAAATTCCATAATTCTCTAATATTCCGAAGTCCGAATACCAAACTGGGAATCCAATTCCCATTAACGAACCTTTTTCCTTCACAAAAACCGGAAACTTTTCCGTGGAAAATCGCTCTTTCTTCCTTTCCAATCTTTTCTGTCAGATTCTCGCACGCACGCCCTCGCATACATACCCTAGAACTACGGGTATAACACCCGCCATAGTTGTTTATCTTCTAGAGTCTCAGAGTCCTATCAGATTGGGATGTAATCGCTAAACTATGTTTATATATATATGCCGAAAGGAGACATTTTCACATAATACGTGTCTCATTTTACAATCGTTTATGTCTTGTTTTTATATTCCACTGACATTACTCGATGTATGACTACTTGGTGCCCGTAAGGCACCACGCCCCGAACGTCGTGACACTTCCCACGCCATCTCCTCCCCGTGCTCGCTCCGCCATAAGACTCGACGGCCACATCCTTCGTCCGCAGACGCCTAACCCGACGATCAAGTATCGCTACGGGAATCTTCTCATACGATAACCCCTGGCCACCTGAAATCTTCGCGGGTGCACCTAGATGGATCCCGATACATCTCCTCGCATGGAAACATGAAAAACCGACGCATCGCCTCCAGACGGACGGTGATCCAACTCATAGTAACTTACCTACCTCGCGGACAACTGATAAGGCCCAATGTACCTTGGAAAGCTTCCTTTCGCCAAATCTCATCACACCTTCATGGGTGACACCTTCAGAAAACCCAATCATCAACTCAACCTGTATGCCGACGACGATGATCGCATACGACTTATGTCGACTCAGCCGCCAATACCGCTCGATAAGCTTCACCTTATCCATCGTCACAGGGATCAAGTCCGTCCTACTAATCGCACTTCGCCCACATCAAACCAGCCTTATCGGCGACCGCACTTCCTCTCATACAAGGCCTCATAAGGCCATCTCAATACTAGAGTGGTAGCTATTATTATACGCAAACTCTACTAGAGGAAAATGATCCTCCCAAATACTACCTAAGTTAATAACACAAAGCTCGCAGATATCCTCAAGTATCGGATAGTACGCTCGTCCGTCTGTCGAGGATGGAATGCAGATCGAGGATCACCAAGGCCCCTAATCCTTCGAAAGACTTCCAAGTTAGCCGAACCGGCTCCTGCGATATGATAGAAATAGGGACACCATGCGATCTCACGATCTCTCGATGTAAAGTTTGGCATAATCCTCGACCAAAAGGCGCCCGATCGAAGAAAGTGGGCTGATTTCACACCGCCGACGATAACCGAGATAGAATCATGCTTCCTCCGAGCGCGAGGTAACCCCGTGATAAAGTCCATGTTGATCACCTCCCACTTCCGTCGGAATTCTATCGTCAACAAACCACCGTGCCTCGTGCTCTACCTTACTCACCGACAACACTGCATCGAGCAACAAACTCTGCAACGTCCCTCTTCAAGTCATCCCACCAATACACAGATCTGAGGTCGTGGTACATCCTTGTCGACCCCGGATGGATAGAGTAACTCGCGCTGTGTGCTTCCCAGAACTCGCCGCCAAGTCCTGCAATATCCGGAACACACAACTCGCCAAACCTTAGCACCCCATCGTGCTACTCAAAAGGACCTTCCCTCACGAAGAGTCAGATCATGATACCGTGTCAAACCTGATCCTCAAATCGCCTCTTCACCTCTCGACGATGGAAGACTTGGCAACCTCGAACTCGAACCCCACTACTATCGTAACCAATCATGACTCCAAGGCTCGCTAATCGATGTAACTCGCGGACCACGCCCCTCCTCTCTGCCGCACAACCGATAGACTTCCCATCGACCTACGACTAAGGGCATCTTCCACAACATCGCCTTCCCGGGTGGTACAGATATCAACATCATAACTTCGAGTAACTCTAACCACCGCCTCGCCGTAAGTTCACTCTCCAAGATATATCGAGGCTCGTGGTCTGTAAATATCCACATAACCCCATACAAATAAGGTTTCCAGATCTTCAAGGCGTGAATCACCGCCGCTAACTCCAAATCACGCGGGTAGTTCCTCTCATGCTTCTTAAGTCGCCGACGCGCTATAACCTTGCCTCGCCGTGATCAACACACATCCAAGCTCGATGCTCGACGATCACAATACACCACATAGCCGTCTAGACCCTCGGAAGAGTAAGAATCGGGCGTCGCCTCTCCTTCAATAATCGAAACCTCGCCACAAGCATCACCCATCAAACTTAGCTCCCTCAGCCGCCTTAGTCAAGGCGAAATAGAAGGAAACATCTCCACGAACCTCCGAGCAGTAATGCAAGGCCCGAGAAAAGCGCACTCTGGAGTAGTAGAGTCTAGACAACTCGA
The DNA here is from genome assembly GCA_029844215.1 of Przewalskia tangutica. NCBI lineage: Eukaryota > Viridiplantae > Streptophyta > Magnoliopsida > Solanales > Solanaceae > Przewalskia > Przewalskia tangutica. The sequence goes on along the minus strand of CM056737.1, from coordinate 40,789,860 downwards.
TCGCTTCGATTCGTCAGATTCACCCGAATACCATCACCCCTACAATGTGCCCAAGAAAAGCCATCAAGCCAACCAAAACTCACATTTGGAAAACTTGGCATAACCGCTGGTCTCGAGAACTCTCGACCATCCTCAAATGCGCCCGCATGCCCCGCCTGAAGGAATAAACCAAGATGTCATCAATGAATATTATCACAAACGATCCAAAATGGCTTGAACACTCGGCTCATCAAGTCCATAAATACCGCCGAGCATTCGTCAAACCGAAAGACATAACCTCAACTCATAGCCCGCACGTCCGAATGCACCCTAGGGACATCCGCTCTAACTCGCACTGATGATAGCCCGATCGCAGATCAATCTCGAGAAACATCTCGCACTCGCAATCGGTAACAAATCATCAATCCCGGAAGGGTATCGTTTAATAGTCACCTTGTTCATCTTCCCAGTAATCAACACATGCGCAGCGCCCCGCCCTTCTTCTTCACGAACAATACCGGGCGCTCAGGAGAAACACTAGTTCCGATGGCCATTCTCCAAAGAAATCTCTCACCGGTCCTTCAACTCTCTCAACTGGCAGGTTCTCGTATGGCAGAATGGAAATAGGCCGAGTGTCCGCAAAGACATTGATACAAAACTCATCTCCTCTCGTGAGGATACCGGAGGTCGTCTGTAAACACATCTCGGGAACTCTTACTACCGAATCGATCAAAATCTGTACCGCACCTCATATCAAACACCAACGAGATGGTAGATATACCCCTTCCGCACCATCTTCCGCCTCGAGGTAGGAAATAAACCTACCCTCGGCGACACGTGTTCCTCCCACTCAATAACCGGCCTCAGAAACCGAACTGCACACTCTCCTCGCCCACATTGGCGTAGCTAAGCCAGCCAATCCATACCCATAATCACATCGAATCGGTCATATCCAACTCTACCAAGTCGGCTAGGGTCGACGATCGCATAAAGTCACCGAAAGCTATATACCCGCCGAGCTACCACCGAATCACCCATCGTAGCTACCTCGAAAGGGTCTATGGACTCAGGCTCTATCCCTATCCTACTTGCAATAAGTGGAGATATATAGGACAGAGTAGAACCCGGATCTATCAAGGCATACACGCTACAACAAGAAACCGATAAAGTACTGTGGACGACATCCGCGACGCCTTGTCGCTGACGACAGGCATAAATGCGCTCAGGACCGCTGAATCGGGACCCGCGCGCGACCGCCGCGACCGGGTCCATGAGTACCTCCCAGGCGCAGTAATCAGGAGATGAAGACCGATAAAAGCACTCAGCAGGATGACCCTACCATCCGTACGCCTGCCTGACAGCTCACATAGTGACTTCGCTAGCGCAAGTGTAGCAAACTCCGGTAGTATCACAACTCCTGAATGGAATCTACAACATCGGACACCGAGGACTCGACCGTTAGCACCTCGCTACCGAAGTCCAAGTCCGGGCCCCGATCCGCCAATACCGCCGCCCCAAGACGGTGTAGGAGTGCTCGAGCCGGGCCGTGGTGCAAATCTAGATCACCTTTGGTCGCCCACCCGAGCTACCAAAAGATCTCGCCCCGGCCTTCTTCGCCGATACTCGACCCGGCCTCTAAGCTCTCGCATCCAAGCGTGAGCTCGCATGCGGCAATGTCCATGCCCGGCCAAGAGCAACACCCGAGCAACACTCGCCAAATAATCATCTAGCCCGTGACGTAGCGGCACTCCCTCCATATCGCTACCAACGTAGGACATATCGAGCTAACGAGTCGAACTCCACGTTGTACTCCCAATCGCGCCTCTCGCCAAGATCAAAATATGTCGCCCGCGTTTCTCTCCTGCATGGCAAGAAATGAGTGAGAAATACCTCCGAGAACTCGCCCCATACCATCGAGGCGCGTGCTCTCCCGGGATAGCTCCCACGATCAAACCATCAGCGGATCACGCATCGACGCGAACCGAAGATCACTGACTCGGTCTCCAAGCCTCGATCACTCACGATCCACAGAATCGCTTGGATGAACTCTCGCGGATCATCCTCGTGCCTCACCCGTAACTCGCGGACTACAACTTAGAAAATCCCGTAGCCTCAAACTATCCGACCTGGGTGAACCACTGCATCTGCTGAATCGAATCAGATCCACCTATCCTCGCGTCCGCCACAATCCCTGCTAGTAATCGGGCCATCTCTCTCAGAACCCATCTCTCTCGCTCCAGCCGCTGGGACTAGAGGCAGTAACGTGGTCTCATCACCACCGCCGCAGGTCATCCGCCCGCAGATTAAGCACTCTCCTCGGGACTATTTTACCCGCATGGGTCATGTGGACCCGCATGAGGTATTCCTCGCATAGGTTGTACTCACCCGCATAGGACTATTTCACCAGCATGAGCCCTACGGACTCGCATGAGGTATTCCTCGCATCGTGGGTAGCAAATCCACGGAATATGCAAATGCCACAACACGGGGAATGACCCCGTAATAAATAATAATATATATCATTAGCACAAACCGGCTATCACACATAATACAAGCAAGTTAAGAACCCCTTAACTTGTTATTAATCTTGTTCACACATCTTCTCATTTTAGTTAACTTAAGGCACTAACATGTCTTTTATGAAATCCGGGAATTTAACCCAAAGTATTTGTCACGACCCGACCCCGGGCACGTGACTGGTGCCTTACCCGGGCACCTAAGTAGACATACATCAGAGTAACCAGCGGAATATAAAACAAGACATGAAACAATATGAAGTGAGAAACAGTTTATCTGAGAAAAGTCATGCATATATATATATAAAAGCTTGAATAGCTACATCCCTTTTACAAACTCCGCCACAACAAGATTTGGACATGCACTAAGAATGTTATAATAACAATGGCGGCGGGGCCGCCATACCCCGAATGAATGTAAGTACCTACAACGACAGGACTATACTAAAGATAAGCCTCCGAGACACTGAGCTTCCCAAACGCTGAAATGTGACCCTATGAGAGAGGATCAACAATCGTGTACTCTACCGCAGATGAACGCAGCCAAGAAGGTCAAGACAACAGTACCAAGAGGTATCGGGAAACATAAAGATAAAAGAATTAACTAAGTATCAAATCGACTAAAGATGTGAAAGAAAATATCAGAAATGAAATCATAATAGTCTATATAAAATGTAAGACATATATGATAACCAATTTACGATACACAATATGTAGTTAAATATGTCAAGTCGTGACTCACGCCTTAAAGTCATCACTCAAATATAACCACGGGTCTCATGCCCAAAATATCAATCATGCCTGAAATTCCTTCCTCACCACGGCGATCCATGATATAAAAGAACTAAGGAATACATGAACACCAGTCCCACTGTGTCATAATAAAGCTGACGGTAAGTACGGCGCATAGCCGACTACTAAAACCTACAGTACCATCAATGCTATAAAATCAGATCGAGGTCTTTCTGCATCGCGCACATGTCGGCCGCCACTCGCCTCGCAGATCAATGTCTGCGGCCAAACTCGAACTCACCGCACTCGCATAGGCCACCAGGCCCGCGTGAGGTATTCCCCGCATCGAGGGTAGCTACTCTCGGATCGCCCCGACTCGTAGTCCGCATGGCCATGGATCGCATGAGGTATTCCCGCACACTAACACGAACTCGTAGCTCGCATAGGTCCTGGACCCGCACGTAGGCATCCTCAGACGGGGCGATAACCCCCGGTATAACATGTCAAGAGGTGAGTGGTACAATACTAACATAACGGCTTATCGTTAAACAACATAAGCACAACAAGGGAAACCACTTTACACAAACATCACAAGACACTAACACACGTAGCATCCTAACATGTTTACTTAACAAACCATCTTACTACACTTTCCGTAAATCAATACAAGACTTTCATAAACAAATAAGTAAACCGTTCCTTCTATCTTCCTTAAGTCGTTATACCTAACTTCCCATAAAGCTAGTATAACACTTAAGCTTTTGAAACCAAGTATTTCTTTTCTTTCAAAATGGTTAATAACTCTTTTGAAATACTTCAAGATTCTTATTATTTAAAACTCAAGTCAAAAGACATCAAAGTAAAACCAAAACAATTTTCATACCTTCTTTTAAAACAAAGGCACTTTTCCTTTAAAAGTCAAGTAACAATATACTTTTTAAACCAAGGGTCTTACTCTTTTAAAAACAAGTAACCTATCAAGTTACTTCTCCTTTCCCAAAATCAAGTTGTTTATAAGTCAAGTTATCATTTTAAATCCAATAATAAAACCATTCTTATTTTCGAAATTAAGATAACTTTATTCTTTGAAAGACCACACACCCATTACTCACGAGTGAGGTTTTACAACTTTTTAACATAATTCAAGTCCTTAATATTTCATAACAAGTCACCTAACTTTGGGATCAAGTCAAGGACACAAAAGGAAAATCAATTTCCTTTAAACACACGTGCGTCTACCGCACTAAATATATTTCACAAATATCATGCTAGAAAGGATAGGAAGAGGTTCACATACCTCGCGACGACATCGACAATTAACAAAACTCTCAGTACTCTAACCTTGCTCGCTTTTCCATCCTTCAAGTAGAATACGCCACTGTAGTACTTCAACCTATAAAGGCCACAAAACGCCTATCAACCTCTAGATTTCTTCGTAGAATAATTCTAGATACAAGATTCCTTATTCTATGGAAAATTCGGAAGACCTCCCGCCTCCGCAACCACATAAAACTCCTCTCTAACGAGGCGCTACTAAACCAACAATCCTGGGGTTACACGCCTAACCGACGTGTACAATTCTACTCCACAATAATACTACAAGTCTCATCAGAAATACCCAATGTAAATCTGTTCAATTCTTTATAATCGATTCTTCCAATATATCTTATACTCAATTATTAACTACTACTACATGTAATTTCCAATTCTGATAGGGATAAAGATCATTACCTCGATAAGCCCAAAATTATCCAAGATATAAGTCGATCCCGAGCAACGTTTAGCTCCAATTCCTCGACTCCAACCCGCCTCCAGCAACCCTTAGAAGTTTCCAAACAACTTCTCTTAACACTTCATCTAAGCTGAAGATTTTCTGTGGCTTCATTTTTGCGACTATTGGAATAAAGAGTATTTTTCCGGCTCTTAGTTATTGAAATAACTTGGAATACTACTAGAATACTAGAAGGTATTTTGGGATAATACAACAATACTTGAAGTATTTTCTACACAAAGTGGGGATTTGACGAGCTACACAAGGAGGAGGGGATTTTTGTGACTTAGAAACATTTGCCGGGACGGGTTAAGTCTTGAAATCAATGGGGTATTTATAGGAAAATCAATGGCCAAGATCTAGGCAAAAGTGTGTGGTGAGGATGGTACATGTGTGTAGGTAGTCACAACCATTTGTCCAATAACAATGGGACAAGTGGCCACCACAAAACGGGCCACTTGTCCACCAAGAAAACGCCCAACACTCGCGACAATCGCCCATACGGCCTCGCGGGGTGACACGTGTCGCCCCTACTGCCCAAAATATTCCGTCTTCCTCCAAAAATATCCGTAATGCCAAAAATCCAAAATAAAGTGGGCCCCAAAATCAGAATTTCTCCCGTAGCCCCACGTGACCAATTCCGGAAATAAAATTTCATAATTCTTAAATATTCCAAAAAGTCCGAATACCAAATCTGGGAATCCAATTCCCATTAACGAACCTTTTTCCTTCACAAAATCCGGAAACTTTTCCATCGAAAAATCACATCTTTCTTCCTTTCCAACTTTAATGTCGTATTCTCGTACGTACGTCCTCATATACATACTCTGGAACTACGGGGTGTAACAGTATTATACTATGTGCTTCTATTCTTTTAAAACCTTAGGCAATTAATGCCTTAAAAATCAATTTGCCTTTCACAACCTCAAATCATTTATCCGTACTCATTTTACTTAGTGTAAATCTTCCTTTATTAACTTTCCATAAAGCTAATATAATTAACTTCCCATAAAGTCATTATATTAACGTTATACCTTAGTCAAATACATTTTCCTAAAACCCAAGGGACTTACACTTTTAAAAAGAAACAAGAATCATATACTTGAACACATCAAGTCCCTTAACTTTGAAAACTCAAGACATCCTTAGTACTTTTTTTAAAGAAATGAGTTAATCCCCCCTTACTCACAAAACTTGACCATCCTTAAAACAAGTAAGGGATATCAAACCTTGTACGTCTATCGTACTACATAGGTAAAACCATTCATGCTCAAGAGATAGGAAAGTTCCACATACCTCTTCGGTCAATCCACTTGCTAAGTCCAAAATACCGCACGTAGTATGTCAACCTATAATGACCATAATACGTTCATTAACCTCTAGTTTCAACGTAGAATATTCCAAGTTCAAAGTCACTAAATTCTATAGAAAATCGGGCAGCATTTCCTTTGTTTCAACATACTTTGCCACCTTTTTCAAGGCCGAATTCAACATCCAAACGCCACATTTAAGGCCCAACAACCCAAACATTTCAAAGGGGATTACACACCTAAACTTGGATGTGCAAAATTACATCCCAATGTACAACAACTAACTTAACAAGTTTAAGGTAGTATTTTGGCTACAACATGCTTACATAACCTTCTTATCCAATTCTTTCATATCCAAACCATATTTCTTACATGCAATTTATCTAAGAGAAATATTTACCACTACAAGATCTTTCTTCTTCACATGCAACACCAAAAACTAGCTACAAGAGAAGAATTGTTACCTTAGAGCTTTAGCCAAATTATTCCAACGAATTTGCTAGCCTCCTTTCCAAAAACACCACCACAATAACTCCTACAAGCTTGCAAATAAGTTTCCTTCTTGCCACACTTTTCAGATTTTTCTCTAACCTTGATTTCCTCTTGATTTTCTAGAGAGAAGGAAGAGCTTTTATCTTTAGAGAGAGAGAAGAACTTGAAGAATGACCAAGTCTTCAAGACTTGGTCAATAAGTAGTACATGCAAAATCGGGGGGGACACTTGGCACCCTCCCATGGCCTTTTTAAAACAAAAAGGCAGATTTTTCCACTCAACTTAGAACCCGCCTGCGCGCGGCTGCACTGGCCCAAGCGCTGAAACCTCTGCCGACTCCCAGAACATTCCAGCGCCGTGGCGCTGCAACATCAGCGAACACTCAGATAATCTGGCGCCGCGGCCCTGTGGCTCCTGACCGAAACACCTCTCTGTCCGACTGCGCACTAAACTTGTAACTCCCATAACTTTCTACTCTGATGTCCTATCGACGAACGGTTGGTTGCGTTGGAAACTAGACTCAACGAACTACGAACTAGGCCTTTGAAACACCTAGGAACTATCAATGTACCGGGTCATAAACCGCCTCAAAGTTGACCAAAACCCGTCCGAAATAATCCGTCAACCTATCCTTCTAAAATTTTAAGTCTTAACCCCTTTCGTACGCTCTCATACGCATGACCAGAACCACGGGGTATAACATTCTCCCCCCCTTAGAAACATTCGTCCTAACCAGCTGGAGGTGCATGCTCCCCCCGGGACAGTTCCCATGAATCAAACTACCAATCGCGATTTCGCACCGGGATGTGAACTCAAAACTACCGACTGCCTCCGAGGCCTTGATCACTCATGATCCGTCAGAACTATCTGATAAACTCACGAGATCATCCTCGCCTTGACCCATAGAACTGGTGGGCTGCAACTCAAAAAGTCCCTAAGTCTCACGCTATCTGATCTATGGTGAACTATGGGTACAACCGGAACCTATGTCTCTCGTCTATCCTCATTCCTCGCCACGATCCTGGCCAATAACTGGGCCATATCCTTTTAACCCATCTCCTCCGCTCCAGTCGTAACGGAGGCTCTGTACCGTGGTCTCGATGGCGATGCTGCCCCAAACTCTGGCGGGGTGGCGACGTCGTGGAACCGCCATCCAAACATCATCTCAGTAAAGACGGGCTGTGCCTCGTAAATCTCTCAGGCCCCACTAGCGATTCCTCCGCTTGCCCTTCTAAAGCGGTTGTCACGACCGACCTAGGGCGTGATCGTGCCTACCCCGGCACCCTAGTGATACAAACATCGAGAAAATCAGAAATAAAAACTTAAGCATGAATCAAGACATAAAATAAGCAATAGGCTAACCAAAACGGTTACCTTCCCGAATATATATAAAAATTGAATGCTTAAATCCTTACAAACCCCGCCACAACAAGATTACACACTCTAAGAATGTAACCACAACTACGACGATTGTATCCGCCATACCCCGAATGTACAAGAACCTACAATGACAGGACTATACCAAAGATAAGCCTCCGAGATTCCCGAATCTGAATGATCCCATGAGCGAGGATCAACAATCGTGTACCTCTACCGCAGATGAACGCAGCCTCAAGGAGGTCAAGATAACAGTACCAAGTATGTGAAATCAAAATACTATAAATGAAATCATAGTAGTCTATATAAAACAGAGACATATATGATAACCAAACTACCATATACATGTAAGCAAATACGCTGTCGTGGACTCACGCCTCAAAGTCATCTCAATATAACTACGGGTCTCATGCCCGCAACATCAATCATGCCCGTGGAATACCTTCCTCACCGCCAGCCTACGATAACCACACCAAGGAGTACACATGAACACCGTGTCCCACTGCGGTCATAAAATCAGACGGCAAGTACGGGCTAACTACTATATACCAAAGCCGCATCATCAATCGACCAAGTACGAAAGCCAACTACCGATACCAAAGCCGCATCAACAAATCTACATAACCATACCACGGCGACCTGTGGCAAGACGAAGCCAACTACCAGATACCACTCGCCACGTCGGGTCGGCAAGTACGAAGATTAACTACCGATTCCAAGCCGGAATCACGACTTCGCCACAAACCGAACGGGCAAGTCTGAAGGATAACTACCGCATACTGCCGAATCACCACGACCTCGGCAAGTACGAGGCCAACTACTGATACCGTCGAATCAAGAAACCTCCGAGAGCTAGTCCATGGAATAATAATCACGTGTGCATCTGAATGCTCCACACCGCCAGACGCCCAAGTAAGATCATAACAAATCAGCCGGCCCTCCATCGAGAGACGCGGTGGTATAGAAATACAATACTAGCACGACAAGGCTATCACACGCAAACATAGGCAAGTTACACACAACTCAAGGTACTTTCATTTTATGCCAAAGTCCAGGTTTTAACCCCAAAGTACTACGTACGTTAAATTCTTTTTAAAAGATCCATTTCTTTTACAAAGGTCATCCGATGCCTGTATTATCAAAAATAGAGTGACTAACATTTTAAGTAAACCAAAACAACTTCCATACTTTCCTTTTTAAACCAAATTAAGATAATACCATGCCTTCTTTTTAAACCAAGACACTTCTCCTTTTAAAGTCAAGTTACCATTTTAAAACCAATGATAAAAAAACCATTCTTTTGTTTTCATAAAGTCGTTATAACTAACTTCCCATAAAGTTGTTATAACACTTTATGTTTTCAACCAAAAACTCTTCAATTCCTCTAAGTTTTTTTTTTTTTTGAAATCAAGTTCCTTACTTTGGAAATTTAAGAAAATTGATACTTGTTTATAATGATTCTTATTAAAGCAGCCATGATCTAGGAAATGTAATACAATTTTGTCTTATCTTAGCTTCTATGCAGATGGAGGTTTCTACTGGTTTTGATAATAATTAATTAGTCAATACATTTTCCTTTATTAACGCTGCAGTGGTTTGTTCGATACTTATTCTCATTTCCGAAATCAATATAACTTATTCCTTTTTAAAACCCAATTACCCATTTCTCATAAATGCGGTTTCACAACTTTTAACACAAACCAAGTCCGTAGCATTTCACATCAAGTCATTAATAAGTCAAGTCTCTTATCTTTTAAAAACCACAAACTATTTCTTTACCTACATAAAGTTGTTATAACAAACTTCCCATAAAGTCGTTATAACACTTTATGTTTTAAACCAACCTACTGCTTAGCACACGACGCCTACCGTACTACATAGTTCACACAATCATGCTAGAAAAGATAGGAAGAGGTTCACATACCTCGCGACGATTATCGACAAAAGCAAAAGCTCCAAAGCAGAACCTCGCTTAGCCTTTTCCACCCTTCAAGTAGAATATGCTACTCGCAGTACTTCCACCTAAAAAGGCCACAAAACGTCTATCAACCTCTCGATCTCTTTGTAGCGCAATTCAAAGCACAAGGTTATTATTCTACGGAAAATTCGCAAAGACATCCCCGCAACCACATAAATCTCCTCCTCTATAAAGGCCCGCTACCAAGCCAACAACTCATGTGGGTTACATCGCCTAACCGACGTGTACAACACTTCCCACAATAATACTACAAGTCATCAGAATACAGTCCAATGTAAATACAATTCAATTCTTATCCATATTCATTCTACATATAGTATACTCAACTATACATTACTACAACATGTAATATCCAATTACAATAGGGGGACATAGATCATTACCTCGATAAGCCCAAAATTATCCAAGATTATAAGTCGATCCTGAGCAACGTTTAGCTCCACTTCCTTATGCTCCAACCCGCTCCAAGCAGCCCTTAGAAGTTTCTAAACAACTTCTCTTCAAGATCCAACTCCAAAAATTGAAGAACACTTAGGCTCAAACTATGGCAAGTTTCGGCCAAGGCAAGGTTTCTAGGCTAGGGGTGTGAAATCTTTTCCAACTCTCGGTACACAATCTTTCTAACACCCTAAGGAAGAACACTTAAAACTTAAAGAATTTTTGGACAACACTAGCTCCTAAAATCAGCCCATGGCCGAGAGCTACATTCAAGAGGGAGGGAGTATTTTACCTTGGAAATTATCTCAAGAATGGATGAAGAAGTCTTGCAAGCTTAAGGGTCTATTTATAGAGAAATCAATGGCTAGGATTAAAGCAAGTGTAAGGTGAGGATTGGGTACATGTGTGAGGGTAAACTACCAACCAAGTGTTCACCACAAAAATGGGACAAGTGGCTTGCCACTTGTCCCCAAAAACGCCCAAGTCATTCTCAATTTCGCCATAGGCCACATTGGGTGACACGTGTCGCCTACTGGCCCAAAATATTTCGCCCTCCAAGATATCCGTAATGCCAAAAATCCGAAAATAAAGTGGGCCCACAAAACAGAAATTCTCCCGTGGCCCCACGTGACCAATTCCGAAATAAAATTCCATAATTCTCAAATATTCCAAAAGTTCGAATACCAACCGGGAATCCAATTCCTTTAACGAACATTTTCCTTCACAAAATCCGATCACAAAATCCGAAACTTTTTCGCGTCGAAAAATCACATCTTTCTTCCTTTCCAATTTTTGTGTCGATTCTCACGCACGCCTCACATACATACCCGAACTACGGGTGTAACATTCTTCCCCTTAGAAACATTCGTCCGAATGTTCCTTCTAAGTCTCAAAACATACATGCGCCAGATAGTCTTCACTACTATACTTACTAAACCAATCATGCCACCAATGGCCATAGTATAACATACGCCAAGAAACTCAATCCAAGCCAACGAGGAATCACCTCTAACGTATAACAACACCATAAGCTTCCACCCATGGTCTAAAGGGTACTCCTTCGCATCTTCACTTCACAACAAATGATCTCTTTTATTCTCGTTAACACACGCTCACTTCTTTCCTTACTCGTCGTACTTTCTCGCACACCAACTCTCTCTAGTACACGCATTCATACCCACCATCGCCTCTTTCCAAAACCTCGAGTCACTACTCCAAACTTGGTCATCTTACTAACCTCACCCTATAAGGCCATTCCCGCCTTTATGATATGATTATGGTCGAACATATCCACGAACTCATACGATGGTTACCTAAACTCGCCTAGCACCTCGTGATCCTACCACCGCGGGACCACCGAACTGACCACCTCACTCCGGCCGCGTTGACCCGCGATCCGCCTCAACCCACCCGCCATCGCCAAACTCTCTCGCTCCCGATCCGAACAATCTTACTAATTCACGTCATGAAAGCTACCACTTCCATCTCACACTACCCATGGAATTATCCCACAATATATTTTACGCAAACCAAGTACTTCGACAAAGACCAACCGTAAAAATATCCACTCAAGGCGGCCTTGCATCCAAGGTCCTAACTGTTATAAATTCTAAGGCTCACAATCGTCTCGTCTCTAGACTTACCCTTTCTCAACTACCCATGTTTTTTAATTCACACTTAACACAATGCTATCCGTACATAGCACTTAACATGTACCCACCATAACAACATAAACAAGTCTCTTAAGGGCTAAAGATATCTCTCGCAACTACCGCTCACTTTCCCTTTGTCGCCTAATCATAATCCTCGCAGGCGCCTCGCATAGGCGTGATGAACCATCCACCGATCCCGGCGCCGAGTCTCTACATCCGCACCTGGCCTGACAACTTCACCAAATGGCCCCGCTGGCCGCAAGCATACAAGTTGTCAAGAGTACGACAGCCCCATAATGGAGTCTATCACAACGGCCATAACGAGGCAGGTGACCTCATCCGACTAACACCCTTCTCCCAACAACCGAACTCGCAATCGACCTTAGGCCGAGGCATCCTCAGATCCTCCTACTTGGACATCCTCCCATCACATGTCCCTGACGGTCGCAAGTATAACAATCTCCCAACTAGCACGACACCCTAAGCACCATCCTCAGCTCTCTATCCATAGAACTCTGGCGAACTGCAACTCAAGAAATCCCAAGTCTCGCATCATCGGATCTAGTGAATCATCGGCATCGCCGAACCACCCTCGCCGTCTAATTCCTACCACCACCTTAGCTAGTAATCGCCATCTCTGAACTCGTATCCTCGCTCCCGGCCGTGGCACCGAGGCTCGTATCGGCCTCGAGAACTGCCGCCTAAACTCACTGGGCTAGCGGCGCCATAAAACTCGCTGCCTCAAGTACTATCTCGTAATGACTGCTCGTGCCTCGTAACCTCTCGTGTTCTACTCGTAGCTCCTCTCGCCTTGCCCTTCGCCCTGGTTGCTGCTGCAGGCGTAATCTGCATACATAAGAATACGTCAGAGGGAGTCCAACTTATAACAAAGCTCTAAGGCACGATCTCAGAGTGAGAAGAATGGAAACCAATCCTAAATATCCTGTAGCCTCCTGATTATAGACGTGGTGCACAACACGCTGATAATCAAGACTCTACTAGATACGGTCTGTAGACACTTTCCGAGGATTAATCGCTCGATACCACTTTTGTCACGACACCTAGGGCGTGGATCGTGCCTTACCCCTGCACCCTAGTGATACAAACATCGAGAAAATCAGCGAAATAAAAACTTAAGCATGAATCAAGACATAAATAAGCAATAGGCTAACCAAAACGGTTACCTTCATGAATATATATAAAAATTGAATAGTTAAATCCTTACAAACCCCCACAACAAAGATTTCATGCACTTCTAAGAATGTAACCACAACTACGACGGTGGCTCGCCATACCCAATGTACAAGAACCTACAATGACAGGACTATACTAAAGATAAGCCTCCGAGAAACGAGCTTCCCAAACGCCGAATCAGGATCCTATGAGCGAGGATCAACAATCGCGTACTTACCTATGGTATGAACGCACTTCAAGGAGGTCAAGACAACAGTACCAAGTATGTGAAATCAAAATACTATAAATGAAATCATAGTAGTCTATATAAAACAGAGACATATATGATAACCAAACTACCGCATATAATATGTAAATACGCTAAGTCGTGACTCACGCCTCAAAGTCATCACTCAATATAACTACGGGTCTCATGCCCGCAACATCAATCATGCCCGTGGAATACCTTCCTCATCGCCACTACGATAACCACACCAAGAAGTACACATGAACACCGTGTCCCACTGTGTCATAAAATCAGACGGTACGGCGCTAACTACCGGATACCAAAGCCGCATCATCAACCGACCGCAAGTACGAAGCCAACTACCGATACCAAAGCCGCACTAACAAATCTACATAACCATACCACGGTCACCCTGCAGGCACGAAGCCAACTACGGATACCACCGCGCCACGAGTCGTCGGCAAGCACGAAGACTAACTACCGATACTGCCGGAATCACGAGACTTCACAAACCGAACGGGCAAGTACGGGCTAACTACCGATACCGAATCAGCCACGACTCGGGGGGTACGAGGCCAACTACCGATACCGTCAATCAAGAAACCTCACGGAGAGCTAGTCCATGGAATAATAATCACGTAGCGCACTGCGGAATGCTCCACACGCCAGACGCCCAAGTAAGATCATAACAAATCAGCCGCCTCCATCGAGACGCTGGTATAGAAATACAATACTAGCACGACAAGGCTATCACACGCAAACATAGGCAAGTTACACACAACTCAAGGTACTTTCATTTTATGCCAAAGTCCGTGTTTTAACCCAGTACTACGTACGTTAAATTCTTTTTAAAAGATCCATTTCTTTTACAAAGGTCATCTGATGCCTGTATTATAAAAAATAGAGTGACTAACATTTTAAGTAAACCAAAACAACTTCCATACTTTCCTTTTTAAACCAAATTAAGACAATACCATGCCTTCTTTTTAAACCAAGACACTTCTCCTTTTAAAGTCAAGTTACCATTTTAAAACCAATGATAAAAAAACCATTCTTTTGTTTTCATAAAGTCGTTATAACTAACTTCCCATAAAGCTGTTATAACACTTTATCTTTTAAACCAAAAACTCTTCAATTCCTCAAGTCTTTTTTTTTTTTTTGAAATCAAGTTCCTTACTTTGGAAATTTAAGAAAATCGATACTTGTTTATAATGATTCTTATTAAAGCAGCCATGATCTAGGAAATGTAATACAATTTTGTCTTATCTTAGCTTCTATGCAGATGGAGGTTTCTACTGGTTTTGATAATAATTAATTAGTCAATATATTTTCCTTTATTAACGCTGCAGTGGTTTGTTCGATACTTATTCTCATTTCCGAAATCTATATAACTTATTCCTTTTTAAAACCCAATTACCCATTTCTCATAAATGCGGTTTCACAACTTTTAACACAAACCAAGTCCGTAGCATTTCACATCAAGTCATTAATAAGTCAAGTCTCTTATCTTTTAAAAACCACAAACTATTTCTTTACCTACATAAAGTTGTTATAACAAACTTCCCATAAAGCCGTTCTAACACTTTATGTTTTCAACCAACCTACTGCTTAGCACACGACGCTCTACCGCATACATAGTTCACACAATCATACTAGAAAAGATAGGAAGAGGTTCACATACCTCGCGACGATTATCGACAAAGCAAAAAGCTCCAAAGCATCGTGTCACACTCAATCCCCTGGATCGTGCCTTACCTCCGCACCCTAGTGATACAATCATCGAGAAAATCAGGAAAGTAAAACATGAACATGAAATGAGAGATATTAAAAATAAACAGCAACCAAAACAGCTTGCCTTTCAACATATATATATAAAGACATTTGAGCATAATCTTACAACCCCGCCACAATAAAGGCTGCACTTAAGATTTATATAACAACTATGACGACAGGCCCCGCCATACCCGAACGCATAAGAACTTACGGACTGTGGTAACATACCAAAGATATGCCTCCGACGGAACTGAGCTTCCCAAACGCTGAAATGAGATCCTAAACGCGGATCGACAAATTGACGATTTCTACTGCAGACGAACGCAGCCCAAGGAGGTCAAGACAACAGTACCAAGTATGTGAAATCAGAATATCAGAAATGAAATCATAATAGTCTATATAAAGCGAAGACATGTATGATGACCAAACTACAAGATATAACATATAACCGCCATATCAAGTCGTGGACTCCCGCCTCCAAATTATCACTCGCTCGTGGAATTTCTTCCTCACCGGCAGCTTATGATATAACAATACCAAGGAGTATACATGAACACCGTGTCCCACCGTGTCATAAAACCGTCACAGACAAGTACAACTACCGGATCCGACCGTACTCATAATACAATGCAACCACAAACACGGTTGACACGGCAAGTGCGAGCCGACTACCAGATACCAAGGTCGGTCACGAGTCGACGGCAAGTACGGTGGCTGACCACCGGTACCAAGGTCAGATCACGAGACTTCGCTACTACACCGAACTGGCAAGTGCGAGGGCTAACTACCGGTACTAAGGCCGAATCAGCCACGAGGCGGGCAGTACGAAAGTCGACCACCGTACCAAGGCCGAACAAGAAGAAACCTCATGGAGAGCTAGTCCATGGAATAACACTATCAGCGAGCATACCCGTGGAATTTTCCACACGCCGCACGCCCAAGTAAGTCTCAACTACCAACCTAAGACTCCATCAGAGACACTTATATAGAACACCATTTGCACAACAAAGGCTATCACCACAAGCATAAGCAAGCTACACAACAACAAGCATAGGCAAGTTACACAACAACAAGCATAGGCAAGTTACACAACTCAAGGTACTTTCATTTTATGCCAAAGTCCGGGTTTTAACTCTAAAGTACTACGTGACGTTAAATTCCTTTTAAAGAGATCCATTCCTTTTATAAAAGTCACCCGATACCCGTAGTATAAAAATAAGAGTGACTTACATGTTTTAAGCAAACAAAAACAACTTCTCTTATTAAAGCCAAGTTTCCACATTTAAAACCAATGATAAAAACCCTTCTTTGTTCTCATAAAGTCGTTATAACCAACTTCCCATAAAGTCGTTATAACACTTTAAGTTTTAAAACATTTTAAGAAAACACAATGCCTTTCTTTTCCCTAAAGTTCCGTTTGCCTAATATTCATTACACAAGTCTCTTTTTAGAAAAGTTTCATAGTTCAATGTCTTAATCCCTTTTAAAACTATTGAGTAACATATGCCTTATATGAGTGTAGGTTATTCTTATTCATAATCAATCTTATTAAGCGACCATGATCTAGGAAATGTAATATCATTTTGTCTTATCTTAGCTTCTATGCAGATGGAGGTTTCTACCGGTTTTAATAATACTTCATTAGTCAATACATTTTCCTTTTATTAACGCCGCAGTTGGTTTGTCGATACACATTCGATCTCCAAATCAAGAAACATTCTGCCGTTATACCTAACTTCCCTTAAAGCTAGTATAACTCTTAAGCTTTCAAAACCAAGTACTACTCATTCTTTCAAAACGATTCAAGAATCTTTTGAAATACTTCAAGTTCTTTATTAACACATATCAAGTCATTACCTTTTAAAACCACAAAGCATTTTTCTTACCTACATAAGGTCGTTATAACCAACTCCCATAAAGCCGTTATAACACCTTATGTTTCAAACCAATCAAATACATTAACACATGTACGCCTAACGCACTACATAGTTATACACATATCATGCCAGAACAGATAGGAAGAGGTTCACATACCTCGCGACGATTATCGACTAATAGCAAAACGCCCAAGTACCTCAAACCGCCGGCTACTCCTTGCCAAGTAGATCACTCCACACGTAGTACTTCAACCTGTAGAGGCCACAAGGCGCCTATTAACATCAAGGTCTCCACGTAGAATATTCTACAAAAATTCGCAAAGATTCTCCCCGCAACAGAAATCTCCTCCTCTATCGGTGCCGCCACCCACCAACTGTGGGGTTTACACGCCTAACCGACGTGTACAACTCTACTACACATCAAAGTTACACAAGTCTCAGAATACACCCTATGTAATTACGTCAGCTTCTTCTTTATATTCAGGCTTAAGTCGCAAGACATTGCCGTAAGTATTATTCAGGCTTAAGTCAAAAGACATTGCCGCACAATTAAGTTCACTTCTATATATAGTATACTTTAACTATATATTCCTACAATATGTAATTCCCAATTACAACAGAAGGTCAAGAGTGTTTACCTCGATAAGCCCAAAATTATCCAAGTTATATGTCGATCCTGAACAACGTTTAGCTCCTACTCCGGCGCTCCAATCCGCTCCAAACAACCCTTAGAAGTTCTAACCAACTTCTACTTAAATACTTCAATCAATCAATGAAGATTTTCTTAGGGTTTCGGTTTGAGACTAAAGGACAAACGGTAGTATTTCCTGCTCTACGATAGAGGTATCTTTGGAATACTACAAGGTACAAGGCTAAGGTATTTTGGGCATTATAACAATACTGAGAGTATTTATACCAAGAGTGGTGTATTATACGAAACAACTAGCTAGTGGGTACCCTACTGCTAGCTCCACAAATGAGGGGGAGCCTCTCGGCCAAAGCCCACACGAAAGGGGAGGAAGGCTCTCGCCAGAGCTCACAAAGGGAGGAGAGGGTTTCAAGACTTGGAAGTTTTGACGAATGAAGTCTTCAAGCCTAGGGGTATTTATAGCAAAACCAAAAGCCAACCAATGGCCAAGATCCTTCCAAGTGTATAGCAAGTGTAAGGACAAGATCAAGCCAAGTGCACCCTAACCTACTCCACCAAACATGGCACAAAACAAGCCACAAAACAAGCCACAAACAAGGCCAAGAATAAGGACTAATCGCCAAGGCCAACCACCTCGACCGCCTCTAAATCGTCTAACGAGGGTGACAAGGTCACCTCCCGCTGGTCCAAAAATGTTTCGTCTCTAAAAATCCGCAAAAATATAAATGACATAGCCGAATTTTCCTACGAAAGTCGTGGAAACGCTTCAAAAAAACGACTCCAATCGGCACTGTGCCCAAAATTCGGTCCTTGCCTAACTTAAGGCTCAACTCTCACGCACGCCCCACGCATATACTCGAAATACGGCATAACATTCTCCTCCTTAGAAACATTCATTCCGAATGTTCCTTCTCAAGGCGATATCGATGGTTCCTCGCAGTTGCCCACGCCACACCGCCACGAAATATCACACGCTCTCTTCCTTCCTTACTGTCAGACTCTTCTAACACTCGAACTCTTCTAGTATACGCACCACACTTCGCCATCGCCTGCCAAACTCGAGTCACCACCTCCAACTTGGTCATCTTACTAGCCTCAATCTTCCTTAAGGCCATTCCCGGCCTTCACAATTTGCTTCTAGTCGAACATACCTACGAACTCAGACGATGGTCAACTAAACTTGGGCCAAGCACCCTCGTGACCCTACCACCTGGCGGGACCACCCAGAGCTGACCCCACCTCGAAACAGGCCGCGGGTTGGCCCGCAACATGGCCCCAACCCGACCCACTTAACGCATCAAGCTCTTGTTCCCCGATCCGGAACAATCTTACCTATATAGGTCAGGAAAGCTACCACTTCCATTTCACACTACCCATGGACTTATCCCACAACACATTTATACGCAAACCAAGTATTTCAACAAGGACTAACCGTAAAATCTTTTATTCAAGATGACCTCACATCTAAGGTCTCAACACGAAATATTCTAAGGTTCGCACTTTCCATGCCCCCACACCTATCCTTTCAACTAGCCAAGCTTTCTAACTCATAACCAACATAACGCTAAACACATCATCAACATCAATACATATAAGTCTCTGAGGTTAAGGATATACCTGAAAATCGGCGTTCAAAGGACCGCGAAATCGAACTCCCACCGCGACTCTCTACCGGCTCACGGCACGAACATCCCGCCTAGCTATGGAAGGTGAAGAACCCGCAATCGCTTCTAGTAGTCCATGCTATCCTACCAGCTACCCCTTCGGACGCTTTCTGCCGATGGCCCTGTTGGCCGCAAAAATAACAATCTCCGAAGTCAAGACGACACTTCCCATGAAGTTTTCCACAACGCCACACCGAGACAAGTGGCAACCTCATCCGCGAGCACTTATTCCCCGAAAATCTGAAACCTGGGAGCCCCGACCGCACTGAATATCCCAAAGGTCCCGGCCGTGGAGGACCATCAGACGCGAGGCGCATAATCGCTCGGGCTATTGGCGGTCCGCTCAAAGTCACCAAAGGACCCCGCTGCTCGCCCTCTTCTCACGACTGGTCATTCCGCTGATTTATCCGCTCCTCACATTCAAGTGCATACGCCGCACGCGGCAATGTCCATGCCCTACAAGAGCTACACCAACAACTCTCGCTAGGTGATCATCGAGCTCAGAATAAATCGGTGCACTCGATCCTCCATACTAGCTACCAACGCGGACGATCGCTAATGAGTCGAACTCACATTGTACTCCCGAACCGCACGCCTGCTCGCCAGAACACCAAAAATCTGTCTTCCCGAGCCCTCATCATCTGGGGAGGCAAGAAATGTGCAAGAAAGGCCTCTGAGAACTCGTCCCACACAACTGGAAGTGCATGCTCTCCCCGGGACAGCTCCCACGAATCAAACCACGATCATGTATCACGCAGCTGATGTGAACTTAGACCACCGACTCGGTCTCCGATGCCTTGATTACTCTCATGATCCACAGAATCGCTTGATGAACTCGCGGATCATCCTCGTGCCTCGACCCATAAAACTCGCGCCTACAACTCGTAAAATCCCGTAGCCTCGAACTATCCGATCTAGGGTGAACCATCCGTGTTATCGAACCGCCAAGGCCCAGCCTATCTCTCTCAAGTCCGCCACAACCTCGCCATTAATCGCGCTTACTCGTGACTCATCTCCTCTCGCTTCCGCATCGCGGATCGAGGCTCGTGTATCGTGGTCTCGCCGCTTTACTCGCAGCTTTTCCTCGCCGCTTTGCCCTTCGGGCCGGGTTGCCTTACGCGAGGCATAATCGGTAAAACGGCATGTCGAGGGTCCAACCTTATCACACCTCTAAGGCACGATCTCGTAATGAGAAGAATGGAAACCAATCCTAAATGTCTCACCTTCCTCGATTATAGATGTGGTGCACAACACATCAATAATCAAGACTCTACTAGACACGGCTCAGACACTTTCCGAGGACTAATCGCTCGATACTACTTTGTCACTTTGTCGCGAGCCTTGCTCCGACGACCCAACAAATGGTACCGTTCGTTATATCCTCGAGGCATGCCCTTCGCCCTTCTCGTGATGTGTCATACGAGAGCCACGGTTCGGTCATTTCGTGGTAGGCTCGCCTCTTTATACGCCACTCGGGCGAGGTCAAGACAACAGTACCAAGTATGTGAAATCAGAATATCAGAATGAAATCATAATAGTCTATATAAAGTAGGAGACATGTATGATGACCAAACTACGATACATAACATATAACTAAGCTACATCAAGTCGTGACTCCCGCCTCCAAATTATCACTCGTGCGTGGAATTTCTTCCTCATCGCATAGCTTATGATATAACAATACCAAGGAGTATACATGAACACCGTGTCCCACCTGTGTCATAAAAACCGTGACAGACAAGTACAACTACCGGATCCGACCGCACTAATAATACAATGCAACCACAAACACGGTTGACACGGCAAGCGAGAGCCGACTACCGATACCAAGGCGGTCATGTAGTCGACCGGCAAGTACGGTGGTCGACCACCGTACTGGGCGTCAGATCACGAGACTTCGTCACTACACCGAACGGGCAAGTGAGGCTAACTACCAGTACCAAGGCCGAATCAGCCACGAGACGGCAAGTACGAAGCCGACCACCGGTACCAAGGCCGAATAAGAAGAAACCTCATGGAGAGCTAGTCCATGGAATAACACTATCAACGCGAGCATACCCGTGGAATTTTCTCACATCACCGTGACGCCCAAGTAAGTCTCAACTACCAACCGCACTCCATCAGAGACACGGTTATATAGAACACCATTTGCACAACAAAGGCTATCACCACAAGCATAAGCAAGCTACACAACAACAAGCATAGGCAAGTTACACAACAACAAGCATAGGCGAGTTACACAACTCAAGGTACTTTCATTTTATGCCAAAGTCCGCTTTAACCCTAAAGTACTACGTGACGTTAAATTCCTTTTAAAGAGATCCATTCCTTTATAAAAGTCACCCGATACCAGTAGTATAAAAATAGAGTGAATTACATCTTTTAAGAAAAGAAAACAACGTCTCTTATTAAATACAATTTTCCACATTTAAAACCAATGATAAAAACACTTCTTTTGTTTTCTTAAAGTCGTTATAACCATCTTCCCATAAAGTCATATAACACTTTAAGTTTTAAAACATTTTAAGACAACACAATGCCTTTCTTTTCCCTAAAGTTCCAGCTTTGCCTAATATTCATTACACAAGTCTCTTTTTAGAAAAGTTTCATAGTTCAATGTCTTAATCCCTTTAAAACTATTGAGTAACATATGCCTTATATGAGTGTAGGTTATTCTTATTCATAATCAATCTTATTAAGCGACCATGATCTAGGAAATGTAATATCATTTTGTCTTATCTTAGCTTCTATGCAGATGGAGGTTTCACCGGTTTTAATAATACTTCATTAGTCAATACATTTTCCTTTTATTAACGCTGCAGTGGTTTGTCGATACACATTCGATCTCCAAAATCAAGAAACATTCTTAAGCCGTTATACCTAACTTCCTTAAAGCTAGTATAACTCTTAAGCTTTCAAAACCAAGTACTACTCATTCTTTCAAAACGATTCAAGAATCTTTGAAATACTTCAAGTTCTTTATTAACACATATCAAGTCAATACCTTTTAAAACCACAAAGCATTTTCTTACCTACATAAGGTCGTTATAACCAACTCCCATAAAGCCGTTATAACACCTTATGTTTCAAACCAATCAAATACGCTTAACACACGTATCGCCTAACGACTACATAGTTATACACATATCATGCTAGAACAGATAGGAAGAGGTTCACATACCTCGCGACGATTATCGACTAATAGCAAAACGCCCAAGTACCTCAAACCGCTTGCTACTCCTTGCCAAGTAGATCACTCCACACGTAGTACTTCAACCTGTAGAGGCCACAAGGCACCTATTAACATCAAGGTCTCCACGTAGAATATTCTACAAAAATTCGCGAAGACCTCCCGCAACAACAGAAATCTCCTCCTCTATCGGCGCCGCTACCCACCAACTGTGGGTTTACACGCCTAACCGACGTGTACAACTCTACTACACATCAATGCTACACAAGTCCATCAGAATACACCCTATGTAATTACAGTTCAGTTCTCTTCTTTATATTCAGGCTTAAGTCGCAAGACATTGCCGTAAGTATTATTCAGGCTTAAGTCAAAAGACATTGCCGCACAATTAAGTTCACTTCTATATGTAGTATACTTTAACTATATATTCCTACAATATGTAATTCCCAATTACAATGTAAGGTCAAGAGTGTTTACCTCGATAAGCCCAAAATTATCCAAGTTATATGTCGATCCCGAACAACGTTTAGCTCCTACTCCGCCTCAATCCGCTCCAAACAACCCTTAGAAGTTCTAACCAACTTCTACTTAAATACTTCAATCAATCAATGAAGATTTCCTTAGGGTTTCGGTTTGAGACTAAAGGGACAAAAGGTAGTATTTCCGGGCTCTACGTATAGAGGTATCTTTGGAATACTACAAGGTACAAGGCTAAGGTATTTTGGGCATTATAACAATACTGAGAGTATTTCTACCAAGAGTGGGTGTATTATACGAAACAACTAGGCTAGTGGGTACCCCACGGCTAGCTCCACAGCGGAGGGGAAGCCTCTGCCAAAGCCCACACGGTGCGGGAGGAAGGCTCTCGGCTAGAGCTCACAAAGGGGGAGGAGAGGGTTTCAAGACTTGGAAGTTTTTGGATGAATGAAGTCTTCAAGCCTAGGGGGGTATTTATAGCAAAACCAAAAGCCAACCAATGGCCAAGATCCTTCCAAGTGTATAGCAAGTGTAAGGACAAGATCAAGCCAAGTGCACCCTAACCCCTACTCCACCAAACATGGCACAAAACAAGCCACAAAACAAGCCACAAAACAAGGCCAAGAATAAGGGACCAATCGGCCAAGGCCAACCACCCTTGACCGCCCCCCCTAAACCGTCCAATGAGGGTGACAAGTGTCACCCTCCCGTTGGTCCAAAAATGTTTCGCTCTCTAAAAATCCGCAAAAATATAAATGACATAGCCAATTTTCCCTACGAAAAAGGAAACGTTTCCGAAAACGACTCCAATCGGCACTTGTGCCCAAAATTCGGTCCTTTGCCTAACTTAAGGCTCAACTCTCTACGTACGTCCTTACGTACATACTCTGGAAATACGAGGTATAACATACTGTAACCCTGCTAGCCTTTTCCACCCTTCAAGTAAAATACGCTACTCGCAGTACTTCCACCTAAAAAGGCCACAAAACGTCTATGAACCTCTCGATCTCTTTGTAGAGCAATTCAAAGCACAAGGTTATTATTCTACGGAAAATTCGGTTGCCTTCCCGCAACCACATAAATCTCTCCTCTATCAAGGCCCGCTACCAAGCCAACAACTCCAAGTGGGGTTACACGCCTAATCTGACGTACAACATCGCCCCACAATAATACTACAAGTTCATCAGAATACAGTCCAATGTAAATACAATTCAATTCTTATCCATATTCATTCTACATATAGTATACTCAACTATACATTACTACAACATGTAATATCCAATTACAATAGGGGGACATAGATCATTACCTCGATAAGCCCAAAATTATCCAAGATTATAAGTCGATCCTGAGCAACGTTTAGCTCCACTTCCTTACGCTCCAACCCGCTCCAAGCAACCCTTAGAAGTTTCTAAACAACTTCTCTTCAAGATCCAACTCCAAAAAGTGAAGAACACTTAGGCTCAAACTATGGCAAGTTTCGGCCAAGGCAAGGTTTCTAGGCTAGGGGTGTGAAATCTTTTCCAACTCTTGGTACACAATCTTCCTAACACCCTAAGGAAGAACACTTAAAACTTAAAGAATTTTTGGACAACACTAGCTCCTAAAATCAGCCCATGGCCGAGAGCTACACTCAAGAGGGAGGGAGTATTTTGCCTTGGAAATTATCTCAAGAATGGATGAAGAAGTCTTGCAAGCTTAAGGGTCTATTTATAGAGAAATCAATGGCTAAGATTAAAGCAAGTGTAAGGTGAGGATTGGGTACATGTGTGAGGGTAAACTCCCTACCAAGTGTTCACCACAAAATGGGACAAGTGGCTTGCCACTGTCCCCAAAAACGCCCGTGTCCTCAATTTCGGCCATAGGCCATGGGGTGACACGTGTCGCCCCCCTACTCGTCCAAAATATTTCGTCCTCCGAAGATATCCGTAATGCCAAAAATCCAAAAATAAAGTGGGCCCCACAAAACCGTAAATTCCTCCCGTGGGCCCCCTGTGACCAATTCCGGAAATAAAATTCCATAATTCTC
Source organism: Przewalskia tangutica (assembly GCA_029844215.1). Taxonomy (NCBI): domain Eukaryota; kingdom Viridiplantae; phylum Streptophyta; class Magnoliopsida; order Solanales; family Solanaceae; genus Przewalskia; species Przewalskia tangutica. The sequence goes on along the minus strand of CM056737.1, from coordinate 40,764,536 downwards.
AAATATTCCAAAAAGTCCAAATACCAAATCTGGGAATCCAATTCCCTTTAACGAACATTTTTCCTTCACAAAATCCGGAAACTTTTCCGTCGAAAAATCACATCTTTCTTCCTTTTCAATTTTTGTGTCGTATTCTCGTACGTACGTCCTCACATACATACCCTGGAACTACGGGGTGTAACAGCGGTGCCTTGCGTGGAGGCATAACTGATACACGAAAATATGTCAGAGGGAGTTCAACCTATAACACAACTCTATTGCACGATCTTAGAGTGAAAGAATGGAAACCAATCCTAAATATCCTGTAGCCTCCTGATTATAGATGTGGTGCACAACACGCCGATAATCAAGACTCTACTAGATACGACCTGTAGACCCTTTCCGAGGATTAACTGCTCTAATACCACTTTTGTCATGACCCGACCACGGACCCGTGACTGGTGCCTTACCCCGGGCACCCTTGTGATACAACATCAGAGAAAACCAGCGGAAAATAAACTCACAACAAGAACCCATATGGAAAACAAACAGGCTAACCCAAAATGGCTACCTCTAATATAACAAGCTGAACAGTTACATCCTTAACAACCCAAGTTATAACAGGACTACAAGCCTCTAAGAATGAGTAAACACTATGACGGGACAGGGCCCCGTCATGCCCCTGAATGTACAAAATATCTACAACACCGGGGAGAACCGTACCAAAAGTCGAGCCTCCGGAGAAATGGAGCTCCTGACACATGAGTAAAGATCCTAAGAATGAGGATCCACCACCTGCTTCCCCTTACCTGCGGCATGAACGCAGCCCCCGAGGAAGGGGGTCAGTACACAATATGTACCAAGTATGTAAAACTGAAAAAAATACTGTAATAATATCATAAATTTAAAATAAGCTGGAGTCATATACGAAAATCAATTTACATTGCACTGTGCCTTACTAACAATGAGAGTAACAAGTATAAACTTTACTGCATAAAAATAGGAGGCTCATGATCAAAACAGGGTCTCTCGCCCGTAGTATCATTAAGCAATCCTACTCCTGGGACTATTTCACCCGCATGGGTCATGTGGACCCGCATAAGGCCATCCGCCTCGCATGGGACTATTTCACCCGCATGGATCCTGTGGACCCGCATGAGTACAAGCGCCGCACTCGCATGGGACTATTTCACCCGCATGGATCTTGTGGACCCGCATGAGTACAATCGCCGCACTCGCATCATGGGTAGCAAATCCATGAAATAAGTAGTAAACCATCCTAATGGACGCATAACCGTGGACCATCCATCGTGTCAGTATGTCCAAAGGAAATAACAAGAATAAGTAGTGAACCATCCTAATGAACGCATACCCGTGGACCATCCATCGTGTCAGTATGTCAAAAGGAAATAACAAGAATAACCCGGGGTCTACCCCGTAAGAACATATCACCTAGCACAACCGGCTATCATGTATAACATAAGCGCTACCGGCTTATCATAACATAAGCAAGTTAAGAATATCTCCTAACTTCTTAATAACATTTCTAGTACATCCTCTCATTTTAGTTACTTAAGGCACTACATGTCATTTTAAAAGAAAATCCGGGAATTTAACCCAAGTACCACATTCCTTAAACCGTTTAAGAAAATGACTCCCTTTTATGTAAAACTCCCAAGATACTAATAACCGTAGTATCAAGTCACGACAACTTTTCAAAACAAGTCACGTTTATCTTTAAAAATACAATAGGCTTCTAAATCAAGTGACTTCATTTCTTTAAAAACCTTAGGCAATTAATGCCTTAAAAACAATTTGTCTTTCACAAATTCAAACCATTTATCCGTACTTGTTTTACTTGGAGTAAACCTTTCTTGTTAACCATCCATAAAGCCAATACAACCAACTTCCCATAAAGTCGTTATATTACCATTATACACTAGTTAAACACATCTCCCTATATCCAAGGGACTTATACTTTTAAAAACAGAACAAGTATCATATACTTAAAACAAGTGAAGAATATCAAATCTTGTACGTCTACCGTACTATATAGGTACAACTACTCATGCTCAAGAGATAGGAAAGCTCCACATACCTCTACGGTTAATCCACTTGCTAAGTCCAATACACCACACGTAGCACGTCAACCTATAATGACCATAATACGTTTAATAACCTCAAGCTACAACATGCTCACATAACCTTTTTAACCAATCCTTTCATATCCAAACCATATTTCTTACATGCAATGAATCTAAGAGCATTATTTACTACTACAAGTTCCTTCTTCTTCACATGCAACACCAATAACTAGCTACAAGAGAAGAATTGTTACCTTAGAGATTTAGCCAAAATTATTCCAACAACTTTGCTAGCCTCCTTTCCAAGAACACCACCACAATAACTCCTACAAGCTAGCCACAAGCTTCCTTCTTGCCACACTTTTTCAGATTTTCCTCAAGCTTTGAATTCCTCTTGGAATTCTAGAGTGAAGGGAGAGCTTTAGCTTTAGAGAGAGATGAGAGTTTGAAGAATGACCAAGTCTTCAAGACTTGGTCAATAAGTAGTGCATGCAAAATCGGATGGGGACATTTGTCACCCACCCACGACCTCTTTAATAACAAAAAGTGCATTTCCCACTTAACCGCAGAACCCGCCGCGCTGCCCGCTTTCTACCAGCTGACGCGTGCAACTCTCAGCGAACCCTCGATCTTTACGGCGCCGCCTCGCAGCCGCGCCGCGCCATGTGGCTCCTGCCCGAAACACCTTTCTTTCCGTCTGCGCACTGAACTTGTAACTCCCATAACTTCCTACTTCGATGTCCTATCGACGAACGGTTGGTTGCGTTGGAAACTAGACTCAACGAACTACGCACTAGGCCTTTGAAACACCTAGGAATTGTTATACCCCGTATTTCCAGAGTATGTACGTGAGCGCGTACGTATTGTAATTTAAGCCTTAAAGTTGGCTAGTTTCGAAAATTGTACACAAGTGCCGAAAGGAGTCGTTTTTCGACGAAACGTTTCCACAGCTTTCGTAGGGAAAATTCCGGCTATGTCAATAATAATTTTTGCGGATTTTTCCGAGAGACGTAACATTTTGGACCAACGGGAGGGTGACAAGTGTCACCCTCACATTGGAAGAGGTTGGACGGCAAAGTGGGATGGCTTGCACGTTTTTTGTGCCTTTCCCTTGGTCAAGGGTTAGGTAGGATATTTTTGTGGAATGGATAAGGTAGCACATGGCTAAATCTTGGCCTTACACTTGCTATGCACTTGTCTTCATCTTGGCCATTGGTTGGCCTTCACTGACCTATAAATACCCCTCTAGTTGAAGACATTCTTCATCCAAAACTGGAGCAATCTATCTAAGGCTCAACCTACTCCTCCCTCTGAGTTTCGGCCACCACACCCCCCCTTGGCCGAGAGCTTCCTCCCCTTTGTAGTAGCAGTGGGTACCCCCTAGCCTACTTGTCTCGTATAATACCCCCTTTTGTGGTATAGAAATACTCCACAAGTATTGTTATAATGCCCAAATACCTTGGCCCATATACCTTGTAGTATTCCCAAGGTTACACTTATACAAAGCCTGAAAATACTATTATACTTCCTCATCCACAAAAACGAAACCCTAAGTAAATCTTCACCGTAGTTGAAGTTATAAGTAGAAGTTGGTTAGAACTTCTAAGGGTTGTTGGAGCGGGTTGGAGCGCAGCAGTAGGAGCTAAACCTTGCTCAGATCGACATATAACTCGGATAATTTTGGGCTTATCGAGGTAAACACTCTTGACCTTCTATTTGTAATTGGAAATTACATGTTGTAGGAATATATAGTTAAAGTATACTATATATAGAATTGAACATAGTTGTGCGGCAATGTCTTTTGACTTAAGCCTGAATAATACTTACAGAATGTCTTGCGACTTAAGCTGAAGTTAAATAAGAATGAATCAGTAATTACATAGGATCAGACGGTAGATTTGTGTAGTATTGCTGTGTGTTGAATTGTACACGTCCGGTTAGGCGTGCAAACCCCCTCGTTGGCTTGGTAGCGGCCTCGATAAAGGGAGATTAACGCTGCGGGAGAGTCTTTGCCGAATTTTCAGAGAATATTCTACGTGGAGACCTTGATGTTAATAGGCGCCTTGTGGCCTCTATAGGTTGAAGTACTACGTGTGGCGCGATCTACTCGGCTTAAGGTGCAGCCGACGGTTTGAGGTACTTGGAGCGTTTTGCTATTAGTCGATAATCGTCGCAAGGTATGTGAACCTCTTCCTATCTGTTCTAGCATGATATGTGTATAACTATGTAGTGCGGTAGACGTCATAGTGTTAAGCGTATTTGATTGGTTTGAAACATAGGTGTTATAACGGCTTTATGGGAAGTTGGTTATAACGACCTTATGTAGGTAAGAAAATGCTTTGTGGTTTTAAAAGGTAAGCGACTTGATGTGTGATAATAAAGAACTTGAAGTATTTCAAAAGACTGTTTGAAAGAAGAGTAATACTTGGTTTTGAAAACATAAGAGTTATACTAGCTTTATGGGAAGTTAGGTATAACGTCTTAAGGAAGGTAAAATGAATAGGTTTATTGATCTTAAAATATAAGAGACTTGACTTGAATGAATTAATATGAATTTTGTGTGAAGCCTCATTCGTGAGTAATGAGTACTTGGTTTTGAAAGGAATAATGTTTCTTGATTTCGAAATCGAATGTGTATCGACAAACCACTGCGGCGTTAATAAAGGAAAATGTATTGAATAATTAAGTATTATTAAACCAGAGAAACCTCCATCCGCATAGAAGCTAAGATGAGACAAAATGATATTACATTTTCTAGATCATGTCGCTTAATAAAATTGATTATGAACAAGAATAACCTACTTTATGGCATGTGTTACTCAATTGTTTTAAAAAGAGATTAAGACATTGAACTATGAAACTTTTCTAAAAAGAGACTTGTGTAATTGAAATTAGGCAACCGAACGTTAGGAAAGGAAAGGCATCAGGTTGTCTTAAAATGGTTTAAAACATAAAGTGTTATAACAGCTTTATGGGAAGTTGGTTATAACGACTTTATGAAAACAAAAGAAAAGGTTTTATCATTGGTTTTAATATGGTAACTTGACTTTAATAAGAGAAGTGTTTTGGTCTAAAAGAAGGCATGGTATTGCCTTAATTTAGTTTTAAAAGGAAAGTATGGAGGTTGTTTTGGTTTACTTAAAAGATATAAGTCACTCTATTTTTATACTACGGTATCGGGTGACTTTTATAAAGGAATGGACCTTTAAAAGGAATTTAACGTCGTGTAATCTTGTAGGGTTAAAACCCGGACTTTGGCATAAAATGAAAGTAGCTTGAGTTGTGTTAGTTGCCTATGCTTGTTGTTGTGTAACTTGCCTATGCTTGTTGTTTATTGTTGTGTAACTTGCTTATGCTTGTGGTGATAGCCTTTGTTGTGCAAATGGTGTTCTATATAACCGTCTCTCGATGGAGTCGTTGACTTGTTGAGACTTACTTGGACGTCTGCGCGGACGGAAAATTCCACGTATGCTCACGCTGATAGTGCTATTCCATGGACTAGCTCTCCATGAGGTTTCTTCTTGTTCGGCCTTGGTACCGGTGGTGGCTTCGTGATTGCCCGCCTCGTGGCTGATTCGGCCTTGGTACACGGTAGTTAGCCCTCGCACTTGCCCCGCTCGGTGTAGTGACGAAGTCTCGTGATACTGACGCAGTACCGGTGGTCAGCCCTCGTACTTGCCCGGCCACTACGTGACCGGCCTTGGTATCCGTAGTCGGCTCGTACTTGCCGTGTCGCCTTCGTGTTTGTGGTTGCATTGTATTATTGGTACGGCCGGATCCGTGGTTGTACTTGTCCTATACGGTTTTTATGACAGTGGGACCCGTGTTCATGTATACTCCTTGGTATTGTTATATCATAAACCGCCGTGATGAGGAAGAAATTCCACGGGCACGAGTGATAATTTGGAGGGCGTGAGTCCCTGACTTGAGGTAACTGGTTATATGTTATGTACTGTAGTTTGGTCATCATACATGTCTCCTGCTTTATATAGACTATTATGATTTCATTTACAATATTTACAGTTTCACATACTTGGTACCTGTTGTACTGACCTCCTTCGGGGGGCTGCGTTCATGCCGCAGGTAGAAGTACATCGGCTGTCGATCCCCGCGTTTAGGATCTCATTTCAGCGTTTTGGGAAGCTCCGCCCGTCGGAGGCTTATCTTTGGTATGTTACCACAGTCCGTAAGTTCTTATGCGTTGTGGGTATGGCGCGGCCCCGTCCGTCGTAGTTGTTGTATAAATCTTAGAGTGCAGGTCCTGTGGTAAGCGGGGTTGTAAGGATCAGAATCGCTCAAATGTCTTTATATATATATGTTGAAAGGCAAATCGCTTTGGTTGGCTTTGTTTATTTATAATATCTCATTTCATGTTCATGTTTTATTTTCCACGATTTTCTCGATGATTGTATCACTAGGGTGCCCGGTAAGGCACGATCCACGGCCCGATTCGGTCGTGACAAAGTGGTATCGAGCGCTTAGTCCTCGGAAAGTGTCTGAGCACCGTGTCTAGTAGAGTCTTGATTATCGATGTGTCGTGCACCACATCTATGATCGTGAGGTCACAGGACATTTAGGATTGGTTTCCATTCTTCTCATTCCGAGATCGTGCCTTAGAGGTGTGATAAGATCGACCCTCCGACATACTTCGCTTTCACGATTATGCCTCGCGTAAGGCAACCGGGCCTGGCGGCAAGGCAGCGAGAAGGCTGCGAGTAGAGCACGGCGAGACCACAATACACGAGCCTCGATCCGCAATGCAGGCGAGAGGAGATGGGTCACAAGGAGTGGGCGATTAATGGCCGTTGTGGCGGACTTGAGGATAGTGGACGCAGCAGTTCGAGAATACCGATGGTTCACCTAGATCGAGATAGTTCGAGGCTACGGATTTTCTCGAGTTGTAGCCGCCGTGAGTTTTATGGGTCGAGGCACGAGGATGATCCGGCGAGTTCATCCGGCGATTCTGACGGATCGTGAGTAATCAAGGCATCGGAGACCGAGTCGGTGGTCCTAGGTTCACATCACCGCGTGATACCGCGATCGGTTTGATTCATGGGAGCTGTCGGGAGAGAATGCACTTCCTATATGGGACGAGTTCTCGCAGGCATTCCTTGCACATTTCTTGCCTCACGGATGAGAGGGCCCGCGCAGATTTTTGGTGTTACTGGCGGTCGTGCGGTTCGGGAGTACAATGTAGAGTTCGACTCATTGGCGTGACGTCCCGCGTTGGTAGCTAGTATGGAAGATCGAGTGCACCGATTTATTCAGGCTCGATGATCACCTGGCAGAGTTGTTCGTGTAGCTCTTGGGGCATGGACATTGCCCGCGCAGCGTATGCACTTGGATGTGAGGATCGGATAAATCGACGGAATGACCGGTCGTGAGAAGAGGCGAGCAGCGAGGTCCTTTGGTGACTTTCGAGGCGGACCGCCTCAAAGCCGAGCGATATGCGCCTCCACCAAGACTGAGTGGTCCTCCGGCCGGGACCTTCGAGATGTTCAGAGCGGTCGGGCTCCTGTGTTTCAGATTTTCGGGAAGCAGAGTGCTCGCGGATGAGGTTGCCCTTGTCTCAGTGTGGCGTTGTGGAAAACTTCATAAGGGAGAGTGTCGTGATCGACTCGGGAGATTGTTATTTTGCGGCCAACAGGCCATCCGCAAGAGATCGTCCGACGGCGGTAGCACCGGTAGGATAGCATGGACTACTAAGCGATTCTGGGTTCTTCACCTTCCATAGCCAGCAGATGTTCGTACACCACAGCCCCAGAGGTCGCGGTGGGAGTTCCCGCTTTAGCGGTCCTTTGAACCGCCTATTGCCGTATATCCTTAACCTCTGAGACTTATATTGTATTGATGTTGATGATGTGTTTAGTGTTATGTTCGGATAGCTTTGTGCTAAAATGTGATTTAGAAACCTGGTCAGTAAGAAAAAGGGTAAGCCTGGGGGTGAGACATGATAAACCATAGAATATTACAGTTGAGACCTTAGATGTAAGGTCGTCTTGAGTACCAAATTTTGCAAGTGATCCTTGTCGGAGTGCATTTTTATGCCTAGAACGTTTTGTGTGACAAAGTCCCTGGGTAGTGTGAAATGGAAGTGGTAGCTTTCATGACCTGTAGAGGTAAGATTGTTTGGATCAAGAAACTAGAGAGTTGGCGTGACGGAGGGTCGGGTTGAGGGCGTGTTGCGTGTCAACCCGTAGCCCGGATTGAGGTGGGGTCAGCTCTGGGTGGTCCCGCCAGAGGTAGGGTCACCAGTGTTAGGCCCAAGTTTTGATGACCATCATATGAGTTCGTGGATATGTTCGACCGAGCAGATCGTGAAGGCCGGAATGGCCTTAAGAAAAGTACGTGTGTTAGTTCGTGGCGGCGTGGCGTTGGCAACTTGTTAGAAGATCTTCTTCGTGTCCGCTTGAAGGAACATTCGACGAATGTTTCTAAGGAGGAGAATGTTATACCCGTATTTCCAGTATGTACGTGGCGTGCGTATTGTAATTTAAGCCTTAAAGTTGGCTAGTTTCGAAAATTGTACACAAGTGCGAAGGAGTCGTTTTTAAACGAAACGCTTCCCACGACTTTCGTAGGGAAAATTTCGGCTATGTCATTAATAATTTTTGCGGATTTTTCCGAGAGACGTAACATTTTGGACCAACGGGAGGGTGACAAGTGTCACCCTCACATTGGAAGAGGTTGGACGGCAAAGTGGGATGGCTTGCACGTTTTTTGTGCCTTTCCCTTGGTCAAGGGTTAGGTAGGATATTTTTGTGGAATGGATAAGGTAGCACATGGCTAAATCTTGGCCTTACACTTGCTATGCATTTGTCTTCATCTTGGCCATTGGTTGGCCTTCACTTGACCTATAAATACCCCTCTAGTTGAAGACATTCTTCATCCTAAACTTGAGCAATCTATCTAAGTCTCAAACTACTCCTCCTCTTGAGTTTAGTCCACCACACCCCCTTTGGCCAGAGCTTCCCCCTTTGTAGTGGCAGTGTGGTACTTCTAGCATAGTTGTCTCGTATACTACCCCACTTTTTGTGTTATAGAAATACTCTACACGTATTGTTATAATGCCCAAATACCTTGGCCAAGATACCTTGGAGTATTCCCAAGTTACACATACAAAAGCCCGTAAAATACTATTATACTTCCTCAATCCAAAAACGAAACCCTAAGTAAATCTTCACCCGTAGTTGAAGTTATAAGTAGAAGTTGGTTAGAACTTCTAAGGGTTGTTGGAGTGGGTTGGAGCGCACAGTAGGAGCTAAACCTTGCTCGGGATCGACATATAACTCGGATAATTTTGGGCTTATCGAGGTAAACACTCTTGACCTTCTATTTGTAATTGGAAATTACATGTTGTAGGAATATATAGTTAAAGTATACTATATATAGAATTGAACATAGTTGTGCGGCAATGTCTTTTGACTTAAGCCTGAATAATACTTACGGCAATGTCTTGCGACTTAAGCCTGAAGTTAAATAAGAGAATCGTAATTACATAGGGCGTATTCTGATGAATTTGTGTAGTATTCTTGTGTGTAGAATTGTACACGTCGGTTAGGCGTCTGGCAAACCCTCGGTTGGCTTGGTAGCAGCCTCGATAAAGGAGGAGATTAACGCTTGTGTGCGGGGGAAGTCTTTGAATTTTCGTAGAATATTCTACGTGGAGACCTTGATGTTAATAGCGCCAGGCCTCTATAGGTTGAAGTACTACGTGTGGCGTGATCTACTTGGCTTAAGGAGTAGCCGAGCGGTTTGAAGGTACTTGGGCGTTTGCTATTAGTCGATAATCGTCGCGGTATGTGAACCTCTTCCTATCTGTTCTAGCATGATATGTGTATAAATATGTAGTACGGTAGACGTACGTGTGTTAGCGTATTTGATTGGTTTGAAACATAAGGTGTTATAACGGCTTTATGGGAAGTTGGTTATAACGACCTTATGTAGGTAAGAAAATGCTTTGTGGTTTTAAAAGGTAATCGACTTGATGTGTGATAATAAAGAACTTGAAGTATTTCAAAGACTGTTTGAAAGAAGAGTAATACTTGGTTTTGAAAACATAAGAGTTATACTAGCTTTATGGGAAGTTAGGTATAACGCCTTAAGGAAAGGTAAAATGAATAGGTTTATTGATCTTAAAATATAAGACACTTGACTTGAATGAATTAATATGAATTTTGTGTGAAGCCTCATTCGTGAGTAATGAGTACTTGGTTTTGAAAGGAATAATGTTTCTTGATTTGAAATCGAATGTGTATCGACAAACCACTGCGGCGTTAATAAAGGAAAATGTATTGAATAATTAAGTATTATTAAACCAAAGAAACCTCCATCTGCATGAAGCTAAGATGAGACAAAATGATATTACATTTTCTAGATCATGGCCGCTTAATAAAATTGATTATGAACAAGAATAACTACTACTTTATGGCATGTGTTACTCAATTGTTTTAAAAAGAGATTAAGACATTGAACTATGAAACTTTTCTAAAAAGAGACTTGTGTAATTGAAATTAGGCAAAGCCGGAACGTTAGGGAAAGGAAAGGCATTGGGTTGTCTTAAAATGGTTTAAAACATAAAGTGTTATAACGACTTTATGGGAAGTTGGTTATAACGACTTTATGAAAACAAAAGAAAGGTTTTATCATTGGTTTTAATATGGTAACTTGACTTTAATAAGAGAAGTGTTTTGGTCTAAAAGAAGGCATGGTATTGCCTTAATTTGGTTTTAAAAGGAAAGTATGGAGGTTGTTTTGGTTTACTTAAAAGATATAAGTCACTCTATTTTTATACTACGGGTGTCGGGTGACTTTTATAAAAGGAATGGACCTTTAAAAGGAATTTAACGTGCGTAATCTTTGTAGGGTTAAAACCCGACTTTGGCATAAAATGAAAGTAGCTTGAGTTGTGTAACTTGCCTATGCTTGTTGTTGTGTAACTTGCCTATGCTTGTTGTTGTGTAACTTGCTTATGCTTGTGGTGATAGCCTTTGTTGTGCAAATGGTGTTCTATATAACCGTCTCTCAATGGAGTCTTGGTTGACTTGTTGAGGACTTACTTGGGCGCATCGCGGTGACGGAAAATTCCACGTATGCTCCTGCTGATAGTGCTATTCCATGGACTAGCTCTCCATGAGGTTTCTTCTTGTTCGCCTTGGTACGGTGGTGGCTTCGTACTTGCCGCCTCGTGGCTGATTCGCCTTAGTACACAGTAGTTAGCCCTCGCACTTGCCCCGTTCAGTGTAGTAGCGAAGTCTCGTGATCTGACCTTGGTACCCGGTGGTCACCTCGTACTTGCCCGGCCGACTACGTGACCGGCCTTGGTATCGGTAGTCGGCTCGCGCTTGCCCCGTGTCGCCGTGTTTGTGGTTGCATTGTATTATTGGTACGGTCGGATCCGGTAGTTGTACTTGTCCTATACGGTTTTTATGACACGCGTGGGACACGTGTTCATGTATACTCCTTGGTATTGTTATATCATAAAGCCGCCGTGATGAGGAAGAAATTCCACGCACGAGTGATAATTTGGAGGCGTGAGTCACGACTTGAGGTATCGTTATATGTTATATCTTGTAGTTTGGTCATCATACATGTCTCCGCTTTTATAGACTATTATGATTTCATTTACGATTTCTGATTTCACATACTTAGTACTGTTATCTTGACCTCCGGGGGCTGCGTTCATGCCGCAGTAGAAATCATCGCCGATCCGCGTTTAGGATCTCATTTCAGCGTTTTGGGAAGCTCCGCTCCGTCGAGGCTTATCTTTGGTATGTTACCCACAGTCCAGAAGTTCTTGTGCGTTCAGGGGTATGTCGGGCCTGCCGTCGTAGTTGTTGTATAAATCTTAGAAGTGCAGCCTTTGTTGTGGGCGAGGTTGTAAGGATTATGCTGCTCAAATGTCTTTATATATATATGTTGAAAGGCAATCTTTGGTTGCTGCTTATTTATAATATCTCTCATTTCATGTTCATGTTTTATTTTCCGCTGATTTTCTCTGATGATTGTATCACTAGGGTGCCCGGGGTAAGGCACCATCCACGGCCATTCGGTCGTGACAGAATTCTCAATGTACAGTCATAACCCCTCAAAGTTGACCAAAAACGCCTCGAAACAATCCACAACCTATCCTTCTAAATTTTTAGTCTTAATCCCTTTCATACGCATGGCCAGAACTACGGGGTATAACACTAATATAATCAACTTCCCATTAAGTCATTATATTAACGTTATACCTTAGTCAAATACATTTTCCTAAAACCCAAGGGACTTACACTTTTAAAAAGAAACAAGAATCATATACTTGAACACATCAAGTCCCTTAACTTTGAAAACTCAAGACATCCTTAGTACTTTTTTTTAAAGAAATGAGTTAATCCCCCCTTACTCACAAAACTTGACCATCCTTAAAACAAGTAAGGGATATCAAACCTTGTACATCTATCGTACTTCATAGGTAAAACCATTCATGCTCAAGAGATAAGAAAGTTCCACATACCTCTTCGGTCAATCCACTTGCTAAGTCCAAAATACCGCACGTAGTATGTCAACCTATAATGACCATAATACGTTCATTAACCTCTAGTTTCAACGTAGAATATTCCAAGTTCAAAGTCACTAAATTCTATGGAAAATTGGGCAGCATTTCCTTTGTTTCAACATACTTTGCCACCTTTTTCAAGGCCGAATTCAACATCCAAACGCCACATTTAAGGCCCAACAACCCAAACATTTCAAAGGGGATTACACACCTAAACTTGGATGTGTAAAATTCTGTCCCACAATGTACAACAACTAACTTAACAAGTTTAAGGTAGTATTTTGGCTACAACATGCTTACATAACCTTCTTATCCAATTCTTTCATATCCAAACCATATTTCTTACATGCAATTTATCTAAGAGCAATATTTACCACTACAAGATCTTTCTTCTTCACATGCAACACCAAAAACTAGCTACAAGAGAAGAATTGTTACCTTAGAGCTTTAGCCAAATTATTCCAACGAATTTGCTAGCCTCCTTTCCAAAAACACCACCACAATAACTCCTACAAGCTTGCAAATAAGTTTCCTTCTTGCCACACTTTTCAGATTTTTCTCAAACCTTGATTTCCTCTTGATTTTCTAGAGAGAAGGAAGAGCTTTTATCTTTAGAGAGAGAGAAGAACTTGAAGAATGACCAAGTCTTCAAGACTTGGTCAATAAGTAGTACATGCAAAATCAGAGGGGGGGGGGGGGGGGACACTTGTCACCCGCCCATGGCCTTTTTTTAAAACAAAATAGTTCAGATTTTTCCACTCAACTTCGCAGAACCCGCCTCGGCGCCGCAGCCCTGCAGCCGGCGCCGCGGCGCTGAAACCTCTGCCGACTCCCAGAACATTCCGGCGCTGCAGCGCTGCAACTTCAGTGAACACTCAGCTCTTCTGGCGCCGCGGCCCTGCATCCCGGCCGCGGCCACAGGCTCTGGACCAAACACCTCTGTCGATCCATTGCGCCGAACTTGTAACTCCCATAACTTTCTACTCCGATGTCCTATCGACGAACGGTTGGTTGAGTTGGAAACTAGACTCAATGAACTACGCACTAGGCCTTTGAAACACCTAGGAATTTTCAATGTACCGGGTCATAACCCGCCTCAAATTTGACCAAAACCCGTCCGAAACAATCCATCAACCTATCCTTCTAAAATTTTAAGTCTTAACCCCTTTCGTACGCTCTCATACGCATGACCAGAACCACGGAGTATAACAAAACCTGGTGTTACACCCCGTAAGTCCAGGACATGTATAAGAGAATGTATGTAAGGAATCAAGACTTGGAAATTAGTACGAAAGGAAGAATTGTTTTTCCGACGGAAAATCTTCCGAACGTCGGAAAGGAAAAATGTTCGTTGATGAGAATTGGATTCTCAAAATGTTTTATTTGAGGATTATGGAACTTTTAACATTATGGAAATTTATTTTTACGGATTTGGTCACGTGGGGCCCACCCGAGGAATTTTACGTTTTGTGGGGCCCACGAGGGTTATGGAATTTTATGGATGAATGAGAGGGCGACACGTGGAACCTTCCCCACATGCCCTTGGACGAAATTCAGCAAGGTTAGATTGGTCATTGACCATCTTGGAAGATAAGTCTTCAAGCTTGAGATTGTTGACCAAGGTCAACTTGTCCACTTGGCTATTTAATTAATGATCCTCATCTTAGCCACACAATTGTGATAATCTAAGCCATCCAATGTGTTATATAAGCTTACTACTAGTGCAAGACTAGTTTTCAACACTTAGAAAAAAATCACACATTCTTGTTCTTGCTTAGGACCTCTCGGGTTTGACATCTCCCACACTAGAAAAATTTGTAGTTTTGATCCTTTGTTCACAAGACTTTAACCCAATGTCCCTAAGGGTATTGTAAGGATATCTCAATAGAAATATTTCGGAAAAACGACGTTTTCGTATTAGTCGCAAGGCGGAAACATAAGGAGTTCTTCAACTTTGAAGTTGGAACTTGAAGATGGGTTCTTCATAGGCCTCTAAGGAGTGCTTGGAGCGGATTGGAACATAAGGAAAGGAGCTAAGAATTGCTAAGGAGCGACTTTGAATCTTGGAAATTTTAAGGGCTTGTAAAGGTATAAATTTTGTCGTTTTAGCAATTAATGTTTACTTATTGTTGTAGCTATGGATATTAGCAAGCATGAGATGTATAGTATGAAGTTTGATAATAATATTGGCTATTGAAACCCTAATCCGAAAACTAGCATGTTTAGCCTTAAGATTACATTTCAAGTTGATTATTGGTTTAAGCCGTCGCATGTTGTATAAGAAGGAAATTGTAGTTGTTGAAGTTGGTTATGACTATATAACATGTTAGGCCTTAGAACTTGGAATTTGAAAAGGATTGGAAAAGACTTTGAATTGTGGTTATGTTGTTAGCCGAGAATGACATGATTATGGACTTAGTTGGTATTAATTGTGGGGCGGAATTTTACACGTATTGTAAGACGTGTAATCCCCTTTGTTTGGTTGTTGTTTGAGCCTTAAATGTGGTGTGTTGGTTATTGTATTCGGCCTTGAAAAAGGTGGCAAAGTGAGTAGAAACAAAGGAAGTCTTTGCCGATTTTCCGTAGAATTAGAGACCGTATACTTAGTATTATTCTACGTTAGAGACTAGAAGTTGATAGTCTTGTTGTGACCATTATAGGTTGACACTTATACGTATGGGCGATTCGGCTTAGCTTGGATTTAGCGAAAGGTATGTGAACTATCTCCTCTTCTAGCATGATTCCTTAAGATAAAGAAAGTATGTCATACTCCTTAAATGATCCATTCATTGGTTGTATTTGGATTGCCTAAAATAGAATTTGTTCTATGTTCATCCTTGATTGTACTTTGATGTTTAAATTGTAAGTTGTATAATCCATTGCCTTAGTGAAGTTGGATTCTTAAAAGTGTAAGTATTTTACTTAAAGTACATAGAGTCTTGAAAAGGAAGTGGTTTCCAAATCTTTTGGCTAGTGCCTTAGTTCCAAAACCTAAGGGTCGTTATAATGACTTTAGGGGAGTCAAAGGAGTGATTTGCTTAATTGTTTTAAAAGAGGAGAAATGACATGATTTAAGAGAAGTAACTTGTTTTAAAGGTGTGAGTTACTTGAGGTTTAAAAGTAGAAGAAACTTGTTTTTTAAATATTAAGAGACTTGAAGTATTTTGAAAGTTAAGAACTTGGTTTGTAAGTATGTGATACTTGGTTTTAATGAGTATAAGTCTCTTGGTTATAAAAGGAATGAGTATGTCTAAAACCATAAAGGGTTATAACGGCTTTATGGGAAGTTGGTTATAACGACTTTATGGAAGGTTAAGAAAGTTGTCTATTTTGATTAATGGGCATAAGTTGCCTAGATTGTGAAAATGTGAAGTTACTTGATTTCAAGCTTTGAAATGAGTTTTCTAAAAGTGTAGTAACTTACTTTGAAAAATAGACACACCTTGATACTACGGGTGTTAGTACCTTGGGGTTATACATAAAAAGGAGTCTTTTGAAAAGAATGTACGTACGTAGTACTTTGTCTTGGTTAATTGAGAATTATTCTATGTGTGCCTTGATAAGTACTTTGGCTTGATTAATTGATAATTATTCTATGTGTGCCTTGATAAGTACTTTGGCTTGTTTAATTGAGAATTATTCTATGTGTGCCTTGATAAATACTTTGGCTTGATTAAATGAGAATTGCCTATATGTGCTGGTGATAGCCTTTGAGTGCAAGTATTATGTTTTATTACGTTGCCTCGACTCTCGGTTGGAGGGCCGGCGGTCTTGTTGTAAGTTACTTGGACGTACCGTCAGTGATGTGGGATTCCACGGGTATGCTTCCGTTATTTGTAGTACTTGGGTTAAATTCCCGAATTTTTATAAAAGACATGGTAGTGCTTATGTGTTGTTTGACGGCCGGTTGAGATAGGGTAAGAGTATAAGTGAGGGGTAAACCCCCAAGACGCTTTACCACCTTCTCCAGGGTAAGAGTATAAATGAGGGGTAAACCCCCAAGACATTATACAACTTGCGTTACCACCTTCTCCAGGGTAAGAGTATAAATGAGGGGTAAAACCCCAAGACATTATACCACCTGCGTTACCACCTTCTCCAGGGTAAGAGTATAAATGAGGGGTAAACCCCAAGACGTTATACCACCTGTTCGTTTTCCTACTTGGCATGCTTTTAGGACACAGGTGGGACTTGGTGTTCATGTATGCCTATTGGTGTTATATTATATCATGGATTGCCGGCAGTGAGGAAGGATTCCACGGGCATGATTGATATTATGGGCGTGAGACCCATGGTTATATTTTAGAAATGACTTGAGGGCATGCGTTCTTGACTTGTTATGACTGCTTATGTGTTGTGTACTGTAGGTTGGCTATCATACATGTCTCATGTTTTGTTTAGACTGTTATGATTTCATTACTGATTTTTCACTTCACATACTTGGTACATTCTTAAATCTTGACCTCCTTCGGGCTGCGTTCATCTGCATGAGTTTAGTCTGTTGTTTGGTGATCGGCGGTGTTGGACCGCCTTTCGAGTTTTGGATAGCTCCTTCTGTGAGTTTATCTTTTTGGTATAAGTTCTTTCAAGACATGCTTTTATGCGATTATGGGTACGGGGCCTTGTCCCGTCAGCTGATAAAACTCTTAGAGTGCATATTCATATGTGGGATTGGACTCATGTACGGTGTAGTGTCTTTTGTTATGTATATTATATGGCAGCCTTGTCGGCTTTGCACTTGCACGTACGATTGGTTTAAAAAAAAGGTGTTATTTAATTTCTGCAGTTTACTTAGTTGTTAAGGTAGAAGGTGCCTGTAGGCACTAGTCACGCCCGGGTTCGGGCGTGTGAGTGGTATCGAGCGATCGATCCTCGGAATGTCTCTGAGCCGTGTCTAGTAGAGTCTTGATTATCGGTGTGTTGCGCGCCACACCCATAAACAGGAGGCTACAGGACATTTAGGAGTTGGTTTGTATTCTTCTCACTCTAAGATCGTGTCATAGAGCTGTGTTAGTAAGATAATTCCTCTCTGACGTGATTTTGTGTTCTGATTATGCCTCGAGGAGGGCAACAGCCCGTAAGGGCAAAGGAGTAGCGAGCTACTAGTCGACTCGAGGAGTTGATAGGGCTTACGCCTGTGGTATCTGGATGTTGTTCATGATCGCGAGTTCTGCGCGAGGTTTTGAGACCCAGCACGAGCCTCCAGTTTCTTAGTTAGGAAGACTATAGGGTCGCGAGGAAGCGATTATGTTATTGAACAAGATAAGCGGTGCTACGATTTCATCATCGAGGTTATTCGGCGGTCTGAGCAGTGTACAGAGGGTAGAGAGCCAACGCGGAGATCAGCGTAAGAGGGCTAGACCGGTTGGTTATCCCGGTGAGTTTTTGGACGAGCAGCCTCAGCAGCGAGTGAGATATTCGTCCCAGCCTACCCAGTACATACCCCCGCAGTTCACAGGTGGGATATTGGACCCCACAAAGTATTTAGGATCCGGTCCAAGCTCCACGGGTCGAGGTTCTCAGAGGAGCAGAGGACTTTCTCGGTCGAGGCCACCTATTCCTCAGTGTATCAGATGTGGTAAGCGTCATTCGGGGAAATGCCATTATGGCACAGGTGTTTGTTTTTGTTGTGGCCGTCCGGGCCATATTCGGAGAGTATGTCCTTTTAGAAAGAGCACCGGTGAGGTGGCTCAGCCTATGAGACCGATGGTTGATTCCCTTTCCTCCACAGCTGTGCGTACCCCAGGGCAGGGTGTTCAGATGTTAGCCAGCCGTGGTAGAGGTCAGGGTGGAGTTTATAGTTCGTGCGGTCCTTCGAACCACATAGATGACGCGACTACTGGACAGGATCAGGAAGCAACATCGCATAGGGTTACAGGTATATTTCGATTCTTTTGAATCATACGTGCATTGATAGATTCAGATTTTACCCTAGCGTATATGTTTTCCCTTTATTGCTAGAGTTGTAAGTGATAGTACCCCAGAGGTAGGAATACTTTGATTGGTAAAGTGAAAAGTTAAAAATGTTGACAAGAATGGTAAGTGAACTGAGACTATAGTTGTGTAGAGTTCACACGTAGTAATTGCCCCATGACAGTGTAAGACCAATAGGGAAGATTGTACAGTAGAAATACTTGGACCTATGTGACGAACCTCTAGTGATTAGGGGGATAAGGTGAGAAGTACTTTGAGATAAGAGAGAGTTTTAGTTCAGACTAAGAATGAGAAGTTAAGGGGATGATGAGTCGGGTTATGGACTCATTTTGGGTCAACCGGTAGTATGGAATGGGGTGATGTCAGTTAGAAATGGTCCCTCTATGTGATAGGGTCACGAGGGTGCAAGGCCCAAGTCTAGTTGATCGTTGTATGAGTTTGTGGACGCGTTCCACCGGAATCAGGTCGTAAGGACCGAGAAGAGCCTTAACGGGAAAGTAAGTAACAATATGGCCAAGTTTTGATAGTAACTCCAAGGATTGGAGAACAGAAACAATATTTGAGATTTTGTACGTGTACTAGATAAGTTTGAAAGTACGAGAAAGTATGACAAGTAAGGAAAGAAATGAACCTCTAAGGATCCCGTGTTTTAGAAGACTGTAACCTTCGAGTTTTGTGAGGAGGGGTCGCGGACGGAAGGTCCATTGATATGTTTACGTATGTTGTGGTGGCCATGTGTGGCTTCGTTGGTCTTGTGCAGTTTTGATTGATAGGCATAGTATAGAGATTGTCTGGAGTTTGTATAACTTGACAATGACTAAGAACATTCGGGATGAATGTTTCTAAGGGGAAAATGTTACACCCGTAAGTCGTGACATGTATAAGAGACTGTATGTCAGGAATCAAGACTTGGAAATTAGTACGAAAGGAAGAATTGTTTTTCCGACGGAAAATCTTCCGAACGTCGGAAAGGAAAAATGTTCGTTGATGAGAATTGGATTCTCAAAATGTTTTATTTGAGGATTATGGAACTTTTAACATTATGGAAATTTATTTTTACGGATTTGGTCACGTGGGGCCCGAGGAATTTTACGTTTGTGGGTCCCACGAGGTTCTGACAATTTTATGGACGAATGAGAGGGCGACACGTGGCACCTTCCCCACATGCCCTTGGACGAAATTCAGCAAGGTTAGATTGGTCATTGACCATCTTGGAAGATAAGTCTTCAAGCTTGAGATTGTTGACCAAGGTCAACTTGTCCACTTGGCTATTTAATTAATGATCCTCATCTTAGCCACACAATTGTGATAATCTAAGCCATCCAATGTGTTATATAAGCTTACTACTAGTGCAAGACTAGTTTTCAACACTTAGAAAAAAATCACACATTCTTGTTCTTGCTTAGGACCTCTCGGGTTTGACATCTCCCACACTAGAAAAATTTGTAGTTTTGATCCTTTGTTCACAAGACTTTAACCCAATGTCCCTAAGGGTATTGTAAGGATATCTAAATAGAAAGATTTTGGAAAAACGACGTTTTCGTATTAGTCGCAAGGCGGAAACTTAAGGAGTTCTTCAACTTTGAAGTTGGAACTTGAAGATGGGTTCTTCATAGGCCTCTAAGGATTGCTTGGAGCGGATTGGAACATAAGGAAAGGAGCTAAGAATGGCTAAGGAGCGACTTTGAATCTTGGAAATTTTAAGGGCTTGTAAAGGTATAAATTTTATCGTTTTAGCAATTAATGTTTACTTATTGTTGTAGCTATGGATATTAGCAAGCATGAGATGTATAGTATGAAGTTTGATAATTATATTGGCTATTGGAACCCTAATCCGAAAACTAGCATGTTTAGCCTTAAGATTACATTTCAAGTTTATTATTGGTTTAAGCCGTCGCATGTTGTATAAGAAGGAAATTGTAGTTGTTGAAGTTGGTTATGACTATATAACATGTTAGGCCTTAGAACTTGGAATTTGAAAAGGATTGGAAAAGACTTTGAATTGTGGTTATGTTGTTAGCCGAGAATGGCATGATTATGGACTTAGTTGGTATTAATTGTGGGGCGAATTTTACACGTATTGTAAGGCGTGTAATCCCCTTTGTTTGGTTGTTGTTTGAGCCTTAAATGTGGCGTGTTGGTTATTGTATTCGGCCTTGAAAAAGGTGGCAAAGTGAGTAGAAACAAAGGAAGTCTTTGCGATTTTCCGTAGAATTAGAGACCGTATACTTAGTATTAGTCTCGTTAGAGACTAGAAGTTGATAGTCTTGTTGTGACCATTATAGGTTGACACTTCTACGTATGGCGTATTCGCAGCTTGTGGATTTAGCGAAAGGTATGTGAACTATCTCTTCTAGCATGATTCCTTAAGATAAAGAAAGTATGTCCTACTCCTTAAATGATCCATTCCTTGGTTGTATTTGGATTGCCTAAAATAGAATTTGTTATATGTTCATCCTTGATTGTACTTTGATGTTTAAATTGTAAGTTGTATAATCCATTGCCTTAGTGAAGTTGGATTCTTAAAAGTGTAAGTATTTTACTTAAAGTACATAGAGTCTTGAAAAGGAAGTGGTTTCCAAATCTTTTGGCTAGTACCTTAGTTCCAAAACCTAAGGGTCGTTATAATGACTTTAGGGGAGTCAAAGGAGTGATTTACTTAATTGTTTTAAAAAAGGAGAAATGACATGATTTAAGAGAAGTAACTTGTTTTAAAGGTGTGAGTTACTTGAGGTTTAAAAGTAGAAGAAACTTGTTTTCTAAATATTAAGAGACTTGAAGTATTTTGAAAGTTAAGAACTTGGTTTGTAAGTATGTGATACTTGGTTTTAATGAGTATAAGTCTCTTGGTTATAAAAGGAATGAGTATGTCTAAAACCATAAAGGGTTATAACGGCTTTATGGGAAGTTGGTTATAACGGCTTTATGGAAGGTTAAGAAAGTTGTCTATTTTGATTAATGGGCATAAGTTTCCTAGATTGTGAAAATGTGAAGTTACTTGATTTCAAGCTTTGAAATGAGTTTTCTAAAAGTGTAGTAACTTACTTTGAAAAATAGACACACCTTGATACTACGGGTGTTAGTACCTTGGGGTTATACATAAAAAGGAGTCTTTTGAAAAGAATGTACGTACGTAGTACTTTGGCTTGGTTAATTGAGAATTATTCTATGTGTGCCTTGATAAGTACTTTGGCTTGATTAATTGAGAATTATTCTATGTGTGCCTTGATAAGTACTTTGGCTTGATTAATTGAGAATTATTCTATGTGTGCCTTGATAAGTACTTTGGCTTGATTAAATGAGAATTGCCTATATGTCTTTGGTGATAGCCTTTGAGTGCAAGTATTATGTTTTATTACGTTGCCTCGACTCTCGGTTGGGAGTGATGGTCTTGTTGTAAGTTACTTGGACGTCGACAAGCGGTGATGTGGGATTCCACTGTATGCTTCCGTTATTTGTAGTACTTGGGTTAAATTCGGATTTTTATAAAAGACATGGTAGTGCTTATGTGTTGTTTGACGGCCGGTTGAGATAGGGTAAGAGTATAAGTGAGGGGTAAACCCCCAAGACGCTTTACCACCTTCTCCAGGGTAAGAGTATAAATGAGGGGTAAACCCCCAAGACATTATACCACCTGCGTTACCACCTTCTCCAGGGTAAGAGTATAAATAAGGGTAAAACCCAAGACATTATACCACTGCGTTACCACCTTCTCGGTAAGAGTATAAATGAGGGGTAAACCCCAAGACGTTATACCACCTGTTCGTTTTCCTACTTGGCCCGTATAGTTTTTAGGACACAGGTGGGACTTGGTGTTCATGTATGCCTATTGGTGTTATATTATATCATGGATCGCCGGTGAGGAAGGATTCCACGCATGATTGATATTATAGGCGTGAGACCCATGGTTATATTTTAGAAATGACTTGAGGCATCGTCACGACTTGTTATGACCGCTTATGTGTTGTATCGTAGGTTGGCTATCATACATGTCTCATGTTTTGTTTAGACTATTATGATTTCATTCTGATATTTTTCAGCCACATACTTGGTACATTCTTCAGACCTCCTTCAAGTGCGTTCATCTGCTGAGTTTAGGTACGCTGTTTGGTGATCGGCAGGTGTAGGACCCTGCTTAGAGTTTTGGATAGCTCCTTCTGTTCGGGAGTTTATCTTTTTGGTATAAGTTCTTTCAGTACATGCTTTGTACAGTTATGGGTACGGCGGGGCCTTGTCGTCGATTGATAAAACTCTTAGAGGTGCAGTATTCATATGTGCGATTGGACTCATATGCGGTGTAGTGTCTTTGTTATGTATATTATATGGCGGCGCCTTCGGCTTTGCCCTTACGTCTGATTGGTTTAAAAAAAAAGGTGTTATTTAATTTCTGCAGTTTACTTAGTTGTTAAGGTAGAAGGTGCCTGTGTAGGGCACGATCCGCCCTTGAGGTTCGGCGTGTGCAGTGGTATCGAGCGGTCGATCCTCGGAATGTCTACTGAGGCCGTGTCTAGTAGAGTTTTGATTATCGGTGTGTTGCGCGCCACCCATAAACAGGAGGCTACAGGACATTTAGGAGTTGGTTTGTATTCTTCTCACTCTAAGATCGTGCCATAGAGCTGTGTTAGTAAGATAATTCCTCTCTGATGTGATTTTGTGTTCTGATTATGCCTCGAGAGAGGGCCGCCTGAAGGGCAAAGGAGTAGCGAGAGCTACTAGTCGGACTCGTGGAGTTGATAGGGCTTACGCCCGAGTATACCGGATGTTGTTCGCGATCGGCGAAGTTCTTGCGCCAGTTTTGAGACCCCAAGCACTGAGCCTCAGTTTCTCAATTAGGGGAAGACTATAGGGTCGCGAGGAAGCGATTATGTTATTGACCAAGATAGCGGTGCTACAGTTTCATCACAGGAGGTTATTCGGCGGTGCGAGCAGTGTACAGAGGGTAGAGCCAACGGAGATCAGCGTAAGAGGGCTAGGCCGGTTGGTTATCCGGTGAGTTTTGGGCGAAGCCTCGGCAGAGTGAGATATTCGTCGGCCTACCCAAAGACATACCCCGCTTCCACGGGTGGGATATTGGACCCCAAAGTATTTAGGAGCCGGTCCAAGCTCCACGGGTCGAGGTTCTCAGAGGAGCATAGGACTTTCTCGGTCGAGGCCACCTATTCCTCAGTGTATCAGATGTGGTAAGCGTCATTCAGGGAAATGCCATTATGGCACAGGTGTTTGTTTTTGTTGTGGCCGTCCGGGCCATATTCGGAGAGTATGTCCTTTTAGAAAAACAGGTGGTGGCTCGGCTATGAGGCCGATGGTTGATTCCCTTTCCTCCACAGCTGTGCGTTCCCCAGGGCAGGGTGTTCAGATGTTAGCCAGCCGTGGTAGAGGTTAGGGTGGAGTTTATAGTTCTGGAGGTCCTTCGAACCGCATAGATGACGCGACTACTGGACAGGATCAGGAAGCAACATCGCATAGGGTTACAGGTATATTTCGATTCTTTTGAATCATACGTGTATTGATAGATTCAGATTTTACCCTAGCGTATATGTTTTCCCTTTATTGCTAGAGTTGTAAGTGATAGTACCCCAGAGGTAGGAATACTTTGATTGGTAAAGTGAAAAGTTAAGAATGTTGACTAGAATGGTAAGTGAACTGAGACTATAGTTGTGTAGAGTTCACACGTAGTAATTGCCCCATGACAGTGTAAGACCAATAGGGAAGATTGTACAGTAGAAATACTTGGACCTATGTGACGAACCTCTCGTGATTAGGGGGATAGGGTGAGAAGTACTTTGAGATAAGAGAGAGTTTTAGTTCAGACTAAGAATGAGAAGTTAAGGGGACGATGAGTCGGGTTATGGACTCATTTTGGGTCAACCGGTAGTATGGAATGGGGTGATGTCAGTTAGAAATGGTCCCGCTATGTGATAGGGTCACGAGGGTGCAAGGCCCAAGTCTAGTTGATCATTGTACGAGTTTGTGGACGCGCTCCACCGGAATCAGGTCGTAAGGACCGAGAAGAGCCTTAACGGGAAAGTAGTAACAATATGGCCAAGTTTTGATAGTAACTCCAAGGATTGGAGAACAGAAACAATATTTGAGATTTTGTACGTGTACTAGATAAGTTTGAAAGTACGAGAAAGTATGACAAGTAAGGAAAGAAAGGAACCTCTAAGGATCCCGTGTTTTAGAAGACTGTAACCTTCGAGTTTTGTGAGGAGGGGTCGCGGACGGAAGGTCCATTGATATGTTTACGTATGTTGTGGTGGCCATGTGTGGCATCGTTGGTCTTGTGCAGTTTTGATTGATAGGCATAGTATAGAGATTGTGCCGGAGTTTGTATAGCTTGACAACCGACTAAGAACATTCGGGGACGAATGTTTCTAAGGGGGGGAAAATGTTACACCCCGTAAGTCCAGGACATGTATAAGAGAATGTATGTAAGGAATCAAGACTTGGAAATTAGTACGAAAGGAAGAATTGTTTTTCCGACGGAAAATCTTCCGAACGTCGGAAAGGAAAAATGTTCGTTGATGAGAATTGGATTCTCAAAATGTTTTATTTGAGGATTATGGAACTTTTAACATTATGGAAATTTATTTTTACGGATTTGGTCACGTGGGGCCCACCCGAGGAATTTTACGTTTTGTGGGGCCCACGAGGGTTACAGAATTTTATGGACGAATGAGAGGGCGACACGTGGCACCTTCCCCACATGCCCTTGGACGAAATTCAGCAAGGTTAGATTGGTCATTGACCATCTTGGAAGATAAGTCTTCAAGCTTGAGATTGTTGACCAAGGTCAACTTGTCCACTTGGCTATTTAATTAATGATCCTCATCTTAGCCACACAATAGTGATAATCTAAGCCATCCAATGTGTTATATAAGCTTACTACTAGTGCAAGACTAGTTTTCAACACTTAGAAAAAAATCACACATTCTTGTTCTTGCTTAGGACCTCTCGAGTTTGACATCTCCCATACTAGAAAAATTTGTAGTTTTGATCCTTTGTTCACAAGACTTTAACCCAATGTCCCTAAGGGTATTGTAAGGATATCTCAATAGAAAGATTTCGGAAAAACGACGTTTTCGTATTAGTCGCAAGGCGGAAACTTAAGGAGTTCTTCAACTTTGAAGTTGGAACTTGAAGATGGGTTCTTCATAAGCCTCTAAGGAGTGTTTGGAGTGGATTGGAACATAAGGAAAGGAGCTAAGAATTTCTAAGGAGCGACTTTGAATCTTGGAAATTTTAAGGGCTTGTAAAGGTATAAATTTTGTCGTTTTAGCAATTAATGTTTACTTATTGTTGTAGCTATGGATATTAGCAAGCATGAGATGTATAGTATGAAGTTTGATAATTATATTGGCTATTGGAACCCTAATCCGAAAACTAGCATGTTTAGCCTTAAGATTACATTTCAAGTTGATTATTGGTTTAAGCCGTCGCATGTTGTATAAGAAGGAAATTGTAGTTGTTGAAGTTGGTTATGACTATATAACATGTTAGGCCTTAGAACTTGGAATTTGAAAAGGATTGGAAAAGACTTTGAATTGTGGTTATGTTGTTAGCCGAGAATGACATGATTATGGACTTAGTTGGTATTAATTGTGGGGCGGAATTTTACACGTATTGTAAGACGTGTAATCCCCTTTGTTTGGTTGTTGTTTTAGCCTTAAATGTGGTGTGTTGGTTATTGTATTCGGCCTTGAAAAAGGTGGCAAAGTGAGTAGAAACAAAGGAAGTGTTGCCCGATTTTCCGTAGAATTAGAGACCGTATACTTAGTATTATTCTATGTTAGAGACTAGAAGTTGATAGTCTTGTTGTGACCATTATAGGTTGACACTTCTACGTATGGCGTATTCGGCTTAGCTTGTGGATTTAGCCGAAAAGGTATGTGAACTATCTCCTCTTCTAGCATGATTCCTTAAGATAAAGAAAGTATGTCCTACTCCTTAAATGATCCATTCCTTGGTTGTATTTGGATTGCCTAAAATAGAATTTGTTCTATGTTCATCCTTGATTGTACTTTGATGTTTAAATTGTAAGTTGTATAATCCATTGCCTTAGTGAAGTTGGATTCTTAAAAGTGTAAGTATTTTACTTAAAGTACATAGAGTCTTGAAAAGGAAGTGGTTTCCAAATCTTTTGGCTAGTGCCTTAGTTCCAAAACCTAAGGGTCGTTATAATGACTTTAGGGGAGTCAAAGGAGTGATTTACTTAATTGTTTTAAAAGAGGATAAATGACATGACTTAAGAGAAGTAACTTGTTTTAAAGGTGTGAGTTACTTGAGGTTTAAAAGTAGAAGAAACTTCTTTTCTAAATATTAAGAGACTTGAAGTATTTTGAAAGTTAAGAACTTGGTTTGTAAGTATGCGATACTTAGTTTTAATGAGTATAAGTCTCTTGGTTATAAAAGGAATGAATATGTCTAAAACCATAAAGGGTTATAACGGCTTTATGGGAAATTGGTTATAACGACTTTATGGAAGGTTAAGAAAGTTGTCTATTTTGATTAATGGGCATAAGTTGCCTAGATTGTGAAAATGTGAAGTTACTTGATTTCAAGCTTTGAAATGAGTTTTCTAAAAGTGTAGTAACTTACTTTGAAAAATAGATACACCTTGATACTACGGGTGTTAGTACCATGGGGTTATACATAAAAAGGAGTCTTTTGAAAAGAATGTACGTACGTAGTACTTTGGCTTGGTTAATTGAGAATTATTCTATGTGTGCCTTGATAAGTACTTTGGCTTGATTAATTGAGAATTATTCTATGTGTGCCTTGATAAGTACTTTGGCTTGATTAATTGAGAATTATTCTATGTGTGCCTTGATAAGTACTTTGGCTTGATTAAATGAGAATTGCCTATATGTGCTGGTGATAGCCTTTGAGTGCAAGTATTATGTTTTATTACGTTGCCTCGACTCTCGGTTGGAGGGCCGGCGGTCTTGTTGTAAGTTACTTGGACGTACCGACAGTGATGTGGGATTCCACGGGTATGCTTCCGTTATTTGTAGTACTTGGGTTAAATTCCCGGATTTTTATAAAAGACATGGTAGTGCTTATGTGTTGTTTGACGGCCGATTGAGATAGGGTAAGAGTATAAGTGAGGGGTAAACCCCCAAGACGCTTTACCACCTTCTCCAGGGTAAGAGTATAAATGAGGGGTAAACCCCCAAGACATTATACCACCTGCGTTACCACCTTCTCCAGGGTAAGAGTATAAATGAGGGGTAAAACCCCAAGACATTATACCACCTGCGTTACCACCTTCTCCAGGGTAAGAGTATAAATGAGGGGTAAACCCCAAGACGTTATACCACCTGTTCGTTTTCCTACTTGGCCCGTACAGTTTTTAGGACACAGGTGGGACTTGGTGTTCATGTATGCCTATTGGTGTTATATTATATCATGATGCTGTGGTGAGGAAGGATTCCACGGGCATGATTGATATTATGGGCGTGAGACCCATGGTTATATTTTAGAAATGACTTGAGGGCATGCGTCCCTGACTTGTTATGACTGCTTATGTGTTGTGTACTGTAGGTTGGCTATCATACATGTCTCATGTTTTGTTTAGACTGTTATGATTTCATTACGTATTTTCGATTCACATACTTGGTACATTCTTCGTCTTGACCTCCTTGGGGTGCGTTCATCTTGCGCGAGTTTAGGTATCTTTGTTTGGTGATCGGCAGGTGTAGGACCCTGCTCAGTCTTTTGAAAAGAATGTACGTATGTAGTACTTTGGATTGGTTAATTAAGAATTATTCTATGTGTGCCTTGATAAGTACTTTGGCTTGATTAATTGAGAATTATTCTATGTGTGCCTTGATAAGTATTTTGGCTTGATTAATTGAGAATTATTCTATGTGTGCCTTGATAAGTACTTTGGCTTGATTAAATGAGAATTGCCTATATGTGCTGGTGATAGCCTTTGAGTGCAAGTATTATGTTTTATTACGTTGCCTCGACTCTCGGTTGGAGGGCCACGGTCTTGTTATGAGTTACTGGACGTCTGACGGTGATGTGGGATTCCACGGGTATGCTTCCGTTATTTGTAGTACTTGGGTTAAATTCCCGGATTTTTATAAAAGACATGGTAGTGCTTATGTGTTGTTTGTGCGGTTGAGATAGGGTAAGAGTATAAGTGAGGGTAAACCCCAAGACGCGTTTACCACCTTCTCGGTAAGAGTATAAATGAGGGTAAACCCCAAGACATTATACCACTGCGTTACCATACTCCAGGGTAAGAGTATAAATGAGGGGTAAACCCCCAAGACATTATACCCCCTGCGTTACCACCTTCTCCAGGGTAAGAGTATAAATGAGGGGTAAACCCCAAGACGTTATACCACCTGCTCGTTTTCCTACTTGGCCCGTACAGTTTTAGGACACAGGTGGGACTTGGTGTTCATGTATGCCTATTGGTGTTATATTATATCATGGACTGCCGGCAGTGAGGAAGGATTCCACGGGCATGATTGATATTATGGGCGTGAGACCCATGGTTATATTTTAGAAATGACTTGAGGGCATGCGTCCCTGACTTGTTATGACTGCTTATGTGTTGTGTACTGTAGGTTGGCTATCATACATGTCTCCTGTTTTGTTTAGACTGTTATGATTTCATTACAGTATTTTTCAGCTTCACATACTTGGTACATTCTTCGTACTGACCTCCTTCGGGGGGCTGCGTTCATGCCGCAGGTTTAGGTACGCTGTTTGGTGATCGGCAGGTGTAGGACCCTGCTCAGAGTTTTTGGATAGCTCCTTCTGTTCGGGAGTTTATCTTTTTGGTATAAGTTCTTTCAGTACAGGCTTTTGTACAGTTATGGGTACGGCGGGGCCTTGTCCCGTCACAGTTCAGTAAAACTCTTAGAGGTCTGTATTCATATGTGGGATTGGACTCATGTACGGTGTAGTGTCTTTTGTTATGTATATTATATGGCAGCCTTGTCGGCTTTGCCGCACGCGTCGATTGGTTTTAAAAAAAAAAAAAGGGTGTTATTTAATTTCCATGATTTACTTAGTTGTTAAGGTAGAAGGGTGCCTGTGTAGGCACCGATCCGCACGCTTGAGGTTGGGCGTGACGAGTGGTATCGAGCGGTCGGTCCTCGAATGTCTGAGACCGTGTCTAGTAGAGTCTTGATTATCGGTGTGTTGCGCCACACCCATAAACAGAGGCTACATGACATTTAGGAGTTAGTTTCTATTCTTCTCACTCAAGATCGTGCCATAGATTTGCCGTTAGTAAGATAATTCCTCTCGGCGTGATTTTGTGTTCTGATTATGCCTCGAGGAGCAACGGCCGCCTTGAAGGGCAAAGGAGTAGCAGGAGCTACTAGTCACACTCAGAGAGTTGATAGGGCTTACGCCCAGGGTATACCGGATGTTCTTCCGCAGTCGGCGAGTTCTTTTGCGCCAGGTTATGAGACCCCAGCACCAGAGCCTCCAGTTTCTCAGTTAGGGGAAGGCTATAGGGTCATGAGGGAAGCATTTATGTTATTGACCAAGATAGCGGTGCTACAGTTTCATCAGCAGGAGGTTATTCGGCGATGCAGAGGTGTCAGAGGGTAGAGAGCCAGCGGAGATCGGCGTAAGAGGGCTGAGCCGGTTGGTTATCCCGGTTAGTTTTGGACGAGCGGCCTACCGCCGAGTGAGATATTCGTCCCAGCCTACCCAGTACATACCCCCGCAGTTCACAGGTGGGATATTGGACCCCACAAAGTATTTAAGAGCCGGTCCAAGCTCCACGGGTCGAGGTTCTCAGAGGAGCAGAGGACTTTCTCGGTCGAGGCCACCTATTCCTCAGTGTATCATATGTGGTAAGCGTCATTCGGGGAAATGCCATTATGGCACAGGTGTTTGTTTTTGTTATGGCCGTCCGGGCCATATTCGGAGGGTATGTCCTTTTTGAAAGAGCACCGGTGAGGTGGCTCAGCCTATGAGGCCGATGGTTGATTCCCTTTCCATAGCATGCGTTCCCGAGCGAGGTGTTCAGATGTTAGCCAGCCGTGGTAGAGGTCAGGGTGGAGTTTATAGTTCTGGCGGTCCTTCGAACCGCATAGATGACGCGACTACTGGACAGGATCAGGAAGCAACATCACATAGGGTTACAGGTATATTTCGATTCTTTTGAATCATACGTGCATTGATAGATTCAGAATTTACCAGAGCGTATATGTTTTCCCTTTATTGCTAGAGTTGTAAGTGATAGTACACCAGAGGTAGGAATACTTTGATTGGTAAAGTGAAAAGTTAAGAATGTTGACAAGAATGGTAAGTGAACTGAGACTATAGTTGTGTAGAGTTCACACGTAGTAATTGCCCCATGACAGTGTAAGACCAATAGGGAAGATTGTACAGTAGAAATACTTGGACCTATGTGACGAACCTCTAGTGATTAGGGGGATAGGGTGAGAAGTACTTTGAGATAAGAGAGAGTTTTAGTTCAGACTAAGAATGAGAAGTTAAGGGGACGATGAGTCGGGTTATGGACTCATTTTGGGTCAGCCGGTAGTATGGAATGGGGTGATGTCAGTTAGAAATGGTCCCGCTATGTGATAGGGTCACGAGGGTGCAAGGCCCAAGTCTAGTTGATCGTTGTACGAGTTTGTGGACGCGTTCCACCAGAATAAGGTCGTAAGGACCGAGAAGAGCCTTAACGGGAAAGTAAGTAACAATATGGCCAAGTTTTGATAGTAACTCCAACGATTGGAGAACAGAAACAATATTTGAGATTTTGTACGTGTACTAGATAAGTTTGAAAGTACGAGAAAGTATGACAAGTAAGGAAAGAAAGGAACCTCTAAGGATCCCGTGTTTTAGAAGACTGTAACCTTCGAGTTTTGTGATGAGGGGTCGCGGACGGAAGGTCCATTGATATGTTTACGTATGTTGTGGTGGCCATGTGTGGCATCGTTGGTCTTGTGCAGTTTTGATTGATAGGCATAGTATAGAGATTGTGCCGGAGTTTGTATAGCTTGACAACCGACTAAGAACATTCGGGGACGAATGTTTCTAAGGGAAAATGTTACACCCGTAAGTCCGGGACATGTATAAGAGAATGTATGTAAGGAATCAAGACTTGGAAATTAGTACGAAAGGAAGAATTGTTTTTCCGACGGAAAA
Source organism: Przewalskia tangutica (assembly GCA_029844215.1). NCBI lineage: Eukaryota > Viridiplantae > Streptophyta > Magnoliopsida > Solanales > Solanaceae > Przewalskia > Przewalskia tangutica. The sequence continues at coordinate 40,732,868 of CM056737.1, read as the reverse complement.
TCTTCCGAACGTCGGAAAGGAAAAATGTTCGTTGATGAGAATTGGATTCTCAAAATGTTTTATTTGAGGATTATGGAACTTTTAACATTATGGAAATTTATTTTTACGGATTTGGTCACGTGGGGCCCACAGGAATTTTACGTTTGTGGGGCCACGAGGTTCTGAATTTTATGGACGAATGAGAGGCGACACGTGGCACCTTCCCACATGCCCTTGGACGAAATTCAGCAAGGTTAGATTGGTCATTGACCATCTTGGAAGATAAGTCTTGAGCTTGAGATTGTTGACGAGTCAACTTGTCACTGGCTATTTAATTAATGATCCTCATCTTAGCCACACAATTGTGATAATCTAAGCCATCGATGTGTTATATAAGCTTACTACTAGTGCAAGACTAGTTTTCAACACTTAGAAAAAAATCACACATTCTTGTTCTTGCTTAGGACCTCTCGGGTTTGACATCTCCCACACTAGAAAAATTTGTAGTTTTGATCCTTTGTTCACAAGACGTTAACCCAATGTCCCTAAGGGTATTGTAAGGATATCTCAATAGAAAGATTTGGAAAAAGCAGCGTTTCGTATTAGTCGTGGCGGAAACTTAAGGAGTTCTCCAACTTTGAAGTTGGAACTTGAAGATGGGTTCTTCATAGGCCTCTAAGGAGTGCTTGGAGCGGATTGGAACATAAGGAAAGGAGCTAAGAATGGCTAAGGAGCGACTTTGAATCTTGGAAATTTTAATGGCTTGTAAAGGTATAAATTTTATCGTTTTAGCAATTAATGTTTACTTATTGTTGTAGCTATGGATATTAGCAAGCATGAGATGTATAGTATGAAGTTTGATAATTATATTGGCTATTGGAACCCTAATCCGAAAACTAGCATGTTTAGCCTTAATATTACATTTCAAGTTGATTATTGGTTTAAGCCGTCGCATGTTGTATAAGAAGGAAATTGTAGTTGTTGAAGTTGGTTATGACTATATAACATGTTAGGCCTTAGAACTTGGAATTTGAAAATTATTGGAAAAGACTTTGAATTGTGGTTATGTTGTTAGCCGAGAATGGCATGATTATGGACTTAGTTGGTATTAATTGTGGGGCGGAATTTTACACGTATTGTAAGGCGTGTAATCCCCTTTGTTTGGTTGTTGTTTGAGCCTTAAATATGGCGTGTTGGTTATTGTATTCGGCCTTGAAAAAGGTGGCAAAGTGAGTAGAAACAAAGGAAGTGATGCCCGATTTTCCGTAGAATTAGAGACCGTATACTTAGTATTATTCTACGTTAGAGACTAGAAGTTGATAGTCTTGTTGTGACTATTATAGGTTGACACTTCTACGTATGGCGTATTCGGCTTAGCTTGTGGATTTAGCCAAAAAGGTATGTGAACTATCTCCTCTTCTAGCATGATTCCTTAAGATAAAGAAAGTATGTCCTACTCCTTAAATGATCCATTCCTTGGTTGTATTTGGATTGCCTAAAATAGAATTTGTTCTATGTACTTCCTTGATTGTACTTTGATGTTTAAATTGTAAGTTGTATAATCCATTGCCTTAGTGAAGTTGGATTCTTAAAAGTGTAAGTATTTTACTTAAAGTACATAGAGTCTTGAAAAGGAAGTGGTTTCCAAATCTTTTGGCTAGTGCCTTAGTTCCAAAACCTAAGGGTCGTTATAATGTCTTTAGGGGAGTCAAAGGAGTGATTTACTTAATTGTTTTAAAAGAGGAGAAATGACATGATTTAAGAGAAGTAACTTGTTTTAAAGGTGTGAGTTACTTGAGGTTTAAAAGTAGAAGAAACTTGTTTTCTAACTATTAAGAGACTTGAAGTATTTTGAAAGTTAAGAACTTGGTTTGTAAGTATGTGATACTTGGTTTTAATGAGTATAAGTCTCTTGGTTATAAAAGGAATGAGTATGTCTAAAACCATAAAGGGTTATAACGGCTTTATGGGAAGTTGGTTATAACGGCTTGATGGAAGGTTAAGAAAGTTGTCTATTTTGATTAATGGGCATAAGTTGCCTAGATTGTGAAAATGTGAAGTTACTTGATTTCAAGCTTTGAAATGAGTTTTCTAAAAGTGTAGTAACTTACTTTGAAAAATAGACACACATTGATACTACGGGTGTTAGTACCTTGGGGTTATACATAAAAAGGAGTATTTTGAAAAGAATGTACGTACGTAGTACTTTGGCTTGGTTAATTGAGAATTATTCTATGTGTGCCTTGATAAGTACTTTGGCTTGATTAATTGAGAATTATTCTATGTGTGCCTTGATAAGTAATTTGGCTTGATTAATTGAGACTTATTCTATGTGTGCCTTGATAAGTACTTTGGCTTGATTAAATGAGAATTGCCTATATGTCTTTGGTGATAGCCTTTGAGTGCAAGTATTATGTTTTATTACGTTGCGCGACTCTTGGTTGGGCGTGGTCTTGTTGTAAGTTACTTGGAGCGTCTGCGCGGTGATGTTGTCACGACCCGAACCTGGGCCCGTGACTGGTGCCTTACCCCGGGCACCCTAGTGACACAACATCAGAGTAATCAGCGGAACATAAAGACAATACATGAAACCAATGTAATATGACAGTGAAATAAGAAAACAGGCTAACCAAAGCGGTTACCTTGGTATATATATAAATAGCAATTTGAAGCGATTCAACCTGCTTACAAATTCTGCCCACAACAAGACCTCTACGAATAATATGACAACAACGACGGGACGGGGCCCGTCACCCCTGAATGTAGCACCTACAACAGGGACTATACAAGATAAGCCTCGGAGAAAGCGGAGCTTTCCCAAGCAATGTGACCTAAGAGCGAGGATCAACGGCGGTGTACCTTTAAGCTGGCGTACGCGGCCCCGAAGGTCGATCTACAGCCAGTGCAAGTATGTGAAACTGAAATAAATACTGTAAATGAAATCATAGTAGTCTATATAAAGCAGGAGACATGTATGATAACCAAACTACAGTTCACAATAAATAAACAGTCATGTCAAGTCAGGGACTCACGCCCTCAAGTCATCAATAGGCAAATGCGGGGTAAGTGCGAAGGCATGGCCATTACTAAGACCATGATACAAACCAAATACCATAAAGCTGCATCACGAGGTCTTTCTAGACCGCACCCATGTCGAAGCGGCCACTGCCTGTTATACCCGTAGTTCCGGGGTATATAGGTGAGGATATGCGTCGAGAATCGGCGAAATTTTGGAAAGAAAGAAAGATGTGATTTTTCGCGGAAAAGTTTCCGGTTTTGTGAAGAAAAAGGTTCGTTGATGGGAATTGGATTCCCAGTTTGGTATTTGGGCTTGAATTATATTAGAATTATGGAATTTTATTTCGGAATTGGTCACGTGGGGCCACGGAGAAATTCTGATTTTGTGGGGCCAGCTTTGTTTTGAGATTTTTGCCTTTATGGATATTTTGGAAGATGAAATATTTTGGGCAGTAGGAGGCGACACGTGTCACCCCTAGGTGGCCTCGTGGCCGAAATTTGCTAACAAGTGGCGAGACAAGTGGCCTTGTCTTGCTAGATATTTTGTGTGGACAAGTGGCCAAGTCTTGCTAGATATTTTGTGTGGACAAGTGGCTTGTGGGACCCACACACACTTGTCCCCAATCTCAACCACACACTTGCCTTCATCCTAGCCCTTGGTTGTCCTATATATGCACCCTTAGTTGATGAAAACTTCCACACTTAACCATTTCAAGACAAGAAATTCCCTCCCTTCTCCCTTGACCTTGCTCTCGTTTTTGAGACCATTTCTTGACCTAAATTTGTCCAACAATTCTTAAACTCTCAAGTGTTCTTCCCTAAGGTGTTAGGAAGATTGTGTACCAAGAGTTGGAAAAGATTTCACACCACAACCTATTGTTCATGCCTTGGCGAAACTTACTAGTTGGAAACCCTAAGTGTTCTTCACTTTTTGGAGTTAGTTCTTGAAGAGAAGTTGGTTAGGAGCTTCTATGGGTTGCTTGTAGCGGATTGGAGCGGAAAGATTTGGAGCTAAGACTTGCTTGGAGCGACATTAAGTTCTTGGATAATTTTGGGCTATTTGAGGTAGTAAACCTTAACCTCTTTGTGAATTGGTCATTATACATATATTATAAGTATATTATGGAGTATATAAAATATGGAGTAAAGTTTGGAAAAGTTGGATCTTGTTAACTTGTTAAAAGAAAAGTTGGCCGTTTGCCATTAAAATGGTAAGCGTATCTTACTTGTGAAGAAGTAATTAACAAAGTAACTATAACTTATATTAAGATGAAATATAAGTTGGATGACTAATGAAGTAATTGGATAAGTAAAATGGACAAAGTTGGCCAAAGACCCCAACTTAAAATTTGTATTTACTTTGGGCAAGATTTACTTTGGGCGATGTTACTTTGGTGTATTTACTTTGTATTTACATTTGTTAAGGGAAGATTGTTCAATCGCGTTCCGTTTGGCGTGTGATCCTTTTTAATTATTGTATTGTTATGAAGGCGTGATAGTAAACCGCGTTACGGTTGGTAGCGTAATCCCTTCTTTTACTTATTGTTATTATGGGCGTGATAGTAAACGCGTTACCGTTTGGGCGTGTAATCCCCTTCTTTATGTTGTTTAATTATTACGCCTTATATATATATATGGTATATATATTACGGTTATTCGCCTTGGAGAAAGATGGAAAAGTGAGTAAAAGCGGGAAGTCTTTGTAGAATTTTCCGTAGAATTAGAGGGCTTTTATTGGTATAAGTCTTCAATGGTAAGAAAGGTTTGATAGAAGTACTATGACCATTTAGGAGTGGAGTACTACGTGTGGCGTGATCTACTTGGCTTAGGAGTGGCCAAGCGGGTTGAAGTACTTGGAGTGTTTTGCTATTTGTCGATAATCATCGCGAGGTATGTGAACCTCTTCCTATCTTTTCTAGCATGATTGTTGTGAACTATGTAGTGCGGTGAGCGTCGTGTGCTAAGTGATTTGGTTGGTTTAAAACATAGGGTGTTATAATAGTTTTATGGGAAGTTAGTTATAACGACTTTATGTAGAGTAAAAGAATGGTTTATTGATTGTAGAAAGTTAAGAGACTTGATCTTGAAAGATAAGAGACTTGACTTAGTTTGACTTGTTATGAATTTTGTTAAAATGTTGTAAAAACCTCATTCGCGAGTAATGGTAGTTGGTTTTAAAGAATAATGTTTCTTGATTTGGAAATGAGATTAAGTATCGAACAAACCATTGCAGCGTTAATAAAGGAAATGTATTGACTAATTGTTATTAAAACCCGGAGAAACCTCCATCTGCATAGAAGCTAAGATGAGACAAAATGATATTACATTTCTAGATCATGATTTGCTTTTATAAGATTGTAATAGACAAGAACAACCTACTCACACATAAGGCATATGTTTCTCAAATTTGTTTTAAAGGAGAATTATATTCTTAAGTGATTAAAACTATGAACTCTGAAACCTTTGAAAATGAAACGCGAGCATTTGAAATTAGGCAAACTTGAGCGTTTGGAAAATAATGTGTTACTTGATTTTACAAGGGAAGTGTTTTGGTTTACTTAAAAGATAGTCACTCTATTTTATACTACGAACATTGTGTGACTTTTGTGAAAGAAGCGTATCTTTTAAAAGAGTTAATGTATGTAATACTTTAGGTCGAAGCAGGGATTTTGGCATAAAATGATAGTACCTTAAGTTGTGTGTAACTTGCCTATGTTTGCGTGTGATAGCCTTGTTGTGCAAGTCGTATTTTACTCGACTACGGTTCATAGGATGAGCAGGAATGTATTCACCCGACTACGCGTTCGTAGGATGAGCAGGAATGTATTTCACTCGACTACCGCGTTCGTAGGATGAAGCGGGAATGTATTTCACTCGACTACGCGTTAAGTGGGATGAATCGGGAATGTATTTCACTCGACTACGCGTCCGTAGGATGGACCGGAAATGTATTCCATCCGACTCACGAGTTCATGAGATGAGCAGGAATGTATTCCACACGTTTCTATCTTTGGGTCCATGAGATGGGCGAGACATATTATCACGTATCATGGTTTGTACCTAGACCGCTAGGCGGTGAGGAAGGAGTTCCACGGGCATGAGGATGACTTTGAGGCGTGAGTCCACGACTTGACATACGCTTTTATGTTATGAGTTGTAGTTTGGTTATCATCATGTCTCTGTTTTATATAAGTATTATGATTTCATTTCTGATATTTTTGATTTCACATACTTGGTACTGTTATGCGACCTCCTTGAAGGCTGCGTTCATCTGCGGTAGAATACATCGGTTGTGGATCCTCGCTCATAGGATCACGATTCGGCGTATTAGGAAGCCGTTTCTCGGAGGCTTATCTTTTGGTATGTTACCACAGTGCAGCAGGTTCTTGTACATTCGAGGTATGGCGGGGCCACTGTCCGTCATAGTTATTATCACTTCTTAAGTGCATGAATCTTGTTGTGGCGAGTTTGTAAAAGGATAAGCTGTTCGGGTTTTATGAATATATCTGAGCAAGCTGTTTTGGTTGCTTTGTTTATTTATCATGTCTCTTGTTTCATGTTTATGTTTTTATTTCATGATTCTCTCGATGTTGTATCACGAGGTGCGAGTAAGGCACGATCCACGGGCCGGTTGGTCGTGACAAAAGTGGTATCAGGCGATTAGTCCTCGGAAAATGTCTACTGACCGTGTCTAGTAAGTCTTGATTATCGGTGTGTTGTGCACCACATCTATGTCGAGAGTGCGAGACATTTAGGATTAGTTTCCATTCTTCTCATTACGAGATCGTGCCTTAGAGGCTGTGTTGTCGATTGGACTCCCTGGCGTATTCTTATGTGCGATTATGCCTCCGCAAGGCAATCGGGGCCCGAAGGGCAAAGCGTAGGAGGCGTGAAGTAGAAACACGGAGGTTCTGAGGCGAAGGCCCGGTCGTTACGAGATAGTGCTTAAACGGCGAGTTTTGCGGCGCCGCTTGCGCCGGCGAGTTTAGAAGCGCAGCGATGGCTCGAGACTCTGATACTGAGCCTCGATCCGCGGCTGGAAGCGAATGAGATGGGGACAAGAGATGGCGATTCTGGCGAGTCGTGGCGAATATGAGAGAAGGCTGGATCACGGCAGTTCGATCCCGATAGCACCGTAGTTCACCCCGGCGACAGTTTGAGACTACGGGACTTTACGAGTTGTAGCCGCGATGTTCTATGGATCGAGGCGAGATGACCTCGGGAGTTTATCAAGCATCTGACGGATCGTAGAGTGATCGAGTCTCGAGCGAGTCGGTGGTATTGGGTTCGCATCAGTGCGTGATCTGCGATCGTGGTTTGATTCATAGGAAGCTGTCGAGAACATGCGCTCCCAGCGGTTTGGGGCGAGTTCTCGAGGCATTTCTTGCACATTTCTTGCCTCACGGATGAGGAGGGCTCGGGCGACAAATTTTTGACGTTAAAGCGGACCGGGCGTGCGGTTAGGGAAGTACAACGTGGAGTTTGACTCGTTGGCTCGGTATGTCCCGCCTTAGTGACCGATATGGAGGGCGAGTGCACGCTACGTCACGGGCTCGATGATTACTTAGCGAGGCTTGTTGGTGTAGCTCTTGGCCGGGCATGGACATTGCCCGCATGCGAGCTCATGCACTTGGATGTGAGGCACGAAGAGGTCGGCGGAATGGCCGGGATCGGCGAAGAAGGCGAACAGCGAGGTCCTTTGGTAACTTGCGAGGCGGACCGCCTGTGGCGAGCTAGTTATGCACTTTCGCCCGATCTGAGTGGTCCTCCGCGATCTTGGGGCGTTCGGGGTATTCGGGGCTGAGTCGGGGCTCGAGGCTTCTAGTTGCGGATATCGTGAGTTCTAGCGGCCGAGATTCATGTCCCCCTCGGTGTATGCGATGTGGCGGCGTCGTCGGGAATGTCGTTTTTCTGGTGCTTGTTTCACTGCGGCCGTCGAGGGCCATGTGGCGAAGAATGTGCTTATAGGAGAATGCCGGCGTAGCGCGACTGCCTAGGATCGATGGCGGGTTAATCGCGCCCTACGGTATGCGCCTGCGGTGGGCCTATGATTAGAGTGAAGCGGTAGATGCAGTATATCCTTAACCCTACAGAGTTTTGTTTGCGCGATATGATGATCTTATTATTGTGTGCTGTATGCAGATAGCATTGTGTTAAGTATAACTTAGAGAACATGACTAGTTGAAGAGGTAAGTTTGGGGTCGTGGAAGGTGTGAACCTTAGAATATTATAAGTGGAGACCTTAGATGCGAGTAGTCTTGAGTAAAAGATTTTTTTTACGATTGACCTTTGTCGGAGTGCATAGTATACGAGGGGTAAAAAAAATTGTGTGATAAGTCCTCGAGTGGTGTGAATTATATAAGGATAGTTATGATAAGAAGACCACTAGGTTTGCGTAACTTGATTAGTGAGATTGTTCCGGATCGGGGAACAAGAGTTTGGCGCGGCAAATGGGTCGGGTTGAGGCAAAGTTGCGTGTCAACCCGCAGCCCGGTTTGGGGTGGGGTCAGTTCGAGGTGGTCCCTCCAGGTGGTAGGGTCACGGGTGCTAGGCCAGTTTAGGTAACCATCGTGCGGGTTCGTGGATCGTTCGACGAATCGGATCGTGAAGGCCGGGAATGGCCTTAGAGTAAATTGAAGCTAGTGGGAGTTGTTGTGAGATTAGAAATGATTCCTCGTTGGCTTGGATTTGAGTTTTGCGCACATGTTATATTCTGGCCATTGGTGGCATGATCGGTTTTGTAAGTATAGTAGTGAAGACTATCTGCAGCACAAATGCGTTTGGAGACTTAGAATGAACATTCGGGACGAATGTTTCTAAGAGGAAGAATGTTATACCCGTAGTTCGGGGTATATAGGTGAGGATATGCGTGCGAGAATACGGCGAAATTTTGGAAAGAAAGAAAGATGTGATTTTTCGACGGAAAAGTTTCCGGTTTTGTGAAGAAAAGGTTCGTTGATGGGAATTGGATTCCCGATTTGGTATTTGGGCTTCTTGAATTATATTAGAATTATGGAATTTTATTTAGGAATTGGTCACGTGGGGCCACGGGAGAAATTCTGTTTTGTGGGGCCACTTTGTTTTGAGATTTTTGCCTTTATGGATATTTTGGAAGATGAAATATTTTGGGCAGTAGGAGGCGACACGTGTCACCCCTAGGTGGCCTCGTGGCGAAATTTGCTAACAAGTGGCAAGACAAGTGGCCTTGTCTTGCTAGATATTTTGTGTGGACAAGTGGCCAAGTCTTGCTAGATATTTTGTGTGGACAAGTGGCTTGTGGGACCCACACACTTGTCCCCAATCTCAACCACACACTTGCCTTCATCCTAGCCCTTGGTTGTCCTATATATGCACCCTTAGTTGATGAAAACTTCCACACAACCATTTGAGACAAGAAATTCCCTCCTTCTCCCTTGACCTTGCTCTCGTTTTGAGCCCATTTCTTGACCTAAATTTGTCCAACAATTCTTAAACTCTCAAGTGTTCTTCCTAAGGTGTTAGGAAGATTGTGTACCAAGAGTTGGAAAAGATTTCACACCACAACCTATTGTTCATGCCTTGGCGAAACTTACTAGTTGGAAACCCTAAGTGTTCTTCACTTTTTGGAGTTAGTTCTTGAAGAGAAGTTGGTTAGGAGCTTCTATGGGTTGCTTGTAGCGGATTGGAGCGGAAAGATTTGGAGCTAAGACTTGCTTGGAGCGACATTAAGTTCTTGGATAATTTTGGGCTATTTGAGGTAGTAAACCTTAACCTCTTTGTGAATTGGTCATTATACATATATTATAAGTATATTATGGAGTATATAAAATATGGAGTAAAGTTTGGAAGAGTTGGATCTTGTTAACTTGTTAAAAGAAAGGATTGGCCGTTTGCCATTAAAATGGTAAAGCGTATCTTACTTGTGAAGAAGTAATTAACAAAGTAACTATAACTTATATTAAGATGAAATATAAGTTGGATGACTAATGAAGTAATTGGATAAGTAAAATGGACAAAGTTGGCCAAAGACCCCAACTTAAGAATTTGTATTTACTTTGGGCGATTTACTTTGGATGATTTACTTTGGTGTATTTACTTTGGTGTATTTACATTTACATTGGGAAGATTGTTCAATCGCGTTCGTTTGGGCGTGTGATCCCTTTTTAATTATTGTATTGTTATGAAGGCGTGATAGTAAACGCGTTACGGGTTGGCGCGTAATCCCTTCTTTTACTTATTGTTATTATGGGCGTGATAGTAAACGCGTTACCGTTTGGGCGTGTAATCCCCTTCTTTATGTTGTTTAATTATTACGCCTTATATATATATATGGTATATATATTACGGTTATTCGGGCCTTGGAAAAAGATGGAAAAGTGAGTAAAAGCGGGAAGTCTTTGTAGAATTTTCCGTAGAATTAGAGGGCTTTTATTGGTATAAGTCTTGATGGTAAGAAAGGTTTGATAGAAGTACTATGACCATTTTAGGAGTGGAGTACTACGTGTGGCGTGATCTACTTGGCTTAGGAGTAGCCGCGGGTTGAAGTACTTGGAGTGTTTTGCTATTTGTCGATAATCATCGCGAGGTATGTGAACCTCTTCCTATCTTTTCTAGCATGATTGTTGTGAACTATGTAGTACGGTAGACGTACATGTGCTAAGTGATTTGGTTGGTTTAAAACATAGGGTGTTATAATAGTTTTATGGGAAGTTAGTTATAACGACTTTATGTAGGTAAAAGAATGGTTTATTGATTGTAGAAAGTTAAGAGACTTGATCTTGAAAGATAAGAGACTTGACTTAGTTTGACTTGTTATGAATTTTGTTAAAATGTTGTAAAACCTCATTCGCGAGTAATGAGTAGTTGGTTTTAAAGAATAATGTTTCTTGATTTGGAAATGAGATTAAGTATCGAACAAACCATTGCGGCGTTAATAAAGGAAATGTATTGACTAATTGTTATTAAAACCAGAGAAACCTCCATCTGCATAGAAGCTAAGATGAGACAAAATGATATTACATTTCTAGATCATGGCTGCTTTTATAAGATTGTAATAGACAAGAACAACCTACTCACACATAAGGAATTTGTTTCTAAAATTTGTTTTAAAGGAGTATTATATTCTTTAGTGATTTAAAATATGAAATTCGAAAACTTTTGAAAATGATAAACGCTAGCATTTGAATTTAGGAAAACTTGTACGTTTGGAAAATAATGTGTTACTTGATTTTACAAGGGAAGTGTTTTGGTTTACTTAAAAGATAGTCACTCTATTTTATACTACGAACATTGTGTGACTTTTGTGAAAGAAGCGTATCTTTTAAAAGAGTTAATGTATGTAATACTTTAGGTCGAACAGGATTTTGGCATAAAATGATAGTACCTTAAGTTGTGTGTAACTTGCCTATGTTTGCGTGTGATAGCCTTGTTGTGCAAGTCTTTTTTTTCGACTCGGTTCATAGGATGATGAACCGAATGTATTTCACCGACTACCGTTCATGGGATGAGCCGAATGTATTTCACTCGACTACCGTTCATGGATGAAGCGGGAATGTATTTCACTCGACTACCGCGTTCGTAGGATGAATCGGAATGTATTTCACTCATTACGCGTCCGTGGGATGGACCGGAAATGTATTCCATCCGACTACCGAAGTTCATGAGATGAGCAGGAATGTATTCCACACGTTTCTATCTTGGGTCCATGAGATGGGCCGAGACATGTTATACGTATCACATGGTTTGTACCTAGATCGGCGGTGAGGAAGGAGTTCCACGGGCATGAGGATGACTTTGAGGCGTGAGTCCACGACTTGACATGACCGCTTTATGTTATGAGTTGTAGTTTGGTTATCATACATGTCTCTGTTTTATATGGTATTATGATTTCATTCTGATATTTTTCATTTCACATACTTGGTACTGTTATGCCGACCTCCTTGAAGTGCGTTCATCTGCCGCGGTAGAGTACATCGGTTGTGGATCCTCGCTCATAGGATCACGATTCAGCGTATTAGGAAGCCGTTTCTCGGAGGCTTATCTTTTGGTATGTTACCACAGTCTGCAGGTTCTTGTACATTCGGGGTATGGCGGGGCCACTGTCCGTCATAGTTATTATCACTTCTTAAGTGCATGAATGCTTGTTGTGGGCGAGTTTGTAAAAGGATAAGCTGTTGGGTTTTATGAATATATCTGAGGCAATTATTTTGGTTGGCTGTTTATTTATCATGTCTCTTGTTTCATGTTTATGTTTTTATTTCGCCGATTCTCTCGATGTTGTATCACGAGGTGCGAGGTAAGGCACGATCCACGGGCCGGTTGGGTCGTGACGCGCATGATATCAATGTGCGCGTCTATCCTGGAACTACCGCGACTCGCGCCGGTCACACCTGACCCGCGTGAGGTATTCCTCGAATCATGGTCCCGGACCGCGAGGTATACCCGCATCGGCGACTTAACCCGGTATCCACCTAGGCTCCGCGCCCGCATAGTCCCTCGAGACCGCATAGTCCCTCAAAGACCGCATAGGGCATCCCGCGTCGGGCTAAACACCGGAATGATCAATCACGGAGCTCATGACTCTGCGTAGTCACAAGAAATTGCATGGTATAGACCCGCGTCAAGTGTGACAACCTCGGTATAACAAGTCGAGGGTATGTGATATAATAACATGCGGGCTTAACGTTTGACAACGTAAGCACAACAAGTGACCACGCATACATAATAATCACAAGATACTAACACACGTACACGCATCCTAACATGTTTACTTATCAAATCAACAAGAAAGTATTACAAGGCTATCACAAACCAATACAATCAAGTTATTCACACAAGGTACTTTCTACTAACAAGTTGAATTTTTATCCCCAAAGTACTTCACACATTAAATCTTTAAAAGAACTGTTTCGTTCACATAAGTCACCTGATACGTAGTATAAAATAGAGTGATTGTCTTTTTAAGTAATCAAAATACTTACCTTTGTAAAATCAAGTAAAAACATTATTTTCCAAACGTACAAGTTTGCCAAATTTAAACTGATTACGTTTCTTATTTTAGAAAGGTTTAGTAGTTCATAGTCTTATTTATTTAGGAATATAATTCTCTTTTAACAATCAAAACATAAACCTTATGTGTGAGTAGGACATTCTTGTTTATAACAATCTTATTACAGCAGCCATGATCTAGGAAATATCATTTTGTCTCATCTTAGCTTCTATGCAGATGGAAGTTTCTACTGGTTTTAATAATACTTAATCTGTCAAAACATTTCCTTTTATTAACGCTGCAGTGGTTTGTCGATACACATTCTGATTTCCGAAATCAGTAGAACATTCTTAAGCCGTTATACCTAACTTCCCATAAAGCTAGTATAACTCTTAAGTTTTTAAAAACCAAGTATTACTTCTTCTTTCAAAATGATTCAAAAATCTTTTGAAATACTTCAAGTTCTTTATTATCACATAACCAGCCAGTTATAGTTCAAATCGATTTACCTTTTAAAACCACAAGTATTTTCTTACCTCATAAAACATTATAACCATCTTCCCATAAAGCCGTTATAACACTTTTATGTTTTAAACCAATCAAATACATTTAGCACATGTACGTCTACCGTACTAAATAGTTCACACATATCATGCTAGAAGAGATAGGAAGAGGTTCACATACCTCGCGACGATTATCGACTAATAGCAAAGCGCTCAAGTACCTCAAACCGTCGGCTACTCCATAAGCCGAGTAGATCGCGCCACGCATTGTACATCAACCTATAAGGCCCACAGCGCTTATTAACATCTAGGTCTTATCGTAGAACATTACGAGAAAATTGTGCACCTCCCCCATGACAGCGTAAATCTCTCTCTATCGAGGCGGCTATCAAGCCAACCGGGGGTTTGCCATCTAACGGGCGTGTGCGATTCTACTCTGTGATGCTACCAAGTCTCTGTCTGATCCTATGTAATTCTGATTCGATTCTCTTCTTTAAATTGAGCTTAAGTCAAAAGACATTGCCGCACAATTATGTTGATTCTATATATAGTATACTTCAACTATATATTCCTACAACATGTAATTTCCAATTACAATAGAAGGTCAAAAGTGTTTACCTCGATAAGCCCAAAATTATCCAAGTTTAAATGTCGATCACGAGCAACGTTTGGCTCGACTCGTGCGCTCGACCATCTAAACCACCTTAGAAGTTCTAACCAACTACATACTACTCAACTAACTATGGAGATTTTCCTTAGGGTTCGGTTTTGTGACGGACGGAAGTATAATAGTATAACCGGGCTTTTGTAAAGGTACAACCTTAGACTACTACAAGGTATACGGCTAAGGTAATTTGGGCATTATAACAATACTTTTGAGAGTATTTCTACCCGGAGGGGGGGTGTATTATACGAGACAACTAGGCTAGGGGGGGGGGGTACCCCACGGCTAGCACCACTAGGAGGGGGGGTACCCCTCGGCCAAGGCCTCTAGGAGAGGGGGAGGCCTCGGCGAACTCAACACACAAAGGGAGAAAGGAGCTTTCAAGACTTAGGCAAATTTATGGATGAATTAGTCTTCCAAAGGGGTGGGTATTTATAGGACAAGCCAAGGCCAACCAATGGCCAAGATCTTGCCAAGTGCACACTAGCCAACTAACACAAAATATCCTACCAACCCTTGACCACAATGGCCATACTTTCGGCCACCACTATTACCGCCCAAGGTGTTCCAATGAGAGGGTGACAAGTGTCGCCCTTTGATTGTCAAAATGTTTCGTCTCTCGGAAAAATCCGCAAAAATTAAAAATGACATAGCGAATTTTCCTACGAAGCTGTGAAAGCGTTTCGTCAAAAAGCGACTCTAATCGGGTGTTGTGAACAAAGTTAATTCGCCAAGCCTATGTAAAAGTTCAAATTTTTCTCGTGCGTCCTTACGTACATACTGCGAAATACGGGTATAACATTCTCCTCGCCGAAACATTCGTCGAATGTTCCTTCTAAATCTCAAAACAAGCGGCGCTGTATAGTCTTCGCTACTATACTTACGAGAACAATCACGCCACACATGGCCACGAAACACTGCGCAAAATACCTCCGTCCAAGTCCACGAGGAAACACCTCTAACATTACCACAAACACCTCTCTCCGTGGTTTAAAATATACTTCCTTCGCATCTTCTCCTTACAAAAGAAATGATCACATCTATGCTCGCCATACATGCTCGCTTCTCCCTTTACTCGTCGTGATACCACTTTTGTCACTTTGCCGCGAGGTTCTAGTGTCACTCCGGTGACCCAACAAATGGTACCGGGCTGCATGCGATCCCTGAGGATGTCGTACACTCGAACTCTTACCACGTTTCTGATACTGCTTCAGTTTCCAAAACTCGGGGTTACTATCTCTAACGTGGTCATCATTAACTGGGAACACTCTGGATGGATCTCCGATTTCCTTCTCGAATATAACACGAAAGACTGGACGCACTGCCTCCTAAGTCGGACGGCAAATGCTAACATATAGGCAACCTGGCCTATCCCTCACATGAACTCAAAGACCCAAAGTAAGTCGGGCTAAGTTCCCTCTGTTTTCCAAAACTCGTCACACCCAACCCGGGGTGGTACTTTCAAAAAGACCGACCGTCGGCACTGAACTCTGGCGTCGTCGCGGCATGATTCTCGAGCTACAAAACCTCTTACGGATAAGCTTCACCCTATCCACGTCCTGCTGAACACGTATGAACCAACTATCGAACCTTGCTACGTCGAACCAATCGGCCGCAACTTACACTTCCGCCCCTGGCGTCGCGGCGATATCCAGAACCGAAATGGTAGCTATCAAACACTTCCCAACAGAGATAACAATCCTCACAACTACCCCGAAATCCACCGGCAGGCGAATGCGGTCGAGACTCACTGAGTTCTTAACCTGCTGGTAAAACTTTCCGAAACAAAACAGCGTACAGGCTCCATGCGCCATAAGGTGTAGGTAGGCACCGTCGCGACCTTACAACCTTTACGATAAATCAACACCGCGGTAAGCGGTCTTTGCTAGAAAATAAGGCGGTGACCTCGCCCGACTCTTTGGTCGAGCATCCACGAACTCGTATGCTGGTTAACTAAACTTGGGCCTAACACCCTCGTGACCCTATCATAAGGCGGGACCACCACAAACTGACCCCATCACCAAACAGGCCGCGGGTTGACCCGCAGCATGGCCTCAACCCTACCCGGCATCGCGCAAAACACTAGCTCCCCGATCCGGAACAATTTCACACATCACGTTACGAAAACCTAGCGGTCTTCCTAGCTCAACTACCCTCTTTCATATCACGCCACTCAGGGACTTATCCCAAAAACATAGCTCACGTGCACTATGCACTCCGATAAGGATCAAACATAACACTACACCTATACTCGAGATGGCCTTACCTCTAAGGTCTCCACGTATAAAACTCTAAGGCTCACACCTTCTCTATCCCCCAAAATCTTACCCGGTTAACCCACCATGATTTCCAATCACAATTAACACACTGTTATCAGAACATAACACTTAAGGTATACTCACCTTATCACATGTACAAAGCTCTAGAGGGTTAAAGATATGCCTGTATCTACTGCTTCACTCCCCTTAGTCGTTCTAAATAAACTGCCCGTAGGCGCGTAGTGTCACACCGAAAATCGGGCGTGGTAGTGCCTTACCAGGGCACCTAGCGATACAACATCGAGAAAACCAGCGGAAATAAAAACTTTAAACATGAAATGAGAGACATGATAAATAAACAGGCCAACCAAAGCGATTTGCCTTGGTATATACATAAAACCGAACAGTTTAATCCTTTTACAACCACACTACGATTCTACGGACCTCTAAGATTTACAACAACTATGGCCGGGACGGGGCCCGCCATACCACGAATGTACAAGAACCTACAACTCGGGAATACATACCAAAAGATAAGCCTCGGAGAAAGCGGAGCTTCCCAACACGCCGAATGTGATCCTATAAGCGGGGATCGGCGATCGATGTACCTTTTACTGCGGCGTGAACGCGGCCCGAAGGAGGTCGATCTGGCAAGTACCAGTATGTGAAAGCAGTAAATCGTAAATGAAATCATAATAGTCTATATAGCGGGAGACATGTATGATGACCAACTACAGATCATAACATATAACGATTACCTCAAGTCGGGACCCGCCTCCAAATTATCACTGCGTGCGTGGAATTTCTTCCTCGCCGGCGGTTTATGATATAACAATACCAAGGGTATACATGAACACGGGTCCGCGTGTCATAAAAATCGTCTGAGACAAGTACTGACTAGGATCCGACCGTGCCAATAATACAATGCAACCACAACCACGAAGGCGTCACGGGGCAAGTGCGAGCCGACTACAGGATACAGGCGGTCACGTAGGTGGCAAGGGGCAAGTCTGGTGACCACCGAGGACGAGCCGTATCACGAGACCGTCACTCTGAGCAGGGCAAGTCGGTGACTACGGATACCAAGGCCGAATCGGTCGATCACGAGGCGGGCAAATCACGAGCCGACCACCGGGTACCAAGGCCGAACAGTAAGAAACCTCAACCAGTCAACCGGCCCTCTATCGAGAGACGCGGTAACACAGAAACACCACACTTGCACAACAAAGGCTTTCACCACAACAAGCATAGGCAAGTTTCACCACAACAAGCATAGGCAAGTTTCACCACAACAAGCATAGGCAAGTTTCACATCACTCAAAGTACCTTCGTTTTATGCCAAAGTCGGGTTTTAACCTAAAGTACTACGTCGTTAAATTCTTTAAAAGAGGTCCATTACTTATCAAAGTCACCCGATACGTAGTATTAGAATGACCAACCACATTCCTTTTCAAAATCAAGTAACAACATTCTTTTCCTAAGTTCCAGGTTTGCCTAGTTTCAATTACTCAAACTTCTCATTTTCAAATGGTTTCATAGTTCATAAACTTAATCACTTGATTTCTTTTAGAACAATTGAGTAATATATGTCTCACGTGAGAGTAGGTTATTCTTGTTTACAACATTCTTATTACAATGACCATGATCTAGAAAATGTAATATCATTTTGTCTCATCTTAGTTTCTATGCAGATGGAGGTTTCTCTTGGTTTTAATACAATTCATCATTATTGATACATTTTCCTTTATTAACGCTGCGAGTGGTGCAGTCGATACATTACGATTTCGAAATCGGTAAAACATTATCCTTTAAATAAAACCAAGTACTCATTACTCACGAATGAGGTTTCACACAAACATTCACATTAAAACAAATAAGTTAAGTCTCTTATCTTATAAGATCAAGTCTCTTAACTTCTAACATTAGTAAACCATTTTCTTTACCTCTCTTAAGACATTATACCTAACTCCCATAAAGCTAGTATAACTCTTTTAAAACCTTTAAAACCAAGTGTTACTCTTCCTTCAAAACGATTATAAATCTTTTGAAATACATCAAGTTCTTTATTATAACAAGCGATTTATAATTCCACATGATTACCTTTTAAAACCACAAAGTATTTTCTTACCTCATAAAGCGTTATAACGACTTCCCATAAAGCCGTTATAACACTTTATGTTTTAAGACAATCAAACACGATTAACACGTATGCGTCTACCGTACTACATAGTTCACACATATCATGCTAGAAGAGATAGGAAGAGGTTCACATACCTGCGACGATTATCGACTAATAGCAAAAGCGCTCAAAGTACCTCAAACCGTCGGCTACTCCTTAGTCCGTAAGATTACGTCACACGTAGCACTTCAACCTATAAGGCCACAGCGCTTATTAAAATCTAGATCTTAACGTAGAACATTCTCTACGAGAAAATTGGCGCCTCCCCGCCATAGCGTAAATCTCCCTTCTCTATCGGCCGGCTACAAGCCAACCGGGGGGTTTTACCGCCTAACGGGCGTGTACAATTCTACTACACGGTAATACTACAAGTCTCTTGTAATACGGTCTATGT
Organism: Przewalskia tangutica; assembly: GCA_029844215.1. Taxonomy (NCBI): domain Eukaryota; kingdom Viridiplantae; phylum Streptophyta; class Magnoliopsida; order Solanales; family Solanaceae; genus Przewalskia; species Przewalskia tangutica. Next base: position 40,713,906 of record CM056737.1, on the reverse strand, counting down.
AATTACGATTCGATTCTTAATTCTTGGGCTTAAGTCAAAAGACATTGCCACGATTAAGTATAGTTCTATATATAGTATCTGACACTTTATATATTCAACACTTATGTAATTTCCAATTACAATAGGGGACAAGATATATACCTCGATAAGCCCAAAATTATCCGAGTATAATGTCGCGCTGAGCAAGGTTTAGCTCTACTCCGAGTGCTCGATCCGCTCCAAACAACCCTTAGAAGTTCTAACCAACTTCTACTCCAAAACTTCAACCAACGGTGAAGGTTTCCTTAGGGTTTCGGTTTGAGACTAAAGGACAAAGGTAGTATTTAGGACTCTACGTATAGAGGTAACTTTGGAATACTACAAGGTATAAGGCTAAGGTATTTTGGGCATTATAACAATACTTGGAGAGTATTTCAATACCACAAAGGGGTACCACACGAGAACAACACCACAAGGGAGGGTGTTCTCGGCTTTAAACTCATGTGGGAAGGTTTGGCCAAAAGGCCTTCACAAGGGGAGAGGGCTCTTGGGCGAGTCAACAAGAGGAGGAGGGTTCTCAAGACTTAGGCAAGTGAAGAGTGGATGAAGAAGTCTTCAAAGAGAGGGTATTTATAGCAAAACCAAAGGCCAACCAATGGCGAGATCCATCCATGTGTTAGGCAAGTGTAAGGCCAAGATCAAGCCAAGTGCACCAAAACACTCCACAAAACACTCCACAAAACAAGCCACAAAACAAGGCACAAGGAGGAGGACCAATCGGCGAGGCCAAGCCTCCTCTTTGCCGTCAATGAGGTGACAAGTGTCACCCTCCGTTAATCCAAAATGTTCGTCGCTCGGAAAAATCCGCAAAAATACTAAATGACATAGCGGAATTTTCCCTCGAAGTTGTGGAAACGTTTAGTCAAACGACTCTATCGGGGTTGTGCACAAAATTTCGAAACATGCCTAACTTAAGGCTCAAAATTGCGTGCGTCCACATGTACATACTCTGGAAATACGGTATAACATTCTTCCCCTTAGAAACATTCGTCGAATGTTCCTTCAAGGTCTCAAAACAAGCGGCGTCGATTATAGTCTTCAACGCTATCGTCACGAAAACAACCATGCCTCACGGCGCAAAAACACACGTTCACTTCTCCGCTCGTAGTACTGCGTCACGAACACTCGAACTCGTTCTAGTATCCGTACCACATTCATCCAACGCTGTTTCCAACCCTTGGAGTCACTACCTCGAACTTGGTCATCTCACTAACCTCGATTTCCCTAAGGCCATTCCGGCCTTCACGAACTGATTCGATCGAACGTATCCACGAACTCATACGATGGTCATCTAAACTTGGGCCTAGCACCCTCGTGACCCTGCCACCTGACGGGACCACCCAGAGCTGACCCTACCTCGAAACAGGACGCGGGTTGGCCCGCAACATGGCCCCAACCCGACCATTGTCGCGCAACTCTTGCTCGCCGACACGGAACAATCTTACCTATTCAAGCCATATAGCTACCACTTCCATCCCACATTACCCATGGACTTATCACACAATTATAACCCACGTACACTCGCGTTACGATAAAGGTCAAACATAAAAATAAATCTTTTACTCAAGACGACCTTACATGTAAGGTCTCAACATAAAATGTCCTAAAGTTCACACTTTCCATGCCCCAGGCTTACCCTTTTCATCAACCATGCTCCTAAATCACATTTTAGCACAAAGCTATCCGAACATAACACTAAACACATCATCAACATCAATACAATATAAGTCTCTAGAGGTTAAGGATATACACGAAAATAGGCGGTTCAAGGACCGCTAAAGCTGAGAACTCCACCGCGACCTCTGGGGCCTTAGGTGTCGAACATCTGCTGGCTACGGAAGGTGAAGAACCATCGCTGCTCTAGTAGTCCTTGCTATCCTACCCGATGCTACCCACAGTGGACGATCTCTTGCCGGATAGCCTGTTGGCGCAAAAATAACAATCTCGAGTTAGTACGACACTCTCCCTTATGGAGCTTTCCCACAACAGCCACAGAGACAAGGGCAACCTCATCCGCGAGCACTCTGCTCCCGAAAATCTGAAACACAGGAGCCCCGCACGCTCCTGAATATCGAAGGTCCGAAATGTGGAGGACCACTGTCTTGGCGGAGGTACATAACTAGTCTGCCGTGAGGCGGTCCGCCTCGAAAGTCACCAAAGGACCACCTGCTGTTGCGGCCCTCTTCTGCGACCTTGGTCATTCCGTCGATTTATCCGCTCCTCACATCAGTGTATACGCTGCGTGCGGCAATGTCCATGCCGGTGAAGAGCTACCCGAACAACTCTGCAAGGCAATCGTGAGCCACTGTAACATATCGGTGCACTCGATCCTCCATACTAGCTACTAACGCGGGGCGTCTGGGCCAATGAGTCAAACTCCACATTGTACTCCCGAAATGCGCGGATTCTGCCGTAACACCAAAAATCGCCGGCGAGCCCTCCTCATGCAGGAGGCAAGAAATGTGCAAGAAAGGCCTCGAGAACTCGTTCCATACGGCTGGAAGTGCATGCTCTCCTGGACAGCTCGAGAATCAAACGATCGGCTGCGGTATCACGCGATTGATGTGAACCTAGACCACCGACTCGATCTCCGATGCCTTGATCACTCTCGCGATCGGCAGTCGCTTGATGAACTCCTGCGGATCATCCTCGGGCCTCGACCCGTAAAACTCGCGGCTCTGGCTCGGAAAATCCGTAGCCTCGAACTATCTCGATCTAGGGTGAACCGCGGTGCGGCTGGGCTGCTGCGTCCGGCCTATCCTCAAGTCGGCCTGACCACGGCCGTTAATCGGGCCAGCTCGCGTAACTCATCTCCTCTGCTCCGGTGCGGGATCGAGGCTCGGTCTTGTGGTCTCTGCGCTGCTCTGCTCGCAGATCCTCTGCCTTGCCGCCACGGGCGGGTTGCCTTCGCGAGGCATAGCGGTAAAAAGCGAAACACGTCGGAGGGTCGATCTTATCACACGACTCTAAGGCACGATCTCGTAATGAGAAGAATGGAAACCAATCCTAAATGTCCTATAGCCTCACGATTATAGATGTGGTGCCTGACACCGATAATCAAGACTACTGACACGGTGCATAGACACTTTCAGGATTAAGCGCTTTGATACCACTTTGTCACACCCGAAAATCGGGCCCGTGGTCGTGCCTTACCGGGCACCTAGCGATACAACATCGAGAAAACCAGCGGAAATAAAAACTTTAAACATGAAATGAGAGACATGATAAATAAGCGAGCCAAAAAGCGATTTGCCTTGGTATATACATAAAACCGACAGTTTAATCCTTTTACAACCACGCTTGGCAGTTCTATGGACCTCTAAGATTTACAACAACTATGGCGGACGGGGCCCGCCATACCACAGATGTACAAGAACCTACAACTCGGGAATACATACCAAAGATAAGCCTCGGAGAAAGCGGAGCTTCCCAACACGCGAATGTGATCTATAGCGGGGATCGGCGGTCGATGTACCTTTTACTGCGGCGTGAGCGCGGCCCGAAGAGGTCGATCTGCGGTACCAAGTATGTGAAGCGTAAATCGTAAATGAAATCATAATAGTCTATATAAGCGGGAGACATGTATGATGACCAACTACGATACATAACATATAACCATTACCTCAGTCGAGGACCCACGCTCCAAATTATCACTCGTGCGTGGAATTTCTTCCTCATCTGCGGCGATTTATGATATAACAATACCAAGGAGTATACATGAACACGAGTCCCACTGTGTCATAAAAATCGTCTGGGACAAGTACAACTACGGATCCGACCGTGCCAATACAATGCAACCACAACCACGAAGGCGTCACGGGGCAAGTCACGAGCGGACTACAGGATACCAAGGCGGTCACGTAGCTGGCCGGGGCAAGTCTGGTGACCACGGGGACCAAGGCGTATCCGAGACTTCGTCCACTACACCGAGCAGGGCAAGTCGGTGACTACGGATACAAGGCGAATCGATCACGAGGCGGGGCAAATCTGAGCCGACCACGGTACCAAGCGAGCGATGAAACCTCAACCATCAACGGCCTCTATCGAGAGACGCGGTAACACAGAAACACCACACTTGCACAACAAAGGCTTTCACCACAACAAGCATAGGCAAGTTTCACCACAACAAGCATAGGCAAGTTTCACCACAACAAGCATAGGCAAGTTTCACCACAACAAGCCATGATTTCACATCACTCAAAGTACCTTCATTTTATGCCAAAGTCGGGTTTCAACCAAAGTCCTGTTTTTAAAGTACTACGTCGTTAAATTCTTTAAAAGAGGTCCATTACTTATCAAAGTCACCCGATACGTAGTATTAGAATGACCAACCCACATTCCTTTTCAAAATCAAGTAACAACATTCTTTTCCTAAGTTCGGTTGCCTAGTTTCAATTACTCGAGCTTCTCATTTTCAAATGGTTTCATAGTTCATAAACTTAATCACTTGATTTCTTTTAGAACAATTGAGTAATATATGTCTCACGTGAGTAGGTTATTCTTGTTTACAACATTCTTATTCTGTGACCATGATCTAGAAAATGTAATATCATTTTGTCTCATCTTAGTTTCTATGCGGATGGAGGTTTCTCTTGGTTTTAATACAATTCATCATTATTCAATACATTTTCCTTTATTAACTGCGGTGGTGCAGCCGATACACGTTACGATTTCAAATCAGTAAAACATTATCCTTTAAATAAAACCAAGTACTCATTACTCACGAATGAGGTTTCACACAAACATTCACATTAAAACAAATAAGTTAAGTCTCTTATCTTATAAGATCAAGTCTCTTAACTTCTAACATTAGTAAACCATTTTCTTTACCTCTCTTAAGACATTATACCTAACTCCCCATAAAGCTAGTATAACTCTTTTTAAAACCTTTAAAACCAAGTGTTACTCTTCCTTCAAAACGATTATAAATCTTTTGAAATACATCAAGTTCTTTATTATAACTAGCGAGTTATTATTCACATCAGTTACCTTTTAAAACCACAAAGTATTTTCTTACCTACATACAGCTGTTATAACAACTTCCCATAAAGCCGTTATAACACTTTATGTTTTAAGACAATCAAACACGATTAACACGTATGCGTCTACCGTATTACATAGTTCACACATATCATGCTAGAAGAGATAGGAAGAGGTTCACATACCTCGCGACGATTATCGACTAATAGCAAAACGCTCCGAGTACCTCAAACCGTCGGCTACTCCTTAGTCCAGAAGATTACGTCACACGTAGCACTTCAACCTATAAGGCCACAAGGCGCTTATTAAAATCTAGATCTTAACGTAGAACATTCTACAGAAAATTGGCGCACCTCCCCATAGCGTAAATCTCCTCTCTATCGGCCGCTACCAAGCCCAACCAGGGGTTTTACGCCTAACCTGGCGTGTACAATTCTACTACAGTAATACTACACAAGTCTCATGTCTGATCCTATGTAATTCTGATTCGATTCTTAATTCTTCAGGCTTAAGTCAAAAGACATTGCCACAGTACTAAGTATAGTTCTATATATAGTATACAACACTATATATTCAACACTTATGTAATTTCCAATTACAATAGGGGGACAAGATATATACCTCGATAAGCCCAAAATTATCCGAGTATCATGTCGCGCCTGAGCAAGGTTTAGCTCTACTCCAGTGCTCGATCCGCTCAAACAACCCTTAGAAGTTCTAACCAACTTACTCCAAAACTTCAACCAACGGTGAAGGTTTCCTTAGGGTTTCGGTTTGAGACTAAAGGACAAAGGTAGTATTCCTGACTCTACCTATAGAGGTAACTTTGGAATACTACAAGGTATAAGGCTAAGGTATTTTGGGCATTATAACAATACTTGGAGGAGTATTTCAATACCACAAAAGGGGGGTACCACACGAGAACAACACCCTAAGGGAGGGGTGTTCTCGGCTTTAGGCTTCAAGGGGAAGGTTTGGCCAAAGGCCTTCACTGAGGAGAGGGGCTCTTGGGCGAGTCGACAAGAGGAGGAGGGTTCTCAAGACTTAGGCAAGTGAAGAGTGGATGAAGAAGTCTTCAAAGAGAGGGGTATTTATAGCAAAACCAAAGGCCAACCAATGGCAAGATCCATCCATGTGTTAGGCAAGTGTAAGTCCAAGATCAAGCCAAGTTCACCCAAAAAACACTCCACATAACACTCCAATACAAAAGCCACAAAACAAGGCTCAACAGGAGGGACCAATCGGCGAAGGCCAAGCCTCCTCTTTGCCGTCAACGAGGTGACAAGTGTCACCCTCCGTTAATCCAAAAATGTTCCGTCGCTCGGAAAAATCCGCAAAAATACTAAATGACATAGCCGGAATTTTCCCTACGAAAGCTGTGGAAACGTTTCGTCGAAAAACGACTCTATACGGGGGTTGTGCACAAAATTTCGAAACATGCCTAACTTAAGGCTCAAAATTCGTACGTACGTCCACATGTACATACTCTGGAAATACGGGGTATAACACATAGCTAGGGAGGATGACGAACTACCCACCGATCCTGAAGGCTAAGTCTTCCTACTAGGACACTCTCTCGACATCAGACCCTGGCGGTCATAGGTACAACCAGTACCAACTAAAAGACGACATTCCGGGATGGCGTGCATCTTGAGGCAGGAAACTCTGGAGCTCTGACCAACTCCTGCATACCCGAACGTCCTGAATTCCGTGGAAGACCACTCTGCACTGGTGGATGTGCATAACCTAATCTGCTGGTGAGGCGACTTGCCTCGAAAGTTACCAAAGGACCTTGCTGTTCGGGCCCTCTTCTGTTGTCCTTGGTTAACCCGTCGATCTCTACGTTTCTCAGCCTGCTGTGCATAAGCCCGACCACCGGCCATGCTCAAGCCCAACTGAAGAATTTCTCTTGCACAACCCTCTCTAAGATATTCATCAAGACTCGCGGTACATCGGTATACTCTCTGGTAGCCAAATCCATAGCTAGTAACAGGGTCGCCTCCTTGCAATCTATATTCACTTCTCGGTGCGTGGGCGAAGGTTCAAATGTCATGGCGCGATGAGCTGCCGCCGCCGTGCTTAACTCTGCTGGGCTAGTGGCGTCGCAGAACTCCCGAATGAAGCACTACCTAGGTAAAGATGGAGTGCATGCCTCGTAACCTCTGACTCAACTCGCGGCTCCTCCGTGCCTTGCCCTCCAGGCGGGTTTTGCCCTACGCGGAGCATAGCGGTAAGGAAAGAAATACGTCGGAGGTCCAACTTACAACACCGCTCTAAGGCACGATCTCGGAGTGAGAAGAATAGAAACCAATCCTAAATATCCTATAGCCTCACGATTATTGATGTGGTGCACAACACGATAATCAAGACTCTCTTGGATACGGTATGTAGACACTTTCAGGATTAATCGCTCGATACCACTTTTGTCACGACCGAACTGGGCGTGGTCGTGCCTTACCCGGCACCCTAGTGACACAACATCGAGTAATCAATGAACATAAAGACAATACATGAAACCAATGTAATATGACGGTGAAATAAGAAAGCAGGCTAACTAAAACGGTTACCTTGGTATATATATAAATAGCAATTTGACGATTATAACCCTCTTACAAATTCTGCCTTGCAAGATTACTCTGACCTCTAAGAATGATAGGACAACAACGACGGGACAGGGCCCCGTCAGACCCCTGAAGGGAAGCACCTACCACAACCGGGGACTATACCAATAAGCCTCGGAGAAAGCGGAGCTTTCCCAATATTGTGGTGACCTAAGAGCGAGGATCAACGAGCGGTGTACCTTTACTGCGGCGTGAACGCGGCCCAGGCGAGGTCGAACAACTGTGCAGAGTATGTGAAATCAAATAAATCGTAAATGAAATCATAATAGTCTATATAAAGCAGAGACATGTATGATAACCAAACTACGATTCACAATAAATAAACAATCATGTCAAGTCGGGGACTCACGCCTCAAGTCATCACAATAGACCGAAATGCGGGGTAAATGCGAAGGCATAGCCGACTACTAAGACCCGCGATAAGCCAAATACCATAAAGCGCATCACGAGGTCTTTCTAGACCGCACCATGATCGGCCGCCACTCGCCCGCGGTATCAATGTGCGCGTCTATCCCGAACTACCGCGACTCGCATAGGTCACCACGCGGACCGCATGAGGTATTCCTCGAATCATGGTCCTGCATCACCGAGGTATACCACGCGTCGAGGCGGCAACCCCGGTATCCACCTAGGCTCCGCGGCCGCATAGTCCCTCAAAGACCGCGCATAGTCCCTCAAAGACCGCGTAGGGCATCCGCATCGGGCTAAACACCCGAATGATCAATCGAGCTCCGACTCCGCATAGTCACAAGGATCGCATAGGCCGTATAGACCCGCATCGGGTGGCAAGCCCTCGGTATAACAAGTCGAGGGTATGTGATATAATAAGATAACGCTTAACGCTTGACAACGTAAGCACAACAAGTGACCCCTTACATAATAATCACAAGATACTAACACACGTAGCATCCTAACATGTTTACTTATCAAATCAACAAGAAAGTATTACAAGGCTATCACAAACCAATACAATCAAGTTATTCACAAGGTACTTTCTACTAACAAGTTGGCCTATCCCCAAAGTACTTCACACATTAAATCTTTAAAAGAACTGCTTCGTTCACATAAGTCACACAATACCCGTAGTATAAAATAGAGTATTTGTCTTTTAAGTAATCAAAATACTTACCTTTGTAAAATCAAGTAACAACATTATTTTCCAAACGTCCAAATTTGCCTAATTTCAAGTGTTTACGTTTCTTATTTTAGAAAGGTTTCGTAGTTCATAGTCTTATTTATTTAGGAATATTATTCTCTTTTAACAATCAAAACATAAACCTTATGTGTGAGTAGGACATTCTTGTTTATAACAATCTTATTACAAAGACCATGATCTAGGAAATATCATTTTGTCTCATCTTAGCTTATGCGGATGGAAGTTTCTCTGGTTTTAATAATACTTAATCACAAAACATTTCCTTTTATTAACGCCGCAGTGGTTTGTCGATACACATTCGATTTCAAATCGAGAACATTCTTAAGCGCTATACCTAACTTCCCATAAAGCTAGTATAACTCTTAAGTTTTTAAAAACCAAGTATTACTTCTTCTTTCAAAATGATTCAAAAATCTTTTGAAATACTTCAAGTTCTTTATTATCACATAACCAGCCAGTTATAGTTCAAATCAGTTACCTTTTAAAAACCACAAGTATTTTCTTACCTACATAAAGCTGTTATAACCAACTTCCCATAAAGCCGTTATAACACTTTTATGTTTTAAACCAATCAAATACATTTAGCACATTTACGTCTACCGTACTAAATAGTTCACACATATCATGCTAGAAGAGATAGGAAGAGGTTCACATACCTCGCGACGATTATCGACTAATAGCAAAACGCTCCAAGTACCTCAAACCGTCGGCTACTCCTTAAGCCGAGTAGATCGCGCCACGCATTGTACATCAACCTATAAGGCCACAAGGCGCTTATTAACATCTAGGTCTTATCGTAGAACATTCTACAGAAAATTCGGCACCTCCCCCCCCGCAACAGCGTAAATCTCCTCCTCTATCGAGGCCGGCTATCAAGCCAACCGGGAGGGGTTTTGCGCCTAACCTGACGTATGCGATTCTACTACACAAAGAATGCTACACAAGTCTCTTGTAATACAGTCTATGTAATTACTGATTCGATTCTCTTCTTTAAATTCAGGCTTAGTCAAAAGACATTGCCGCACAATTATGTTCAGTTCTATATATAGTATACTTCAACTATATATTCCTACAACATGTAATTTCCAATTACAATAGAAGGTCAAAAGTGTTTACCTCGATAAGCCCAAAATTATCCAAGTTTAAAGGTCGATCCTGAGCAACGTTTAGCTCCAACTCAAGGCTCAACCGCTCTAAACCACCCTTAGAAGTTCTAACCAACTTCTACATACTACTCCAACTAACTATGGAGATTTTCCTTAGGGTTCGGTTTTGTATTGTGGGAAGTATAATAGTATAATGGCTTTTTGTAAGGTATAACCTTAGAATACTACAAGGTATACTGGCTAAGGTAATTTGGGCATTATAACAATACTTTTGAGAGTATTTCTACCGGGAGGGTGTATTATACGAGACAACTAGGCTAGGGGTACCCCAGCTAGCACCACTAGGAGGGTACCCTCGGCAAGGCCTCTAGAGAGGGAGGCCTCTCGGCCGAACTCAACACACAAAGGGGAGAAAGGGAGCTTTCAAGACTTAGGCAAATTTATGGATGAATTAGTCTTCCAAAGGGGTGGGTATTTATAGGACAAGCCAAGGCCAACCAATGGCCAAGATCTTGCCAAGTGCACACTAGCCAACTAACACAAAAATATCCTACCAACCCTTGACCACAATGGCCATACTTTCGGCCACCACAATTACCGCCCAAGGTGTTCCAATGAGAGGGTGACAAGTGTCGCCCTCTTGTTGGTCCAAAATGTTTCGTCTCTCGGAAAAATCCGCAAAAATTAAAAATGACATAGCCGGAATTTTCCCTACGAAAGCTGTGGAAACGTTTCGAAAAAAAACGACTCTAATCGGGTGTTGTGAACAAAGTTAATTCGGCCAAGCCTATGTAAAAGTTCAAATTTTTCTACGTACGCCCCACGCATATACTGAAATACGGGTATAACTTTCTCCTCCTTAGAAACATTCGTCGAATGTTCCTTCTAAGTCTCAAAACAAGCGCCGCAGATAGTCTTCGCAACTATACTTACGAGAACAATCCTGCCACACATGGCCACAGAAACACCTGCGCAAAATACCTCCATCCAAGTCCACGAGGAAACACCTCTAACATTACCACAAACACCTCTCTCCGTGGTTTAAAATATACTTCCTTCGCATCTTCTCCTTACAAAAGAAATGATCACATCTATGCTCGCCATACATGCTCGCTTCTCCCTTTACTCGTCGTGATACCACTTTTGTCACTTTGCCGCGAGGTTCTAGTGTCACCCACACCCAACAAATGGTACCAGTCTGCATGCGATCCCCGAGGATGTCGTACACTCGAACTCTTACCACGCTTCGAGCATCGCTCGATTCCAAAACTCGGGGTTACTATCTCTAACGTGGTCATCATTAACTGGGAACACTCTGGATGGATCTCCGATTTCCTTCTCGAATATAACACGAAAGATCGGACCTTGCTTCCTAAGTCGGACGGCAAATGCTAACATATAGGCAACCTGGCCTATCCCTCACATGAACTCAAAGACCCAAAGTAAGTCGGGCTAAGTTCCCTCTGTTTTCCAAAACTCGTCACACCCAACCCGGGGTGGTACTTTCAAAAAGACCGACCGTCAACCTGAACTCTAAGCGTCGTCGCCGGCATGATTCCTCCGAGCTACCAAAAACCTCTTCTGGATAAGCTTCACCCTATCCACATCCTGCTGAACACGTATGAACCAACTATCTGAACCTTGCTAACGTCGAACCAATCGACCGGCAACTTACACTTCCGCCCTGAGGTGTCACAAGGCGATATCCGAACACGAAATGGTAGCTATCAAACACTTCCCCAACAGGAGATAACACTCCTCACAACTACCCCTGAAATCCACACATCGCCGGCGAATGCGGTCGAGACTCACGAGTTCTTAACCTGCTCGTAAAACTTTGAAACAAAACAGCCATACCACGGGCTCCATCATGCGCCATAAGGTGAAGGTAGGCACCCGTGCGGCCTTACAACCTTTACGATAAATCAACAACTGCCGTAAACGGTCTGCTAGAAAACAAGGCGGTGACCTCGCCCGACATCGGGTCGAACGCATCCACGAACTCATTATCTTTGGTTAACTAAACTTGGGCCTAACACCCTCGTGACCTATCATAAGGCGGGACCACCACAACCGACCCGTCACCAAACGGGCCGCGGGTTGACGCGGCAGATGCCTCAACCCTACGGCATCGCGCAAAACACTAGCTCCCGATCCGAACAATTTCACACATCACGTTACGAAAACCTAGCGGTCTTCCTAGCTCAACTACCCTCTTTCATATCACGCCACTCGTGACTTATCCCAAAACATAGCTCACGCGGCACTATGCACTCCGATAAGGATCAAACATAACACTACACCTATACTCGAGACGGCCTACCTCTAAGGTCTCCACGTATAAAACTCTAAGGCTCACACCTTCTCTATCCCCAAAATCTTACCTGTTAACCCACCATGATTTCCAATCACAATTAACACACCGTTATCGTAACATAACACTTAAGGTATACTCACTTATCACATGTACAAAGCTCTGTAGGTTAAAGATATGCTCAGTATCTCGCTTCACTCCTTAGTCGTTCTAAATAAACACGCCGTGAGGCATAGCTAGTGAGGATGACGAACTACCCACCGATCCTGAAGGCTAAGTCTTCCTACTAGGACACTCTCTCGATATCAGACCCTGACGGTCATAGGTACAACCAGTACCAACTAAAAGACGACATTCACCGGGATGACGTCTGTCATACTGGGAACCGGAAACTCTGGAGCTCTGACCAACTCCTGCATACCCGAACGTCCTGAATTCCGTGGAAGACCACTCTGCACTGGTGGATGTGCATAACCTAATCTGCTGGTGAGGCGACTTGCCTCGAAAGTTACCAAAGGACCTTGCCGTTCGGCCTCTTCTCGCCGTCCCGTTAACCCGCCGATCTACGTTTCTCGGCTCTGGCATAAGCCCGACCACCGCCATGCTCAAGCCCAATCAAGAATTTCTCTTGCACAACCTCTCTAAGATATTCATCAAGACTCGCAGACATCGGTATACTCTCGTAGCCAAATCCATAGCTAATGTGGTCGCCTCTTTGCAATCTATATTCACTGTTCTCGGTCGTGGAACTGAAGGTTCAAATGTCATGGCCGCAGTAGGAACTGCCGCCGCCGTGCTAAACTCTGCTGGGGCTAGTGACGTCGCAGAACTCCCCGAATGAAGCACTACCCTAGGTAAAGATTGGGCCTGTGCCCTCGTAACCCTCTGTACTCAACTCGCAGCTCCTCTACGCTTGCCCTCCTGGGCCCGGGTTTTGCCCTACGCGGAGGCATAACGGTAAGGGAAAGAAATACGTCAGAGGGTCCAACTTACAACACCGCTCTAAGGCACGATCTCAGAGTGAGAAGAATAGAAACCAATCCTAAATATCCTATAGCCTCCTGATTATTGATGTGGTGCACAACACACCGATAATCAAGACTCATCGATACTGGTCTGTAGACACTTTCCGAGGATTAATCGCTCGATACCACTTTTGTCACGACCAACTGGGCGTGATCGTGCCTTACCCTGCACCCTAGTGACACAACATCGAGTAATCACGAACATAAAGACAATACATGAAACCAATGTAATATGATAGTGAAATAAGAAAAAGCTAACTAAAACGGTTACCTTGGTATATATATAAATAGCAATTTGAACGCCATAACCTCTTACAAATTCTGCCCACAACAAGATTACTGCACTTACGAATAATATGACAACAACGACGACAGGGCCGCCATACCCCGAATGTAAGCACCTACCACAACAGGGACTATACCAAGATAAGCCTCGAGAAACGGAGCTTTCCCAAACCGAATCGTGACCCAAGAGCGAGGATCAACGATCGTGTACCTTTACTGCGGCATGAACGCACTTCCGGCCCCGAGAGGTCGCATAACAGTACCGAGTATGTGAAAATGAAATAACATCAGAATGAAATCATAATAGTCTATATAAAGCGTGAGACATGTATGATAACCAAACTACGCTTCACAATAAATAAACAATATGTCAAGTCGTGACTCACGCCTCAAGTCATCACAATAGAACCGCACGGTAAGTACGAAGGCATAGCCGACTACTAAGCCGCAAGACAAACCAAATACCATAAACCGCATCACGAGGTCTTTCTAGACCGCACCATGATCGAAGGCCGCCACTCGCGCAGATCAATGTGCGCGTCTATCCTCGAACTACCGCACTCGCATAGGTCACACACGACCCGCACGAGGTATTCTCGAATCATGGTCCTGCATCACCGAGGTATACCCGCATCGAGGGCAATTAACCCCAGATCCACCTAGGCTCCGCAGCCCGCATAGTCCTCAAAGACCGCATAGTCCTCAAAGACCGCATAGGGCATCCCGCATCAAAGCTAAACACCCTAATGATCAATCCCGAGCTCCGCAACTCGCATAGTCACAAGGATCGCATAGCCGTGATAGACCGCATCAAGGGTGGCAAGCCCTCGTGATAACAAGTCATGGTATGTGATATAATAACAAGATAACGGGCTTAACGCTTGACAACGTAAGCACAACAAGAGTGACCCCTTACATAACAATCAAAAGATACTAACACACGTAGCATCCTAACATGTTTACTTATCAAATCAACAAGAAAGTATTACAAGGCTATCACAAACCAATACAATCAAGTTATTCACACAAGTTACTTTCTACTAACAAGTTCGGGTACCTATCCCCAAAGTACTTCACACATTAAATCTTTAAAAGAACTGCTTGTTCACATAAGTCACACAATACGTAGTATAAAATAGAGTGATCTGCCTTTTAAGTAATCAAAATACTTACCTTTGTAAAATCAAGTAACAACATTATTTTCCAAACGCCCAAGTTTGCCTAATTTCAAGTGTTTACGTTTCTTATTTTAGAAAGGTTTCAGAGTTCATAGTCTTATTTATTTAGGAATATAATTCTCTTTTAACAATCAAAACATAAACCTTATGTGTAGTAGGACATTCTTGTTTATAACAATCTTATTACGGCCATGATCTAGAAATATCATTTGTCTCATCTTAGCTTCTATGCAGATGGAAGTTTCACCGGTTTTAATAATACTTAATCACAAAACATTTCCTTTTATTAACGCCGCAGTTGGTTTGTCGATACACATTCGATTTCCAAATCGGAGAACATTCTTAAGCCGTTATACCTAACTTCCCATAAAGCTAGTATAACTCTTAAGTTTTTAAAACCAAGTATTACTTCTTCTTTCAAAATGATTCAAAAATCTTTTGAAATACTTCAAGTTCTTTGTTATCACATAACCAAAGCTTATAGTTCAAATCGCTTACCTTTTAAAAAACCACAAGTATTTTCTTACCTACATAAAGTCGTTATAACCAACTTCCCATAAAGCGTTATAACACTTTTATGTTTTAAACCAATCAAATACATTTAGCACATTTACGTCTATCGTACTAAATATTTCACACATATCACGCTAGAAGAGATAGGAAGATGTTCACATACCTCGCGACGATTATCGACTAATAGCAAAACGCTCCAAGTACCTCAAACCGTGGCTACTCCATAAGCCGAGTAGATCGCGCCACGCATTGTACATCAACCTATAAGGCCACAAGGCGCTTTTTAACATCTTGGTCTTATCGTAGAAAATTCTACATAAAATTCGCAAAGACCTCCCCATGCAGGCCAAATCTCCTCTCTATCGAGGCCGCTATCAAGCCAACCAGGGGTTTGCACGCCTAACCGACGTGTAACGATTCTACTACACAAAGAATGCTACACAAGTCTCAGTAATACATCCTATGTAATTACATCGCTTCTCTTCTTTAAATTGTGCTAAGTCAAAAGACATTGCCGCACAATTATGTTCATTCTATATATAGTATACTTCAACTATATATTCCTACAACATGTAATTTCCAATTACAATAGAAGGTCAAGAGTGTTTACCTCGATAAGCCCAAAATTATCCAAGTTTAAATGTCGATCCCGAGCAACGCTTAGCTCCAACTCCGTGCGCCTAACCCGCTCTAAACCACCCTTAGAAGTTCTAACCAACTTCTACATACTACTCCAACTAACTATGGAGATTTTCCTTGAGTTCGGTTTGTAGTGACGGGAAGTATAATAGTATAACCTGGCTTTTTGTAAGGTATAACCTTAGAATACTACAAGGTATACGGCTAAGGTAATTTGGGCATTATAACAATACTTTTGAGAGTATTTCTACCGGGAGGGTGTATTATACGAGACAACTAGGCTAGGGTACCCACGGCTAGCACCACTAGGAGTGGTACCCTCTGCCAAGGCCTCTGGGAGAGGAGGCCTCTCGGCCAACTCAACACACAAAGGGAGAAAGGAGCTTTCAAGACTTAAGCAAATTTATGGATGAATTAGTCTTCCAAAGGGGTGGGTATTTATAGATGCAAGGCCAACCAACGGCCAAGATCTTGCCAAGTGCACACTAGCCAACTAACACAAAAATATCCTACCAACCCTCGACCACAATGGCCACTTTCTACCACCACAATTACCGCCTGTGTTCCAATGAGAGGGTGACAAGTGTCGCCTCTTGTTGGTCCAAAATGTTTTCTCTCGGAAAAATCCGCAAAAATTAAAAATGACATAGCTTAATTTTCCCTACGAAGTCATGGAAACGCTTTCACCAAAAAACGACTTAATCGGGTGTTGTGAACAAAGTTAATTCGGCCAAGCCTATGTAAAAGTTCAAATTTTTCTACGACGCCCCACGTACATACCTGAAATA
This sequence comes from Przewalskia tangutica, assembly GCA_029844215.1. NCBI lineage: Eukaryota > Viridiplantae > Streptophyta > Magnoliopsida > Solanales > Solanaceae > Przewalskia > Przewalskia tangutica. Next base: position 40,697,262 of record CM056737.1, on the reverse strand, counting down.
CGGTATAACAGATGTGGGATTCCACGTATGCTTCGCTATTTGTAGTACTTGGGTTAAATTCTGATTTTTATAAAAGACATGGTAGTGTTTATGTGTTGTTTGACGGTTGAGATAGGGTAAGAGTATAAGTGAGGTAAACCCCAAGACGCTACCACCTTCTCCAGTAAGAGTATAAATGCGGGTAAACCCCAAGACATTATACAACTGCGTTACCACCTTCTCCAGGTAAGAGTATAAATGAGGTAAAACCCCAAGACATTATACCACCGCGTTACCACCTTCTCCGGTAAGAGTATAATGAGGGTAAACCCAAGACGTTATACCACCTGCTCGCTTTCCTACTTGGCGTCTGCTTTTAGGACACAGTGGGACTTGGTGTTCATGTATGCCTATTGGTGTTATATTATATCACGGATCACGGCAGCGAGGAAGGATTCCACGCATGATTGATATTATGGGCGTGAGACCCATGGTTATATTTTAAAAATGACTTGAGGTACGCGTCCCGACTTGTTATGACCGCTTATGTGTTGTGTCGTAGGTTGGCTATCATACATGTCTCCTATTTTGTTTAGATATGATTTCATTACAGATTTTTCACTTCACATACTTGGTACATTCTTCAGATCGACCTCCTTCGGGCTGCGTTCATACCGCAGTTTAGGTAACGATGTTTGGTGATCGGCAGTGTAGGACCGCCGTAGTTTTGGATAGCTCCTTCCATTCGAGTTTATCTTTTTGGTATAAGTTCTTTCAAGACAGATTTTGTGCGATTATGGGTACGGCGGGGCCTTGTCCCACAGCTTGAAAAACTCTTAGAGGTCCGTATTCATATGTGGATTGGACTCATATGCGGTGTAGTGTCTTTTGTTATGTATATTATATGGCACTTTGTCGACTTTGCCCTTGCGTCACGCATTGGTTTGTAAAAAAAAAAAAAAAGGGGTGTTATTTAATTTCGCATTTACTTTGTTGTTATAGAAGGGTGCCTGTGTAGGCACCAAACACGCCCGGTTCGGGTCGTGACACCTAGACCATTACATTCATTTTTTTCGTTAAACCAAGAGACTTACACTTTTAAACCAAGTATCATATGCATTTAAATAAAGTTTCACAACTTTCAGAATACTTCAAGTCTCTTAACTTTAAAAGTCAAGTCTCTTAACTTTACAATTCAAGTCTCTTAACTTTAGAAAATTCAAGTCATCAATACTTTTCCAAATCAAGTATTCTATACTTTTCATGTCAAGTAACATATACTTCTTTGAAAACAAGTTACTACACTTTCGTAAATCAAACAAGGATACCAAAATGAAACCGAGTTCATTTAAAACACGTACGTCTACCGTACTATACCTTTCGTAAGATTCATGCTCAAGAGGATAGGAAGAGTTCACATACCTCTTCGACTTAAACCACTTGCCAAGTTGAATACGCCGCACGTAGAATGTCAACCTATAATGACCATAATACGTCCATCAACTACTAGCTTTTAACGTAGAATATTGCTAAGTATAAGGACTCTTATTCTACGGAAAATTGGGCAGCACTTCCTTTGTTTCTACGTACTTTTCCACATTTTTCAAGGCCCGAAAATCAATAACCAAATGCCACATTTAAGGCTCAACAATCAGTTAATCAAAGGGGATTACACGCCTAGCCGGACATGTAAAATTCTGCCCCACAATCAATATAAAATTGTCCATTAATCCAAAGCCATATTCGGCTACAATGTATCACTACAATATCAATTTCCTTTCAATTTCTTTTCAATACAAGTTGTTATTCTAATATTTTATATACTCTATAACAATTATAACAACTATAAATCCTTTCTTTCTTAACATGCGACGATTGTAACTATCGACCAAATTAATTACAACATAAATGGCTAACTTGCCCATTTTCGGTTTTTAACATGTCGACATGATCCAAATATTTTCAAACTTTATTCTATATATAACATGCTCATCTATCAACTAATACAACATGTAATCTTCAATTACAATAGTAAGACAACGATTATTACCTCAATAAGCCCAAATCTAATCCAAAATTCAAAGTCGATCCTTAGCAACTTTAGTTCCTCTTCTTGACGTTCCAATCCACTCCAAGCAACCCTTAGAAGTTCATAACCAACTTTTCTTCAATTTCCAACTTCAAAGTCAAGAACACCTTAGGTTTTCATCTTATATTAACGTAAAACGTAGTTTTTCCGGGATTTTTGTGGGGGGATATCCTGAGAATACCTTTAGGGATCTTGGGTTTGAATATTGGGATTTATGAACAACAATTGAATGGGGGTGACATGTGTCACCCTCCCATCGTCCATAATATTTCATTTTCCGAAATTTCAATAATTGGTCAAAATATCTGAAACCTCGGGCCCACAAAAACGTGAAATTTCTCGTGGGCCCACGTGATCCAACTCGTAAATAAACTTCCATAATCCCGATAAATTCTAAGCGTCTCAATTAACAAATTTGAGAACTCAATTCTTATTAACGAACATTTTCCTTCCCGAGGTTCGGAAGATTTTTCCTTTGGAAAACAATTCTTTCTTTCGTTCAAATTTTTAAGTCTTGTGTTCTCCGCTCTATTCTCATATACATGTCCTGAATTTCGGGCGAACATGTTTGTTCCCTAAGGTCGAAAATGCCTCTAAGGGTGTTTGTTCCCTAAGGTGCCTCCAAAGGTGTTTGGTCCCTGAGGTAAAAAATGTTTGTTCCCTGAGGTGCCTCTAAGAGTGTTTGTTCCCTGAGGTAAGAAAATGCCTCTAAGGGTGTTTGTTCCCTGAGGTGAAATGCCTCTAAGTGTGTTTGTTCCGTGTGGTTGAAAATACCTCTAAGGGTGTTTGTTCCCTGAGGTGCCTCCAGTATTTGTTCTCGAGGTAAAAATGAGACAATTTTAATAGTGTGATCGAGGCCGATTGTCACGACCCACCCGGCCCTCGACCGTACCTTACAGGCACCCACTTACTGTATACATCGAGATAATCAGCTGAATATACATAAAACTCATAACGCACATCAACAGAAATAAACAATGTGCTATCCGATAAGTGCTACCTCCTCGACATATATATATATACACATAGCCAAAAGCGCTTACATCCTCTTTCTTTACAAACCGACCCACAAGATATGACTACTGCACTCTAAGAATTTTGACATAACCATCATGGACGGACAGGCCCCACCATACCCCTGAATATACATAATCTACATCAACAGGTATCCGTACCAAAAGATAAGCCTCCGGAGTGAATGAAGCTTCTTCCTAAAAACTGAACAGAGATCCTAAGAACGAGGATCACCAACCTGGGTACCTAATACTGCGGAATGAACGCACCTCGGCGGGTCGACAACAGTGCAAGTATGGAACGGAAATAAGGTACAGTAATCAAATCATAATTTTATAAAAGAATGACAGGGGCAAGTATAAAAATTTAGTACCAGATCCTACCGTGCCATTTTAACTCATGAAATCAATCGTACATTAGTCGTTCTTTTCCTTCTTTCAAAAAGAATTATAAACATATTCTTACTTACATACTTAAGAATTTCATCAAGTTCTTTTCCACATAACTTCCGAATTTTTCATACGTAATCCGACCCTTTATGGAGGGACTGTTACACCCCGTAATACCAGGGCTACTAATTGATAACGTGATTAAGGATTTAAGATTTGAATTTTGGAAGGAAAGAATAATTACATTTTCTTAAGGAAAATTTCGAAAAAAAATGTGATTTACTAAAAATTATTAACTTGGAGTATAATACTTCTAATTGGATTTATGGACTTAGTATTGGATTATAAGGTGTTGGAATTGATAATACGGGTCCGCCGAGAATTTCACAATTTCGCAGGACCTTCAAAAATTATAATATTTTGGACCAATCGGAGGTGACACGTGGCACCCTCCACTTGTCTTGCTAAGATGACAACAAAATAGATATTTTGAGAGGGGACAAGTGGACATGGGTCCCACTCCACTTGGCTATACATATCCAAGTCTTGCAAGACTTGGATCACTTTACACTTAGACAAAAAAATAAGCTCTCATCTTCTCCCCTTTAGCTCCATAATTTCGAGAGCCCCTTGGCTAAGAACAACCATTGTTGATCAATTTATTTCTCCAAGATTAAGCCCTTAAACCAAGTGCTAAGCCTAGATTATTATTCTACACGTTTTTACTTGTCCTGGCCGAAAGTTGATGCCAAAACCCTAGGAGTTACGTCGACTTTTTGGAAGTGAGATTCAAAGAGAAGTTGCTCCTAAGGTTGTAGGGGGTACATATATGTGATTGGAACTTGAAGAAGTGGATCGAAACGAAAACTGCGCACCAATAAGGACCGGACTGTTTTGGGGCGTTTTTGGGCAATAAATGAGGTAAAAGTCCTTCTTCTTTTAAAGTAATTGGATATTACTTATTGTTATTATGTATTTATGAACTTGTGTTAGAAAATAATGAAGAATAATAAGCGTTTGAGCCATTTTTGGGGCTAAAACCAATTTGGGACAGATTTGGTGCAAATGAAATTCGTTAGTTATTGTCGTTGTTATCTTCACCTATTGCATGTTATAATGGATTAATATTGTTGTTAATAAGTTGTTATAACTTATGTAGAGGTTTTGGAACTCGAATTGGAATAAAATGGATTAAGGAACGAGTTATCGGGTTGTAGTTGTTGTGGCCGAGAAACTGACCAAAACTGTTAGACGTTGTTGTGTCGTTTAGTGGACTGTTTAAAGGTATTAAATGCTGGAAATTTAGTTGTTGTTATGCATGTTTAAGTGTAGTAGTTGCTAATTAAAGTCCTAAGGGAATAAGGGTGTGTAAAGACGTTAAAAGGCCTCACATTTTACCCTCGTTATGGTTGGATTGCGGACTGTTTTTATGGGCTGATTTGTGGATTGTTTTGTATAACTGTGGGGCAGAATTTTACACGTCCAGTTAGGCGTGTAATCCCCTTTGGCTAACTGTTGGTTGTGTCTTAAATGTGGCTTGTTGGTTGATGAATACGGGTCTTGGAAAAGGTGGAAAAGTACGTAGAAACAAAGGAAGTGCTGCCCAATTTTCCATAGAATTAGAGGGATTATTTGGTATAAGTCCTACACTTGATAGCTTGTAGTTGATAGAAGTGATATTGTCATTTTAGGTTGAAGTACTACGTGTAGAACATTCTACTTGGCTTGTGGAATAGCCAATAAGGTTGAAGTACATCGAGCATATTGCTACTTGTCGTTTGGGTTAGTCGCCAACGAGGTACGTGAACTTCTTCCTTCCTTTGACATGATTATTTGGTAAGTCTATGTGACTAAATTTTAGTGAGTCTATGTGACTTGATTTGGTAAGTCTATGCGACTTAATTCATTTGAAGTAAGTAAGTCCATTTTGGAAATATATGAGTCTTGATTATGAAAGTATGGCTTAGTCAAAATTGTATAAGTTACGTGAAGTACTTTAAAGTTAAGAGATTTGATTTAAGGTTAAGAGACTTGATTTCTTTACAAGTTATGAGACTTTATTTTTCAAGAAATGGGACTTGATTTCTAAAGTTAAGAGATTTGATTTAAAGTTATGAGACTTGATTTCTTTACAAGTTATGAGACTTTATTTTTCAAGATATGAGACTTGATTTCTAAAGTTAAGAGATTTGATTTAAAGTTATGAGACTTGATTTCTTTACAAGTTATGAGACTTTATTTTTCAAGATATGGGACTTGATTTCTAAAGTTAAGAGATTTGATTTAAAGTTATGAGACTTGATTTCTTTACAAGTTATGAGACTTTATTTTTCAAGATATGGACTTGATTTCTAAAGTTAAGAGATTTGATTTAAAGTTATGAGACTTGATTTCTTTACAAGTTATGAGACTTTATTTTTCAAGATATGGGACTTGAATTCTAAAGTTAAGAGATTTGATTTAAAGTTATGAGACTTTATTTTTCAAGATATGGGTTACTTGATTTACTTCTAAAGTTAAGAGGCTTGATTTCGAAAGAGTATGTGACTTGAGTTTTAAAAGTATACGCTATCGATTTAAAGAGAAGGAGTTTTATGATTCTTTTTAAGTATGTATGTACGTAGTACTTTTGGGTTTAGTTTCCCCAATGTGATAATAAATAAAAGTGCCTTAAGTTCTCTAAAATGAAAGGTTGTTATAATAGCTTTATAGGAAGGTGTTATAACGACTTAAGAAGAAGTGAAAGTGGTTAAAATGTTATGTAAGGAAAATCACACCGAGCCTACAAATAGGACGGATTATGTTATGAGATACACCGAGGCTACTGTTACACCCCGTAACTCCAGGACATGTTTAAGAGAATGTACGTAAGGAACTCAAGACTTGAAATTGGTACGAAAGGAAGAATTGTTTTTCCGACGGAAAAATCTTCCGAACGTCGGAAAGGAAAAATGTTCGTTGAGGAGAATTGGATTCTCAAAATGCATTATTTGTAGAGTATGGAACTTATTATCCTTATGGAAATTTATTTTTATGGATTTGGTCACGTGGGGCCCACCCGAGGAATTTTACGTTTTGTGGGGCCCACGAGGTTACTGGCATTTTATGGACGAATGGGAGGGCGACACGTGACACCCCTCCCACATGGCTTGGTCGAATTAATGCAAGGGTATTATGGTCATTGACCATGGTAGAAGACCAAGTCTTGCTAATTAAAGAGCTTGACATTGTTGACTAAGTCCAAGGGCCACTTGGCTTGATCTCTTCCCTCCAAACTTAACAAATGTTATAATCTAGACCCTCCAATGTTTTATATAAGCACACTAGTAGCAAGACTTGTCTTCCAACACTTAGAAAAAATTGAGAGAACTTGTGTGTGCCATTGTGAGCTCTCGGGTTTGCTATGAAAGAGGAAAATTTTTCGTTTGTGGTTCATTAGCCACAAGACTTTAACCCAAGGTTCATGAGTGTATTGTAAGTGTATCTCAATAGAAAAATCCCGGAAAAATATGGTTCTCGTGTTAGTCGCAAGAAGAAAACCTAGTTGCTTTTCTAGGTTTTGTTTGGAAGATTGAAGGAAATTTGTTGGTGTTGTTCTAAGGGTCTCAAGTAATGATCGAAGTGTCTGTAAGAGGCTCGAAGTTGCTAAGGAGCAACTTCGATTTGAAGTTGACTAAGAATCGCCGAGGTAATAATCTTGTCTCTTAAGTGTTACACGATTATATATCATTGTTAGCCTTACATGTTTGCTAGTACGAAGTATACGTGTTGAAGTTTTATAAGTATTATGGATCGATAGTAGCCTTAAATCCGAAATGTCATTTAAGCCACGTGAAGTTCGATTACAATTTGGTCGCTTATTAGAATCGTCGCATGTTACTTACTCAAGGTTATAGTAGTTATAATCGATCGCGACTTGATATCATGTTATGCTAACAACTTGGATTGAAATGGAAATTCGATAAGAATTCGAAAAGGACTTTGTGTTGTCAGATATGTTTAGCCAAGAATGGCTTTAAATATTGAACTAGTTTCAGATAATTTGTGGGGCGGAATTTTACACGCCATGTTAAGGTGTGTAATCCCCTTTGGTTAGCTGAATTTTGGGCCTTAAATGTGGCGTGTTTGTTATTGTATTCGCCTCTTGAAAAGGTGGCAAAGTATGAAGAAACAAAGGAAGTGTTGTCCAGATTTTCCGTAGAATTTAGTGACTTTGCACTTAGCATATTCTACGCTTGAAGCTAGACGTTAATGGACGATATGGCCATTATAGGTCAAGTGCTAGGTATAGCGATTCTACTTCAAGGATGGAATAGCTATCAAGATTGAAGTACTTCGAGCATTTTGCTAATCGTCGATAATCGTCGCGAGGTATGTGAACCTCTTCCTTCTTTAGACATGATTCTATGTATGGAATATACATGTGGTATTATTTCATGATTCCTTCTACTCTTAGAAGTTAAGAAGTATGTGTGTTGATTTAATCTACGTAAGGGTTATGTCTAAGTTATCCTAAGTTCTTACCAAGTCTTATGAGAGATGTTGGTAAGAGTCGTTATGAGGTATTTGGAGCCAAGTGGACTTGGCTAATTTACGGCACGAATGAGAATAAGTATCGAACAAGCCATTGCAGCGTTAATAAAGGAAAATGTAATGACCATAAATTATATTAAAACAAGTAGAATTCTCCATCTGCATAGAAGCTAAGATAAGACAAAATTGTATTACATTTTCTAGATCATGGCTGCTTTAATGAGATCATTATAAATAAGTATAACCTATTCACACATATAAGGCATATGTTGCTTAATTTAAAGAGTTTACGTTATGAAGTGTTAAGACTATGAACTACGAAACTTGATTCTAAAAGATAAGGGACTTGAAGTATTTCGAAAGTATAAGTCTCTTGTTATAAAAAGAATGTATTTTCCTAAGTATAAAGTTAGTATAACGACTTTATGGGAAGTGGGTTATAATAGCTTTATGGAAAGTTAAAAGAGTGGTTTACTCTAAGTAATGATAAATGTTTCGAAATAAAGAAAGGCAAATGGATTTAAAAGCATCAATTGCTTAAGTGTTAAGGAAAGAAGTCACTTGATTTAGAAGCCGAAAAAATGTATTTCTAAAAGTGTAGTGACTTAGGTAAATGTAAACAAGCCTCGATACTACGTGTTAGTATCTTGGGGTTTTATATGAAAAGGTGTCTTTTGAAAAGAATGTAAGCACGTAGTACTTTGGGTTAAATTCCCGGATTTTTATGTGTGAAACGAAAGTGCCATGAGTTTATAAAAATGGAAGTCTAAAGGTTTAATGAACTTGCCTATGTTTTCTTGTGATAGCTTGGAGTGCAAGTATTATATGTTTACGTTGTCGTGACTCTCGGATGGAGTCACCGTCTTGTTGTAAGTTTACTTGGACGCATCGGCGATGATGGGGATTCCACGGCATGCTTCCATTATGATTGATCCTCGACATGCTTATACGATGTGGGATTCCGGCACGTGACCGTGAGGCGTTAGATTCCTGATTTGTTTTATTACCCATGGCCATGCTTATACGATGAGAATTCGGCACGCGACCATGCTATGATGACTATTACTCCACGGGCTAGCTCCCATGAAGACATGTACCTACGATGAGGATTCGGGCATGTTATATTATTACCCATGGGCTAGCTCATGAAGACTGCACTCACGATGAGGACGCCGAGGCACGTTATGGCCATGCTTATACGATGAGGATTCCGGCACGCGCCACGTTATATATATATATATGTTGTATACGTGTACGCCCGAAATGAGGTGGGATGCCACGGACGCGTCATGGTTATATGTTACACCTACTACCGGCGATGATGTGGGATTCCACGCAGAGATATATATGTATTGTGTATGTACGCGGTGAGCGATGCCACGGGCGCGTCACATGGTTATATGTTACACCTACGACTGTCGGCAGTGATGTGGGATTCCACGGGCAGGAGATATATATATGTATTGTGTATGTGTACGCCGACAGTGAGGTGGGAGGCCACGGGCGCGTCACATAGTTATATTTTTACACTTATGGTTGTCGGCAGTGATAGGGGATTCCACGGGCACGCTTTGATATTTGTGTGACTTGATCGCGTCCCCGCATCGCCGTAGTATATGCGTCCCTCCATAAAGGGTCGGATTATGTTATGAAAGATAAGTAAGTTATATGGTAATGAACTTAATGACTTCTCCTAAGTATGTACGTAAGATATGGCTAAAACTCTTAATGGAATGGAAAAGATAATGATGTGCAATTAAGTTCATGAGTGGTAATGACACGACACGATCTGGTATGTACTTTTTATACTTGCCCCTGTCATTCTTTTGTACAGTTATGATCTGTTTATCAGACTTTATTTCTGCTCCATATTCGGCACTTTTGTTATCGATTTCGGGGCGCGCTCATGTCCGCAGTTTAGGTACGCTGTGGATCCGCGAACTTAGGATCTGGTTCACATTTTGAGACGGCTCCAATGTTCCGAGTCATCATGGCTATGTATATTCGTGAGTACGCGGCCTTGTCCGCCATAGTATTGGTTCAATTCTTAGAGGTGTATTCATCCGTAATGGATGCTAGAGTTGTTTTTACATTGTTAAACAGTGTAGACCCTTTCGGGTAATTTTTATGTTATGGCAGCCTTATCGGCTTGGCCTTGGTTTAAAAAAAAAGAGTGTTATTTATCTTCCGCAGTTTATTATGTTGTATGATTAGAAGGGTGCCCAGGTAGGGCACCGCCGCGCCCGGCCGGGTAGTGACAAAAGTGATATCGAGCGCTTAGTCCTCGGAAAGGTCTACGCATCGTGTCAGTAGTCTTGATTATCGCGTGTTGCGCACCACATCTATAATCGTGAGGTCACAGGACATTTAGGATTGGTTTCATTCTTCTCACTCGAGATCGCACGATAGAGTTGTGTTGTTAGGGTCGCTCTCCCTAACGAGTTATGCTGATCGCAGCCACGAGAAAGGCAGCGATGACCCGAAAGACTATGCGGATCGCGTATCCGTGTTGGTAATGATTATAGTATAGTTGGTATTATGACATACGCCTATACGAGTTATGTATGAGGTCGACGCGTGTCGCCTAGAATGATTTTAGATTACCGTGAGTTGGTAAAGACTAACTAGATACCGGAAGGTATGGAGCTTAATGAATTCTCGCCAAGGTCTTATGTTTTATTTTGAGATAATCGGGAAGGATGAGTTGTCGACAGGTAGTGAACCCTTAAAGTCATGTTAAGGAACTTAATGGAATACCATGTTAATATATTAAGCTACGTGGTAGGCTTAAGAGAATTGTACAGATGAGGTCTGTATAGAGTAAGTAATGGTTGTTGTGATCAAGACGACACGATTATGGTATTATGAGAAGTTTTGTACCACATCGGGATCGTAAGGTAGGCTTGGAGCATGGAAATCATGAGCCTAAGAATATTGATGACCACGAGACCTTAGATGTACAAGGTCTTCTGTAGAAAGATTTATTATAGACCAAGAAAAAGAGTTAAGCGACGATGGCGGTCAAAGTGATATTACGCATGTCGCCCATAGCCCGGAATAGAGCTGGGATCACTGATAGTAGTTGTCGCCACGCGACAGGTCACGAGGGTGCAAGGCCCAAGTCTAGTTAATTGTTTTACTGTTCGTGACACGCTCCACCGTAACAGTGTGAGAGCCAAAATGGCCTTATGTTGTTTAAAAGAGTGTGTGGTAATGAGCGAATACGAGGTTTTCCTGACGATACAATGCACTCCAAGTAGACCTAGAGAGATGATTATGACGGACTTTGAGGTCATTATGAGTATGGACTAGTTGGCTTCGTGGAGTGCCAAGGTTGACATCTTAATATAAGTATTGTTATGTGGCCATGGGTGGCATGTTGTATGATGGCGGTGCAGAAAGGAGACTATGTCGCTTATCTAATTAGATCGACTCGAAAGAACATTCGAGGACGAATGTTTCTGGGGAGAAGAATGTTACACCCCGTAACTCCGTGACATGTTTAAGAGAATGTACGTATGAACTCAAGACTTGAAATCGTACGAAAGGAAGAATTGTTTTTCCGACGGAAAATCTTCCGAACGCCTGAAAGGAAAATGTTCGCTGAGGAGAATTGATTCTCAAAATGCATTATTTGTAGAGTATGGAACTTATTATCCTTATGGAAATTTATTTTTATGGATTTGGTCACGCTGGGCCCACCCGAGGAATTTTACGCTGTGGCCCACGAGGGTTACAGAATTTTATGGACGAATCGGAGGGCGACACGTGACACCCCTCCCACATGGCTTGGTCGAATTAATGCAAGGGTATTATGGTCATTGACCATGGTAGAAGACCAAGTCTTGCTAATTAAAGAGCTTGACATTGTTGACTAAGTCCAAGGCCACTGCTTGATCTCTTCCTCCAAACTTAACAAGTGTTATAATCTAGACTCTCCAATGTTTTATATAAGCACACTAGTAGCAAGACTTGTCTTCCAACACTTAGAAAAATTGAGAGAACTTGTGTGCGCCATTGTGAGCTCTCTGGTTTGCATGAAAGAAAGAGGAAAATTTTTCGTTTGTGGTTCATTAGCCACAAGACTTTAACCCAAGGTTCATGAGTGTATTGTAAGTGTATCTCAATAGAAAAATCCCTGAAAAGATGGTTCTCGTGTTAGTCGAAAGAAGAAAACCTAGTTGCTTTTCTAGGTTTTGTTTGGAAGATTGAAGGAAATTTGTTGTGTTGTTCTAAGGGTCTCAAGTAGCGCATCGTTGTCTAGAAGACGCCTAAGTCTAAGGAGCAACTTCGGATTTGAAGTTGACTAAGAATCGTTGAGGTAATAATCTTGTCTCTTAAGTGTTACAAGATTATATATTGTTAGCCTTACATGTTTGCTAGCACGAAGTATACGTGTTGAAGCTTTATAAGTATTATGGATCGATAGTAGCCTTAAACCAAATGTCATTTAAGCCATGTGAAGTTGGATTACAATTTGTCGCTTAGCAGAATCGCATGTTACTTACTTCAAGGTTATAGTAGTTATAATCGATGACTTGATATCATGTTATGCTAACAACTTGGATTGAAATGGAAATTCGATAAGAATTGGAAAAGGAATTTGTGTTGTTAGATATGTTTAGCCAAGAATGGCTTTAAATATGGAACTAGTTTCAGATAATTTGCTGGCTGAATTTTACACGTCCTGTTAAGGCGTGTAATCCCCTTTGGTTAGCTGAATTGTTGGGCCTTAAATATGGCGTGTTTGGTTATTGTATTCGGACTTGAAAAAGGTGGCTAAGTATGAAGAAACAAAGGAAGTGTTGTCCGATTTTCCGTAGAATTTAGTGACTTTGCACTTAGCATATTCTACGTTTGAAGCTAGACGTTAATGGACGATATGGCCATTATAGGTCAAGTACGAGGTATAGCGTATTCTACTTGAAGGATGGAATATCTATCAAGGTTGAAGTACTTCGGAGCATTTTGCTAATTGTCGATAATCGTCGCGAGGTATGTGAACCTCTTCCTTCTTTAGACATTATTCTATGTATGGAATATACATGTGGTATTATTTCATGATTCCTTCTACTCTTAGAAGTTAAGAAGATGTATGTTGATTTACTCACGTAACGGTTATGTCTAAGTTATCCTAAGTTCTTACCAAGTCTTATGGGGACGTTGGTAAGAGTCGCAGAGGTATTTTGAGCCGTGGACTTGGCCAATTTACTACATCTAATGAGAATAAGTATCGAACAAGCCATTGCAGCGTTAATAAAGGAAAATGTAATGACCATAAATTATATTAAAACAAGTAGAATTCTCCATCCGCATGTAAGCTAAGATAAGACAAAATTGTATTACATTTTCTAGATCACGGTCGCTTTAATGAGATCATTATAAATAAGTATAACCTATTCACACATATAAGGCATATGTTGCTTAATTTAAAGAGTTTACGTTATGAAGTGTTAAGACTATGAACTACAAAACTTGATTCTAAAAGATAAGGGACTTGAAGTATTTCGAAAGTATAAGTCTCTTGTTATAAAAAGAATGTATTTGCCTAAGTATAAAGTTAGTATAACGACTTTATGGGAAGTGGGTTATAATATCTTTATGGAAAGTTAAAAGAGTGGTTTACTCTAAGTAATGATAAATGTTTCGAAATAAAGAAAGGCAAATGGATTTAAAAGCATCAATTGCTTAAGTGTTAAGGAAAGAAGTCACTTGATTTAGAAGGTTTAAAAATGTATTTCTAAAAGTGTAGTGACTTAGGTAAAATGTAAACAAGCCTTGATATTACGGGTGTTAGTATCTTGGGGTTTTATATGAAAACGAGTCTTTTGAAAAGAATGTAAGCACGTAGTACTTTGGTTAAATTCTGATTTTTATGTGAAACGAAGTGCCATGAGTTTATAAAAATGGAAGTCTAAAGGTTTAATGAACTTGCCTATGTTTGCTTGTGATAGCTTGGAGTGCAAGTATTATATGTTTACGCTGTCGTGACTCTCACTGGAGGGTCGTCTTGTTGTAAGTTTACTTGGACGCATCGGTGATGCGGATTCCGCGTATGCTTCCATTATGATTGATCCTCGACATGCTTATACGATGTGGGATTCCGTACGCGACTGAGGCGGGTTAGATTCCCGTGATTTGTTTTATTACCCATGGCCACGCTTATACGATGAGGATTCCGGCACGCGACCATGCTATGTATGACTATTACTCCACGGGCTAGCTCCCATGAAGACATGTACCTACGATGAGGATTTCGGGCACGTTATATTATTACTCCACGGGCTTGCTCCCATGAAGACCGCACCTACGATGAGGATGCCGAGGCACGTTATGACCATGCTTATACGATGAGGATTCCGGCATGCGGCCATATATATATATATATATATATATATATATATATATATATGTTGTATATGTACGCACGGTGAATGGGGATGCCACGCGTCACAAGGTTATATGATACACCTACGGCTGTCCGCAGTGATGTGGGATTCCACGGGCAGTAGATATATATATGTATTGTGTATCTGTACGCCGAGCTGAGTGGGATGCCACGCGCCACATGGTTATATGTTACACCTACGATCGGCGGGATGCTGATTCCACGCGGGAGATACATATATATATTGTGTATGGTACGCCGCTTGGTGAGGTGGGATGCCACGCGCCACACGGTTATATTTTTACACTTATGGTTGTCGGCGTGACGGGGATTCCACGCACGCTTTGATATTTGTGTGACTTGATCGCGTCCCCGTCGGGTCCTGTAGTATACGCTAAGCCTCCATAAAGTGGCGGATTATGTTATGAATGATAAGTGTTATATGGTAATGAACTTAATGACTTCTCCTAAGTACGCACGTAAGATATGGCTAAAACTCTTAATGGAATGGAAAAGATAATGATGTGCAATTAAGTTCATGAGTGGTAATGACACGACACGATCCGTATGTACTTTTTATACTTGCCCTCGCCATTCTTTTGTACGCTTATGATCTGCATTTCAGACTTTATTTATGTTCCATATTCGCACTGTTGTGATCGACTTTTCGGCCGCTCACGCCCGCAGTTTAGGTACATTGTGGATCCGCGAGCTTAGGATCTCGTTCAGCATTTTGAGATGGCTCCATTGTTCCGAGTCGCCATGGCTATGTATATTCGTGGTACGGCGGGGCCTTGTCCCGCCATAGTATTCGTTCAATTCTTAGAGGTCCGTATTCATCATGGCCGGATCAAGAGTTGTTTTTACATTGTTAAACAGTAGACCCTTTCGTAATTTTACGTTATGACGACCTTATCGGCTTGGCCTTGGTTTAAAGGAAAAAAGTGTTATTTTATCTTCCGCAGCTTATTATGTCAGATGATTAGAAGGGTGCGGTGTAGGGCACCGCCGCCCGGTCGGGTCGTGACACCTACAACAGGTCGGACACGCTAAATCACACCGAGCCTACAAATAGGCGGATTATGTTACGAGATACACCGAGCCTACAAATAGGCCTGACACGCCATATTACCCCGAGCCTACACAAAGCCGGTTACGCCATCTTACACCGAGCTCCACAAAGCGGCCGGATTATGCTACATGATTCCACAAGACACCGAGCCCACAGCGGACGGATTATGCCACATGATTCCACAAGACACCGAGCTCCACAGCGGGCGGATTATGCTACATGATTCCACAAGACACCGAGCCCCAGCGGGCTGATTATGCCACATGATTCATCAAGACACCGTGTCCCGCAAATGGGCGGATTACGTTATCACGTATGGATAATCAAAGTAAGCTCCCAAATAAGAAGTCCCTCCATAAAGGGCCGGATTATGTTATGTAAGATATGTAAGTTATGTGGAAAACTTGATTGAATTCTTAAGTATGTATGTAAGATTATGATGCTAATTCTTATTGAAAGAAGGAAAAGAATGATTAATGTACGATTGATTTCATGAGTTAAAGTGGCACGGTAGGATCTGGTATTTTAATTTTTATACTTGCCCCTGTCATTCTTTTGTACAGTTATGATCTTGTTTAATGTACTTGTTATACCCCGTATTTCTGGAGTATGTACGTGAGGACGTACGTACAAAAGTGTAGCCTTAAAAGTTTAGGCCTATGACGTTTTTTTGGGCACAACCCACACAAGGAATCGTTTTCCGACGAAACGTTTTACACGACTCGCGTAGGGTAAATTCCGGCTATGTCATTTCTAATTTTTGCGGATTTTTCCGAGCGACTAACCTTTTTGATTAACGAGAGGTGACACTTGTCACCTCGTGGACGCAAGTGGCCTTTTGCCTGGGCGGTTGAGAGGCTTTTTGGGCTTAGAACATGGACCTTTGTTTCAGGAGTGATTTGAGGAGTAGGTTAGGGCACTGGGCAAATCTCGCCTCCACTTCCACTGCTTCGATCTTCGCCATTGGTTGGCCATGTCTTAGCCTATAAATACCCTCTCTTTGAAGACTTATTCATCACAAATTTCCAAGTCTAAATCCTCCTTCCCCTCGCGAGCCATCGTCCTAAGCCTCACTCCCCTTTTTAAGCCTTGGCCGAATACCCCCCTAGCCCTAGCCAAACACTACCCTCCCTTGGTATAAAAGTTGTCTTCTTGTATTGTTATTATGCCCAAAATACCCTAGCCCAAATCCCTTAGTCCTTAGAAGTTGTGAAGAACTTCTAAGGTTTCTCGAGCTACCATGCTCAACTTAGAGCTAAACCTTGCTCAGCGACTTTATCTAGGATATTATTGGGCTTACCGAGGTAAATAATCCTAACCCTCTTTTGTTTTAGAGAATGCATCGTAGAAGTATAAGAATAAAGTATTAAATACTTAGAAGAATAATCGATCAGACTACATAGACTGTTTTCACAAGAGACTCATATAGCTCACCGGCAGGGTCATGGCCGCCCACTTTCCGTAGAATTGTGAACCCTCCGCTTAGAATGACCTTCGAGTAGTCTAGACTTTGATAGATGTCCGTGACTATTATAGGTCGATTCTCTCACGCGACATATTCAACTTGGCGAGGTTTTCGCTTAGGTATGTGATTCTTCCTAAAGCATGATATTTTAAATATATATATATAGTACTAGACGCATACGTGTTAACTGAATAATAACTACGGCAATGTCTTTCACTTAAGCCCGAATAATACTTACTAAGAATGTCTTCGACTTAAGCCCTAATAACAAAGATCTTAAAAAGTCTTTCAAAAGAATTATAAATACGCTTTGAAAGAAGAAGAATAGTTGTTTTTAAACAAGAGGCTTAAGGGTTATACTAGCTTTATGGGAAGTTAAGTATAACGGCTTAAGCTTTATAAAAAGGAACAGTTTACTTACGTGTTTAATAAAAGACTTGTATTGATTTCAAAGGTATAATAGGATGGTTTTCAAAGTAGTAGACATATCATGACCCTACGTGTTAGTGTCTTGTAACGCTAGTGTAAAGAGGTCACTTACTTACGCTTATGTTGTTTGAACTATAAGATGTTGTGTTAGTACTATATCACTTACCTCGAGACGATACCGGGTTGCCGCCTCCACGCGGTAGACTCAGCGGTCCGGGGCCATGATTCGAGAATACCTCACGCGGGTCCAGGGGCCTATGCGAGCTACGAGAGTTCCGTGTTAGTACGCGGGTTTTGCCTCACGCGGTCTATGGCCACGCGACAACGAGTCCAGACGACGCCGAGGAGTAGCTATCCTCGATGCGGGTTATACCTCACGCGCCTACGCGAGTGGCCTATGCGACTCGAGTTCAGATTAGGCTTCAGAATGATGACGGGCGAGTGGCCTGCTTTCGATCATTCGCAGCCTTAGACAAGACCTATTACGCTTACCTATTGTTGCTCTTGTTTGTGATGCACTATGCGCTTCTTGGTTGTTTCACACATATTTGTAAACCGTTTTAAAATGATATGTTTTCACTTAAGTACTTTACGCTGCATACTTAGTACTCGTAATCGACTTTCGGGCCGCTCATGCCGCAGTGGCAAGCAGTGCTAGATCCGCATCCTCAGATCTCTTTCGCATTGGTGTCGTGAGCTCCATTTTCTCCGAGGCTCTACTTTTTGCATGATCTCCCGATTGTAGATAGTTTTGTACAAGAGTGGTATGGCGGGCCCCGTCCCGCCATAGTTGTATATTTCAGAGGTCTGTAGTCATGATGTACAAAGGTTTGATGTAATCGCTAAACCTTGTTTATATGTATATGTCGAAGGCGACGCTTGTTCACATAAATCAGGTCTTATTTTATAAATCGTTTCATGTCTTGTTTTATATTTCCGCCGATTACTCGATGTATGACTACTGGGTGCCTGCAAGGCACCGCCACGCCCCGAACGGGTCGTGACAAAAGTGGTATCGTGAGCGCTAATCCTGGAAAGTGTCTACTGCATCGTATCTAGTAGTTCGATTATCGCTGTCGCACTACACCAATAATCGTGAGGCTATAGGATATTTAGGATTGGTTTCATTCTTCTCATTCTCGAGATCGTGGCTTTAGAGTCGTGTTATAGTCGACCTCTAACGATTCCTTTCCCGTATAGCTTATGCCTCCACGTAAGGCAACCCGCCTGTGGCAAGGCAAATGAGGAGTCGCTAGCAGACACCCAGAGTCACGAGGGCTCGTGCCCGGCCTATACCGCAGACGGCGAGTTCTATGACGCCACCCCAAAGAGAGACCACAGCACCCACACCTCCCGCCCCACACCGCGGAGGAGTTAGGTACAAGGAGACGGCCCACTATCACAAAGTTAGGCCCGACACGAGAGAGATCGACGCGCAGCCTGGGGCCCAGCCCAGCCCACAGACCAGAAGTGCACCCGAGGCGTATAGTTTGAGACTACGGATTTCTTAGTCAGAGCCCGCCAGAGTTTTACTGTCGAGGCCGGAGGATGATCCGCAGAGTTCATCCGCGCCACAGAGAATCATGAGGTGATCAAGGCCTCTGAGACGTAGTCCAGGACCTTTGTTCGCGACGGCCGCGTGATACCGCAATGATTGGTTTGATTCACGGAGTTATCCCGGAGAGCACGCGCCCGCCTACTGGGATGAGTTCTCGAGGCTTTCTCACTCACTTCTTGCCTGCATGGCGAGGGCGCGCCGATAGATTTTTACCATCGAGGCGGAGGACGACCGTCGTGAGTACAATGTCGAGTTTGATTCATCGCTCGATATGTCCCAAAGATTGTAGCGTATATGGAGGATAGGTGCACCGCCACGCCACCGGCTAGATGATTACATGGTCGAGTCATGCGCGGGTGTTTTCTTCACCGGTATGGACATTACCCGCACGCAGCTCACGCTCGACGCGGCGAACGCAGAGGTCGACGAGCAGTGACAGCAGCAGGTTAAGGCGCCGTGACGAGGGTCTTCTCGTGGCTATCGTGGTGGCGGCCTCGCAGTTAGCCTAGATTTGCACCACGCCACCAGAGCACTCGCACCGCCCTCAAAGACCAGAGTATTCGAGGGCGCATCGGCCCTGTGGCTTCGTGACGCCCGCAGTAGCAGAGGTATCGCCGACGACCACCCCAGTGGCCGATGCGGTAGATCCCATTACGGAAGTGTGGTATCGCTTTGGATCTTGTTACGCCAGGCCGCAGGTCATTTTGCGAGGATCGTCCGACCGGGCGCCGCGGTAGGCTCACCTTCGTCGCTGCCGCTTCATCATCTCCTACAGCTACCGCCCCGAGGCAATGTACTCATGGGTCACAGGTCGCGCGCAGGTCGTGGCGCAGTCCCAGCTTCTAGCGGTCCTCGTAATCGCATTTATGCTTTGTCCACCGACAGATCGTGAGGCCTCACCGATGTCGCCACGCGTACCTTATCGGGCTCGGGTTTTATGTATATGCTTTGATAGATCCGGTTCTACTGGCCCCATATATCTCCCTTGTCGCTAGTAGGATAGGATAGAGCCCGAGTCCATAGACTTTTCGAGGTAGCTACGCCATGGGTGATTCTTGGTAGCTCTACGGTATATGAGCTTGTCCCGTGACCATTTACACGCCGACTCAGCCGACTTGATAGAGTTGGAGATGATCGACTTCGACGTGATTATGGGACGGATTGGCTAGCTTCTGCTACGCCAATGTAGACCGCAGAGAGAGTAGTACGGTTCCAGCTTTCGGCGAGCCATTGTTGAGCGAGGAGCACGGTACGCCGGCGGTAGGTTTATTTCCTACCTCAAGGCTGGAAGACGGTGCGTGGGCGGTATATCTACCATCTTGTTCGTGTTTGATATCGAGGTCGCAGCGATTTTCACCCCAGAGTCGAGAGTTCCCGCACGTGTTTCCGCACGACCTCGCATCCTCCCGAGAGAGGAGATTGAGTTTTGTATTGACATATTGCGCACACTCGCCTATTTCCATTCCGCCATACGTAATGGCACCGCCGAGTTGAGAGAGTCAAGGACCACCGAGAGATTTGCCGGAGAAGCGGTTTTATTAGACCTAGTGTTTCTCCGGGGCGCCAGATTGTTCGTGAAAAGAAGGACGGACGCCGCGCATGTGTGTTGACTACAGCAACAACAAGGTGACCATTAAGAACAGATACCCTTCCCGTGATTGATGATTTGTTCGACCGCAGGGCGCGAGATGTTTCTCCAAGATTGATCTGCGTCGCTATCATCGTTCGTGTCGAGAGGCGGATGTCCCTAGATCGCATTCCAACCCGACGCATTATGAGTTCGTGGTCATGTCTTTTGGGTTGACAAATGCTCCGCAGATTCATGGATTTGATGAACCGAGTGTTCAAACCATTTTTGGACACGCTTGTGATAGTGTTCATTGATGATATCTTGGTTTATTCTCGCCAGAGCAGAGCACGCGAGCATTTCGGCGATCAGGCCGACGCTTCTCCAGACTGCCAGTATGCCAAGTTTTCCAAATGTGAGTTTTGTTGACTTCAGGCGCTTTCGGGCATGTTGTCGGGCCGATGGCATTCGAGTGGATACGCCAAGATCGAGCGCCAGACTTGGCCTAGACCTACTACTCCGGCTGAGGTTCGCAGCTCGGGCCTCGCAGGATATTATCGCGTTCGTGGAGAAGTTTGCTTCTATCTCGCACCATTGACTAGGCCGACTCGTAAGGCAACCAAGTTTCAGCGGATCGATGTCATGAGCGTGGTTTTCGGGCCGAAGAGAGACCGACGACCGCCTCGCTCTTACTTTCCGCAGGTCCAGATGGTTATGTCGTATCAGATGCGCGCCAAGCATCGGGTTGGGATGTGTTGACGCAGCATGGCAGGTTATAGCATATGCATCCCGACACCAAGAAACACGCAGGAACTACCCCACCCATGATTTGGAGTCGCGGCCGTGATTCACGCCAAGATCCGAGGCACTATTTGTACGGGTTCACGTGGATATTTTTACGCACCACAAGAGCCTCCAGATATCTTCACCAGAGGAGCCGAACTTACGGCGCAGACGGTGGTTAGAGTTGCTTAAGGATTACGATGTTGATATCCCGCACTACCCGCAAGGCCAATGTCAGGCGTATGCCTTAGTCGTAGGTCGACGGGAGCCTATCGATGCGCTAGAGAGAAGGGACATGGTTCGTGATTTGCACCGCTTAGCGAGCCTCGTGTCCGCTTGATTGATTCCGATAGCAGCTGGGTTAGAGTTCGTGAGGTTGCCGAGTCTTCCATCGCCGGCGAGGTGAAGAGGCAACAGCCGAGGATCCGCCTTTGATTCGATATCGCGATACGCCTCTTCGCGAGGGCAAGGGTCCTTGAGGTAGCACCACTGGGGTGCTAAGGTTTGAGGGCGATTGTGTGTTCCAGATGTTTCAGACTTCTACAGGTTCTCGGGGAAGCACACAATACGCATTACTCTATCCATCCGGTCGACTCAAGATGTACCACGACCTTAGATCCGTATTGCGGACGGCTTGAAGAGGACGCTGCAGTTCGTAGCTCAACGCCCGTGTTGTCGCAGTGAAGGCAGAGCACCGCAGGCCCGTGGTTTGTTACGCATTTATCGAGATCCCGACCGAAGCCGAGGTAATCAACATGGACTTCATCACAGGATTACCTCGCACTCGTAGGAGACATGATTCTATATGGGTTATCGCCGACAGTCGACTAAATCAGCCCACTTTCTTCCCGCCAGACGACTTTTTCTACCGAGGATTATGCGCCGACTTTACATCCGAGAGATCGCCGATCGCATGGAGTCCCTACTCGATCATATCAAACAGGAGCCCGCCACTTCGCTAACTTCGAGGTCCTTCCAGAGGGGTTTAGGGACGCAGTGAGCTCGAGCATCGCATTTCATCCACGCATGCAGACGGACAGCAGAGCGCACTATCCGCACTCTCGAGGATATGTCACGAGCCCGTGTTATTGACTTCAGGTAGTTGGGAGGATCATTTGCCTCTAGTTGAGTTCGCAGATAATAATAGCTACCACCCAAGATTCGGGATGGCGCCTTATGAGGCCTTGTATGGGAGGAAGTGCAGACGCCTATAGGTTGGTTCGATGTGGGCGAGGTGCAAAGTGGGACCAGATTTGGTACACAGCAGCCGATAAGGCGGCTTATCCGAGAGCGCTATCGATACCGTAGTCGATGTAAGTCGATGCAGATCATCGCCGCCGCATCTTGAGTTCGAGGTTCATGATTGGGTTTTCCTAGCGCCACCCACGGCGGTGTGATGAGATTTGGGAAGAAGGGAAACTCACCCAAGCGTACATCGGGCCGCTTCGATTGTCCGCAGGTAGGCAAGGTTGCCTATGAGTTGGATCCGCCGTCCGATCCGGAGGCAAAGGCATCCGGTTTTTCACGATCTATGCCGGCGAGATGTATCGGATCCATCTAGGGTGCACCCGATTGACGATGTCCAGTGACCGAGGTTATCGATGAGGAGATTCCCATAGCGATAATCGATCGCCGTTAGGCGCCGCGACGAAGGCGACGTGGCTTCCACAAAGTCTTGTGGCGAACGAGCTCAGGAGGAGATGACGCGAAGTCGGCGAGGACATGAGGCGAAGTATCCTCACCTATTTCCCACACCTCCGTAATTCACTTTCCTACTTGTAAATCTTCATTATCGCTTTGCCTAAGTATTGTTCTCGTGCCGTGTGTGGCATTTGCAATCGCTTATGAAGAACCTTATCGATAATCGTTTGGGAAGGAACATTCGACAAATGTTTCGGCGAGGAGAATGTTATACCCAGATTTCGAGTATGTACGTGAGGACGACGCATAAAAGTGTAGCCTTAAAAGTTTAGGCTCAGACGTTTTTTTGGGCACAACCCACACAAGGAATCGCTTTCCGACTAAACGCTTTACACGACTCGCGTAGGTAAATTCCGCTATGTCATTTCTAATTTTTATGGATTTTTCCGAGCGACGAACCCTTTTTGATTAACGAGAGGGTGACACATGTCACCTCGTGGACGCCAAGTGGCCTTTTGCCTTGGGCGTTGAGAGGCTTTGGGGCTTAGAACACGGACCTTTGTTTGTGGAGTGATTTGAGGAGTAGGTTGTGGGCACTTGGGCAAATCTCGCCTCCACTTGCCCCACTTGGCTTGATCTTGGCCATTGGTTGGCCATGTCTTAGCCTATAAATACCCTCTCTTTGAAGACTTATTCATCACAAATTTCCAAGTCTAAATCCTCCTTCCCTTGTGAGCCATCGCCCTAAGCCTCACTCCCCTTTAGAAGCCTCGCCGAATACCCCCTAGCCCTAGCCAAACACTACCCTCCCTTGGTAGAAATGTTGTCTTCTTGTAGTGTTATAATGCCCAAAATGCCCTAGCCCAAATCCCGTAGTCCTTAGTAGAAGTTGTGAAGAACTTCTAAGGTTTCTCGAGCTACCATGCTCAACTTAGGAGCTAAACCTTGCTCAGGCGCGACTTTATCTAGGATATTATTGGGCTTACCGAGGTAAATAATCCTACCCCTCTTTTGTTTTAGAGAATGCATACTGTAGAGGTATAAGAATAAAGTATTAAATACTTAGAAGAATAATTGGATCAGACTACATAGACTGCTTTCACAAAGAGACTCATATAGCTCACCGCAGTGGTCAGGTCGCCCGACTTTCCGTAGAATTGTGAACCTCCGCTTAGAATGACCTTCAGAGTAGTCTAGACTTTGATAGATGTCTGTGACTATTATAGTCGATTCTCTCACGACATATTCAACTTGGCAGAGGTTTTCACGAGAAGGTATGTGATTCTTCCTAAAGCATAATATTTTAAATATATATATAGTACAGAGACGCATACGTGTTAATCAATAATAACTACGGCAATGTCTTTCGACTTAAGCCCGAATTAATACTTACTGAATGTCTCATGACTTAAGCCCTAATAATAAAGATCTTAAAAAGTCTTTCAAAAGAATTATAACACGCTTTGAAAGAAGAAGAATAGTTGTTTTTAAAACAAGAGGCTTAAGGGTTATACTAGCTTTACGGGAAGTTAAGTATAACGGCTTAAGCTTTATAAAAGGAACAGCTTACTTTTGTGTTTAATAAAAGACTTGTATTGATTTCAAAGGTATAATAGGATGGTTTCAAGTAGTAGACATATCAGGACCCTACGTGTTAGTGTCTTGTAACGCTAGTGTAAAGAGGTCACTTTACTTATACTTATGTTGTTTGAACTATAAGATGTTGTGTTAGTACTATATCACTTACCTCTCGAGATGATACCGGGTTGTCGCCTCCGACGCGGGTAGACTCAAAGTGTCCGGGGCCATGATTCGAGAATACCTCACGCGGTCCAGGGGGCACGCGAGCTACGAGTTCCGTGTTAGTATGCGGGTTATGCCTCACGCGGTCTATGTGGCCATGCGACAACGAGTCCGTGATTTACGCCGAGGAGTAGCTACCGACGCGGGTTATACTCACGCGCCCACGCGAGTGGCCATGCGACCGAGTTCAGATTAGGCTTGCAGAACGATGATGGGCGAGTGGCCCTGCTTTCGATCATTCGCACTTCAGACAAGACCTATTACGCTTTACCTATTGTTGCTCTTGTTTGTGATGTGGCACTACGCGCTTCTCGTTGTTTCACACATATTTGTAAACCGGTTTTAAAATGATATGTTTTCACTTAAGTACTTTAAGGCTGCATACTTAGTACCGTTGTAATCGACCTCCTTGGGGCGCTCATGCCGCAGTAAGGGCAAGCAGTGCTAGATCCGCATCCTTAGGATCTCTTTGCATTGGTGTCGAGCTCCATTTTCTCCGAGGCTCTACTTTTCGTATGATCTCCTCAGATTGTAGATAGTTTTGTATGCAGTGGTATGGCGGGCCCCGTCCCGCCATAGTTGTATATTTCCTTAGAGGTCTGTAGTCATGATGTACAAAGTTCGGATGTAATCGCTAAACCTTGTTTATATGTATATGTCGAAAGGCGACGTTTGTTCACATAAACTGTGTCTTATTTTATAAACTGTTTCATGTCTTGATTTATATTTCCGCTGATTACTCTGATGTATGACTACTTGGGTGCCCCGGTAAGGCACCAGTTACGGGCCCCGGAATGGGTCGTGACAGTACTTTATTTTCGTTCCATACTTAGTACTTGTTATCGACCCTGTGGGTCCGCGCTCATGTCCGCAGTCTAGGTACGCCATGTGGATCTCGAGCTAGATCCTTGTTCAAAGATTTCGAGATGGCTTCAAGTTCCGAGTTTGTCATTATGGCTAGGTACATTCAGTGGCACGGCGGCCTTGTCCCGTCATAGTTGTCACCTTCTGTAGGTCCGTATTCATATGTAATGGATCGTGTAAGTTGTATTTATATCACAGATAGCGTAGACTTTTCGGGTGATTTATATTTATACGAAGTCTTTCCGCTTTGCCTTTGTTTAAAAAAAAAGAGTGATACTTATCTTCCGCGGTTTATTTATGTTGTATGGGTAGGCGGTGCCTGTAGGGCACCACGGGGCCCGGATTTGGATCGTGACAGAGCGGTATCGAGCGCTTAGTCCTCGCACGCCTACGCACCGTGTATAGTAGAGTCTTGTTTATCGACGTGTTGTGCACTACATCTATAAACAGAGGCTATAGTACATTTAGGATTGGTTTCCTCTTCCGACTCGAGATCGTGCGATAGAGCCGTTGTTAGTGTAGTCTCTCCCTAACGTGTTATTTTGATCACAGAGAGAAAGGTAACAAAGTGACCCAAAAAGGATTATATGGACTTCGATCTAGGTTGGTAAAACTATTGCATACTGGTGTTACACCGTAGTTCCAGAGTACGTATGTGGGACGACGCATGAATACTACATTTAAATTGGAAAGGAAGAAAGATGTGCTTTTTCGACGGAAATGTTCCGGATTTTGTGAAGGAAAAAGGTTCGTTAATGGGAATTGGATTCCCAGATTTGGTATTCAGACTTTTTGGAATATTTGAGAATTATGGAATTTTATTTTCCGGAATTGGTCACGTGGGTTCCACGGGGAAAATTTACGGGATTGTGGGGCCCACTTTATTTTCAGATTTTTGGCATTACGGATATTTTCGGAAGATGAAATATTTTGTACGAGTAGGGGGAGACACGTGTCACCCCCATGTGGCCCTATGGCCGAAACTATTGGACACTTGGACGTTTTTTTTTGTGGGGGACAAGTGGTAAGCCACTTGTCCCATTTTTGTGGTGGACATTTGGTTGGAAAATTACCCACACACATGTCCCCAATCCTCACCTTACACTTGCTTTAATCTTGGCCCTTGATTTCTCTATAAATACCCCCCCCCCCCTTGTAGTGAAGACTTCATCCACACTTGAGATAATTTCCAAGGAAAAATACCCCCTCGCTCTTGAGTGTAGCTCTCGGCCATGGGCTGATTTTAGGAGCTAATGTTGTCCAAAAATTCTTAAACTTTTAAGTGTTCTTCCTTAGGGTGTTCAGAAGATTGTGTACCAAGAGTTGGAAAAGATTTCACAACCCTAGCCTAGAAATGTAGCCTTGGCCGGCAGTTGCCAAATTTTAGCCAAAGTGTTCTTCACTTTTGAGTCGATCTGCAGAAGTTGTTTAGAAACTTCTAAGGGTTGCTTGGAGCGGGTTGGAGCGTAAGGAATTGGAGCTAAGCGTTGCTCAGGATCGACTTATTAATGTTACACCCCGTAATTACAGGACATGTTTTAAGAACGTAAGTAAGAACTCACAAGTGTTAAGATTTGAGACTTGTACAAATTTATCGGAAATTATGGAATTGACGGAAAATGTATTATTGTGACGAATGGGAGGGCGACACGTGTCACCCCCCCCCCCCCTTGATAATGCCTTGGTCGAATTGTGCAAGGGCAAGAGGGTCATTGGACCTTTGTTGCAAGACAAGTCTTGCAACTTGTGAGCATGAGAATGTTGACTAAGTTAAAGGTCAATTAGTCTTGATATTTTGTAAGACTTCATCTAAACCACCCATTTGGTTACATCTTAACCCTCCATGTCCCTTTATATTACTACTAGTAGCACTACTAGTGCCAACACTTAGAAAATTTCTTGAAAAATTGGATGAACATGAGCTTTGCTCTGTTCAAGAGAAACAAGAAAGAAAATTTTCGCTTTCTTGTCCATTCAACTCACACTTTAAACCAAGGTTCTTGAGGGTAGTGTAAGCATATCTCAATAGAAAAATCTTGGAAAAAGAGAGTTTACTGTTAGTCAGAAAACGAAAACCTAGTTGTCTTTCTAGGTTTTGTTTGGAGATTTGAGGGTTATTTGTTGGTGTTGTTCTAAGGGTCTCAATGTCGGATTGAAGTGTCTTGGAGAGGCTCAAAACTACTAAGGAGCGACTTCGATCGAGTCGATTAAGGTTCATTGAGGTATAATCTTGTCTTTTAAAGGTGTTACAAGATTATATGTTTATATTGTTGTTATTAGCTCTACATGTTGTTAGCATGAAGTTGATATGTCAAGTTTATAAGTATTATGGATTGCTTGTAGCTTAAATCCAAATGTTATACAAGCCACTTGAAAATTGGATTACTAATTAGTCGCTCATTAGAAATCGCCGACGTTACTTACTTGAAGATTATGGTTGTTATAATCAAATGCGACTTGATATCATGTATGCTACCAATTTGGATTGAAATGGAAATTGGATAAGAATTGGTATTGTTGAACTCAATATGGCCGAATTTGGACTTGTAGTTTGTATTAGTTTGTTAACGTTTGTGGGGCGGAATTTTACACGTCTAGTAGGCGTGTAATCCCCTATTGATTAATTGCTTTGATTGTGCCTTAAATGTGGCGTGTTTGGTTATTGTATTCGGCCTTGAAAAAGGTGGAAAAGTTAGTAAAAACAAAGGAGGTGCTGTCCGATTTTCCGTAGAAATTGGAGACTTAACACTTATAATATTCTACGTTTGAAGTAAGACGTTAATAGACGTATTGTGAATATTATAGGTTGACATACTACGGGCGGGACTTTGTACTTGACAAGTGGTTTGACCTTACGAGGTATGTAGAACTTTTCCTATCTTTGAGCATGACTAGTTTCACGATATAGTACAAGAGACATACAAGACTTTGACATTCTTTACTAGCATTATGAAATGCCAAGACTGAGTTAGAGATTAACTCACTTCTTTGAAAATACTAAGGATGTCTTAAAGTTTTATTAAGGTTAAGGGACTTGAAGAGTTTTAAAGTATGTGATACTTGTTTCGTTTTAAACGTATAAGTCCCTTGGATAGGAAATGGTACTTGGCTAAGGTATAAAGTGAATATAACGACTTTATGGGGAGTTGGTTATATTGGCTTTATGGAAAGGTAAATGGCTTGATTTAATGGAAGGCAATTCGATTTTAAGGTATCAATTGCCTAAGGTTTT
Source organism: Przewalskia tangutica (assembly GCA_029844215.1). NCBI lineage: Eukaryota > Viridiplantae > Streptophyta > Magnoliopsida > Solanales > Solanaceae > Przewalskia > Przewalskia tangutica. Next base: position 40,668,456 of record CM056737.1, on the reverse strand, counting down.
ATAAGAAAATGAGTCAGTTGATTTAGAAACCTAACTTTATTTCTAAGGGTGTTGTGACTTACCTTGAAATGTAATTTGGACTTGATACTAGGATTAATAGTATCTTGGAAGTTTTCTACTAAAAAGAGTCATTGTTTTAAAGAGTAGAAGACGTAGTACTGGGTTAAATTCTGATGTTTATAAAAGACATGTTAGTGCCTTAGGTAAACTAAAATGAGTGTTTATAAACAAGAATAGTAAGAAGTTAGGGATTTCTTAACTTGCTTACATATTGTATGATAAGCGGTAGTGCTTATGTTATGTGTGATAGCCGGATTTGGGCTAGTGATATATTATTCATCATGGTCATTCCCGGATTGTGGCATTGCATATTTTCGTGATTTGCTACCCACGATGCGCAGAAATACCTCACGCGAGTCCGTAAGGGCTTACGCGGGTGAAATAGTCCCACGCGGGCGGTCCAAATATGCGAGGAATACCTCACGCGAGTCCATAAAGCCTTATGCGGGTGAAATAGTCCCACGCGAGAATACCTCACGCGGGTCCACCGACCTACGCCGTGAAATAGTCCTGAGTAGGATTCCAATCCTATTTTTCGTTGTAAGTATATACCTATTTTTACTCTCATTGTTAGTAAGGCACAGGGTACTGTAATTTGATTATCATACATGTCTCCGGCTTTGATTTAGACTTGTGATGTAATTACAGTATTTTTCCAGTTTTACATACTTGGTACATATTGTGTACTGACCCCCGTCCTCGGGGGCTGCGTTCATGCCGCAGGAAAGGGTAGGCAGGTGGTGGATCCTCATCATTAGGATCACTTATCAGGCGTCAGAAGCTCCATTTATCCGGAGGCTTGTCTCTTTTGGTACAGTCCTTTCCCCTGGTGTTGTAGATTTATGTACATTCAGGGGTATGGCGGGGCCCTGTCCCGCCACAGTTGTTATTCCTAGAGGTCTGTATTCACATACGTGGTCAGTAAGAACTGATGTTAGACAGCTTGTACTTTTGATTTTGTTATATATATATCGAAGCGCGCTTATCGGCCAGCTCGATGTTTTATAGTTACACACGTGTTTATGTTGTATGTTCCGCCGCTATTCTCTCGATGTATACTCAACAGGTGCCTGTAGTAGGGCACGCGCCCCGGCCCGGGTCGTGACAAAAGTGGTATCGTGAGCGCTTAGTCTCTGAAAGTGTCTACGCATCGTGTCTAGTAAGTCTTGATTATCGCGTGTCAGGCACCCCATCTATAATCGTGAGGTCAGCAGGACATTTAGGATTGGTTTCCATTCTTCTCTCCCCGAGATCGCAAGCAGAGCCGTCTTATTAGGTTGAATCCTCTCCGACCTAGTCTTATGAAATGTATATGCCTCCACGGAAGCGACTGCAGCCTGCGAAAGGCAAAGAGCAGAGTCGCTGGCGGTACTCAGAGGTTACACTGCTCAGCAGTTATGCACGAGGTAGTAGGCGGTCGGCGAGTTCAAATGCCGGCAGACAGAGGAGCCGAGAGCGGCAAGAGCTCCAGAGGTTCCGGCACTGCACCTCCAGCCTCACCACCACCGAGTATAGACTACGGAGCAGATTCGGTTATTGACCAAGATAGTAGTCGGCAACACTGACAGAGCAGCACCCACCCTAGAGCCGATGCGGATTAGGGATTTTCTCGGGATGTCATCCACCGAAGTTTTATGGTTCGAGGTCCACGAGGATCCGCAGGAGTTCATTCGGCCAATGACCATGCAGTTCTTAGGGCTTCAGAGATGAGTTCACGGTAGCCTCTACCGGGTCGCGATATTGCGTTGAACTGGTTTGAGTCGTGGTTGCTTTCGAGAGGTGATGATGCTCTTCCACCGTTTGGGAGGAGTTTACAGAGGCCTTCATGGATCACTTTTGCCTCCCGAGACGAGGAGAGCCCTGCAGACAGATTCTTGACTCGAGGCGTAACTGAGGACTGGCAGTGAGTACACTGAATTTGACTCATTGGCCAGGCATGCTCACACTATTGTAGCTGACATGGCGGATAGAGTTCATCGATATGTGATGGGCTAGACCGTCATATGATTACAAGATGCTTGGGGTGGCTCTTCACCGGTATAGACATTGCTAGGATGCAGGCCTATGCACAGGGGATAGAGAATAGAGAGAGGGAGGACCATATTGACGCAGGCCAGCCCAAGAGGGCTAGGACATCGTGGTCTCAGTGGCAGCTGAGGCGACAGCAGCAGACTGGTCCACTTTCCACCAAAGACAGAGTGCTCACACGGTTTTCTCGCGGGAGGTCCGATCAAGAAGGTCATTCAGAGCAGTCGTGGCTCCGTGGCTTCGGTTTCGGAGGCGAGATCCTCGCCGATCGAGACCACCCACACCTCTGTGCTCGACGCAGATCGCACCTGTGCGAGTGTCGTGTTCTCGCAGTGAGTTGTTACTCTTGTGGCCACCGGGCCATTCAAGAGAGATTGTCCATCTGAGGCAAGATGGGTGGTACAAAGACACCGACGGATCGCTTCTCGGGTCTTCCTCTCCTTCGTGGTTATGCGCCCGAGGCGTGGTATCACGGCCGCGCAGTCGCGTAGAGGTCGCGGTGGTGGTTCCAGCTTCTAGCGGTCCACCGAACCGCATATATTCTCTAGCCACCGCCAGATCGTGAGGCTTCCTCGACGCCGCCGCAGTACATTATTGATTTCGCATCGTGATGTTTATGCTTTGATAGATCCGTGTTCTACCTTGTCCTATGTGTCCCCTCTTATCATGTAGAATCGGGATAGAGCCGGTGTCGATAGAGTCGTTTGAGGTAGCTATGCCAGCCGGGTGATCTTGTTAGCCGAGCGGTGTATGAGGTTATCCAGATTTATTTACTGTCGACTCGCAGACTTGATAGAGCCGAGATGACGATTTTGATGTCATTACGGTATGGATCGTTGGCTTCTTGTTATGCCAACGCTGATCGTAAGAACAGTTGGTTCGGTTCGCTTCGCGAGCCGCTTATCGAGTGGAGGGCAACACAACATCGCCGGCGGTAGGTTTATTTCTTACCTCGGCTAGGAAGATGGTGCGAATGGTACATCTATCATCCGTTCGTATTCGATACGCAGGCCGAGGTGCCGCTTCTTCACTGCCGCTGGTTAGGGAGTTTCCAGATTTGTTCCCACACGATCTTCCGGGTATCCTCCCCGAGAGGAGATCGAGTTTTGTATTGACACGCCGCTGCACACTGACCTATTTCCATTCCGCCATACACGATGGCACTCGCGAGCTGAGGGAGTCAAGGACCACCAAAGATTTGGCCGAGAAAGGCTTTATCAGCCTAGTGTATCTCCCCGGGAGCGCCGATTTTGTTCGTGAAGAAGAAGGATGGGACGCCGCGTATGTGTTGATTACAAATGAATAAGGTAACCATCAAGAATAGTACCCTCCCGCAATTGATGATTTGTTTGACCATTGCGGTGCGAGGTGTTTTCAAAGATAGACTGCGTCCGTTATCATCGTTCGAGCACGAGGCGATATCCCAAAGATCGCATTCGTGACCCGGTATGGGCACTACGAGTTCGTGGTTATGTCTTTCGGTTGACCAACGCTCCAATGTGTTTATGGATTTGAGGAACCGGGTGTTCAAGCCATTTTTGGACACATTTGTGATAGTGTTTATTGATGACATCCTGATTTATTCGCGGACAGAGCAGGAGCATGCAGATCACTTGAGGATCAGATTGGGGTTCTCCGAGCCAGCTATTCGCGAAGTTCTCCCTGTGTGTGTTTTGGTTGGCGTCTGTGGCTTTCCTGTGGCATATTATTGGGGCTGATGGTGTTCGGGTGGATACGCAAAGATCGAGGCGATAAGTCTTGGCCGAGACCTACTACTCCGACCGAGGTGCAGCTTAGGATCGCGGGTTATTATCGTGAGGTTTGTGGAGCGCTTTGCTTCGATTTCAAGACCGCTGACTAGGTGACTCGTGGCGCAAACAAGTTCCAGCGACGAGGCTTACGAGAAAGGTTTCCAGCTTTGAAGGAAAGGTTGACTACAACTCAGCCTTACTCTTCCGGAGGGGTTAGACTGTATGTGATCTATTGTGATGCCTCTGCATCGCTAGGTGTGTTTTGACGCAAAGACGGCAGGTTATAGCCTATGCTTCCCTGAAGCTACAAGCATGATAGAATTACCCTACCCATGACTTAGAGTTGGCCGCAGCTTATTCATGCCTCAAGATTTGGAGACATTATTTGTATGGGTTCATGTGGATATTTATACGCACCACAAGAGCCTCCAAGATATCTTCAGCAGAGGAGTCGAACCTAAGGCGAGACGGTGGTTAGAGTCACGAAAGATTATGATGTTGATATTCTATACCATCCGGAAGGCCAACGTAGTTGCCGATGCCTCGAGTCGTAGATCGACGGGAGCCCGTCTGTGTACAGGCAGAGACAGGACATGGTCCGTCGATCCACCGCCAGCGAGCTCGAGTTCGATTGATCGATACCGACGATAGTGGGTACGGGTTCGTGAGGTTGCCGAGTCTTCCATCGCTGATGAGGTGAAGAGGCGACGCTGAGGACCCGCTTTGGTACGCAGATCGAGATGCAGCTCTTCTGGAGGAGAAGAGTCTATTCGAGGTAGCTACCATGGGGTGCCGAGATTTGAGTCGGTTGTGTGTTCCCGATGTGTCAGACTTCGTCACAGATTCGTGAGGCACACGGCTCGTTATTCTATTCAACCGGGTCACCAAGATGTACCATGACCTCGGATGTTTGTATTGGTGGGATGGCCCGAATAGGGACGTGGCAGTTTTATCGCACAGATGTCTAATTGCCGCAGGTCAAGGTCGAGCACCAGAGGCCCGATGGATTATTGCAGTTATTGAGATTCCGACTGGAAGTGGAGGTGATCAACATGGACTTTGTTACTGGGTTACCTAGTACTCAGAGGACGTACGACTCTAATTGGGTTATTGGTGACAGGCTGACGATATCAGCCCATTTCCTTCCGGGCCAGACGACGTTTTACCGAGGACTATGCCGATTGTACATCCGAGAGATAGTGAGGTCAGCGGTGTTTCGTGTCGATTATATCCGATAGAGGAGCCTGGGCTACGCTAACTTCCGAGGTCTTTCCGTATGGGTTTAGGACACAGTGAGTCTCAAGACAACATTTCATCCTCGATCGACGGCGGCAGAGCGCACTATCCGCACACTCGAGGATATGTCGCGAGCTGCGTGTTTGATTTCGATGGTAGCTGGAGGATCATTTGCCTCTTATGGAGTTTGCTTACAACAACGCCTACCATTCCAAGATACGATGGCGCCATACGAGGCTTTATATGGGCGAAAATGTAGATCGATTGGTTGGTTCGACGGGCGAGGTACGCTTAGTTGGCCCGCATTTGGTACGTAAGGCGCGGATAAGCGGTTATCCAGAGAGATCATAGCGTACCGTAGTCGGCGTAAGTCTTTGCGGATAATCGGCGCCGGCATTTGGAGTTTCGTGACGATTGGGTCTTGAAGGTGCCACCCATGGCGGTGTGATGAGATTCTAGAAGGGGAAACTCACCCAAGGTACATCGGGCCCTACCAGATCGTTCGTAGAGTGGGCAAGGTTGCCTACGAGTTGGATCCGCCATCGAGTTAGAGGCGGTACATCCGGTCTTCCATGTTTCTATGTCATGGAAGTGTATCGGAGATCCAACGAGTTTTTCCTACTAGTGAGGTCCAGTGTGACGTATGGTTATCGTATGAGGAGAGTCCCATAGCGATACTCGATCGCCAGTCAGCGATCATGACCAAGGATGTAGCTTCCACAAAGTCCGTGGAGAAATGTTAACCGAGAGATGACTTGGGAGCGGAGCTGAGGACATGCTGAGGAAGATCCTCACTTATTTCCGATACCTTCAGGTATTTCATCTTCCCTTACTTATCAGGTTTTAATTGAAGTATTTCTTTTGCTTAAATGCTATTATGTGGCCATATGTGGCAGTATTGGTACGTCGGGGTTGTGTAAGGAAACTATGTCGCTAATTATAAGTTTGACTCTGAAAGAACATTCGGGGACGAATGTTTCTAAGGGGGGAAGAATGTTACACCCCGTAATTACAGGACATGTTTTAAGAACGTAAGTAAGAACTCACAAGTGTTAAGATTTGAGACTTGTAAAAATTTATCAGAAATTATGGAATTGACGGAAAATGTATTATTGTGACGAATGGGAGGCGACACGCGTCACCCCTCGATAATGCATCGTCGAATCGCGTGGCAAAGAGTGTCATCGACTGTTGCAAGACAAGTCTTGCAACTTGTGAGTACATGAGAATGTTGACTAAGTCAAAGGTCAATTAGTCTTGATATTTTGTAAGACTTCATCTAAACCACCCATTTGGTTACATCTTAACCTCCATGTCCCTTTATATTACTACTAGTAGCACTACTAGTGCCAACACTTAGAAAATTTCTTGAAAAATTGATGAACATAGAGCTTTGCTCTGGTTCAAGAGAAACAAGAAAGAAAATTTTCGCTTTCTTGTCCATTCAACTCACACTTTAAACCAAGGTTCTTGAGGTAGTGTAAGCATATCTCAATAGAAAAATCTTGGAAAAAGAGAGTTTACTGTTAGTCAGAAACGAAAACCTAGTTGTCTTTCTAGGTTTTGTTTGGAGATTTGAGGGTTATTTGTTGGTGTTGTTCTAAGGGTCTCAACAAGTGGATTGAAGTGTCTTGGAGAGGCTCTAAACTACTAAGGAGCGACTTCGATCGAGTTGGATTAAGGTTCATCGAGGTATAATCTTGTCTTTTAAATGTGTTACAAGATTATATGTTTATATTGTTGTTGTTAGCTCTACACGTTGTTAGCATGAAGTTGATATGTTGAAGTTTATAAGTATTATGGATTGCTTGTAGCTTAAATCCAAATGTTATACAAGCCACTTGAAAATCGATTACTAATTGGTCGGTCATTAGAAATCGTCGCATGTTACTTACTTGAAGATTATGGTTGTTATAATCAAATGCGACTTGATATCATGTATGCTACCAATTTGGATTGAAATGGAAATTGGATAAGAATTGGTAAAGTTGAACTCAATATGGCCGAATTTGGACTTGTAGTTTGTATTAGTTTGTTAACGCCATGGGCGTAATTGTACACGCCTAGTAGGCGTGTAATCCCCTATTGATTAATCGCTTTGATTGTGCCTTAAATGTGGCGTGTTTGGTTATTGTATTCGCCTTGAAAAAGGTGGCAAAGTTAGTAAAACAAAGGAGGTGTCATTCCGATTTTCCGTAGAAATTGGAGACTTAACACTTATAATATTCTACGCTGTAAGGCGTTAATAGACGATTGTGAATATTATAGGTTGACATACTACGCGGGACTTTGTACTGGCAAGTGGTTTGACCCTACGAGGTATGTAGAACTTTTCTTATCTTTGAGCATGACTAGTTTCACGATATAGTACTGTAGACATACAAGACTTTGACATTCTTTACTAGCTTTATGAAATGCCAAGACGGGTGAGTTAGAGATTAACTCACTTCTTTGAAAATACTAAGGATGTCTTAAAGTTTTATTAAGGTTAAGGGACTTGAAGAGTTTTAAAGTATGTGATACTTGTTTCGCTTTAAACGTATAAGTCCCTTGGATAGAAATGGTAGTTTACTAAGGTATAAAGTGAATATAACGACTTTATGGGAGTTGGTTATATTGGCTTTATGGAAAGGTAAATGGCTTAATTTAATGGAAGGCAATTCGATTTTAAGGTATCAATTGCCTAAGGTTTTATAAGAAAATGAGTCGCTTGATTTAGAAACCTAACTTTATTTCTAAGTGTTGTGACTTACCTTGAAATGTAATTTGACTCGATACTAGGATTAATAGTATCTTGGAAGTTTTCTACTAAAAAGAGTCATTGTTTTAAAGAGTAGAAGTACGTAGTACTTGGGTTAAATTCCCGGATGTTTATAAAAGACATGTTAGTGCCTTAGGTAAACTAAAATGAGAGTGTTTATAAACAAGAATAGTAAGAAGTTAGGGGATTTCTTAACTTGCTTACATATTGTATGATAAGTTGTAGTGCTTATGTTTTGTGTGATAGCGATTTGGGCTAGTGATATATTATTCGTCATGGTCATTCCCGATTGTGGCATTGCATATTTCCGTGGATTTGCTACCCACGATGCGAGGAATACCTCACGCGAGTCCGTAAGGGCTTATGCGGTGAAATAGTCTCACGCGGCGTCCTTATGCGAAGAATACCTCACGCGAGTCCGTAAGGGCTTATGCGGTGAAATAGTCCCACGCGAGGAATACCTCACGCGGGTCCACCGACCTACGGGTGAAATAGTCCTGCGAGTAGGATTCCAATCCTATTTTTCGTTGTAAGTATATACCTATTTTTACTCTCATTGTTAGTAAGGCACAGGGTACTGTAATTTGATTATAATACATGTCTCCGGCTTTGATTTAGACTTGTGATGTAATTACAGTATTTTTCCAGTTTTACATACTTGGTACATATCAGGTAATCGACCCCGCTCTGGGCCGCTCATGCCGCAGAAAGTGGTAGGCGGTGGTGGATCCTCATCCTGTGATCACTTATCAGCGCCGAAGCTCCATTTATCCTGAGGCTTGTCTCTTTTGGTACAGTCCTTTCCCCTGGTGTTGTAGATTTATGTACATTCAGGGGTATGGCGGGGCCCTGTCCCGCCACAGTTGTTATTCCTAGAGGTCTGTATTCACATATGTGGTCAGAAGAATCGATGATGCTTGTACTTTTGATTTTGTTATATATATATTGAAGCGCGCCTTTATCGACTAGCCAGGATGTTTTATAGTTACACACGTGTTTATGTTGTGTATGTTCACGCTATTCTCTCGATGTATATCAACAGGTGCCTGTAGTGGCACCGCCGCGCTCCCGGTCGGGTCGTGACAATTAATCTTGGATAATTTTGGGCTTATCGAGGTAATTATCTTTGTCCCCCTATTGTAATTGGATATTACATGTTGTAGTAATGTATAGTTGAGTATACTATATGTAGAATGAATATGGATAAGAATTGAATCAGATTTACATTGACCGTATTTACTGAGACTTGTAGTATTATTGTGGATTAGGTTGTACACGTCCGGTTAGACGTGTAACCCCCCCTTGGAGTTGTTGGCTTGGTAGCGGGCCTTGTTAGAGGAGGAGATTTATGTGGTTGCGGGGGGGGAGGTGCTGCCGAAATTTTCGTAGAATAAGGAACCTTGTACTTGGAATTGTGCTACAAAGAGATCTAGAATTGATAGACGTCTTGTGGCCTTTATAGGTTGAAGTACTACGAGTAGCGTATTCTACTTGAAGGGTGGAAAAGGCTAGCAAGGTTATAGTACTTGGAGCATTTTGTTAATTGTCGATAATCGTCGCGAGGTATGTGAACCTCTTCCTATCTTTTCTAGCATGATGTTGTGAACTATCTAGTACGGTAGACGTACGTGTGCTAAACGAATTTTGGTTGATTTTTAAAGGATAAGAGACTGGACTTATATTTTGACTTGATATGAAATGTGAAGAACTTGAATTGTGTTAAAGTGGTGAAACCTCATTCGTGAGTAATGAGTACTTGGTCTAGAAAAAGGAATAAGTTATATTAATTTCGGAAATGGGAATAACTATCGAACAAGCCATTGCAGCGTTAATAAAGGAAAATGTAATGATAATTAATTATATTAAAACCAGTAGAAACCTCCATCTGCATAGAAGCTAAGATAAGACAAAATTGTATTACATTTCCTAGATCATGGCTGCTGTAATAAGAATTATTATAATCAAGTTTTGATTTTCTTAAAATTCCAAAGTAATGAACTTGATTTCTAAAAGAAAAGAGACTTAAGAATTTGAAGTGTTTTGGTTTAAAAGAAAGGCATGGTTTTGTCTTAAATTGGTTTAAAACATAAAGTGTTATAATAGCTTTATGGGAAGTTAGTTATAACGACTTTATGGAAACAAAAGAATGGTTTTATTATTGGATTTAAAATGGTAACTTGATTTTGGGAAAAGAGAAGTAACTTGAGTTTAAAAGTATAAGTAACTTATTTTCAAATATCGAACTTTTCTTGATGAGAAAAATATAAGTGGCTTGGTTTTAAAATGTAGGAGTACCTTGATATTAAAAGAGTTGGTTACCTGGGTTTTAAATGTATACTTGACGTTGTTTTAAAAGTGTAAGCCACTTGGTTTAAAAAAAATGTAAAGTACTTGATTTAAACATGAACGTGTTTGGTACTACGGATAATAGTATCGAGTTGTTTTTACGTAAAAAGAGATCTTTTTGAAAGGATTAATGTATGTAGTACTTTGGGGTTAAAACCCGGATTCGTTGTCATAAAATGGAAGTCTAAGAGTATGTTAGATTTGCCTATGCTAGTTGTGATAGCCTTGGTGGTATTACTATGTTACCGCTTCTCTGGAGGGCCGATCGACTTGTTGTGAATCATTGGACGCGTCTGGCAGAATGGAGGATTCCACGGGTATGCTTCCATTTTGTTTGATCTTGGCCATGCTTATACCGATGAGGGATGCCGGGGCATGCGACCCGGATGCGGGTTAGATGCCCGTACGTATCATTGGATGTACCGGCAGTGACGGAGGATTCCACGGGTATGCTTCCATTGATATTATCACATGGATACGTACACCGATGAGGATTCCGGGCACGCGCCACGCAATGGGTTAAACTCCCGGATATTATTATTGTCACACGGGCATGTCTACACCGATGGGATTCCGGCATGTGACCATTGCTATTATTCCATGGGATAGCTCCCATGAAGACCGCCTACACCGATGAGGATTCCGGCATGGTATATACGATCATTATTCCACGGGCTAGCTCCCGTGAAGACCGCACTGCGATGAGGGATGGAGAGGGCTCGTTATGGACATGTTACACCGCTGAGTGAGTGCGGGACATGCGGCCGCATATTATATATATATATATATATATATATATATATATATATATGTTGTATATGTACGCGACAATGAGGTAGGATGCCATCAAGTGTCACATGGTTATGTGCTACACCTACGGCTGCCGGCAGTGACGGAGGATTCCACGGGCAGGAGGTATGTATATGTATTGTATATGTGTACGCCGACGGTGAGGTAGGATTCCACGGGCGCATCACATGAGTATGATTTATGTCATGGACTGCCGGCAGTGAGGAAGGAATTCCACGGGCACGAGTGATGACTTGAGGCGCGAGTCCCCGACTTGACATGACTACTTATATGTTGTCTCGTAGTTTGCTATCATACATGTCTCCCGCTTTATATAGACTATTATGATTTTATTTACGATTTCGCCACATACTTGGTACTGCCGGGGGCCGCGCTCATGCCGCAGTAGGTACACGGTTGTTGATCCTCGCCATAGGATCACGCCAAAGATTTTGTGAAGCCCGCTTTCTCGAGGCTTATCTTTCGTATAGTCCGTCATTGTAGGTACTTGTACATTCGGGGTATGGCGAGCTCTGTCTCCGCCATAGTTGTGGTTACATTCTTAGAGGTCTCAGAGTACCGTTGCGGTGGTTTGTAAAAGGATATAATCGTCGGTTTTATGTATATATACGTAAAGGTGACCGCTTTGTTAGCTCGTTTCTTATATTTCATCGCTTCATGTATTTGAGTTTTTATTTCACTGGTTTTTCTCTCGATGTATTATCACTAGGGTGCCCGGTAAGGCACTGCCGCCCGAGGACGGTCGTGACAAAAGTGGTATCGCAGTAGTTAATCTCGGAAAGTGTCTACGCATCGTGTCTAGTAAGTCTGATTATCGTGTGTTGTGCACCATCGCCACGACCCGACCTGCCCACGATCGTGCCCTACCCGCACCCTTACAGTACACATCGAGATAATCAGCGAACATACATGAAACTATAAAATAAAATAGCAGAGTAAAACAACAGTTAGCCGACAGGCTACCTTCCGACATATAATATACAACCAAGCGGCTTCCTTTCCTTTACAAACCGACCCACAATACGTGACTACACTCTAAGAGTTTTAACATAACAACCGTGGCGGACAGGCCCCGCCATACCCCGAATATACATGAATCTACAACCTCGGGAAACTGCATCAAGAGATAAGCCTCCGAGCAAATGGAGCTTTTTCCAAAATCAACCGAGATCCTAAGAGCAGGATCACCAACCTGGTACCTAAACTCGCGGCATGAACGCAGCCTCGGAAGGGTCGCATAACAAAAATTTAATATGGAACAGAAATAACGTGATGAAATGATCATAATCAGATAAAAGAATGACAGGGACAAGTATAAAAAGTACATACTAGATCATGCTGTGTCATTACCACTTATGAACTTAATTTCACATCAATATCTTTTCCCATTTTCAATAAAGGTTATAGCCACATTCTTACGCACATGATTAGGAAAAATCATTAAGTTCATTTCTATATAACTTACTTATCTTTCATAAGTATAATCCGGCCCTTTAAGGAGGGCGCATATACTACCCGGCCCAATCTGGGACGCGATCAAGTCACACAAATATCAAAGCGTGTCCGTGGAATCCCCCATCACTGCCGACAGCTATAAGTGTAAATTATAACCATGTGACGCGCCCGTGGCATCCCACCTCACCGCCAGATACATATACAACACATATATATATCTCCCCGTGGAATCCTACATCACCGCCGACAACTATAAGTGTAAAATATAACCATGTGACGCGCCTGGCATCCCACCTCACGTCGACGATACATACACAACATATATATATATATATATATATATATATATATATATATATAACGCGTCGCATGCCCTAATCCCACATCGTATAAGCATGGCCATAACGTGCCCTCGACATCCTCATCGTAGGTGCAGTCTTCGCGGGGAGCTAGCCCATGGAGTAATAATATAACACGCCCCTAATCCTCATCGTGGGTACATGTCTTCGCCGGAGCTAGCCCATGGAGTAATAATATAACATGCCCCTAATCCTCATCGCGGTACATGTCTTCATGGGGAGCTAGGCCATGGAGTAAAATATAACATGGTCGCATGCCCTAATCCCACATCGTATAAGCATGGTCACGAGGAATAAAACACGCGAGCATCTAACCCGCGTCTGCCGCATGCCCGCATCCTCATCGATAAGCATGGCCAAGATCAATCACAATGGAAGCATACCCGGAATCCCGCCACCGCCAGACGTCCAATAAAATGTCCGGCATCTAACCCGCATCCCGGTCACATGCCCGGAATCCTACATCGTAAGCATGTCAGGATCAATCATGATGGAAGCATACCCGTGGAATCCCACATCACCGCTTGCGCCCAAGTAAACTTATAACAAGACAGCCGGCCCTCCAACTGAGAGTCGCGACAACGTAACATATAATACTTGCACTCAAAGCTATCACAAGAAAACCTAGGCAAGTTCATTAAACCTTTAGTCTTCCATCTTTATAAACTCATGGCACTTTCGTTTTACACATTAAAATCCGGGAATTTAACCCCAAGTACTACGTACTTCTACTCTTTTAGAAAGTCCCTTTTTCAAATAAAACATCCAAGATACTAACGACCGTAGTATCAAGTCATACTACCTTCAAGACAAGTCACAATACCTTCTTAGAAATACAATTACCGGCTTCTAAATCAAGTGACTTCTTCATTAAAACATTAAACGATTTAAACCATTAAGACAGTTGCCCTTATTTATTTCAAACCATTTCTTTGCTTACATTATTAGAGAAAACCATTCTCTTAACCTTCCATAAAGCCGTTATAACCAACTTCCCATAAAGCCGTTATAACCCTTTATGGTTTTAGACCAACTCATTCCTTTTATAACCAAGAGACTTCTACTTTTTGAAACCAAGTATTATATACTTTCAAATCAATTCTCTTAACTTTCAAAAATACAATTAGTCTCTTAACCTTTAGAATTCAAGTGACTCCTTTTATTATAAAACCTTAGGCAATCGATGCCTTAAAATCAAGGAGCCTTTTTACTAAAATCAAGTCATTTATCTTTCCATAAAGCAAATATAACCAACTTTCCATAAAGTTGTTATATTCACTTTATACCTTAGCCAAAAAATATAATTTCCTATCCAAGGGATTTATACGTTTAAAACGGAACAAGTATCACATACTTCAAAACTCTTCAAGTCCCTTAACTTTAATAAACATTGGACATCCTTAATACTTTCAAATAAGTGAGTTAATCTCCTAACTCACCCGACTTGGCTATTCATAAAACTAGTAAAGGATATCAAGGTGTTGTACGTCTACCGTACTACATACGTGCAACTAGTCATGCTCAAAAGATAGGAAAAGTTCTACATAGAGTAAATCACACAACTACCTCTTAACTTCTAAGAGTAGAAGGAAACATGAAATGATATCACAGGTATATTCCATACATAGAATCATGCCAAAGGAAGGAAGAGGTTCACATACCTCGCGACGATTATCGACAAGTAGCAAAATGCTCCAAAGTACTTCAATCTTGATAGCTATACCATCCTTCAAGTAGGATACGCTATACTTAGTACTCAACCTATAATGGTCACAATACGTCCATTAACCTCTCACTTTAAACGTAGAATATTCTAAGCGCTAAGTCACTAAATTCTACGGAAAATCGGACAGCACCTCCTTTGTTTCTACTTACTTTGCCACCTTTTTCAAGGCCGAATACAATAACCAAACACGCCACTTTTAAGGCCCAATCAATGCAATTATCAATAGGATTACACGCCTACTAGACGTGAAAAATTCCGCCCCACAATAGATATCAAACTAATACAAACTACATGTCCAATTCGGCCACATTGAGTGCCATAACACCAATTCTTATCCAATTTCCATTTCAATCCAAGTTGTTAGTATAACATGATATCAAGTCGCAATTGATTAAACTACTATAACCTTCAAGTATGTAACATGCGACGATTCTAGTAAACGACCAAATTGTAATCCAACTTCACATGGCTTACATTACATTTCGGATTTAAGGCTACAAGCAATCCATAATACTTATAAACTTCAACATATCAACTTTATGCTAGCAACATGTAAAGCTAACAACAATAATAAATATATAATCTTGTAACATCATAAGAGACAAGATTATACCTCAACGAATCTCAATCCAACTCCAACCAAGTCGCCTTTAGCAACTTAGAGCCTCTTCAAGACACTTCAATCCGCTACTTGAGACCCTTAGAACAATACCAACAACTTCCCTTCAAACTTCCAATCCAAAACCTAGAAAGAAACTAGGTTTTCACTTTGCGACTAATCCGAAAACTATCTTTTTCCGAGATTTTTCTATTGATATATGCTTACAATACACTCAAGAACCTTGGTTTAAAATGTGGAGCTTAAAGAACAAGAAACGAAAATTCTTTCTTCTCTAAGGGCTAGAACCCGAGAGCACTCTTGCTCTTCCTTCAATTTTCTTGAAATTTTTTCTAAGTGTTAGGCTTAGTCTTGCTACTAGTAGTATTATATAGGGACATGGAGGGTCAAGATACAACCAAATGGGTGGTTTGGATGAGCTCTTATCAAATATCAAGCCTTGTGGGTCCTTTGACCAAGTCAATTCTCTCAAGCTCTCAAGTTGCAAGACTTGTCTTGCTAACAAAGGTCCAATGACCCTTTAGCCCTAGCAAAAATCGTCCAAGGCATTTTAAAGGGGGCGTGACACGTGTCGCCCTCCCATTCGTCACAATAATACGTTTTCCGACAATTTCATAATTCCGATAAATTTTTTACAAGTCTCAAATCTTAACACTGTGAGTTCTTACGTACGTTCTTAAAACATGTCCTGTAAATACGGGGTGTAACATTCTTCCCCCCTTAGAAACATTCGTCCCCGAATGTTCTTTCGGAGTCAAACTTATAATTAAAGCACGACATAGTCTCCTTATACTACACCCTTCTTACGACATATGCCACCCATGGCCACATAACAAATTTATACTAAGATGTCAACCTCGCACTCACGGCCAACTAGCCCATACTTATAATGACCTCAAAGTCCGTCATAATCCTCTCTACTAGGTCTACTAGTGGTCCACGATCAGATCATCACCGGAAAACCTCATATTCCCGCCGCCTACCACCCCACACACTCACGTGTAGTTACCTCAAAGGTTCTTATGGATTCGTGCTCTATTCCTTTACACTTGGTTGTTATATTTCTTATCGGTCGATTTCTTTCCGTATTTCCAACTCACACTAGTATACATAACTTCCATACCGATGCGGCCTCCAATCTTTTGGAGTCACTTTAAACAACATAAGGCCATTCCCGACTTCACGACTGGTTTCGTGGAACACATCCACGAACCCAGAAACAATTAACTAGACTTGGCCTTGCACCTCGTGACTGTCACGAGCTTTAACTACTACCAACTGATCCCACTCCATTCCGTGCCATGGGAGACCCGCACAGTCCTCACCCACCCGCCGCCGCACTTAACTCTTATTCTCGTCTATAATAAATCTTTCTACCCGAGAAGACCTTGTACATCTAAGGTCTCTGTCTTCAACATTCTTAGGCTCGCAATTTCCATGCTCCAAGCCTATCTTATCAGTCTCCCCGTAAACGCGTACAAAAACTTCTCATAAAACCATAATTGCGTCGTTGATCACAAGAACCATTACTTACTCTATACGGACCTCATCCGTACAATTTTCTTAAGACTACTACGCAGCTTAATCTATTTACATGACATTCCGTTAAGTTCCTTAACATGGCTTCTAAGGGTTCACTACCCTATCGCATGTACTCATCCCTTCCCAATTATCTCAAAACAACACATAAGATCTCAAGTAGAATTTATTAATCGTTTCATACCTTCCCAGATCTAGTTAGCCTTTACCACTCTTGGTAAATCTAAAACCATTCTAGGCAACCCATAAACGACTTCATATTTAACTCCGTGATGCAGGTATGTCACAATACCAACTATACTATAATCATTACCAACCCGATACGCAATACACATAGTCCCTCCCGGGTCATCACGCTTTCTCGTAGCCGCAATCAACATAACTCGTTAGGAGAGACGACTAACAACACAACTCTATGGCACGATCTCGAGTGAGAAGAATGGAAACTAATCCTAAATGTCCCGCATCCTCCCGATTATAGATGTGGTGCACAACACACCGATAATCAAGACTCTACTAGACACGGCCTCAGACACTTTCCGAGACTAATCGCCTGATACCACTTTTGTCATGACCCGACCCCGGGCCCGCGACTAGTGCCCTACCTGGGCACCCTTACAAGTACACATCAGAGATAATCAGCGGAACATACATGAAACTATAAAATAAAACAATGTAAAAAACAAAGTTAGCCGATAGGGCTACCTTCCCGGACATATAATATACAACCAAGCAGCTTGCCTCCTTTCCTTTACAAACCGACCCACAATACGTGACTACGCACTCTAAGAGTTTTAACATAACAACTCGTATGGACAGGCCCCGCCATACCTCGAATATACATGAATCTACAACCTCGTGGAAATCGTACAAGAGATAAGCCTCCGAGCAAATGGAGCTTTTTCCCAAAATCAACCGAGATCATAAGAGCAAGGATCACCAACTGGTACCTAAACTCGCGGCAGAACGCACTTCGGCGGGCCGCATAACAAAAATTTAATATGGAATGTAAATAACGCATAAGAAATGATCATAATTGTACAAAAGAATGACAGGGACAAGTATAAAAAGTACATACCAGATCATGTCGTGTCATTACCACTTATGAACTTAATTTCACATCAATATCTTTTCCCATTTTCAATCAAGGTTATAGCCACATTCTTACGCACATGATTAGGAAAAATCATTAAGTTCATTTCTATATAACTTACTTATTTTCATAAGTATAATCCGGCCCTTTAAGGAGGACGCATATACTACCCGGCCCAATCTGGGACGCGATCACGTCACACAAATATCAAAGCGTGTCTGTGGAATCCCCCATCACTGCCGAAAGCTATAAGTGTAAATTATAACCATGTGACGCGCCCGTGGCATCCCACCTCATTGTCGGCGTACACATATACAACACATATATATATCTCCTGCCCGTGGAATCCCACATCACTGCCGACAACTATAAGTGTAAAATATAACCATGTGACGCGCCCGTGGCATCCCACCTCACTGTCGACGTACACATACACAACATATATATATATATATATATATAACGCGGCCGCATGCCCGGAATGCCACATCGTATAAGCATGGCCATAACGTGCCCTCGCATCCTCATCGTGAGGCGCAGTCTTCACGGGAGCTAGCCCATGGAGTAATAATATAACATGCCCCTAATCCTCATCGTGGTACATGTCTTCGCGGAGCTAGCCCATGGAGTAATAATATAACATGCCCCTAATCCTCATCGGGTACATGTCTTCACGGGAGCTAGGCCATGGAGTAAAATATAACACGGTCGCATACCCTAATCCTACATCGTATAAGCATGGTCATGGAGTAATAAACACGCGAGCATCTAACCCGCATCTCGGCCGCACGCCCCGCATCCTCATCGATAAGCATGGCCAAGATCAATCACGGAAGCATACCCGGAATCCCCACCGCCGCAGACGCCCAATAAAATGTCCGGCATCTAACCCGCATCCTGGTCACATGCCCTAATCCCACATCGTAAGCATGTCCAATGATCAATCATGATGGAAGCATACCCGTGGAATCCCACATCACCGCTTGCAGACGCCCAAGTAAACTTATAACAAGACAACCGGCCCTCCAACTGAGAGTCGCGACAACGTAACATATAATACTTGCACTCAAAGCTATCACAAGCAAACCTAGGCAAGTTCATTAAACCTTTAGACTTCCATCTTTATAAACTTATGGCACTTTCGTTTTACACATTAAAATCCGGGAATTTAACCCCAAGTACTACGTACTTCTACTCTTTTAGAAAGTCCCTTTTTCAAATAAAACTTCCAAGATACTAACGACCGTAGTATCAAGTCATACTACCTTCAAGACAAGTCACAATACCTTCTTAGAAATACAATTACCGGCTTCTAAATCAAGTGACTTCTTCCTTAAAACATTAAACGATTTAAACCATTACGACAGTTGCCCTTCTTTATTTCAAACCATTTCTTTGCTTACATTATTAGAGAAAACCATTCTCTTAACCTTCCATAAAGCCGTTATAACCAACTTCCCATAAAGCCGTTATAACCCTTTATGGTTTTAGACCAACTCATTCCTTTTATAACCAAGAGACTTCCACTTTTTGAAACCAAGTATTATATACTTTCAAATCAATTCTCTTAACTTTCAAAAATACAATTAGTCTCTTAACCTTTAGAATACAAGTGACTCCTTTTATTATAAAACCTTAGGCAATCGATGCCTTAAAATCAAGTTGCCTTTTTACTAAAATCAAGTCATTTATCTTTCCATAAAGCAAATATAACCAACTTTTCATAAAGTCGTTATATTCACTTTATACCTTAGCCAAAAAATATAATTTCCTATCCAAGGGACTTATACGTTTAAAACGGAACAAGTATCACATACTTCAAAACTCTTCAAGTCCCTTAACTTTAATAAACATTGGACATCCTTAATACTTTCAAAGAAGTGAGTTAATCTCCTAACTCACCCGACTTGGCTATTCATAAAACTAGTAAAGGATATCAAGGTGTCAGACGCTCACCGCACTACATAATGCAACTAGTCATGCTCAAAAGATAGGAAAAGTTCTACATAGAGTAAATCACACAACTACCTCTTAACTTCTAAGAGTAGAAGGAAACATGAAATGATACCACATGTATCTTTCATACATAGAATCATGCCAAAGGAAGGAAGAGGTTCACATACCTCGCGACGATTATCGACAAGTAGCAAAATGCTCCAAAGTACTTCAATCTTGATAGCTATACCATCCTTCAAGTAGGATACGCTATACTTAGTACTTCAACTTATAATGGTCACAATACGTCCATTAACCTCTCACTTTAAACGTAGAATATTTTAAGTGCTAAGTCACTAAATTCTACGGAAAATCGGACATCACCTCCTTTGTTTCTACTTACTTTGCCACCTTTTCAAGGCCGAATACAATAACCAAACACGCCACTTTTAAGGCCCAATCAATGCAATTATCAATAGGGGATTACACGCCTACTAGACGTGTAAAATTCCGCCCCACAATAGATATCAAACTAATACAAACTACATGTCCAATTCGGCCACATTGAGTGCCATAACACCAATTCTTATCCAATTTCCATTTCAATCCAAGTTGTTAGTATAACATGATATCAAGTCGCAATTGATTAAACTACTATAACCTTCAAGTATGTAACATGCGACGATTCTAGTAAAAGACCAAATTATAATCCAACTTCATACGGGCTTACATTACATTTCGGATTTAAGGCTACAAGCAATCCATAATACTTATAAACTTCAACATATCAACTTTATGCTAGCAACATGTAAAGCTAACAACAATAATAAATATATAATCTTGTAACACTATTAAGAGACAAGATTATACCTCAACGAATCTCAATCCAACTCCAAATCCGAAGTCTCTTCCTTAGCAACTTAGAGCCTCTTCAAGACACTTCAATCCGCTACTTGAGACCCTTAGAACAATACCAACAACTTCCCTTCAAACTTCCAATCCAAAACTTAGAAAGCAACTAGGTTTTCACTTTGACTAATCCAAAACTATCTTTTCCGAGATTTTTCTATTGAGATATGCTTACAATACACTCAAGAACCTTGGTTTAAAATGTGGAGCTTAAAGAACAAGAAACGAAAATTCTTTCTTCTCTAAGGCTAGAACCCGAGAGCACTCTCGCTCTTCCTTCAATTTTCTTGAAATTTTTCTAAGTGTTAGGATTAGTCTTGCTACTAGTAGTATTATATAGGGACATGAGGGTCAAGATACAACCAAATGGGTGGTTTGGATGAGCTCTTATCAAATATCAAGCTCATGGGTCCTTTGACCAAGCCAATTCTCTCAAGCTCTCAAGTTGCAAGACTTGTCTTGCTAACAAAGGTCCAATGACCCTTTAGCCCTTGCAAAAATCGCCCAAGGCATTTTAAAGGAGGGGTGACACGTGTCGCCTCCCATTCACACAATAATACGCTTTCCGACAATTTCATAATTCCGATAAATTTTTACAAGTCTCAAATCTTAACATCGTGAGTTCTTACGCACGCTCTAAAACATGTCCTGAAATACGGGGTGTAACATTCTTCCCCCCTTAGAAACATTCATCCCCGAATGTTCTTTCGGAGTCAAACTTATAATTAAAGCACGACATAGTCTCCTTATACTACACCCTTCTTACGACATATGCCACCCATGGCCACATAACAAATTTATACTAAGACGTCAACTCGCACTCACGGCCAACTAGCCCATACTTATAATGACCTCAAAGTCCGCCATAATCCTCTCTACTAGGTCTACTAGGGTCCGACGATCAGATCATCACCGAAAACCTCATATTCCCGCCGCCTACCACCCCACACACTCACGCGTAGTTACCTCAAAGGTTCTTATGGATTCAGTGCTCTATTCCTTTACACTTAGTTGTTATATTTCTTCGTCGCATTTCTTCCGTATTTCC
Source organism: Przewalskia tangutica (assembly GCA_029844215.1). Lineage (NCBI taxonomy): Eukaryota > Viridiplantae > Streptophyta > Magnoliopsida > Solanales > Solanaceae > Przewalskia > Przewalskia tangutica. The sequence continues at coordinate 40,646,781 of CM056737.1, read as the reverse complement.
AACTCACACTAGTATACATAACTTCCATACCGATGCTGGCCTCCAATCTTTTGGAGTCACTCTTTTAAACAACATAAGGCCATTCCCGACTCCCACGACTGTCATGTGGAACACATCCACGAACCCAGAAACAATTAACTAGACTTGGGCCTTGCACCGCGGACTCGCCACGAGCGTAACTACTACCAACCGATCCCACTCCATTCCAGCCATGGGAGACCCGCACAGTCCTCACCACCCGCCGCCGCACTTAACTCTTATTCTCGGGTCTATAATAAATCTTTCTACCCGAGAAGACCTTGTACATCTAAGGTCTCAATGTCTTCAACATTCTTAGGCTCGCAATTTCCACGCCCAAGACTATCTTATCGCCTCCCAGAACGGGTATAAAACTTCTCATAAAACCATAATCGTCGTTGATCACAAGAACCATTACTTACTCTATACTTACCTCATCCGCATAATTTTCTTAAGCCTACTACGCCTTAATCTATTTACATGACATTCGTTAAGTTCCTTAACATGGCTTCTTAATGGTTCACTACCCTATCGCATACCTCATCCTTCCCAATTATCTCAAAACAACACATAAGATCTCAAGTAGAATTTATTAACTGTTCCACACCTTCCCGGTATCTAGTTAGCCTTTACCACTCTTGGTAAATCTAAAACCATTCTAGGCAACCCATAAATGACCCTCATACGTAACTCCGTATAGAGGTATGTCACAATACCAACTATACTATAATCATTACCAACCTGGATACGCAATCCACATAGTCCTTCCTGGGTCACTGCTGCCTTTCTCGTAGCTGCAATCAACATAACTCGTTAGGGAGAGACGACCCTAACAACACAGCTCTATGGCACGATCTCGTGAGTGAGAAGAATGGAAACCAATCCTAAATGTCCTGCACCTCCCCGACATAGATGTGGTGCACAACACACCGATAATCAAGACTCTACTAGACACGGCAGACACTTTCCGAGGACTAATCGCTTCGATACTAATTTTGTCACGACCCGACCCTGCCCGCGATCGTGCTCCTACCCGGCACCCTTACAGTACACATCGAGATAATCAGCGAACATACATGAAACTATAAAATAAAACAACAGTAAAACAACAAAGTTAGCCGATAGGCTACCTTCCCGACATACAATATACAACCGGCGCTGCTTCCTTTCCTTTACAAATCGACCCACAATACGTGACTACTGCACTCTAAGAGTTTTAACATAACAATCATGATGGACAGGCCCGCCATACCCCTCAATATACATGAATCTACAACCTCGTGGGAAACCGCATTTCAAGAGATAAGCCTCCGAGCAAATGGAGCTTTTTCCCAAAATCAACCGAGATCCTAAGAGCAAGGATCACCAACCTGGTACCTAAACTCATGGCAGAACGCACTTCGGCGGGTCGCATAACATTTAATATGGAACAGAAATAACGTGACAAGAAATGATCATAATCAGATAAAAGAATGACAGGACAAGTATAAAAAGTACATACTGATCCCGCCGTGTCATTACCACTTATGAACTTAATTTCACATCAATATCTTTTCCCATTTTCAATAAAGGTTATAGCCACATTCTTACGCATGATTAGGAAAATCATTAAGTTCATTTCTATATAACTTACTTATCTTTCATAAGTATAATCCGCCTTTAAGGGCGATATACTTCCCGCCCAACTGGACGCGATCAAGTCACACAAATATCAAAGCGTGTCCGTGGAATCCCCCATCACTGCCGACAGCTATAAGTGTAAATTATAAACATGTGACGCGCCCGTGGCATCCCACCTCACTGTCGGCGTACACATATACAACACATATATATATTGCCCGTGGAATCCCATATCACTGCCGACAACTATAAGTGTAAATATAACCATACGTGACGCGTGGCATCCCACCTCACCGCATACACATACACAACATATATATATATATATATATATATATATATATATAACGCACGCATGCCCCTAATCCTACATCGTATAAGCATGGCCATAACGCGCCTCGACATCCTCATCGTAGGCGCAGTCTTCACGGGAGCTAGCCCATGGAGTAATAATATAACACGCCCCTAATCCTCATCGCGGTACATGTCTTCACGGGAGCTAGCCCATGGAGTAATAATATAACATGCCCCTAATCCTCATCGCGGGTACATGTCTTCACGGGAGCTAGGCCATGGAGTAAAATATAACATGGTCGCATACCCCTAATCCTACATCGTATAAGCATGGTCATGGAGTAATAAAACACGCGAGCATCTAACCTGCATCCTCGCCGCACGCCCGACATCCTCATCGTATAAGCATGGCCAAGATCAATCACAGGAAGCATACCCGTGGAATCTCACATCGCCGCAGACGCCCAATAAAATGTCCGCATCTAACCCGCATCTCGGTCACATGCCCTAATCCCACATCGTAAGCATGTCCAAGGATCAATCATGGCGAAGCATACCCGTGGAATCCCACATCACCGCTTGTGACGTCCAAGTAAACTTATAACAAGACAGTCGGCCCTCCAAATGAGAGTCGCGACAACGTAACATATAATATTTGCACTCAAAGCTATCACAAGCAAACCTAGGCAAGTTCATTAAACCTTTAGACTTCCATCTTTATAAACTCATGGCACTTTTGTTTTACACATTAAAATTCGGGAATTTAACCCCAAGTACTACGTACTTCTACTCTTTTAGAAAGTCCCTTTTTCAAATAAAACTTCCAAGATACTAACGACCGTAGTATCAAGTCATACTACCTTCAAGACAAGTCACAATACCTTCTTAGAAATACAATTAACGGCTTCTAAATCAAGTGACTTCTTCCTTAAAACATTAAACGATTTAAACCATTTAGACTGTTGCCCTTCTTTATTTCAAACCATTTCTTTGCTTACATTATTAGAGAAAACCATTCTCTTAACCTTCCATAAAGCCGTTATAACCAACTTCCCATAAAGCCGTTATAACCCTTTATGGTTTTAGACCAACTCATTCCTTTTATAACCAAGAGACTTCAACTTTTTGAAACCAAGTATTATATACTTTCAAATCAATTCTCTTAACTTTCAAAAATACAATTAGTCTCTTAACCTTTAGAATTCAAGTGACTCCTTTTATTATAAAACCTTAGGCAATCGATGCCTTAAAATCAAGTTGCCTTTTTACTAAAATCAAGTCATTTATCTTTCCATAAAGCAAATATAACCAACTTTCCATAAAGTCGTTATATTAACTTTATACCTTAGCCAAAAAATATAATTTCCTATCCAAGGGACTTATACGTTTAAAACGGAACAAGTATCACATACTTCAAAACTCTTCAAGTCCCTTAACTTTAATAAACATTGGACATCCTTAATACTTTCAAAGAAGTGAGTTAATCTCCTAACTCACCCGACTTGGCTATTCATAAAACTAGTAAAGGATATCAAGGTGTTGTACGTCTACCGTACTACATACGTGCAACTAGTCATGCTCAAAAGATAGGAAAAGTTCTACATAGAGTAAATCACACAACTACCTCTTAACTTCTAAGAGTAGAAGGAAACATGAAATGATACCACATGTATATTTCATACATAGAATCATGCCAAAGGAAGGAAGAGGTTCACATACCTCGCGACGATTATCGACAAGTAGCAAAATGCTCCAAAGTACTTCAATCTTGATAGCTATACCATCCTTCAAGTAGGATACGCTATACTTAGTACTTCAACCTATAATGGTCACAATATGTCCATTAACCTCTCACTTTAAACGTAGAATATTCTAAGTGCTAAGTCACTAAATTCTACGGAAAATCGGACATCACCTCCTTTGTTTCTACTTACTTTGCCACCTTTTTCAAGGCCGAATACAATAACCAAACACGCCACTTTTAAGGCCCAATCAATGCAATTATCAATAGGGGATTACACGCCTACTAGACGTGTAAAATTCCGCCCCACAATAGATATCAAACTAATACAAACTACATGTCCAATTCGGCCACATTGAGTGCCATTACACCAATTCTTATCCAATTTCCATTTCAATCCAAGTTGTTAGTATAACATGATATCAAGTCGCAATTGATTAAACTACTATAACCTTCAAGTATGTAACATGCGACGATTCTAGTAAACGACCAAATTGTAATCCAACTTCACATGGCTTACATTACATTTCGGATTTAAGGCTACAAGCAATCCATAATACTTATAAACTTCAACATATCAACTTTATGCTAGCAACATGTAAAGCTAACAACAATAATAAATATATAATCTTGTAACACTATTAAGAGACAAGATTATACCTCAACGAATCTCAATCCAACTCCAAATCCGAAGTCACTTCCTTAGAAACTTAGAGCCTCTTCAAGACACTTCAATCCGCTACTTGAGACCCTTAGAACAATACCAACAACTTCCCTTCAAACTTCCAATCCAAAACCTAGAAAGCAACTAGGTTTTCACTTTGCGACTAATCCGAAAACTATCTTTTTCCGAGATTTTTCTATTGAGATATGCTTACAATACACTCAAGAACCTTGGTTTAAAATGTGGAGCTTAAAGAACAAGAAACGAAAATTCTTTCTTCTCTAAGGGCTAGAACCCGAGAGCACTCTTGCTCTTCTTTCAATTTTCTTGAAAATTTTTCTAAGTGTTAGGCTTAGTATTGCTACTAGTAGTATTATATAGGGACATGGAGGGTCAAGATACAACCAAATGGGTGGTTTGGATGAGCTCTTATCAAATATCAAGCCTTGTGGGTCCTTTGACCAAGTCAATTCTCTCAAGCTCTCAAGTTGCAAGACTTGTCTTGCTAACAAGTCCAATGACCCTTTAGCCCTTGCAAAAATCGTCCAAGGCATTTTAAAGGGGGGGTGACACGTGTCGCCCTCCCATTCGTCACAATAATACATTTTCCGACAATTTCATAATTCCGATAAATTTTTACAAGTCTCAAATCTTAACACTGTGAGTTCTTACGTACGTTCTTAAAACATGTCCTGTAAATACGGGGTGTAACAACCACATCTATAATCAGGAGGCTACAAGATATTTAGGATTGGTTTCCATTCTTCTCACTCTGAGATCGTGCCTTAGAGTTGTGTTATAAGTTGGACTCCCTCTGGCGTATTCTTATGTACCCGTTACGCCTCTACGCAAGGCAACCAGAGCCCGGCGGCAAGGCAGCAGAGAGTCGCGAGTAGAGCACAGAGGGTTACGAGGCACATGTGCCTGGCCATTACCGAGATAGTACTTCAGACGATGAGTTTTATGACGCCGCTAGCCCAGTAGAGTTTAGAGCGGCAGCAGTTTCTACTGAGGCCACGATACCTGAGCCTCCAGTGCCCCGGCCAGGAGCCAAGGATATGAGTTCAAGGAGATGGCCCAGCCATTAGCTAGGTCGTGGCCGAACGAGGACTGACGGAGCCGGTGGTTCCAGCAGCATCAGTGATTCACCCTAGATCCGATAGTCCGAGACTTCGATTTCTTGAGTTGCAGTCGCTGAGTTCTATGGATAGAGCCGAGGATGATCCTCGTGTGTCATGCTAGTTTGGGAGATTGTTATACTTGCGCCGTGGCCACGTGATGGGAGGATGTCCAAGCAGAGGGATACAAGAGGGATGACTCACCACCGGCCGCCATGGTTCATTGTTCGGGAGAAGGGTGTTAGTCGACGAGGTCACCCCTACCTCGCGTGGCCATTGTAATAGACTCCATTATGGGAGGTCGCATCGCTCGACGGTTTGTATGCTTGCCAACAGGCCATTTGGTGAGAGTTTGTCCGACTGCAGGTAGCACAGATGTAGAGACTCATCCTTCGGATCGGTGGTCGGTTCATCGCCTTATATAGCTTGGCACTGGGCAGGTGATTATGATTGTGAGCGACAAAGGGAAAGGGCAAGATTTACAGAGATATCTTCACCCAAGAGATCGGTTTATGTTGTTATGGTGGATACATGTTAAGTGCTAGGTACGGATAGCATTGTGTTAATTAGAAAACATGGTTAGTTGAAAAGGGTAAGTCCGAGACGACGATTGCGAGCCTTAGAATTTATACGCTTAGGACCTCGATGCGCCGCCTTGAGTGGATGATTTTACGGTTGGTCTTTGTCGGTACTTGGTATGCGTGAAATATATCGCGGGAAATTCCACGGTAGTGTGAGACGGAAGTGGTAGCTTTCATGACGTGAATTGGTAAGATTGTTCCGGATCGGGGAACGAGAGAGTTTGGCGCGATAGCTGTTACACCCCGTAACTCCAGGACATGTTTAAGAGAAGGTAAGTAAGGAACACAAGACTTGAAAGGGTACGAAAGAAAGAATTGTTTTTCCGACGAAAATCTTCCGAACGCCTAAAGGGAAAAATGTTTGTCGAGGAGAATCGATTCTTATAATGCATTAATTGAGGATTATGGAATGTATTTTCATTATGGAAATTTATTTTACGGATTTGGTCGTGTGGGGCCCACGAGGGTTACGGAAATTTTATGGACGAATGGGAGGGCGACACGTGGCACCCCCCCACTATAGTCTTGGACGAATATTCAAGGGTGAAATGGTCATTTGACCATTGTGTAGATGACAAAGTCTTGCTAATTAAGAGCTTGATATTGTTGACTAAGTCCGCGGCCACTGCTTGATCTCTTCCTCCAAACTTTATATGTGTTGTAATCTATACCCTCCAATGTATTATAAAACATACTAGTAGCAAGACAAGGCTATTTTACACTTAGAAAAATTGAAGAACATTTGTTCTGCAATATCGCTTTCTCGGCTGAGCCTTAGTGAACAAGAAAATTTTGCAATCGTGATCCATTATTCATAAGACTTTAACCCAAGGTCTCTAAGGGTATTGTAAGGATATCTCAATAGAAAGATCTCGAAAACATGCCACGTTAGTCGCAAGGCGAAAACTAGGGAGTTCTTCAACTTTGAAGTTGGAAATAGAAGAGGAGTTTTTCACAAGCTTCTAAGGGTTGAAAATAACGGATTGGAATGTCAAGAAAAGGAGTTGGAGTTTCTAAGGATCGACTTAGGGTTTTGGATCATTTTGAGCTTAAGGAGGTAATAATCTCCGTCTTGTTATTATAATTCAAGATTTCATGTTGTAGTAGTTATAAATGATCATGTGGATTTTATTATGAAGAATGATATGTGTTATGGAACATTTGGATGGAATCCGAAAGTTGCATGATTTAGTCTTTAAGTTTGTAATTCAATTTAGTTACTAGTTTAGTCGTCGCATGTTATCTACAGAGTTGATTAAGGTGATTATAATTGTTAAGTTGTTTATGACTATATAACTTGTTAGACCTAAGAAGTTGGATTGAAAAAGAATTGGAAAGGACTTGTGTTGTTATATTATTAGCCGAGAATGGCTTTGAGTATTAAACTACTTGGTATGAATTGTGGGGCGGAATTTTACACGTCTTGTTAAGGCGTGTAATCCCCTTTGGTTAGCTGAACTGTTGGGCCTTAAATGTGGCGTGTTTGGTTATTGTATTCGGCCTTGAAAAAGGTGGCAAAGTATGTAGAAACAAAAGAAGTGCTGTCCGATTTTCCGTAGAATTTAGTGACCTTGCACTTAGAATATTCTACGTTCGAAGCTAGAGGTTAATGGACGTATTATGGCCAATTTAGGTTGAAGTACCAAGTATAGCATATTCTACGTGAAGGATGGAATAGCTAGCAAGGTTGAAGTACTTTGGAGATTTTTGCTACTTGTCGATAATCGTCGCGAGGTATGTGAACCTCTTCCTTCTTTTGACATGATTTTATGTATGGAATATACATGTGGTATTATTTCATGATTTCCTTCTACTCTTAGAAGTTAAGAAATAAGTATGTTGATTTACTCTACGTAAGGGTTATGTCTAGGTTATCCTAAGTTCTGCCAAGTCTTACGGGATGTTGGTAAGAATCGTTAGAGGTATTTCGAGTCAAGTTGACTCGCTAAGTTACGACAAATGAGAATAAGCATCAACAAGCCATCAAGTTAATAAAGGAAAATGTAATGCCGATAAATTATATTAAAACAAGTAGAATTCTCCTTCTGCATAGAAGCTAAGATAAGACAAAATTGTATTACATTTTCTAGATCATGGCTACTTGAATAAGATCGTTATAAATAAGTATAACTTATTCACAACGCACTAAGATATGTTACTTAATTTAAAAGAGTTTACGATGAAGTTTTTAAGACTTTGAAACTTGTTTTCTTAAAAGTTATGGACTTGAAGTATTTCGAAAGCTATGTGATTTGATTTGAAAGTATAAGTCCCTTGGTTATAAAAGGAATGAACTTGTTTAAGACATAAAGAGTTATAACTGCTTTAAGGGAAGTTGGATATAACAACTTTATGGAACATTAAAAGAATTGTTTTCTTCATTAATGTAAGCAAAGAATTGATTTTAAAAAAAGAAGGGCAAATTGTTTTCAAGTTACAAATTGCTTAGGTTTTTAAGAAAGAAGTCACTTGATTTAGAAGCCTGAAATGTATTTCTAAAAGGTAGATATGACTTGATACTACGTTGTTAGTATCCGGGAAGTTTTATTTGAAAAAGAGTCTTTCTAAAGCGAGTAGAGGTGCGTAGTACTTTGGGTTAAATTCTGATTTTATATGACATTATCATCCCGTAAACGGGCCGGCAAGATACCTTACGGGCACTATATGACATTATCATCCCGTAAACGGGCCGAAGTATACCTTACGGGCGCATCATATGACATTATCGCCCCGTAAACGGGTCGGGCAAGATACCTTTACGGCGATCGTCACGACCAACCTGCCCGCGGATCGTGCCTTACCCCGCACCCTAGTGATACAACATCGAGAAAACCATGAAATAAAAACTTAAACATACAATTAGATATGGATCAAGATAAAGAAAATAGGCCAACCAAAACGGCCGCTTTTCAAAGATATATATATATCGACCTTTGAACAAGCATAACTTACAACCTCGCCACAACAAAGGCATGCACTTAAGATTTTTACAACAACTATGACGGACAGTGGCCCCGCCATACCTCGAATGTACAAGAACCTACAGCACTGTGGTAACATACCAAAAGATAAGCCTCCAAGGAACGGAGTTTCCTAATACGCCGAAACGTGATCCTATAAGTGGATCGACAAACTGACATTCTTACTCGCAGATGAACGCAGCCTCAAGGAGGTCAAGATAACAGTACCAAGTATGTGAAATCAAAATATCAGAAATGAAATCATAGCAGTCTATATAAAGCAGGAGACATGTATGATAACCAAACTACAGTACACAACATATAACAGTCATATCAAGTCAGGGACTCACGCCCTCCAAAATCATCACTTGTGCCCGTGGAATTTCTTCCTCACTGTCGGCAGTCTATGATATAACAACACCAAGGAGTACACCTGAACACCGTGTCCCACTGTCCTAAAACCGTGACGGCAAGTATAACTACCGTGATCCGACCGCATCAATAATATCAGATAACCATATCACGGTCGACACGCGGCAAGTGCAATAACCTCTACTAGATCCTCCCGCGCCACGAATCGACGGGGCAAGTATACCGCTAAGCACCGATCACAACCGTAAGTCACGGCTCCATCCAAACACCGACTCGCGGTCGACACGCGGGCAAGCACCAGCCTCCACCGCCTCCTCGCGCCACGAAATGACGGGGGCAAGTGAATCGCTAAGCACCGCATCCCAACCGTAGTCTCGAGCATTCGCCGGTCGACACGCGGCAAGTGTAATAACCTCTACCAGATCCACCGCGCCACGAGCCGACGGGGCAAGTAAACAAAGCGACCCGATCACAACCGTAAGTCACGATATTTCGCCATAAATAACTATAATGGTCACATGTCCACGTAATCCATCATCGTGTAGACATGCCCATGTAACAATGATAATGGAAGCATACCCGCGGAATCTTCCACACGCAGACGCCCAAGTAAGTTCTCAACAAGTCAACCGGCCCTCCATCGAGAGACGCGGTAGTATAGAAACACAATTTTTGCACAACAAAGGCTATCACAACAAGCATAGGCAAGTTACACTACAATAAGCATAGGCAAGTTATACACAACTCAAGGTACTTTCATTTTATGTCAAAGTCCGATTTTTAACCCTAAAGTACTACGTACGTTAAATTCCTTTTAATGATCCATTTCTTTTACAAAGGTCACTCGATACCCGTAGTATAAAAATAGAGTGACAAACATTGTTAAGTAAACCAAAACACTTCCCTTTGTAAAATCAAGTAACAACATTATTTTCCAAACGTTCAAGTTTGCCTAATTTCAAATGCTCAAGTTTCTCATTTTCGAAAAGGTTTCGTAGTTCATAGTTTTAATCCTTTAAAACAATTTGAGAAACATATGCCTTATGTGTGAGTAGGTTATTCTTGTTCATAACAATCTTATTAAAGAAGCCATGATCTAGAAAATGTAATATCATTTTGTCTCATCTTAGCTTCTATGCAGATGGAGGTTTCTACTGGTTTTAATAATACTTCATTATTCAATACATTTCCCTTTATTAGCGCTGCAGTGGTTTGTTCGATATTTATTCTGATTTCCGAAATCAGTAAAACATTATACCTTTTAAAAACCAAGTACTCATTACTCACGAATGAGGTTTCACACTTTTAACAAAATTCATATCAATTCAATTAAGTCAAGTCTCTTATCTTTTAAGATCAAGCCTCTTAACTTCTAAAATCAGAAACCATTCTCTTTACCTCTCTTAAGACGTTATACCTAACTTCCCATAAAGCTAGTATAACTCTTATGTTTTCAAAACCAAGTATTACTCTTCTTTCAAAAAGGTTTCTTAATTCTTTTGAAATACTTCAAGATTCTTTATTATTCAGCTTAAGTCGTAAAGACATCACAGAACTATTATTCAGCTTAAGTCGAAAGACATTGCCAGAACTATTATTCAGCTTAAGTCGAAAGACATTGCCGTAATTATTATTCGCTTAACACACGCACGCCTACCGCATTATATAAATATACTTTAAAATATCATGCTCAAGAGTATAGAAGAATCACATACCTCGCAACGATTATCGACTATTAGCAAACGCCCACCGCTATAACCCGCCTAGCCTTGTCCACCTTCCAAGTAGCACATGCTACTTGCGTAACATTCAACCTATAAAGGTTATACCACTATCAAAGTCTAGACTACTCAGAGAATATTCTTCCGACGTGATTTCAGCTCAATTCTTTCTCAGAATATCCTTCTATTACCGCTCAATTCTCTTCTATCAATCTTATTCATTTCTATATAACTACAAGATGTAATTCCCAATTACAATATAAGACAAGAGTATTTACCTCGATAAGCCCAAAATTATCCAAGTTTAACGTCGATCCCGAGCAACGCTTCGCCCCTACTCCGGTGCTCCAACCCGCCCAAACAACCCTTAGAAGTTCTACACACTTCTACTAAGTACTCCAACCAATCATGGAGACTTTTCCACGTGGTTTCGCTTAGTGGCAAAGGAAAGTATAGTGGTATTTTCCTGCTTTTCAGATAGAGGTACTTTGGAAATACTACAAAGGTTTTGGGGTAGAGTATTTTGGCATTATAACAATACTGGAGAAGTATTTCTATACCACAAAGTGGGGTATTTCTAAAACAACTAGGCTAGGGGTACCCTGGCCAGAACACTACAAAGCGGAGGTGCTCTCGCCAAGGCCTTTCTCAGCGGAGTGGAGTTGGACGAGCTCACAAGGAGAGGAGGATTTTTAGACTTGAATTTATCAAGAGAGGATGAAGAATAAGTCTTCAACCAAGGGGTATTTATAGGTCAACCAATGGCCAAGACGGCCAAGTGCAAGGCAAGTGTAGGGTGTGGATTCATCCACGTGTACCTTATCCATCTACCACACCAACTATCACAAAATATCCTACCTAACCAAGACCCCCATTTCGGCCCACTAGCCGCCCACAATCACGTTCAATGCGAGGGTGACACATGTCACCCTCCCGCTGGTCCAAAATGTTTCGCCTCTAAAAATCCGCAAAAATAATAAATGACATAGCCTAATTTTCCTCACGCAAGCTTTGTAAAACGCTTCATTTAAAACGATTCTTTTCGGTACTTGTGAACAAAATTTTCGATCCTTAGCATACTTAAGGCTTAAACTTTTATACGTACGCCCTCACATACATACTCTGGAAATACGGGGTATAACACATACTATATGACATTATCGTCCCAGAAATGGGTCGGCAAGATAATTGTACGCGCACTACGTGATTTTATCGGCCCCGGCCAGGTCGCAAGATATAGGCGTCCCTCCGTAAAGAGCCGGATTAGGTTATGAAAGATAAGTAAGTTAGATGGTAATAAACTTAATGACTTCTCCTAAGTATGTACGTAAGATATGGCTATAACTCTTAATGGAATGTACGTAAGATATGGCTATAATTCATAAGGGGTAATGACACGGCAGGATCTGGTATGTACTTTTTATACTTGCTCGCTATTCTTTTTGTACGCTTATGATATGTTTATCGATTTATTTCTGCTCCATATTCTACATTTTGTATCGACTTCTTCGGGGCCGCTCATGTCCGCAGTTTAGGTACACGCTGTGGATCTCGCGAGCTTAGATCCCGGTTCAAGATTTTTAGATGGCTCCAATGTTCCGAGTTGTCATGGTTATGTATATTCAGGGTACGACGGGCCTTGTCCGCCATAAGATGTGTTCAAATCTTAGAGGTTTGTATTCACGTACGGATCGTTAGAGTTGTAATTACATTTTTTTGGTTAGTATAAGCCCTTTTTGGGTGATTTATATTATGGCAGCCTTATCGGCTTTGCCTTAGTTTTAAAAGAAAAAATTGTGTTACTTATTTTCCGCAGTTGTTTTGGTGTCAGATGTTTAGCGGTGCCCGCAGGCACCGCCGCGCCCGGTCGGGTCGTACAATGGCCTGCCGAGGCTGACGGTCAACCTCGCCACGAATTCGCTCGGGTTGGATCGTGCCTTACCCGCACCCAAGAGTCATACATCGTAGAAAATCAGCGAATATAAAAACAAGACATGAAATAATGTAAATTGAGACACGCTTTATCTCGAGAAAAGTCACCTTTCGCATATATATATATAAACCAAAATCGCGCTATATCCCAATCAGAAATAGACTACGCACTCTAAGGAAGTAACAACTATGGCGGACAGGCCCCGCCATACCCCGAATGTACATATATCTACAACATCGTGAGAACCATACCAAAAGTCGAGCCTCCTGGAAGACGGAGCTCCCGACACCAAAGCAAAAGATCTTAAGGACGCGGATCTAGCACTGCTTCCTTACCGCAGATTTAACGCAGCTCAAGCGAGGTCAAGACAAACAGTACCAAGTATGTGAAATCAGAAGTACTTAAATGTAATCATATCATTTTAAAGCCAATTTTACAAATGTGTACAAAACAACCAATGTAACCACACATAGTGCCACATCACAAACAAGAGCAATAAATAGGTAAACTGTAACAGGTCTTTTCTAGGCTGCGAATGATCGAAGCAAGGCCAACCGCCCATAGTATCATTATGCATGCCTAATCCTGGACTCCCGCAGTCCGCATAGGCCACTCACATAGGCCCGCATGAGGTATTCCCGCATCGAGGGTAGCTACCTCGATCGCCCCGACTCAGAGTCCGCATGGCCACATAGACCGCATGGCCACAAGGAACGACACTAACCCGAACTCGTGAGTTCGCGATAGTCCCCGACCCGCACGAGGTATTCTCGAATCATAGTCACACGCATCGCTCGAGGTATACCCGACGGCGCTTTAACCCCTGTGATATCATGTCAAGAGGCGAGTGATGTAATACTAACATAACGGCCACTGTTAAACAACATAAGCACAATAAGAATAACCTCTTATACAAACGCTAAGTCGCTAACACACATAGCATCATAATATGTCTACTCATCAAACCATCTTTTATACTTTCCAAATCAATACAAGTCTTTCATAAACACATAAGTAAACTGCCTTTTATCTTTCTTAAGTCGTTATACCTAACTTCCCATAAAGCTAGTATAACTCTTAAGCTTTTGTTTAAAACCAAGTATTACTCTTCTTTCAAAATGATTCATAATTCTTTGAAATACTTCAAGATTCTTATTATTTAGACTCAAGTCAAAAGACGCCAAGTAAAACCATGTTCGCTAACACACGCACGCTCACCGCACTATATATATACTTTAAAATATCATGCTTAAGAGTATAGGAAGAATCACATACCTTCTGGCGAAATCCACCGCCAAGTCGAATATGTCACGCAGAGTATCAACCTATAATAGTCAAATACGCCTATCAACGCCTAGACTACTCAGAGGATAATCTAAGCGAGGGTTCTCTATTCTACGGAAAATCGGGCAGCACTTCCTACCCTAGAACTATACAAGTTCATCAGAATACAAATCCATGTAAGTACAGCTCAATCTTCTTTAATACTTCATGTGATTACGCTCAATTTCTTCTTTAATAACCTTCTATGTATTTTATACTCATTTCAATACTTCTACAAGATGCAATCTCTAATTACGATAAGGATAAGATTATTATTTACCTCGATAAGCCCAAAATTATCCAAGATATAAGTCGATCCCGAGCAAGGTTTAGCTCCTAATCAACGCTCCAATCCGCTCCAAGAAACCCTTGTAGTTTCTACACAACTTCTACTTCCTACTTCAACCAACTACGAAGTTTCTCTTGGTTTCGCTTAGTGACTAAAGGAATATAAGGTAGTATTTCCTGACTCTACGTGATAGAGGTAACTTTGGAAATACTATAAGGATTGGCTAAGGTATTTTGGGGGATAGTAACAATACTAGAGAGTATTTTCTACTGCTGGGGAGCTTTTGCCGAGACCACTAGGAAGGGGAGAGGTGTTTCTAAGCTCTTTCTCAAGAGGTGGGAGAAGGCTTCGACGAGAGCTTCTCTCAGCCGTGGGGAAGGTTTGGAGACTTGGAAGATGATTTGTGGATGAAGAAGTCTTCAACCTGCCGGGGTATTTATAGGCTTTCAAGGCGGCTAAGACGGCAAGTGGAGGGCAAACGGAGGCGGGATTTGCACAAGTGCACCCTAACCCTACTCCATAAATCACTCACAAACATCGACTTAGTTTAGCCCCAAAATCGTGCTATCCGTGGTCTTCTTTGTTGCTCCACTCGAGGTGACAAGTGTCACCCTCTCGTTGGTCCAAAATATTTCATCTCTCAGAAAAATCCGCAAAAATAATAAATGGCATAGCCGTAATTTTCCCTACACAAGTTTTGGAAAACGCTTCACTGAAAAACAATTCGCTTAGTGGGTCAGGCACAAATTTCGTCCCTATGCCTACTTTAAGGCTCAAACTTTCAGACGCACGCCCACGCATACTCCGGAAATACGGGGTATAACATTCTCCCCTCCTTAGAAACATTCGTCCCGAATGTTCCTTCCCAAGACACACAACGATAAGGTTCCTCATAACTTAAACAGTTTGCAAATGCCACACATGGCCACAATACAACACTTAAGCAAATATGACAATGAAAATTTACAAGTAGGAAAGTGAGTTACCCGAGGTGGGAATAGCGAGATACTTTTGCCTCATGTCCTCCTCGCCTTCCCACGCCATCTCCTCCCCGAGCTCGCTCTCCACAAGACTTTGACTGGCCACATCCTTGGTCCGCAGACGCTTAACTCGACGATCAATTATCGCTATGGAATCTCTCATACGAGCAACCCCGTAACCCCTGGCACACGGACATCGCCAACGGCGCACTTAGATGGATCCCCGATACATCTCCTCAACATAGAACATGAAAACCGGATGCACCGCCTCAAGATCGACGGCAGATTCAACTCATAGGCAACCTTGCCTACCTCGCGACATCTGATACGCCCAACGTACTTGGCCGAAGCTTTCTTCCCGAATCTCATCACACCTTCAGCGACACCTTCAGAAAACCCAATCATCAACCTCAAACTCTAGATGCCGACGACGATGATCTGATATGACTTCGCCGACTCGAGCCACAAGAATCGCCTCCCGGATAAGCTTCACCTTATCCATCGCCGCACCAAATCTGGTCCTACTAATCGCACTCTCGCCATTATCAAACCAGCCTTATCGCGATCCGCACTTCCTCCCATACAAGGCCTCATAAGGCGCCATCTCAATACCGGAGTGGTAGCTATTATACGCAAACTCAACTAGAGGCAAATGATCCTCCCACTACCTCGGTCAATAACACAGCTCGCAAAGATATCCTCAAGAGTCCTGATAGTGCGCCCGCACGTCCGTCATTCGAGGATGGAATGCAGACTGTGCTCACTCGCCCCTAGACCTTTCTCGAAAGACTTCCATGTCACGACCCGACCTGCTCGCGATCGTGCCCTACCCGCACCCCGCTGTATACATCAGAGAATAGCAGCAGAACATACATATAAACTTAGAAAATAAACAACAACAGGCTAGCCGATAAGGCCACCTTCCGAAAAAAATATACTCAAACCAGAAAATAGAACAGTACATTTTTTTTTTCTTTACAACTCAATCCACAATGTGACTACAGACCTCTAAGAATAACAACTTCATGACAGGCCCCGCCATACCCCAATGTACGACAACCGACAATGCTGTGGATAAGACTCCTAATAAAGCGAGCTTCTCAACAAATAACAGTTGATCCTAAGAGCGAGGATCAACAAGCTGTACTCTACGTGGTACGAACGCAATTTCAAGGAGGTCAAGACAACATGTACCAAATATGTGGAACCAAAGTATCAGAATGAAATCATAAGTCTATAATAAAACCGAGACATGTATGATAGCTCAATAAACAAGATAATCAGGCCTTACTAACAATGAGAGTAAATAGGAGTATACTTACAATATAAAATAGAAGCTCACGATCAAAGCAGACCACCCGCCCCGCAGGTCATTACAATCCTACTCGGGACTATTTCACCCGCATAGATCACGTGGACCCGCGCGAGGTATTCCTCGCACGGGACTATTTCACCCGCATAAGCCCTTACGACTCGCACGAGGTATTCCTCGCATAGATCGGACCCGCCCGCACGGACTATTTCACCCGCATAAGCCCTTACGACTCGCACGAGGTATTCCTCGTGATCGCGGTAGCAAATCCACTAAATACGCAATGCCACAATCCCGGAACGACCCGCAACGAATAATATATCACTCGCACAAATCCGCTTATCACACATAACATAAGCACTACCGCTTATCATACAATATATAAGCAAGTTAAGAAATCCCTAACTTCTTACTATTCTTGTTCATATACACTCTCATTTTAATTTACCTAAGGCACTAACATGTCTTTTATAAAAATCCGGGAATTTAACCCAAGTACTACGTACTTCTACTCTTTAAAACAAATGACTCTTTTTAGTAGAAAACTTCCAAGATACTATTAATCCTAGTATCAAGTCCAAATTACGTTTCAAGGCAAGTCACAACACCCTTAGAAATAAAGTTAAGTTTCTAAATCGTTGACTCCTTTCTTATAAAACCTTAGGCAATTGTCGCTTTAAAATCGAATTGCCTTCATTTAAATCAAGCCATTTATCTTTCCATAAAGCCAATATAACCAACTCCCATAAAGTTGTTATATTCACTTTATACCTTAGTCAAGTACAATTTCCTATCCAAGGGACTTATACGTTTAAAACGAAACAAGTATCAAAATACTTTAAAACTCTTCAAGTCCCTTAAATTTAAATTACTTAGAGTAAATCACTCTTTAAACTTTTCATAAAACTATTATAACCAACTTCCCATAAAGCCGTTATACTAGCCTTATACATTACCAACTTACATTTTTTTCTTATAACCAAGAGACTTTAAACTTTCCAACAAAACAAGTATCAAAATACTTTCAACATACTTAAAGTCTCTTAACTTTTGAAAACAAAGATATCCTTAATATTTAAACAAGTGAGTTAATTCCCTAACTCAATCAAATTGGACATTCTTAAAATAAGCCAAGGATATCAAATAGACTAGTTTGTCAAAATCTTCAGACGCTCACCGCATTATACATTTACATCTTAATCATGCTCAAGAGATAAGAAAGTTCCACATACCTCTTCGCTTAATCCACTTGCTAAGTCCAATCGCCGCACGTAGTATGCCAACCTATAATGACCATAGTACGCCTATTAACTTCTAGTTTCAAACGAAAATATTCCAAGTGCAAGTCACTAAATTCTACTGAAAATCTGACAAAGACTTCCTTTGTTTCTACTCACTTTGCCACCTTTTCAAGGCCGAATTCAATAACCAAACACGCCGCATTTAAGGCCCAACAAAGTAGTTAATAATAGGGATTACACGCTTAACAAGACATGTAAAATTCCACCACAATATAAAACAAACTAGTCTAAACTACAATGTCCATTCGCTAAACATAGGCAATAATACAAATCGCTTCCAATCCCTTTTCAAACCAAGTGGTTTAGTATAACATGATATCAAGCCGCAATCGACATAACTACTACAATCCTCAAGTAGGTAAACATGCGACGATTCTACATAACGACTAAAATTGTATTTCAATTTCAAAGTGGCTAAACATGCCATTTCGGTTTTGAGCTCCTAAAATTCCATAACACTTATCAAACTTCATAATACATATCACATGATCATTTCTAACTTATAATAACATTGAATCTTCAATTACAAAAGTAAGACGAAGATTATACCTCATTTAGCCCAAATATGGTCCAAGACTACAAGTCGATCCTTAGCAAGTTTAGCTCTTCCTTTCGACGCTCCTATCCACTCCAAGCAATACTTGAAGCTCATGAACAACTCATCTTCAAGTTCCAACTTCAAAGTTCAAGAACCTCTTAGGTTTTCGCCATACTAATACGAAAACACCACATTTCCGGATCTTTCTATTGAGAAACACTTACAATACCCTTAGGTACCTTGGTTTAAAGTGGGAGATTATTGGACAAAAATTGAAAATTTTCCTTCTTGAAATTACTCTCAAAGCCGAGAGCTACATAAGAGCTCTTCAAGATTTCTTTTGAAATTCGCTAAGTGTGGAGCTTGTCTTGCACTAGAATGCAATATATAACATGATGGAGGGTTAAGATTAGCACAATTGCGTGGCTTCGATGAGTTTCATACGGATCAAGTCTAGTGGCCTTGACTTAGTCAACTTTGTCAAGCTTCAAGACTAGCAAGACTTGGTCATTTAATTTACGGTCAAATGACCATTCTAACCATGACAATTTCGTCCATGACCATAAGGGGGTGACACGTGTCTCCTCCGCTCGTCGCAATATTTCGCTTCCACCAATTCCAAAAATTCGACAAACTTTTACTCGCCTCAAATCTTAACATTTTTGAGTTCTACGCACGCCCTTATAAACATATCCCGAATTTCCGGTGTAACATTATTCCCTTAGAAACATTCGCCCCCTAATGTTCTTTCGAGTCAAACTTAAAGATAGCGACATTATTCTTTTTACAACCCCTACGCATCAATATTACCACACGAGGCCACATAACAATACTCATACTAAAATGTCGTCAACCCCATGTATCAATGTTTGCTATCCAATAAAGCTTCTACGACTTAAGCTTACTAATAATCTTTCCTGATAAGCTTCGCTTATCCACACTTCACAATCAAGTCTGGACCAAATAACTGAACCTCGCCTATGTCGAACCATCTAACCGGCGATCTACACTTTCTTACATACAAGGCCTCATACGGGGCCATCTGAATACTGGAAGGGTATCTCGTTATCGTACGCAACACAACAAGAGGCAATTAACCCTCCCGACTATTTCTGAAATCAATAACACAGGCCCGCTACCTATCCCCAAATGCCTGGATAGTACGCTCTGCCTGTCCGTCGGTCTGAGGGTGTAATGCAATACTGAGACCCACCTGTGTCCCTAAAACCCTTCTGAAAAACCTCCACAAGTTATCTGTAATCGAGCTCATCTGTCTGACATCATAAACGTAGGAACCCCGTGTAATTTCACAATCCCCCTGCTATAAAAGCTAACACGAACCTCAGCCGAGTAAGTGGTCCTAACTGGAAGAACACGGTTGGTTTCGTCAGCCTATTTACCATGACTCTGTGAGTCGCACTTCCTCTGGGTACGATGCCACCCTGTAACAAGATCCATATTAAATACCTCTCATATCTAGGTTGGGATTTCAATCGCCTGCAATAGCCCACTGGGCTTCTGGTGCACAACCATGACTACTACTAACTCTGACACTAAGCAAGAAACTCGCTATGTCCCTTTTCCTGGCCATCTTACCCATTCATACATCCGAGGTCACGACACAACGTAGTCGCACTCGAACAATTTGAGCAATAAGCACCGTGATGCCTCCTAAAACTCGCCGACTAGCCTCGCAAAGACTGGTACACACAATCTATCTCATCTCCCAAAGACTTCATCCGGTGCTACTTAATGTGCTCTTCTCTTCTGCGAGCCGTATTTGATATCAAGATCATAATCGATCTCATACTATCGCCTCCTTACCTCCCCAACGACGGAGACTCGCAACCTCTGATCTAAACTTTATTAACCTTGAAACAAATAATCGAACCCCAGGCTCGTGAATCAAGGATCTCACAAACCATATCCTCGCTTCATCCGTCGCCTATCCGCAGACTACCCCTTAGGTCCACGGCAAAGAGTATCTCAGAATCGTTTTGGCTTTCCTGATGATATAGATATCAATATCACAATCCTTGAATAACTCTAACCACCATCGCTGCCGCAAATTCTACCGCCTCACAGATATACCGAGGCTTTTGTGGTCCGCATAAATATCCATATGAAGTCTAATATACGCCATGCCCCCAAATCTTCAAGGCATGATTTAACCGCCACTCTAAATCGTGAGTGGCGTAATTTCTTTCCCGCTTCCCTAACTACCGGAAAACATAGGCTCTATCCTTATCGAGTCATACAAGACACAACCTAGCCCAACACCCAACGTGTTATCATAATAACCTAACCTCTAGTCTCACAGAGGTTAGAACTGAGTCGTGGTCAACTTATCTTTCAATAAATGAAAGCCTTTCTCATTCCTCGCAAATATTCGTATCTTTAATCTCACTTATGGTTCCTGCTTCTTTCTCTCACAACCAAACTTGGTCACTAAACTTAGATTTGATTCTTTGCTTGCCTCACGCTAAGACTTCATCACAATCACATTTTTTTCGGGGATTTCTGATCTCGCCAAGTAGTAACTCGATTTTTCCTTCCCTAGTTGCAGAGCCTATAGCTAGGTGTTACCACATTTCTAAATGTTCTTACTTCCCATTATTTAATACCTGCTTTACACTAGTCTGGGGTAATCATATCTCGTGCAACCTACATTTATATCTTTACGATACTTCCTCGACCAATTCGTACGTCGTTCTTAATTACCCCAACACAACACTTTTCCCACGGTTATCTACAACTGTAACCTATGACATGACGATACCAAAGACCTTACCAGTCTTATATCCTTCGTCTAACAACATGGGTACACGCAACCCCATAATACACAAAACTGTCCTTTTACGTGGGGAAAAGAACTTATCTCCCTTTCTTAAACTTTCCTTGGAGTCACAACCCTAATCACAGGGTCCTCATGCGTCCAAAGAATTAGCTAATCATCACGCACCGCCCTTAAGTTCGTGTAGATTTTTCCAACCTACCAAAGATGCCCTCAGCTTTCCGCCGGCAGCACCCGCACTTATTTTATCCTAGCATTGCACATTTTCCTGAAATTATCCGGAAGGTCGTGGCCCTGACCGCCACACCAAACCAACCCCAAGTACCTGCTAGGGCACTTAACATAAATTCCTTCAAATTTAATTATGTCAAAGAAGGAAGAGTAATTCACTGGTTACCACCACTTCTCTTCCTTTCCACTCGATAACCGGCTTATCTGAACCGTACCGAATCAATCTCTCAGTAGTCCACGCTGGCATAACAAGAGGCCAACTAGTCCGCATCGTAATAACCTCAATGTTCGCTATAACAGCTCGCTAGGTCTCATAGTGGTCCAACGATCGTATCTTTACCGTAATTATTATCTACCCGCCAACTACCACCCAACACCCACTGTAGTCTTCAAAGCGTTCTCACGGATACATGCTTTATTTCTTTACACTTGGTTGCTCTCTTTTCATCGGTCGCATTTCTTCCCGCATTCCCAAACTTATTTTAGCGCACGCATAGCCTTCATATCGATCCGGCCCCAATTCGAGTTACTAGATTAAACAATACAAGGCCCATTCCGGCTCACAACCTGGTTCCGTGGAACACGCCCACGAACCCAGAAATGGTTAATTAAACTTGGTCATGCACCGTGACTCGCCACGAGCGACTACTACCAACCGATCCCATTTCATTTCAAGCCATGCGACCCTTAATAGATCCCCAACCCGACTCAAGGCCGATTTAACTCTTTCCTTCGTCCGCCTTAACCCTTTACTACCCGAGAAGGCCTTATATATCTAAGGTCTCTGGTTATCAACATTCTTAGGCTCGCAATTTCCATGTTCCAAGCCTATCTTATCACCTCGTGAACCGTACAAAACTTCTCAATACCATAATCGTGTTGTCTCGACCACAACAACCATACTTTCTTCGTCCGATCTCGCTCAGACAATTCCCTTAAGATACCACGAGCTTAAGTTACTAACATAGTCTTCCACTTAGTCTCTTAATAATAACTTCTTAAGGGTCCACTACCTTTTCCGATAACTCATCATTTCCTAATTATCTCAAATTAGCACGAAACTTGATGAGAATTCATTAAATTGTTTCATACCTTCCCAGATTTATTTAGCCCTTACCAAATCCCGTAATCTAAAATCATCCTAGGCAACACATATGTGACCCTAAACACAACCGTATAGTCAGATGTCACAATACCAACTATACTACAAACATTACCTACCGGATACGCAATCCACATAATTCTTCCCGGTCACTCGCTTTCTCGTAGCCGCAAACAATCATAATCAGTGAGAGACGACTTAACCATACAAATTTATCGCACGATCTTAGAGTGAGAAAATGGAAACCAATCCTAAATGCCCTCGCAGCCTCCCGACATAGACGTGGTGCACAACACACCGATAATCAAGACTTACTAGACACGGTCAGAGACACTTTCCGAGGACTAATCGCTCGATACTACTTTTGTCACGACCCGACCCTCGGCTCGCGATCGTGCCCTACCCGGCACCCGCTGTATACATCGAGAATAGCAATGAACATAGATATAAACTTAGAAAATAAACAACAACAAAGTTAGCCGATAAGGCCACCTTCCAAAAAAATATACTCAAACCGTAAAATAGAACAATACATTTTTTTTCTTTACAACCCAATCCACAATGCTGACTACACTTAAGAATAATAACTTTGGCGACAGGTGGCCGCCATACCCTCAATGTACGACAACCGACAATGCTGTGGATAAGCCTCCGAATAAAGCGAGTTTCAACACCAACAAAGGATCCTAAGAGCGAGGATCAAGAATCTGCATTTACCGCAGCATTTAACGCAGCTCAAGGAGGTCAAGATAACATGTACCAAATATGTGGAATCAAAATCAGAATGAAATCATAAGTCTATAATAAAACCGAGACACGTATGATAGCTCAATAAAGACATCAGGCCTTACTAACTATGAGAGTAAATAGGAGTATACTTACAATATAAAATAGGAAGCTCACGATCAAAGCAGGACCACCCGCCCGCAGTGTCATTAAGCAATCCTACTCCTGGGACTATTTCACCCGCATAGATCACGTGGACCCGCGTGAGGTATTCCTCGCATGGGACTATTTCACCCGCATAAGCCCTTACGGACTCGCATGAGGTATTCCTCGCATAGGCTGGACCCGCCCGCATGGGACTATTTCACCCGCATAAGCCCTTACGGACTCGCATGAGGTATTCCTCGCATCGTGGGTAGCAAATCCACAGAAATATGCAATGCCACAATCCCGGGGAATGACCCCGCAACGAATAATATATCACTCGCACAACCGCTATCAAACATAACATAAGCAATACCGTCTTATAATACAATATATAAGCAAGTTAAGAAATCCACTAACTTCTTACTATTCTTGTTCATATACACTCTCATTTTAATTTACCTAAGGCACTAACATGTCTTTATAAAAATCCGAAATTAACCCAAGTACTACGTGATTTCTACTCTTTAAAACAAATGACTCTTTTTAGTAGAAAACTTCCAAGATACTATTAATCCTAGTATCAAGTCCAAATTACGTTTCAAGGCAAGTCACAACACCCTTAGAAATAAAGTTAAGTTTCTAAATCAAGTGACTCATTTTCTTATAAAACCTTAGGCAATTGCTGCCTTAAAATCGAATTGCCTTCATTTAAATCAAGCCATTTATCTTTCCATAAAGCCAATATAACCAACTCCCCATAAAGTTGTTATATTCACTTTATACCTTAGTCAAGTACAATTTCCTATCCAAGGGACTTATACGTTTAAAACGAAACAAGTATCAAAATACTTTAAAACTCTTCAAGTCCCTTAACTTTAAATTACTTAGAGTAAATCACTCTTTAAACTTTTCATAAAGCTATTATAACCAACTTCCCATAAAGCCGTTATACTAGCCTTATACATTACCAACTTACATTTTTTTCTTATAACCAAGAGACTTTAAACTTTCCAACAAAACAAGTATCAAAATACTTTCAACATACTTAAAGTCTCTTAACTTTTGAAAACCAAGATATCCATAATATTTAAACAAGTGAGTTAATTCTAACTCAATCAACTCGACATTCTTAAAATAAGCCAAGGATATCAAATAGACTAGTTTGTCAAAATCTCAGACGCCTCACCGTACTATACATTTACATCTTAATCATGCTCAAGAGATAAGAAAGTTCCACATACCTCTTCGGTTTAATCCACTTGCTAAGTCCAATCGCCGTACGTAGTATGCCAACCTATAATGACCATAGTACGTCTATTAACTTCTAGTTTCAAACGTAGAATATTCCAAGTGCAAGTCACTAAATTCTAAGGAAAATCGGACAGCACGTCCTTTGTTTCTACTCACTTTGCCACCTTTTTCAAGGCCGAATTCAATAACCAAACACGCCGCATTTAAGGCCCAACAAAGTAGTTAACAATAGGGGATTACACGCTTAACAAGACATGTAAAATTCCGCCCCACAATATAAAACAAACTAGTCTAAACTACAATGTCCATTCGGCTAAACATAGGGGCAACAATACAAATCGTTTCCAATCCCTTTTCAAACCAAGTGGTTTAGTATAACATGATATCAAGCCACAATCGACATAACTACTACAATCCTCAAGAGGTAAACATGCACGATTCTACATAACGACCAAAATTGTATTTCAATTTCAAAGGGCTAAACATGCCATTTCGCTTTGAGCTCCTAAAATTCCATAACACTTATAAAACTTCATAATACATATCACATGATCATTTCTAACTTATAATAACATTGAATCTTCAATTACAAAAGTAAGACGAAGATTATACCTCATTTAGCCCAAATATGGTCCAAGACTACAAGTCGATCCTTAGCAACTTTAGCTCCTCCTTTCGACGTTCCTATCCACTCCAAGCAATACTTAGAAGGTCATGAACAACTCATCTTCAAGTTCCAACTTCAAAGTTGAAGAACCTCTTAGGTTTTCGCCATGACTAATACTAAAACACCACATTTCCGGATCTTTCTATTGAGAAACACTTACAATACCCTTTAGGTACCTTGGTTTAAAGTGGGATATTATTGACAAAATTGAAAATTTTCCTTCTTGAAATTACCTCAAAGCCGAGAGCTACATAAGAGCTCTTCAAGATTTCTTTGAAATTCGCTAAGTGGAGCTTGTCTTGCACTAGAATGCAATATATAACATGATGGAGGGTTAAGATTAGCACAATTGTGTGGCTTGACGAGTTTCACATGGATCAAGTCTAGTGGCCTTGACTTAGTCAACTTTGTCGCTTCAAGACTAGCAAGACTTGGTCATTTAATTTAGTGTCAAAAGACCATTCTAACCATGACAATTTCGCCCATGACCATAAGGGGGGTTGACCCGTGTCGCCCTCCCGTTCGTCGCAATATTTCGTTTTCCGACAAATTCCAAAATTCGACAAACTTTTACTCGCCTCAAATCTTAACATTTTTGAGTTCTTACACACGTCCTTATAAACATATCCTGGAATTTCCGGGGTGTAACATTCTTCCCCCCTTAGAAACATTCGTCCCCGAATGTTCTTTCGGGAGTCAAACTTAAAGATAGCGACATTATTCTTTTTACAACCCCTACGCACTCAATATTACCACACGAGGCCACATAACAATACTCATACTAAAATGTCGTCGAACCCCATGTATCAATGCTTTATCCAATAAAGCTTCACCGACTCTAAGCTTACTAATAATCTTTCCTGATAAGCTTCGCTTTATCCACAAAATCACGAATCAAGTCCGACCAAATAATCAACCTCGCCATGTCGAACCATCTAACCGGCGATCTACACTTTCTACATACAAGGCCTCATACGGCCATCCAATACCGAAGCGGTATTCATATCGCACGCAACACAACAAGAGGCAATTAACCTCCCGCTATTTCGAATCAATAACACAGCCCGCCACCTATCCCCAAATGCCCGGATAGTACGCTCGCCGTCCGCTGGTCCGAGGTGTAATGCAACACCGAGACCCACCGTGTCCCTAAAACCCTTCAAAACCTCCACAAGTTATCTGTAATCGAGCTCATCTGTTCGACATCATAAACGAGGAACCCCGTAATTTCACAATCCTCGCTATAAAGCTAACACGAACCTCACCGAGTAAGTGGTCCTAATCGAAGAACACGTTGGTTTCACACCTATTTACTATGACTTCTGTGGAGTCGCACTTCCTCTGGGTACGATGCCACCCTGTAACAAGATCCATATTAAATACCTCTCATATCTAGGTTGGGATTTCAATCGCCTGCAATAGCCCACTGGCTTCGTGCACAACCACGACTACATTAACACTGACACTAAGCAAGAAACTCGCTATGTCCCTTTTCCGGCCATCTTACCCATTCATACATCCGAGGTCACGACACAACGAGTCGCACTCGAACAATTTGAGCAATAAGCACTGTATGCCTCCCCTAAAACCTGCTGACTAGCCCTGCAGCACTGGGTACACACAATCTATCCTCATCTCCCAGCACCTCATCCGGTGCTACTCTAATGTGCTCTTCTCTTCTGAGCCGATTTCGATCAAGATCATAATCGATCTCATAATGCCGCCTTACCTCCCCAACGACGGAGACTCGCAACCTCTCGGATCTAAACTTCAACCTTGGAAACAAATAATCGAACCCCTAAGCTCAGAATCAAGGATCTCACAAACCATATCCTGTTTATCCGCCCATCCGCATCTACCCAGGTCCACGACAAAGAGTATATGTAATCGTTTGGCTTTCCTGATGATATAGATATCAATATCACAATCCTTGAATAACTCTAACCACCATCGCTGCCGCAAATTCTACCGCTCACCCAGATATACCGAGGCTTTGTGGTCTGCATAAATATCCATACGAAGTCTAATATACGCCATGCCCCAAATCTTCAAGGCATGATTTAACCGCCGCCACTTCTAAATCGTGAGTGGCGTAATTTCTTTCATGCTTCCCTAACTACCGGAAAACATAGGCTCTATCTCATCTGCCATACAAGACACAACCTAGCCCAACACCCAACGTGTTATCATAATAACCTAACCTCTAGTCTCACAGAGGTGTTAGAATCAGAGTCGTGGTCAACTTATCTTTCAATAAATGAAAGCCTTTCTCATTCCTCGCAAATATTCGGTATCCTTAATCTCACTTATGGTTCCTGCTTCTTTCTCTGCAACCAAACTTGGTCACTAAACTTAGATTTGATTCCTTTGCTTGCCTCACTACTAAGACTTATTGTAAATCACATTTTTTTGTGGGATTTCTTGATCTCACAAGTAGTAACCCGATTTTTCCTTCCCTAGTCATAGAGCCTATAGCTAGGTGTTACCACATTTCCTCAAATGTTCTTACTTCCCATTATTTACTACCTGCCTTTACACTAGTCCTGGGGTAATCATATCTCGCAACCTACATTTATATCTTTACGATACTCACCAATTGCACGTGCTCTTAATTACCCCAACACAACACTTTTCCCACTGCTATCTACAATCAGAATCCTATGACATGACGATACCAAAGACCTTACCAGTCTTATATCCTTCGTCTAACAACATGGGTACACACAACCCCATAATACACAAAACTGTCCTTTTACGTGGGGAAAAGAACTTATCTCCCTTTCTTAAACTTTCTCGAGTCACAACCCTAATCACAGTGGTCCTCATGGTCCAAGAATTAGCTAATCATCACGCACCGCCTTAAGTTCATGTAGATTTTTCCAACCTACCAAAGATGCCCTCACTTTTCCACGCAAAGACCCGCACTTATTTTATCCTAGCATTGCACATTTTCCTCAAATTATCCAAGGTCGCGCCCCGACCGCCACACCAAACCAACCCCAAGTACTGCTAGGCACTTAACATAAATTCCTTCAAATTTCATTATGTCAAAGCAGGAAGAGTAATTCATCGTTACCACCACTTCTCTTCCTTTCCACTGATAACCGCTTATCGAAACCGTATCAATCAATCTCTCTCAGAGTCCACGCTGGCATAACAAGAGGCCAACTAGTCCGCATCGTAATAACCTCAATGTTCACATAACAGCTCGCTAGGTTCATAGTGGTCCAACGATCAGACGTTACGTTATTATTATCTACCCGCCGCCTACCACCCAACACCCACTGTAGTCTTCTCGAAAGGTTCTCGGATACAGCTTTATTTCTTTACACTTGGTTGCTCTCTTTTCATCGTCGCATTTCTTCCCGCATTCCCAAACTTATTTTAGCGCACGCATAGCCTTCATATCGATCCGGTCTCCAATCTCGAGTTACTAGATTAAACAATACAAGGCCCATTCCGGCTCACAACTGGTTCCGTGGAACACGCCCACGAACCCGTAAAATGGTTAACTAAACTGGTCGTGCACTGCGTGACTCGCCACGTAGCTGACTACTACCAACTGATCCCATTTCATTTCAAGCTACACGACTTAATAGATCCCCAACCCGACTCGGCCGTATTTAACTCTTTCCTCGTCCGCCTTAACCCTTTACTACCCGAGAAGGCCTTATATATCTAAGGTCTCTGGTTATCAACATTCTTAGGCTCGCAATTTCCATGTTCCAAGCCTATCTTATCACCTCGTAATCGTACAAAAACTTCTCGTAATACCATAATCGTGTTGTCTTGACCACAACAACCATACTTTCTTCGTCCGATCTCGCCTGATAATTCCCTTAAGCATACCACGTAGCTTAAGTTACTAACATAGTCTTCCACTTAGTCTCTTAATAATAACTTCTTAAGGGTCCACTACCTTTTCCGATAACTCATCATTTCCTAATTATCTCAAATTAGCACGTAAAACTTTGATGAGAATTCATTAAATTGTTTCATACCTTCCCGGTATTTATTTAGCCCTTACCAAATCCTGGTAATCTAAAATCATCCTAGGCAACACATATGTGACCCCTAAACACAAATCCGTATAGTTGTATGTCACAATACCAACTATACTACAAACATTACCTACTTGGATACGCAATCCACATAATTCTTCCTGGGTCACTACCGCTTTCTCAGAATCGCAAACAATCATAATCAAGTGAGAGACGACCCTAACCATACAAAATTTATCGCACGATCTTAGAGTGAGAAAATGGAAACTAATCCTAAATGCCCTCGCAGCCTCCTCGACATAGATGTGGTGCACAACACACCGATAATCAAGACTCTACTAGACACGGTCAGACACTTTCCGAGGACTAATCGCTCGATACCACTTTTGTCACGACCGACCCTGCCCGCGATCGTGCCCTACCCGCACTCGCTGTATACATCAGAGAATAGCAATGAACATAGATATAAACTTAGAAAATAAACAACAACAAAGCTAGCCGATAAGGCCACCTTCCAAAAAAATATACTCAAACCGTAAAATAGAAGACATTTTTTTTCTTTACAACCCAATCCACAATGTGACTACTGCACTTAAGAATAACAACTTCATGGGCAGGCCCCGCCATACCCCTGAATGTACGACAACCGACAATGCCAGGGATAAGCCTCCGGAATAAAGCGAGCTTCTCAACACCAACAAAGGATCCTAAGAGCGAGGATCAAGAACTCAGCACTTCCACTCAGCAGATTTAACGCACTCTCAAGGAGGTCAAGACAACATGTACCAAATATGTGGAATCGAAGTATCAGAATGAAATCATAAGTCTATAATAAAACCGAGACACGTATGATAGCTCAATAAACAAAGACATCGTGGCCTTACTAACAATGAGAGTAAATAGAGTATACTTACAATATAAAATAGGAAGCTCACGATCAAAGCAGGACCACCCGCCCGCAGTGTCATTAAGCAATCCTACTCCTGGGACTATTTCACCCGCATAGATCACGTGGACCCGCGTGAGGTATTCCTCGCATGGGACTATTTCACCCGCATAAGCCCTTACGACTCGCACGAGGTATTCCTCGATAGGTCGGACCCGCACGGGACTATTTCACCCGCATAAGCCCTTACGGACTGCACGAGGTATTCCTCGATCGCGGTAGCAAATCCACGTAAATATGCATGCCACAATCCTGGGAACGACCGCAACGAATAATATATCACTCGCACAAATCCGGCTATCACACATAACATAAGCACTACCGGCTTATCATACAATATATAAGCAAGTTAAGAAATCCCCTAACTTCTTACTATTCTTGTTCATATACACTCTCATTTTAATTTACCTAAGGCACTAACATGTCTTTTATAAAAATCCGGGAATTTAACCCAAGTACTACGTACTTCTACTCTTTAAAACAAATGACTCTTTTTAGTAGAAAACTTCCAAGATACTATTAATCCTAGTATCAAGTCCAAATTACGTTTCAAGGCAAGTCACAACACCCTTAGAAATAAAGTTAAGTTTCTAAATCAAGTGACTCATTTTCTTATAAAACCTTAGGCAATTGCTGCCTTAAAATCGAATTGCCTTCATTTAAATCAAGCCATTTATCTTTCCATAAAGCCAATATAACCAACTCCCCATAAAGTTGTTATATTCACTTTATACCTTAGTCAAGTACAATTTCCTATCCAAGGGACTTATACGTTTAAAACGAAACAAGTATCAAAATACTTTAAAACTCTTCAAGTCCCTTAACTTTAAATTACTTAGAGTAAATCACTCTTTAAACTTTTCATAAAGCTATTATAACCAACTTCCCATAAAGCCGTTATACTAGCCTTATACATTACCAACTTACATTTTTTTTTTATAACCAAGAGACTTTAAACTTTCCAACAAAACAAGTATCAAAATACTTTCAACATACTTAAAGTCTCTTAACTTTTGAAAACCAAGATATCCTTAATATTTAAACAAGTGAGTTAATTCCCTAACTCAATCAACTTGGACATTCTTAAAATAAGCCAAGGATATCAAATAGACTAGTTTGTCAAAATCTTCAGACGCCTACCGCATTCATACATTTACATCTTAATCATGCTCAAGAGATAAGAAAGTTCCACATACCTCTTCGGCTTAATCCACTTGCTAAGTCCAATCGCAGACGTAGTATGCCAACCTATAATGACCATAGTACGCCTATTAACTTCTAGTTTCAAACGAGAATATTCCGAGTGCAAGTCACTAAATTCTACTAAAATCTGACATCACTTCCTTTGTTTCTACTCACTTTGCCACCTTTTCAAGGCCGAATTCAATAACCAAACACGCCGCATTTAAGGCCCAACAAAGTAGTTAACAATAGGGATTACACGCTAACAAGACATGTAAAATTCCGCCCACAATATAAAACAAACTAGTCTAAACTACAATGTCCATTCGGCTAAACATAGGGGCAACAATACAAATCGTTTCCAATCCCTTTTCAAACCAAGTGGTTTAGTATAACATGATATCAAGCCGCAATCGACATAACTACTACAATCCTCAAGAGGTAAACATGCGACGATTCTACATAACGACCAAAATTGTATTTCAATTTCAAAGGGCTAAACATGCCATTTCGGTTTTGAGCTCCTAAAATTCCATAACACTTATCAAACATCATAATACATATCACATGATCATTTCTAACTTATAACAACATTGAATCTTCAATTACAAAAGTAAGACGAAGATTATACCTCATTTAGCCCAAATATGGTCCAAGACTACAAGTCGATCCTTAGAAACTTTAGCTCCTCCTTTCGACGTTCCTATCCACTCCAAGCAATCCTTAGAAGCTCATGAACAACTCATCTTCAAGTTCCAACTTCAAAGTCAAGAACCTCTTAGGTTTTCGCCGACTAATACGAAAACACCACATTTCCGGGATCTTTCTATTGAGAAACACTTACAATACCCTTAGGTACCTTGGTTTAAAGTGGGGAGATTATTGGACAAAAATTGAAAATTTTTCTTTTTGAAATTACCTCAAAGCCTAGAGCTACATAAGAGCTCTTCAAGATTTCTTTTGAAATTTTGCTAAGGAGCTTGTCTTGCACTAGCATACAATATATAACATGATGGAGGGTTAAGATTAGCACAATTGTGTGGCTTGGATGAGTTTCACATGGATCAAGTCTGTGGCCTCGATTTAGTCAACTTTGTCAAGCTTCAAGACTAGCAAGACTTGGTCATTTAATTTATGGTCAAATGACCATTCTAACCATGACAATTTCGCCCATGACCATAAGGGGGTGACACGGTCGCTTCTCCCGCTCGCAATATTTCATTTCCACCAATTCCAAAATTCGATAAACTTTACTCGCCTCAAATCTTAACATTTTTGAGTTCTTACGCACGCCCTTATAAACATATCCCGAATTTTTGGTGTAACACTAAGTTAGCCAGAACCGGGCTCATCTGTCTGATATGATAGAAATAGGACTCACGCTTGACGATCTCTGATGTAAAGTCCGCATAATCCTCACTAAAAGTCGTCTGACGAAAGAAAGTGGCTGATTTCACAATTGGCCGACGATAAACCCATAGAATCATGTTTCCTCCGAGTGCTAGGTAATCCCGTGATAAAGTCCATGTTGATCACCTCCCACTTCCGTGCCTGGATCTCTATCGCCCGCAACAAACCACTGTGCCTCGTGCTCTACCTTCACCACACAACACGGCATCGAGCTAAACTCGCAACGCCCTCTTCAAGCCATCCCACCAATACACGATCTAAGTCGTGGTACATCTTGGTCGACGGATGAGTAAGCTTCCCTAGAACCTCACGCCAAGTCCTCGCAATATCCGAACACACAACCTCTCAAACCTTAGCACTCCATCAAAAGCACCAAAAGGACCCTTCCTCACGAAGAGCCGATCACGATACCAAATCGATCTCGAATCGCTGCTTTTCTTCACCCTCGACGATGGAAGACTCGGCAACCTCTAACTCAACCCCACCGCTATCGTAATCAATCCGACTCCAAGGCTCGAATCGATGTAACTCGACTCGCCTCTCGCCGCACATCTGATAGACTCCCCATCGACCTACGACTAAGAGCATATGCCACAACATTGGCCTTCCCCGGGTGGTACAGGGTATCGACATCATAATCCAGAGAGGATATCGACATCAAATTTGGAAAACTTGGCGTATAACTGCTGGTCCTAGAGAACTCTCAAGACATAGCCTCAAATGCTCGCATGCTCCTCGCTCACCGGAATAAACCAAGATGTCATCAATGAACACTATCACAAACGTGTCCAAAAATGTCTTGAACACTCGGTTCATCAAATCCATGAATATCGCCGGAGCATTGGTCAACCCGAAAGACATAACCCTGAACTCATAGTGCACTGTCCGGAATGCACCCTAGGACATCCGCCTCTAACACGCACTGATGATAGCTCGATCACGATCAATTCGAGAAACATCTCGCACTTCGCAATCGTCGAACAAATCATCAATCGGAAGGGGGTATTCGTTTAATGGTCACCTTGTTCACCGCATGTAATCAACACACATGCGCAGCCGCCCCGCCTCTTCTTCTTCACGAACAATACCGGGCGCTCCCAAGGAGAAACACTAGTCCGATGAAGCCCCTTCTCCAAAGAAATCTCTACCTGGTCCATCAACTCTCTCAACTCGTGCCATTCTATGGCGGAATGGAAATAGGCCGAGTGTCCGCAAAGACATCGATACAAAACTCTATCTCCTCTCGTGAGGGATACCGAGGTCGTCTGAAATACATCCGGGAACTCTCGACTACCGAATCGACCAAAATCGTACCGCAGCCTCGATCAAACACCCGAACGAGATGGTAGATATACCCTTCTACACCATCTTCCTAGCCTCGAGGTAGGAAATAAACCTACCCTCGCGATACAAAGTGTTCCTCACTCAACAACCGGCCTCAGAAATCGAACTGCACTCACTCTCCTCGCAGCCTACATTGGCATAGCAAGACGCTTAGCCAATCCATACCCATGATCACATCGAATCGCCATATCCAACTCTATCAAGTCGGCCAGGTCCGACGATCGATATGGTCATCGACAAGCCCTATATACCCGCCGAGCTACCACCGATCGCCATCGCGTAGCTACCCAGCGGTCTATGGACTCGTGCTCTATCCTCATCCTACTAGCACAAGTGGGAGATATATAGACAGAGTAGAACCCGGATCTATCAAGGCATACACATCAAATCCAGAACCGATAAGGTACCGTGGATTTACATCGTGAGGCCTCCCGTCCCGCTACCGACAAGGCATAAATGCGCTTCGAGGACCGCTAGAATCGACCCGCGCCACGACCTGCCGCGACCGCCCACGAGTACCCCGCCCGGCGAGTAATCGTAGGAGATGAAGAAGACCCGAAAGAACTCGTAGTCGACTACCCTCTCACGCTCTTGGCTCTGACAGCTCGCAGTGACCCGATCCGCCGCAATCAGAATAAACTTCTGAGCGCAAGACCACAATTCCCGTGAATGGATCTACCGTGACGCCACACCGAGGGTGGTCCGACGGCCAGCGCCTCGCTACTCGACGCTCAAGTCCCGGCCCCGGTCCGCCTCGAATATCCGCCGCTCGAGGACGGCAGAGTGCTCGAGCCGGCCGTGGTGCAAATCTAGATCGCCGAGGCCGCCCACCCCGAGTAGCTACTAAAAGACTTCTCGCCCCGCCTTCTTCGCTGTCACAACCTGCCGACTCACGCCTCGCATCCAAGTGCATGAGCCTACATACGGTAATGTCCATGGCCGAAGAGTCACACCCGCACAAGACTCGCCATATAATCATCTAGCCCGGACATAGCCGTGTACTCGCCCTCCATATTCGCTACCAACGCAGTGGGACATATCGAGCCAATGAATCGAACTCAACGTTGTACTTCCTAATCAGGCGCTTCTTCGCTCTCGCTACGACCCGAACCAGGCCTGGATCGTGCCTTACCTCGCACCTCGTGATACAACATCGAGAAAATCACGGAAATAAAAACATAAACATGAAACAAGAGACATGATAAATAAACAAAGCAACCAAAACAGCCTTCTCAGATATATACATAAAAACCCGAACAATTATCCTTTATAAACTCGCCACAACAAGATTACATGCACTTCTAAGAAGGATAACAACTATGACGGACAGTGGCCCCGCCATACCCCTCAATGTACAAGAACCCATGCACTGTGGTAACATACCAAAAGATAAGCCTCAAGAAACGGCTTCCTAACACGCCGAATTGTGATCCTATGAGCGAGATCCACAACCGATGTACCTCATGCATGAACGCAGCCCCACAAGGAGGTCAAGATAACAGTACAAAGTATGTGAAATCAAAATATTGTAAATGAAATCATAATACTATATAAAACATGAGACATGTATGATAACCAAACTACACCATAACATAAAAACAAATATGTCAAGTCGTGACTCACGCCTCAAAGTCATCCTCACGCCCGTGGAACTCCTTCCTCACCGCAGCCTAGGTATAAATCGTGGAATACGTGTCTCGGCCCATCCCACGAGACTCGAGCAAGAACTGTGGTATACGTGTCTCGCCCATCCTACGGACTTGATAAAGAATCGTGTGGAATACGTGTCTCGCCCATCTCATGGGACTCGATAAAGAATCAGTGGAATACGTGTCTCACCCATCTCGGGACTCGATAAAGAATCGTGGAATACGTGTCTCAGACATCTCATGGGACTCGATAAAGAATCATACATACACCGCCTCCATCGAGAGACGCGTGGTATAGAAATACAAGATTGCACAACAAGACTATCACACGCAAACATAGGCAAGTTTACACACAACTCAAGTACTTTCATTTTACGCCAAGGCCAGTTCTAACCCCAAAGTATTACGACGTTAAATTCTTTAAAAGATCCAATTCTTTTATAAAGGTCACCCGATACGTAGTATTAAAAACAGAGTGACTCACATTTTTAAGTAAACTAACACTTTCTTTTAAAAATCGAGTAACAACATTATTTTCCAAACGCTCAAGTTTGCCTAATTTCAAATGCTCAAGTCTCTTATTTTAGAAAGGTTTCATAATTCATAGTCTTAATCTCTTTTAAAACAATCGAGTAACATAAGTCTTA
Organism: Przewalskia tangutica; assembly: GCA_029844215.1. NCBI lineage: Eukaryota > Viridiplantae > Streptophyta > Magnoliopsida > Solanales > Solanaceae > Przewalskia > Przewalskia tangutica. The sequence goes on along the minus strand of CM056737.1, from coordinate 40,609,919 downwards.
TGTGTGAGCCGCTTATTCTTGTTTATAACAATCTTGTTACAATACCATGATCTAGGAAATGTAATACAATCTTGTCTTATCTTAGCTTCTATGCAGATGGAGGTTTCACCGGTTTTAATAACAATTAGTCAATACATTTCCTTTATTAACGCCGCAATGGTTTGTGCGATACTTATTCTCATTTCAAATCAAGAAACATTATTCTTTAAAAGCCAAGTACTCATTACTCACGAATGAGGTTTCACATACTTTTAACAAACTTCATAGTTCTTAACATTTCATAAACGCCATTTATAAGTTAAGTCTCTTATCTTTCAAGATCAAGTCTCTTAACTTCTAAATCAATAAATCATTCTATTACTTACATAAAGTCGTTATAACTAACTTCCCATAAAGCTATTATAACACTATATGTTTTAAACCAACCAAAACTCGCTTAGCACACGACGCTCACCGTACTACATAGTTCACAACAATCATGCTAGAAAGGATAGGAAGAGGTTCACATACCTCGCGACGACATCGATAACTAGCAAAACGCCCAAGTACTTCAACCCGTCGGCCACTCCTGCCAAGTAGATCACGCCACACGAGTACTCCACTCCTAAAATGGTCATAGTACTTTTATCAAACCTTTCTTACCATCAAGACTTATACCAATAAAAATCCTCTAATTCTACGGAAATTCAAAGACTTCCCGCTTTTACTCACTTTTCCATCTTTCTCCAAGGCCCGAATAACCGTAATATATATACCATATATATATAAGGCGTAATAATTAAACAACATAAAGAAGGGATTACACGCCTAAACGGTAACGCGTTTACTAACACGCCTTCATAACAACAATAAGTAAAAGAAGGGGATTACGCGCCAAACGGTAACGCGTTTACTATCACGCCTTCATAACAATAGAATAATTAAAAAGGGATCACACGCCCAAACGGAACGCGATTGAAAATCTTCCCTTAATGTAAAATGTAAATACCCAATGTAAATACCCAAAATAAATACTCCAAAGTAAATACAAATTAAGTTGGGGTCCTTGGCCAACTTTGTCCATTTTACTTATCCAATTTACTCATTAGTCATCCAACTTATATTTTCATTCTTAATATAAGTTATAGTTACTTGTTAAATACTTCTTCACAAGTAAGGTACGCTTGATACGTCAATACGCTTTACCATTTTAATGGCAAACGGCCAATCCTTTCTTTTAACAAGTTAACAAGATCCAACTCTTCCAAACTTTACTCCATATATTATATATTCATAATATACTTATAATATATGTATATTGACCAAATCACAAAGAGGTTTAAGTTTCACTACCTCAAATAGCCCAAAATTATCCATGAACTTAATGTCGCTCCAAGCAAGTCTTAGCTCCAAATCCTTTGGGTTCCAACCCACCACAAATCGCCCTAAGAAGCTCCTAACCATCATCTCTTCAAGAACCAACTCAAACAAGTGAAGAACACTAAGGTTAACCTTCCAAGAGCTCTCGCCAAGGTGGCCTCAGGCTAGTGGATGTGAAATCTTTCCTAACTTTTGGTTAATAGTCTTCCTAATACACTAGGGAAGAACACTTAAGAGTTTAGGAATTATTGGACAAGGTTTGGTTAGGGGTGTGGTCGACGAGAGCAAGAGAGATGAGGAGATGAAATATTTCAAGTCTCAAATATCTAAGTATGCAAGATTTCATCAACAAAGGGCATATATAGACAACCAAGGGCTAGGATGAAGGCAAGTGTGGTTGAGATTGGGGACAAGTCTGTGGGTCCCATGCCACTTGTCCACACAAAAATATCTAGCAAGACTTGGCCAATTGTCTGCCACTGCTAGCACATTTCAGCCAAGAGCCACCTGGGGGTGACACGTGTCGCCTCCTACTCGCCCAAAATATTTCATCTTCCGAAATATCCATAAAGGCCAAAATCTCGAAAACAAAGTGCCCCACAAAATCAGAATTTCTCCTGGGCCCCACGTGACCAATTCCTAAATAAAATTCCATAATTCTAATATAATTCAAGAAGCCTAAATACCAAACTGGGAATCCACCCCATCAACGAACCTTTTTCCTTCACAAACCGAAACTTTTCTCGAAAAATCACATCTTTCTTTCTTTCCAAAATTTAGTCAGATTCTCGCACGCACGCCTCACATACATACCCTGGAACTACGGGGTATAACATTCTTCCCCCCTTAGAAACATTCGTCCCGAATGTTCCTTCTAAGTCTCCATAATCACACATGCGCCGGTATAGTTTTCACTACTATACTTACAAAACCAATTATGCCACACATGGCCATAATATCACATACGCGCGAAACCCAAATCCAAACCAACGAGGAATCACCTCTAAGATGTAAAACAACACTAACTCTCACTCCTGGTCCAAAGAATACTCTCTTCGCACCTTTACTTCACAAAAATGATCACTTCTATCCTCTTAACACATGTTCGCTTCCTTTCTTACTCGTCAGACCTTCTCGTACACCCGAACTTTTCTAGTACACGCACCATATTTCCGTCATCGCAGCAGTTCCAAAACCTTGAGTCACTACCTCAAACTTGGTCATCTTACGGCCTCAAATTCTTTTAAGGCCATCCCCGCCACGATCCGACTGGTTGAACGATCCACGAACTCGCACGATGGTTACCTAAACTTGGGCCTAGCACCCTCGTGACCCTACCACCGAGGACCACCTTGAACTGACCCCACCTCATTTCGGCCGGGTTGACCCGCAAATGGCCCTCAACCCGACCAGAACGCGCTAAACTCTTGTTCCCGATCCGAACAATCCTACTAATTTACGCTATGAAGTTACCACTTACATCTCATACCCTCATGTAATTATCTCGAATATTTTTCACGCATTTCAAGTATTTCGACAAATGCTAACCGTAAATTTACCTACTCAAGACGGCCTTGCATCCAAGGTCCTAACTGTTATAAATTCTAAGGCTCACAATTGTCTCGTCCCCAGACTTACCCTTTTTCTAACCAGGCCTCTAAATCACAATTTAACATAATGCTATCTGAACATAATACATAGCACATCATCATATCAACAACGCATACCAGTCTCTAGAGGGGTAAGAATATACCTGTATCAACCGCTTCACTCTAATCATAGGCACGCCAGGCGATAGTCAGTAGGGTGATGAACTGCCATCGACCGGCTTGGTGAGTCCTGCTGCCTGTATCCTTCCTATTAGGACAGTTTCTCGTCACATGGCCCTGATGGCCGCAGGTAAAACAAGCACCAGTAAAAAGACGACATTCCCCGGGATGACGCCTGCCGCATCGTGCACACTGAGGGAAACATGAACCCGACTGGCTAGAACCCATGTATACTTGTGGAACTGAAGCCCCGAGCTCGACCAGCTCGAATACCCCAAACGTCCCGAAGGCGCGAGGACCACTGCATCGGGCGAAGGTGCATAACTAGCTCGCCACGAGGCGTCCGCCTCGCAAGTTACCAAAGGACCTGCTGTTCGCCTTCTTCGCGATCTGGTCATTCCGCCGACCTCCGTGCCTCACATCCTAGCGCATAAGCTGCGTGCGGAAATGTCCATGCGGTTGAAGAGCTACCCCGAACAAGCCTCGCCAAATAGACATCGATCCGGTGACGTGGCGGTGCACTCGCCCTCCATATCTGCTACTAAAGCGGGGACATACGAGCCAACGAGTCAAACTCACGTTGTACTCCCTAACAACTGCGCGATGCGCTTTAACGCCAAAAATCGTTTACCAAGACCTCCTCATCTGTGGAGGCAAGAAATGTGCAAGAAATGCCTGAGAACTCGCCCAAACAGCCGGAGCGCATGCTCCCCTGACGATTCCCATGAATCAAACCGATCATTGCAGATCGACCGGCCGATGCGAACCGGGTCACCGACTCGGTCTCGGCCTTGATCACTCTCATGATCCGTCAGAATCGTCGGATGAACTCCTGCGATCATCTTCGTGCCTCGACCCATAGAACTCGCGGTGCGGCCGAAAGTCCTGTAGCCTCAAATGCGCTCGGGGATGAACTACGGGTGCTACCGGAACTGGAACTGCTGCGTCCAGCCTATCCTCATATATGGGCACGACACGCCGATGGCGGTCATCTCCTTGTACCGATCTTCTGCTCGGTTCAGCCGCTGGAGGCGAGGCGAGTCTTGTGGTCTCAGCAGCCACTGCTGCGGCTCTAACCTCTGCTGGGGCTGGAGGCGTCGCAACACTCGCCGGCTGCAGCACTATCACAGGTCAAGACGGGGCCTCTGCCCTGGTAACCCTCCGTGCTCTATTCGCATCTTCCTCGCCGCTTTGCCTCCTGGGCTCGTTTTCGCGGAGGCATAATCGCACATAAGAATACGCTGGAGGAGTCCAATCGACAACACGGCTCTAAGGCACGATCTCGTAATGAGAAGAATGGAAACCAATCCTAAATATCTTGTAGCCTCCGATTATAGATGTGGTGCACGACACACCGATAATCAAGACTTACTAGATACGGTCTATAGACACTTTCAGGATTAATCGCTCGATACCACTTTTGTCACGACCGACCGGGCCGTGGATCGTGCCTTACCGGGCACCCTCGTGATACAACATCGAGAAAATCAGGAAATAAAAACATAAACATGAAACAAGAGACATGATAAATAAACAAAGCAACCAAAGCGAATGCCTTCGTATATATACATAAAAACCCGAGCAGTTATCCTTTTTACAAACTCGCCTACAGTACTTCTGGACCTCTAAGTGATAACAACTATGACGGACAGGGGCCGCCATACCCTGAATGTACAAGAACCTGCGGACTCGTGGTAACATACAAAGATAAGCCTCGAAAGCGGGGCTTCCTAACCTGATCGTGATCCTATGAGCGAGGATCCACAACCGATGTACCTCTACTGCGGAATGAACGCGGCCCCGAAGGTCATCTGGCAAGTACCAAGTATGTGAAATCGAAAATCAGAATGAAATCATAACGATCTATATAAAGCAGAGACATGTATGATAACCAAACTACATTTCATAACATAAAAGCAATATGTCAAGTCGTGACTCACGCCCAAAGTCATCCTCACGCGTGGAACTCCTTCCTCACTGCCGGCAGTCTAGGTATAAATCGTGTGGAATACGTGTCTCGGCCCATCCCATGAGACTCGATAAGAACCAGGTGGAATACGTGTCTCGGCCCATCAGCGGGACTCGATAAAGAATCGGTGGAATACGTGTCTCGCCCATCTCTGGGACTCGATAAAGAATCGGTGGAATACGTGTCTCGGCCCATCTCATGGGACTCGATAAAGAATCGGTGGAATACGTGTCTCGGCACATCTCGGGACTCGATAAAGAATCATACATACAGTCGATCGGCCCTCCATCGAGAGACGCTGGTATAAATACGATTTGCACAACAAGACTATCACACGCAAACATAGGCAAGTTTACACACTTGAAGTACTTTCATTTTATGCCAAGGCGTGTTCTAACCCCAAAGTATTACGTACGTTAAATTCTTTAAAAAGATCCAATTCTTTTATAAAGGTCACCCGATACACGTAGTATTAAAAACAGAGTGACTCACATTTTTAAGTAAACCAGAACACTTTCTTTTAAAAATCGAGTAACAACATTATTTTCCAAACGTTCAAGTTTGCCTAATTTCAAATGCTCAAGTCTCTTATTTTAGAAAGGTTTCATAACTCATAGTCTTAATCTCTTTTAAAACAATTGAGTAACATAAGTCTTATGTGTGAGCCGTTTATTCTTGTTTATAACAATCTTGTTACAACAACCATGATCTAGGAAATGTAATACAATCTTGTCTTATCTTAGCTTCTATGCAGATGGAGGTTTCTACTGGTTTTAATAACAATTAGTCAATACATTTCCTTTATTAACGCTGCAATGGTTTGTGCGATACTTATTCTCATTTCCAAATCAAGAAACATTATTCTTTAAAAGCCAAGTACTCATTACTCACGAATGAGGTTTCACATACTTTTTAACAAACTTCATAGTTCTTAACATTCGTAAAACGTCATTTATAAGTTAAGTCTCTTATCTTTCAAGATCAAGTCTCTTAACTTCTAAATCAATAAATCATTCTATTACTTACATAAAGTCGTTATAACTAACTTCCCATAAAGCTATTATAACACTATATGTTTTAAACCAACCAAAACTCGTTTAGCACACGTCGTCACCGTACTACATAGTTCACAACAATCATGCTAGAAAGGATAGGAAGAGGTTCACATACCTCGCGACGATTACCGACAACTAGCAAAACGCTCCAAGTACTTCAACCCGTCGGCTACTACTTAAGCCAAGTAGATCACGCCACACGTAGTACTCCACTCCTAAAACGGTCATAGTACTTTTATCAAACCTTTCGTACCATTGAAGACTTATACCAATAAAAAGCCCTCTAATTCTACGGAAATTTGGGCAGCACTTCCCCCGTTTTTACTCATTTTTCCATCTTTCTCCAAGGCCCAAATAACCGTAATATATATACCATATATATATAAGACGTAATAATTAAACAACATAAAGAAGGGGATTACACACCCAAACGGTAACGCGGTTTACTATCACGCCTTCATAACAAAAATAAGTAAAAGAAGGGGATTACGCTGACGGTAACGGTTTACTATCACGCCTTCATAACAATAGAATAATTAAAAAGGGGATCACACGCCCAAACGGGCGATTGAAAAATCTTCCCCTTAATGAAATGTAAATACAATCAATGTAACATACCCAAAGTAAATACGGTCCAAAGTAAATCTGATCCTTAAGTTGGGGTCCTTGGCCAACTTTGTCCATTTTACTTATCCAATTTACTCATTAGTCATCCAACTTATATTTCCATTCTTAATATAAGTTATAGTTACTTGTTAAATACTTCTTCACAAGTAAGGTACGTTTGATACGTTGAATACGTTTTTTACCATTTTAATGGCAAACGTCCAATCCTTTATTTTAACAAGTTAACAAGATCCAACTCTTCCAAACTTTACTCCATATATTATATATTCATAATATACTTATAATATATGTATATTGACCAAATCACAAAGCGGTTTAAGTTTCACTACCTTAAATAGCCCAAAATTATCCATGAACTTAATGTCGCTCCAAGCAAGTCTTAGCTCCAAATCCTTTGGGTTCCAACCCACCACAAATCACCCTAAGAAGCTCCTAACCATCATCTCTTCAAGAACCAACTCAAACAAGTGAAGAACACTAAGGTTAACCTTCCAAGAGCTCTCGGCCAAGGTGGCCTTTTGTGGCTAGGGATGTGAAATCTTTCCTAACTTTTGGTTAATAGTCTTCCTAATACACTAGGGAAGAACACTTAAGAGTTTAGGAATTATTGGACAAGTTTTGTGTCACGACCCGACCGGGATCGGCGGTGCCCTACACAGGCACCTTACAGGTAAACATCAGAGAAAATCAGCGGAATACACATGAAACTTATAAATAAAATATCGGAAGTAAAACAACAGGTTAGCCGATAGGGCTACCTTCCTGAACATATATAAATACAATCGAAGCAGTTGCCTCATTTCTTTTACAAATCGACTCTGATAGGTGACTACATGCACTTCTAAGAGTTTTAACATAACCATCACAAGTGGCGAGGCCCGCCATACCCCGAATATACATGAATCTACTACCTCGGAAAACCGCACAAGAGCTAAGCCTCCGAGCAAATGGAGCTTTCTCTCAAAATCAACCGAGATCCTAAGAGCAAGGATCACCAACCTGGTACCTAAAACTCGCGGCATGACGCGGCCCGAAGAAGTCGATAACAACAGTACGAATATGGAATGAAATAACGTCTGATGCAGATCATAATCGTACAAAAGAATGACAAGGACAAGTATAAAAGTACATACAGATCCTGCGTGTCATTACCACTTATGAACTTAATTTCACATCAATATCTTATCCCATTTTCAATAAAGGTTATAGCCACATTCTTACGCATACGATTAGGAAAAATCATTAAGTTCATTTCTATATAACCTACTTATCTTTCATAAGTATAATCCGCCCTTAAAGGAGGGCACATTTACTACCCGCCCAACGGGACGCGATCAAATCACACTAATATCAAGCGTGTCCGTGGAATCCCCGTCACGCCGATAGCTACAAGTGTAAAATATAATCATGTGTCACGCCTGGCATCCCACCTCACCGTCGTACACATTCACAACACATATATATATCTCCGCGTGGAATCCCACATCACGCGACAACTACAAGTGTAAAATATAATCACGTGTCACGCTTCAGGGCATCCACCTCACTGTCGGCGTACATACACAACACATATATATCTCCTGCCCGTGGAATGCTATACCCGTTGTTGCAGGTATGTATGTGAGGACGTGCGTCTGAGTGTGCGTAAATTTTGAAAGGAAAGAAAGATGTGAGTTTTCACTGGAAAAGTTTCGTTATTTGTGAAGAAAAGGTTCGTTAATGGAATTGGATTCCCAGTTTGGTATTCGACTTCGAATATTAGAGAATTATGGAATTTTATTTTGGAAATGGTCACGTGGGCCCACGGGAGAAATTTACGGTTTGGTGGGCCCACTTTGTTTTGAGATTTTGGCCATTGTGGATATTTTTAGAAAGACGTTTTTAGGGCGGTAGGAGGGTGACACGTGTCACCCCGCCTAGGCTTGGCCAAAGTTACATTTGGGCACAGTCTTGCAGAGTCGTTTTCCGAAAAACGTTTCCACGACTTTCGTAGGAAAAATTCCGCTATGTCGCTTTGTATTTTTGCGGATTTTTCCGAGAGACGAAACATTTTGGACCAACGGGAGGTGACATGTGTCACCTCACATTAAACAAGTGGGCGCCCGTGGAAGAGGTGGTACACGAATTGGCTTGATCTTTGTGGCTCACGTTTTGGCCCTATTGGTTCCTTGTTTTGTGCCTTGTTTTGGCCTTGTTTTGTGGCTTGTCTTGTGCCATGTTTTGTGGAGTAGGGGTTAGGGTGCACTTGGCTTGATCAAGGCCTTACACTTGCCTTGCACATGGCTCGATCTTGGCCGTTCGTTGGCATTTGGGTTTGCTATAAATACCCCCTTAGTTGATGAACTTTCTTCATCCAAAATCATTTTCCAAGTCTTGAAATCTCTCCCCCTTTGTGAGTTGAAATCGTCCAAAGCCCTCCCCCCCCTTTGTGGAGCTTTGGCCGAGAGGCCCCTTTGAGTGAGGCTTGGAGTGGGGTACCCCTGCTAGTTGTTTTCGTATAATACCCCTTGTTGTGGTATAGAAATACTCCCCTAGTATTGTTATAATGCCCAAAATACCTTAGCCTTGTGCCTTGTAGTATTCCAAAGATACCTCTTTGCGTAGAGTCCGGAAATACTACCTTTTGTCCTTTTAGTCTCAAACCGAAACCCTAAGGAAATCTTCATAGTTGGTTGAAGTATGTGAGTAGAAGTTGGTTAGAACTTCTAAGGGTTGTTTGGAGTGGTTTGGGCGCTCGGTGGAGCTAAACCTTGCTCAGGATCGACATTATAACTTGGATAATTTTGGGCTTATCGAGGTAATTATCTTGTCCCTCTATTGTAATTGGAAATTACATGTTTGTTAGGATATATAGTTGAAGTATACTATATATGGAACTATACTTAGTATTATGGCAATGTCTTTGACTTAAGCTCAAGAATAAAGAATCGAATCTGTATTTACATAGGGGTATTGCAGTAGACTTGTGTGTAGAATTGTACGCGTCCAGGTTAGGCGTGTTAACCACTGGTTGGCTTGGTAGCCGACCTCGATAGAGGAGGAGATTTACGCTGTTGCGGGGGGGGGGAGGTGCTGCCGAATTTTCTATAGAAAGATAGAAACTTGTGTTTTGGGGTTAATAGACGTTTGTGACCTTTATAGGTAAAAGTACTAAGAGTAGCGTATTCTACTCGAGGAGTGGAAAGGGCAAGGTTGTAGTACTTGGAGCATTTTGCTTATTGTCGATAAATCGTCGCGAGGTATGTGAACCTCTTCCTATCTCTTCTAGCATGATATGTGTGAACTATGTAGTACGGTAGACGTACATGTGTTAACTGTGTTTGATTGTTCTTAAAACATAAAGTGTTATAACGGCTTTATGGGAAGTTGGTTATAACAGCTTTATGTAGGTAAGAAAATACTTTGTGGTTTTAAAAGGTAACTGATGTGAATTATAACTGGCTAGTTATAATAAAGAACTTGATGTATTTCAAAAGATTTCTAAATCGTTTTGAAGGGAGAGTAACACTTGGTTTTAAAGGTTTTGAAAAGAGTTATACTAGCTTGATGGGAGTTAGGTATAATGTCTTAAGAGGTAAAGAAAATGGTTTCTTGATGTTAGAAGTTAGAGACTTGATCTTATAAGATAAGAGACTTAACTTATTTGTTTTAATGTGGATGTTTATGTGAAACCTCATTCGTGAGTAATGAGTACTTGGTTTTATTTAAAGGATAATGTTTCTTGATTTGGAAATCGTAATGTGTATCGGCGCACCACCGCAGCGTTAATAAAGGAAAATGTATTGAATAATGATGAATTGTATTAAAACCGTAGAAACCTCCATCTGCATAGAAACTAAGATGAGACAAAATGATATTACATTTTCTAGATCATGGCTGCTGTAATAAGAATGTTGTAAACAAGAATAACCTACTCTCACGTGAGACTTATATTACTCAATTGTTCTAAAACGGAATCAAGTGATTAAGTTTATGAACTATGAAACCATTTGAAAATGAGAAGCTTGAGTAATTGAAACTAGGCAAACTGGAACTTAGGAAAAGAATGTTGTTACTTGATTTTGAAAAGGAATGTGGGTTGGTCATTCTAATACTACGGGTATCGGGTGACTTTAATAAGTAATGGATCTCTTTTAAAAGAACTTAACGTACGTAGTACTTTAGGGTTGAAAACCCGGACTTTGGCAAATGAAAGTACTTTGAGTTGTGTGAAACTTGCCTATGCTTGTTGTTGTGAAACTTGCCTATGCTTGTTGTTGTGAAACTTGCCTATGCTTGTGATGATAGCCTTTGTTGTGCAAGTGTGGTATTTACAGATTCCGCGTCTCGATAGGGCGGTCGACTTGTTGAGAACTTACTTGGACATGTGGCGTTGATGGAGAATTCCACCGTATGCTCGCTGATAGTGTTATTCCATGGACTAGCTCTCCATGAGGTTTCTTCTTGTTCGGCTGGGTATCCGGTGGTCGGCTCTCAGACTTGCCGTCTGCATGGTGATTCGGCCTTGGTATCGGTAGTCGACCCTCGCGCTTGCCGTTCGAAGATAGTGGCGGTTTCGTGATACGGCCTTGGTCCTGGTGGTCACCCTCGTACTTGCCCGGTCGGTGCGTGACCGCCTCGTATCCTGTGACGGCTCGCACTTGCCGTGACGGCCGTGTTTGGTTGCATTGTATTATTGGTACGGTCGGATCTGGTAGTTATACTTGTCTGTCACGGTTTTATAACACAATTGGGACATGGTGTTCATGTATAATCCTTGGTATGGTTATATCATAAAGCTGCCAGATGAGGAAGAAATTCCACGCACAGTGATAATTTGGGCGTGAGTCCACTGTCTTGATGTAGCGGTTATATGTTATATATCGTAGTTTGGTCATCATACATGTCTCCGCTTTATATAGACTATTATGATTTCATTTACAGTATTCTGATTTCACATACTTGGTACTGTTGTCGACCTCGCCGGGTGCGTTCATCGCCAGGTGAGGTACATCTATCGATCCCCGTTTAGGATCTCATTTCAGCATTTTGGGAAGCTCGCTCCGTCGGAGGCTTATCTTTGGTATGTTACCACAGTCCGTAAGTTCTTGTGCGTTCGGGGTATGGCGGCCCTGTCGTCATAGTTGTATAAATCTTAGAGTGCAGTCTTGTTGTGGGCGGGGTTGTAAAAGGATTAAAGCTGCTCGGGTTTTATGTATATCTTGAGAAACCGTTTTGGTTGCTGCTTATTTATTATATCTCTTGTTTCATGATTCATGTTTTATTTTCCGCTGGTTTTCTCGATGTTGTATCACTAGGGTGCCGGGTAAGGCACGATGTGAACGAGTTGAGCGTTACAAAGTGGTATCGAGCGATTAATCCTCGGAAAGTGTCTACGCACCGTGTCTAGTAGAGTCTTGATTATCGATGTGTTGTGCACCACATCTATAATCAGGAGGCTGCAGGACATTTAGGATTGGTTTCCATTCTTCTCATTCCGAGATCGTGCCTTAGAACTGTGTTGTAAGTTGGACCCCTCTGACGTATCTCGTTTTTACCAGTTATGCCTCCGCGCAAGGCGACCAGAGCCCTGAAGGGCAAGGCGGCGAGGGTGCTAGTGAGATACTGAGTACGAGCGCGCAGCCCGACGATACGAGTTGTGCTTGAACGGCGGGTTTCACGACGCCGCCAAGACCAAAGAGTTTAAGCGCAGCGATGGGCGATGAGACTACAAGACTGAGCCTCCACCCGCGATGCAGGCGAGAGGAGATGAGTTACAAGAGTGGGCGATTAATGCCGGGGTTGTGGCCAGCCCGGAGGATAAGTCTGACACAGCAGTTCCTCCACCCGATGGTTCACCCTTCATCGAATAGTTAGGCTTCTGGATTTTCCGAGTTGTAGGCGCGAGTTTTATGGGTCGAGGCACGAGGATGATCCGCAGAGTTCATCCGGCGATTCAGCGGATCGAGAGTGATCAAGGCATCGGAGATCGAGTCGGTGGCCTAGGTTCACATCAACTGCGTGATACCGCGATCGGTCGTTTGATTCTTGGGAGCTGTCCAGGAGAGCATGCACTTCCAGGTATGGAACGAAGTTCTCGAGGCCTTTCTTGCATTTCTTGCCTCCCGGATGAGGAGGGCTCGGGCCAGATTTTTGGTGTTACGGCGAAGCAGGCGTGCGGTTCGGGAGTACAATGTGAGTTCGACTCATTGGCGTGCGTCCGCGTTAGTAGCTAGTATGGAGGATCGAGTGCGGATATGTTACAGGCTCGATGATTGCCTTGCAGAGAGTTGTTGGTGTAGCTCTTGGTAGGCATGGACATTGCTCGCACGCAGCGTATACACTTGGATGTGAGAACGGATAAATCGACGAATGACCAAAGTCGAGAAGAGGCGAACAGCGAGGTCCTTTGGTGATTTTCGAGGCGGACCGCCTCGGCAGACTAGTTATGTACCTCGTCGACTGCAGTGGTCCTCCACGGCTTTCGGGACGCGGGATATTCAGGAGCGGTCGGGCTCCTGTTTCAGATTTTCAGAGAGCAGAGTGCTCGCGGATGAGGTTGCCCTTGTCTCGGTGTGGCGTTGTGGAAAGCTTCATGGGAGGTGTCGTACTAACTCGGGAGATTGTTATTTTTGCGCCAACGGGGCCATCTGGCAGAGATCGTCCGACCAGGTAGCACCGGTAGGATAGCATGGACTACTAGCGATTGCGGGTTCTTCACCTTCCGTAGCGAGCGAGGATGTTCACACCGGAAGGCCCGGTGAGGTCGCGGTGGAGTTCCGCTTTTAAGCGGTCCTCGAACCGCCTAGTTTCGTATATCCTTAACCTCTAGAGTTTTGTTTATGTTGTTGATGTGTTTAATGTTATGTTTGGATAGCTTTGTGCTAAAATGTGATTTAGAAACACGGTTAGTGAAAAGGGTAAGTCACAGGTAGTGTGAGATGGAAGTGGTAGCTTTCATGATGTGCGATAGTAAGATTGTTCCGGATCGGGAACAAGAGTTGCGCGATTGGGTCGGGTTTAGGACCATTTGCGGGTCAAACCGTAACCCGGTTTGAGGTGGGCCAGTTCTGGGTGGTCGCGGTGGTAGGGTCACAAGGATGCTAGGCCCAAGTTTGTATGATCATCGATGAGTTCGTGGGACGCGTTCGACCGTGCGGTTCGTAGGCCTGAATGGCCTTAGGAAGTTTGAGGTTAGTAAGATGACCAAGTTTGGAGGTAGTGACTCCGCAGACTTTCGAACGGAAGTAATGACCGAGGTATGGTACATTCGGAGAGTTCAAGTGTTCGAGAAGAGACACGACGAGTAAGGAAGAAGATAACGTGTGTTATTTCGTGGCCAAGTATGGCGTTGACAACTTGTTAGAGGAACTTCATCGATATCCGTCTTGAGAAGGAACATTCGGACGAATGTTTCTAAGGAGGGAGAATGTTATACCCGTTGTTGCGTGGTATGTATGTGAGGACGTGCGTCTGAGTGTCTGCGAGAAATTTTGAAAGGAAAGAAAGATGTGAGTTTTCACGGAAAAGTTTCCTGTTATTTGTGAAGAAAAAGGTTCGTTAATGGGAATTGGATTCCCAGTTTGGTATTCGGACTTCGAATATTAGAGAATTATGGAATTTTATTTTCGGAAATGGTCACGTGGGGCCACGGGAGAAATTCTGCAGTTTGGTGGGCCCACTTTGTTTTCGAGATTTTGGCCATTGTGGATATTTTTAGAAAGAGCGTTTTTAGGGCGGTAGGAGGGTGACACGTGTCACCCCGCCTAGTGGCTTGGCCAGTTACATTTGGGCACAAGTCTGCCTAGAGTCGCTTTCAGACTAAACGTTTCCACGACTTTCGTAGGAAAAATTCCGGCTATGTCGTTTTGTATTTTTGCGGATTTTTCCGAGACGAAACATTTTGGACCAACGGAGGGTGACATGTCACCCTCACATTGGAAGCAAGTGGGCGTCGAGTGGAAGAGGTGGTTCACGAATTGGCTTGATCTTTGTGGCTCACGTTTTGGCCCTATTGGTTCCTTGTTTTGTGCCTTGTTTTGGCCTTGTTTTGTGGCTTGTCTTGTGCCATGTTTTGTGGAGTAGGGTTAGGTGCACTTGGCTTGATCAAGGCCTTACACTTGCCTTGCGTGGCTTGATCTTGGCCACGTTGGTTGGCATTTGGGTTTGCTATAAATACCCGCTTAGTTGATGAACTTTCTTCATCCAAAATCATTTTCCAAGTCTTGAAATCTCCCCCTTTGTGAGTTGAAATCGCCCAAAGCCCTCCTCCCCTTTTTGTGGAGCTTTGGCGAGAGGCCCACTTTGAGTGAGGCTTGGCCGGGGTACCCACTAGCCTAGTTGTTTTTCGTATCATTCCCCTTGTTGTGGTATAGAATTACTCCGCTAGTATTGTTATAATGCCCAAAATACCTTAGCCTTGTGCCTTGTAGTATTCAAAGATACCTCTTTGCGTAGAGTCGGAAATACTACCTTTGTCCTTTTAGTCTCAAACCGAAACCCAAGGAAATCTTCATAGTTGGTTGAAGTATGTGAGTAGAAGTTGGTTAGAACTTCTAAGGGTTGTTTGGAGTGGTTTGGGCGCTCGGAGTGGAGCTAAACCTTGCTCGGGATCGACATTATAACTTGGATAATTTTGGGCTTATCGAGGTAATTATCTTGTCCTCTATTGTAATTGGAAATTACATGTTTGTTAGGATATATAGTTGAAGATACTATATATGGAACTATACTTAGTATTATGGCAATGTCTTTTGACTTAAGCACAAGAATAAAGAACCGAATCGTATTTACATAGATGTATTGCGAGAGACTTGTGTAGAATTGTGCAGCGTCCGGTTAGGCGTGTTAACCCACTGGTTGGCTTGGTAGCCGACCTCGATAAAGGAGGAGATTTACGCTGTTGCGGGGGGGGGGGGGGGAGGTGCTGCCGAATTTTCTGTAGAAAGATAGAAACTTGTGTTTTGGGGTTAATAGACGTTTGTGACCTTTATAGGTTAAAGTAATAAGATTAGCGTATTATAATCGAGGAGTGGAAAGGGCTAGTGCGTTGTAGTACTTGGAGCATTTTGCTTATTGTCGATAAATCGTCGCGAGGTATGTGAACCTCTTCCTATCTCTTCTAGCATGATATGTGTGAACTATGTAGTACGGTGACGCATGTGTTAATCGTGTTTGATTGTTCTTAAAACATAAAGTGTTATAACGGCTTTATGGGAAGTTGGTTATAATGACTTTATGTAGGTAAGAAAATACTTTGTGGTTTTAAAAGGTAATCGATGTGAATTATAAGCGGCTAGTTATAATAAAGAACTTGATGTATTTCAAAAGATTTCTAAATCGTTTTGAAGGAGAGTAACACTTGGTTTTAAAGGTTTTAAAAAGAGTTATACTAGCTTGATGGGAGTTAGGTATAATGTCTTAAGAGGTAAAGAAAATGGTTTCTTGATGTTAGAAGTTAAGAGACTTGATCTTATAAGATAAGAGACTTAACTTATTTGTTTTAATGTGGATGTTTATGTGAAACCTCATTCATGAGTAATGAGTACTTGGTTTTATTTAAAGGATAATGTTTCTTGATTTGGAAATCGAATGTGTATCGACAGGACCATCTGCAGCGTTAATAAAGGAAAATGTATTGAATAATGATGAATTGTATTAAAACCAGTAGAAACCTCCATCTGCATAGAAACTAAGATGAGACAAAATGATATTACATTTTCTAGATCATGGCTGCTGTAATAAGAATGTTGTAAACAAGAATAACCTACTCTCACGTGAGACTTATATTACTCAATTGTTCTAAAACGGAATCAAGTGATTAAGTTTATGAACTATGAAACCATTTGAAAATGAGAAGCTTGAGTAATTGAAACTAGGCAAACTGGAACTTAGGAAAAAGAATGTTGTTACTTGATTTTGAAAAGGAATGTGGGTTGGTCATTCTAATACTACGGGTATCGGGTGACTTTAATAAGTAATGGATCTCTTTTAAAAAGAACTTAACGTACGTAGTACTTTAGGGTTGAAACCCGGACTTTGGCAAATGAAAGTACTTTGAGTTGTGTGAAACTTGCCTATGCTTGTTGTTGTGAAACTTGCCTATGCTTGTTGTTGTGAAACTTGCCTATGCTTGTGATGATAGCCTTTGTTGTGCAAGTGTGGTATTTCAGATTCTGCGCGTCTCGATAGAGGGCGATCGACTTATTGAGAACTTACTTGGACATCTTGGCGGTGATGGAGAATTCCACGTATGCTCGCCGATAGTGTTATTCCATGGACTAGCTCTCCATGAGGTTTCTTCTTGTTCGGCTGGGTATCCGTGGTCGGCTCGTACTTGCCCCGTCTCATGGTGATTCGGCCTTGGTATCCGTAGTCACCCTCGCACTTGCCGTTCGATTATAGTGAAGTTTCGTGATCTGACCTTGGTCCTGGTGGTCACCCTCGTACTTGCCGGTCAGTGCGTGGCCGGCCTTGATATCCGGGTCGGCTCTACTTGCCCGTATCGGCCGTGTTTTGGTTGCATTGTATTATTGGTACGGTCGGATCTGGTAGTTATACTTGTCACATGCAGTTTTATAACACGGGTGGGACATGGTGTTCATGTATAATCCTTGGTATGGTTATATCATAAAGCTATGTGATGAGGAAGAAATTCCACGCACGAGTGATAATTTGGAGGCGTGAGTCACTGTCTTGATATCGTTATATGTTATATCGTAGTTTGGTCATCATACATGTCTCTGCTTTATATAGACTATTATGATTTCATTTACGATATTCTGATTTCACATACTTAGTACTGTTATCGACCTCGGCCTGCGTTAAATCGCAGTAAGTACATCGGTATCGATCCGCGTTTAGGATCTCATTTCAGCATTTTGGGAAGCTCGTTCCGTGGAGGCTTATCTTTGGTATGTTACCCAGTCGTAAGTTC
This sequence comes from Przewalskia tangutica, assembly GCA_029844215.1. Lineage (NCBI taxonomy): Eukaryota > Viridiplantae > Streptophyta > Magnoliopsida > Solanales > Solanaceae > Przewalskia > Przewalskia tangutica. The sequence goes on along the minus strand of CM056737.1, from coordinate 40,592,225 downwards.
TTAGACGTTCGGGGTATGGCGGGGCCACTGTCCGTCATAGTTGTTGTATAAATCTTGAAGTACATGTAATGCTGTTGTGGCGAGGTTGTAAAAGGATTAAAGCTGCTCGAGTTTTATGTATATCTTGAGCAAGCTTTTTGGTTGCTTTGTTTATTTATTATATCTCTTGTTTCATGATTCATGTTTTATTTTCCAGTTTTCTCGATGTTGTATCACTAGGTGCCCGGTAAGGCACGATGTGGGCGGTTCGGGCGTTCTGAATCCCACATCACCGGCGATCCGAGGATATAATAATACACCAATAGGCATACATGAACACCAAGTCCCACCGTTGGTATTGCGTCTTGAGGGTCTACCCCTCACTTATACTCTTACCCTGGAGAAGTTGGTAAAGCAGGTGGTATAACATCTTGGGGGTCTACCCCTCATTTATACTCTTACCCTGGAGAAGGTGGTATAACGTCTTGGGGCTTGCCCCTCATTTATACTCTTACCCTATCTTATCCGACCATTATACAAAATAGCGGGGTATAATGTCTTGGGGTTTACCATCACTTATACTCTTACCCAAGAAGGTGGTATAACGTCTTGGGGCTCGCCTCATTTATACTCTTACCCTATCTCAACCGACCATTATACAAAATGTAGCACTACTATGTCTTATAAAAATCGAATTTAACCCAAGTACTACAATTAACGGAAGCATACGTGGAATCCCATCCTTTGTCGGTATGTCCAAGTACTTACAACAAGACAGCCGGCCCTCCAACCGAGAGTCGCGGCAACGTAATAAAACATAATACTTGCACTCAAAGGCTATCACCAGCACACATAGGCTAATTCTCAATTAACAAGCCAAAGTACTTATCAAGGCACACTTAGACTAATTCTCAATTAATCAAGCCAAAGTACTAATCAAGGCACAAATAGAATAATTCTCATTTAACAAGCCAAAGTACTTATCAAGGCATACTTAGACTAATTCTCAATTAATCAAGCCAAAGTACTAATCAAGGCACAAGTAGAATAATTCTCATTTAACAAGCCAAAGTACTTATCAAGGCATACTTAGACTAATTCTCAATTAAACAAGCCAAAGTACTAATCAAGGCACAACTAGAATAATTGTCATTTAACAAGCCAAAGTACTAATCAAGGCACAAATAGAATAATTCTCAATTAAACAGGCCAAAGTACTACGTACGTACATTCTTTTCAAAAGACTCCTTTTCAAATAAAACTTCCCCAATACTAACAACCGTAGTATCAAGTCCTATCCACCTTTCAAGACAAGTCACAATACCTTTTTAGAAATACAATTCCCGGCTTCTAAATCAAGTGACTTATTTATTAAAAACCTTAAGCAATTGGTACCTTTAAAAACAATTTGCCCTTCCTTAACACAAGTTATCGCTTTGATTACTTTATTAGAGAAAACCATTCTCTTAACCTTCCATAAAGCCGTTATAACCAACTTCCCATAAAGGCGTTATAACCCTTTATGGTTTAGACCAACACGTTCCTTTTATAACCAAGAGACTTCTACTTTTTGAAACCAAGTATTATATACTTTCAAATCAATTCTCATAACTTTCAAAAATACAATTAGTCTCTTAACCTTTAGAAAACAAGTGACTCCTTTTATTATAAAACCTTAGGCAATTGATGCCTTAAAAACAAGTTGCCTTTTCACTAAAATCAAGTCATTTATCTTTCCATAAAGCAAATATAACTAACTTCCCATAAAGCCGTTATATTCACTTTATACCTTAGCCAAAACAATTTCCTATCCAAGGGACTTATACGTTTAACACGGAACAAGTATCATATACTTTAAAACTCTTCAAGTCCCTTAACTTTAATAAAACTTAAGACATCATTTATACTTCCAAAGAAGTGAGTAAATCTCCCAACTCACCCGACTTGGCTATTCACAAACTAGTAAAGGATATCAAGGTGTTGTACGTCTACCATACTACATACGTGCAACTAGTCATGCTCAAAGATAGGAAAAGTTCTACATAGAGTAGATCACACAACTACCTCTTAACTTCTAAGAGTAACAGGAAACATGAAATGATACCACATGTATATTCCATACATAGAATCATGCCAAAGGAAGGAAGAGGTTCACATACCTCGCGACGATTGTCGACAAGTAGCAAAATGCTCCAAAGTACTTCAACCTTGAGCTATTCCATTCTTCAAGTAGGATACACTATACTTAGTACTTCAACCTATAATGGTCACCATACGTCCATTAACCTCTTATTTCAAACGTAGAATATTCTAAGTGCTAAGTCACTAAATTCTACGGAAAATCGGACAGCACCTCCTTTGTTTCTACTTACTTTGCCACCTTTTTCAAGGCGAATACAATAACCAAACACGCACATTTAAGGCCCAATCAATGTAATTAATCATAGGATTACACGCCTACTAGACGTGTAAAATTCCTAGCACAATTGATAACAAACTAATACAACTACTAGTCCAATTTTCGGCCATAAAGAATACAACAATACCAATTCTTATCCAATTTCCATTTCAATCCAAATTGGTAGCATAACATGATATCAAGTCGCATTTGATTATGACTACCATAATCTTCAAGTAAGTGACATGCGACGATTTCTAATAAACGACCAATTGTAATACAACTTAACATGGCTTACATTACATTTCGGATTTCCAAGGCTACAATCAATCCATAATCCTTATAAACTTCAACACATATACTTCATGCTAGCAACATGCAAAGATAACAACAATAATACAAATAATCTTGTAACACTTTAAAAGACAAGATTATACCTTAACGATTCTTAATCCAATTCCAAATCTGAAGTCGCTCCTTAGTAGTTTAGAGCCTCTCCCAGACACTTCAATCCGCTTGTTGAGACCCTTAGAACAACACCAACAAATAACCCTCAAATCTCCAAACAAAACCTAGAAAGACAACTAGGTTTTCGTTTTGCGACTAACCCGTAAACTCTCTTTTTCCGGGATTTTTCTATTGAGATACACTTACAATACCCTCATGAACCTTGGTTTAAAGTGTGGGGCTTAATGGACAAGAAACAAAAAAAAATCCTTTTGAAATGGAGGGAAGCCGAGAGCTCTTCCTTGTGTTCTTCAAATTTGTGGAAATTTTTCTAAGTGTATGGACACACTCTTGCTACTAGTAGTGTTATAAAGCACATTGGAGGGTCAAGATACAACCATTTGGGTGGCTAGGATAAGCTCTACTTAAATATCAAGACCTTGTGGTCCCTTTGACTTAGTCAAGATTGTCAAGCTACACTTGCAAGACTTGTTCATCCAAGACTTATGGTAAATGACCATTATGGGCATGCCTAATTCGACCAAGGCATCACTAAGGGGGGTGACACGTGTCGCCCTCCCATTCGTCACAACAAAACGTTTTCCGACAATTTCATAATTCCGATAAAATTTTACAAGTCTCAAATCTTGACACTTATGAGTTCTTACGTACGTTCTTAAAACATGTCCTGTAAGTGCAGGTGTAACATTCTTCCCCTTAGAAACATTCGCCCCGAATGTTCTTTCTGAGTCAATCTTTATAACTTGCAACATAGTTTCCTTTCACAACCCGTCGTACCAACAATGCCACCACATGGCCCTAATACCTTGACACGCGTATCGTCCATCATAAGCCCAAAAGAGATTATCTTTTCGTACTTCCAACTCATACTAGCATACATACATAACTTCCATACCGATTCTGGCTTCAAATCTTTGGAGTAACTCTATAAAACAATATAAGGCCATTTTCGACTTTCATGACCTGGTTCCGGTGGAACGCGTCCACGAACCCGTAAAACAATTAACTAGACTTGGGCCTTGCACCTCGTGACCACTTCGCGTAGAGGAACTACTACCAACTGATCCCACTCCATTCCGGGATATGGGGCGACCGTAACAGTCCTCACCCCGCCACGTCACGTAACTCTTATTCTTGGTCTAGAATAAATCTTTCTACCCGAGAAGACCTTATACAACTAAGGTCCTAGCGGTTTTCAACATTCTGAGGCTCGCACTTTCCACGCTCCATGCCTACCTTATCAGTCCCGTGAACGGTACAAAACTCCTCATAAAACCAAAACCATGTTGTCTCGATCACAACACCCATTACTCACTCTATGCGGACCTCATCAGACAATTCTCTTAAGCCTACTACGCAGCCTTAATCTATTTAACATGACATTCCGTTAGGTTCCTTAACATGGCTTCTTGGGGTTCACTACCTATCGGACAGCTCATCCTTTCCTAATTATCTCGAAATAAAACACAAAACCTTGGCGAAAATTCATTAACTATTCCATACCTTCCTGTATCTAGTTAGTCTTTACAATTCTGGTAATCTAAAATCATTCTAGGCAACACGTCGACCACCGTGACATAACTCCGTATAGATGTATATCACAATACCAACTATACTACAATCATTACCAACACGGATCGCAATCCATATAATCCTTCTTTGTCACGCCGCTTCTCGTATGCAATCAACATAACTCGTTAGGGAGGGCGACCCTAACAATACAAACTCTATCGCACGATCTCGAGTGAGAAGAATGTAAACCAATCCTAAATGTCCTGCAGCCTCCACGATTATAGATGTGGTGCAACACACGATAATCAAGACTACTAGAACCGATGCGTAGACACTTTCCGAGGACTAATCGCTCGATACCACTTTTGTCACGACCCGACCCGGGACGCGTCGGTGCCCTACAGGCACCCTTACGATAAACATCGAGAAAATCAGCGAATACACATGAAACTTATAAATAAAACATCGAGTAAAACAACAGTTAGCCGATATACCTTCCGAACATATATAAATACAATCGAAGCGGTTGTCTCATTTCTTTTACAAAGTGACCACTGATAGTGACTACAGGACCTCTAAGAGTTTTAACATAACCATCGCGGAGACAGGGCCGCCATACCTCGAATATACATGAATCTACTACCTCAGGGAAAACCGTACCAAGAGCTAAGCCTCTGGAGCAAGTGGAGCTTTCTCTCAAAAACTGAACCGAGATCCTAAGAGCAAGGATCACCAACCTGGGTACCTAAAACCTGCGGGCATGAACGGCCCGAAGAAGTCGATAACAACAGTACGAATATGGAACGTAAATAACGTCTGATAAGCGGATCATAATTGTACAAAAGAATGACAAGGACAAGTATAAAAAGTACATACCAGATCCTGCCGTGTCATTACCACTTATGAACTTAATTTCACATCAATATCTTTTCCCATTTTCAATAAAGGTTATAGCCACATTCTTACGCACATGATTAGGAAAAATCATTAAGTTCATTTCTATATAACCTACTTATCTTTCATAAGTATAATCCGGCCCTTAAAGGAGGGCACATTTACTACCCGGCCCAATCTGGGACGCGATCAAGTCACACTAACATCAAGCGTGTCCGTGGAATCCCCCGTCACTGCCGACAGCTACAAGTGTAAAATATAATCACGTGTTACGCCCGTGGCATCCCACCTCACTGTCGGCGTACACATTCACAACACATATATATATCTCCTGCCCGTGGAATCCACATCACCGCCGATACCATAAGTGTAAAATATTATCACGTGTCACGCGTGGCATCCCACCTCACCGCTCGGCGTACATTCATAACACATATATATATCTCCCGCCTGTGGAATCCTACATCACCGCGATACCCAGATATTATAATACACCAATAGGCATGAACACCAAGTCCCACGGTGGTATAGCGTCTTGGGGTCTACCCTCACTTATACTCTTACGAGAAGTTGGTAAAACAGTGGTATAGCATCTTGGGGATCTACCCTCACTTATACTTACTCGGAGAAGGTGGTATAACGTCTTGGGGCTTGCCCCTCATTTATACTCTTACCCTATCTTATCCGACCATTATACAAAACAAGCAGGGGGTATAATGTCTTGGGGGTTTACCCCTCACTTATACTCTTACCCTGGAGAAGGTGGTATAACGTCTTGGGGCTTGCCCCTCATTTATACTCTTACCCTATCTCAACCGACCATTATACAAAACAGAAGCACTACTATGTCTTCTATAAAAATCTGGGAATTTAACCCAAGTACTACAATTAACGGAAGCATACCCGTGGAATCCCACATCACTGTCGGTATGTCCAAGTACTTACAACAAGACGATCCATTCTCCAACCGAGAGTCGCGGCAACGTAATAAAACATAATACTTGCACTCAAAGGCTATCACCATCACACATAGGCTAATTCTCAATTAACAAGCCAAAGTACTTATCAAGGCACACTTTGACTAATTCTCAATTAATCAAGCCAAAGTACTAATCAAGGCACAAATAGAATAATTCTCATTTAACAAGCCAAAGTACTTATCAAGGCATACTTAGACTAATTCTCAATTAATCAAGCCAAAGTACTAATCAAGGCACAAATAGAATAATTCTCATTTAACAAGCCAAAGTACTTATCAAGGCATACTTAGACTAATTCTCAATTAATCAAGCCAAAGTACTAATCAAGGCACAAGTAGAATAATTCTCATTTAACAAGCCAAAGTACTTATCAAGGCATACTTAGACTAATTCTCAATTAATCAAGCCAAAGTACTAATCAAGGCACAACTAGAATAATTCTCATTTAACAAGCCAAAGTACTAATCAAGGCACAAATAGAATAATTCTCAATTAAACAGGCCAAAGTACTACGTACGTACATTCTTTTCAAAAGACTCATTTTCAAATAAAACTTCCCCGATACTAACAACCGTAGTATCAAGTCCTATCCACCTTTCAAGACAAGTCACAATACCTTTTTAGAAATACAATTACCGGCTTCTTAATCAAGTGACTTCTTTATTAAAAACCTTAAGCAATTGGTACCTTTAAAAACAATTTGCCCTTCCTTAACACAAGTTATTGCTTTGATTACTTTATTATAGAAAACCATTCTCTTAACCTTCCATAAAGCCGTTATAACCAACTTCCCATAAAGGCGTTATAACCCTTTATGGTTTAGACCAACACGTTCCTTTTATAACCAAGAGACTTCTACTTTTTGAAACCAAGTATTATATACTTTCAAATCAATTCTCATAACTTTCAAAAATACAATTAGTCTCTTAACCTTTAGAAAACAAGTGACTCTTTTTATTATAAAACCTTAGGCAATTGATGCCTTAAAAACAAGTTGCCTTTTCACTAAAATCAAGTCATTTATCTTTCCATAAAGCAAATATAACTAACTTCCCATAAAGCCGTTATATTCACTTTATACCTTAGCTAAAACAATTTCCTATCCAAGGGACTTATACGTTTAACACGGAACAAGTATCATATACTTTAAAACTCTTCAAGTCCCTTAACTTTAATAAAACTTAAGACATCTTTTATACTTCCAAAGAAGTGAGTAAATTTCCCAACTCACCCGACTTGGCTATTCACAAACTAGTAAAGGATATCAAGGTGTTGTACGTCTATCATACTACATACGTGCAACTAGTCATGCTCAAAGATAGGAAAAGTTCTACATATAGTAGATCACACAACTACCTCTTAACTTCTAAGAGTAACAGGAAACATGAAATGATACCACAGGTATATTCCATACATAGAATCATGCCAAAGGAAGGAAGAGGTTCACATACCTCGCGACGATTGTCGACAAGTAGCAAAATGCTCCAAAGTACTTCAACCTTGAGCTATTCCATTCTTCAAGTAGGATACACTATACTTAGTACTTCAACCTATAATGGTCACCATACGTCCATTAACCTCTTATTTCAAACGTAGAATATTCTAAGTGCTAAGTCACTAAATTCTACGGAAAATCGGACAGCACCTCCTTTGTTTCTACTTACTTTGCCACCTTTTTCAAGGCCGAATACAATAACCAAACACGCCACATTTAAGGCCCAATCAATGTAATTAATCAATAGGGGATTACACGCCTACTAGACATGTAAAATTTCGCCCCACAATTGATAACAAACTAATACAACTACTAGTCCAATTTTCGGCCATAAAGAATACAACAATACCAATTCTTATCCAATTTCCATTTCAATCCAAATTGGTAGCATAACATGATATCAAGTCGCATTTGATTATGACTACCATAATCTTCAAGTAAGTGACATGCGACGATTTCTAATAAACGACCAATTGTAATACAACTTAACATGGCTTACATTACATTTCAGATTTCCAAGGCTACAATCAATCCATAATCCTTATAAACTTCAACACATATACTTCATTCTAGCAACATGTAAAGATAACAACAATAATACAAATAATCTTGTAACACTTTAAAAGACAAGATTATACCTTAACGATTCTTAATCCAATTCCAAATCCGAAGTCGCTCCTTAGTAGTTTAGAGCCTCTCCCAGACACTTCAATCCGCTTGTTGAGACCCTTAGAACCATACCAACAACTTTCCTTCAAACTTCCAATCCAAAACCTAGAAAGCCACTAGGTTTTCACTTTGCGACTAATACGAAAACTCTCTTTTTCCGGGATTTTCCTATTGAGATACACTTACAATACCCTCATGAACCTTGGTTTAAAGTGTGGGGCTTAATGGACAAGAAACAAAAAAATTTCCTTTTGAAATGGAGGGAAGCCGAGAGCTCTTCCTTGTGTTCTTCAAATTTGTGGAAATTTTTCTAAGTGTATGGACACACTCTTGCTACTAGTAGTGTTATAAAGCACATTGGAGGGTCAAGATACAACCATTTGGGTGGCTAGGATAAGCTCTACTTAAATATCAAGACCTTGTGGTCCCTTTGACTTAGTCAAGATTGTCAAGCTACACTTGCAAGACTTGTTCATCCAAGACTTATGGTAAATGACCATTATGGGCATGCCTAATTCGACCAAGGCATCACTAAGGGGGGTGACACGTGTCGCCCTCCCATTCGTCACAACAAAACGTTTTCCGACAATTTCATAATTCCGATAAAATTTTACAAGTCTCAATTCTTGACACTGATGAGTTCTGACGTACGTTCTTAAAACATGTCCGTAAGTGCGGTGTAACATTATTCCCCTTAAAAACATTCGTCCCGAATGTTCTTTCTGAGTCAATCTTTATAACTTGCGACATAGTTTCCTTTCACAACCCCGTCGTACCAACAATGCCACATGGCCCTAATAATTGTATCACGCATATCCGTCCATCATAAGCCCAAAAGAGATTATCTTTCGTACTTCCAACTCATACTAGCATACATACATAACTTCCATACCGATTCTGGCTTCAAATCTTTGGAGTAACTCTATAAAACAATATAAGGCCATTTTCGACTTTCATGACCTGGTTCCGGTGGAACGCGTCCACGAACCCGTAAAACAATTAACTAGACTTGGGCCTTGCACCCTCGTGACCCTGTCACGTAGAGGAACTACTACCAACTGATCCCACTCCATTCCAGGATATGGGGCGACCCGTAACAGGTCCTCACCCCGACCCGCCGTCACACGTAACTCTTATTCTTGGTCTAGAATAAATCTTTCTACCCGAGAAGACCTTATACAACTAAGGTCCTAGCGGTTTTCAACATTCTGAGGCTCGCACTTTCCACGCTCCATGCCTACCTTATCGGTTCCCAGTAACGGTACAAAAACTCCTCATAAAACCAAAACCATGTTGTCTCGATCACAACACCCATTACTCACTCTATGCGGACCTCATCCGTACAATTCTCTTAAGCCTACTACGCAGCTTAATCTATTTAACATGACATTCCGTTAGGTTCCTTAACATGGCTTCTTAAGGGTTCACTACCCTATCAGACAGCTCATCCTTTCCTAATTATCTCGAAATAAAACACAAAACCTTGGCGAAAATTCATTAACTATTCCATACCTTCCCGGTATCTAGTTAGTCTTTACCAATTCCTGGTAATCTAAAATCATTCTAGGCAACACGCTGCGTCGACCCTGACATAACTCCGTATAGATGTATATCACAATACCAACTATACTACAATCATTACCAACCCGGATACGCAATCCACATAATCCTTCTCGTCATCGCCGCCTTTCTCGTAATGCAATCAACATAACTCGTTGGGAGGGACGACCCTAACAATACAAATTTATCGCACGATCTCGAGTGAGAAGAATGGAAACCAATCTTAAATGTCCTGCACCTCTCGATTATAGATGTGGTGCACACACACGATAATCAAGACTCTACTAGACACGGTGCGTAGACACTTTCGAGACTAAGCGCTCGATACCACTTTTGTCACGACCGACCAGGGATCGCGGCGGTGCCCTACCGGGCACCACTACGTAAACATCAGAGAAAATCAGCTAATACACATGAAACTTATAAATAAAATATCGGAAGTAAAGCAACAGTTAGCGGAATAAGCTACCTTCCGAACATATATAAATACAATCGACGGTTGCCTCATTTCTTTTACAAACCGACCCACAATAGGTGACTACTGCACCTCTAAGAGTTTTAACATAACCAGCGTGGCGGGACAGGCCCCGCCATACCACTGAATATACGAATCTACTACCTCGGGAAACTGCACCAAGAGCTAAGCCTCGAGCAAATGGAACTTTCTCTCAAAGCGAACCGAGATCCTAAGAGCAAGGATCACCAACACGGGTACCTAAAACTGCGGGCATTAACGACCCAGAAAGTCGCATAACAAAAATTTAATATGGAATGAAATAACGTCAAGAAACAAATCATAATCGTACAAAAGAATGACAAGGACAAGTATAAAAATACATACTGCATCCCTGCCGTGTCATTACCACTTATGAACTTAATTTCACATCAATATCTTTTCCCATTTTCAATAAAGGTTATAGCCACATTCTTACGCATACGATTAGGAAAAATCATTAAGTTAATTTATATTTAAACTACTTATCTTTCATAAGTATAATTCGGCCCTTAATGGATGGCACATTTACTACCAGGACCAATCTGGGACGCGATCAAGTCACACTAATATCAAGCGTGTCCGTGGAATCCCCCGTCACTGCCGACAGCTACAAGTGTAAAATATAATCATGTGTCACGCCCGTGGCATCACCTCACCGTCGGCATACATTCACAACACATATATATATCTCCCGCGTGGAATCCCACATCACCGCCGACTACAAGTGTAAAATATAATCATGTGTCACGCTGGCATCCCACCTCACCGCTCGGCGTACATTCATAACACATATATATCTCCCGCGTGGAATCCCACATCACCGTCGACGATCCAGATATAATAATATACCAATAGCATACATGAACACCAAGTCCCACCGTGGTATAACGTCTTGGTCTACCTCACTTATACTCTTACCGAGAAGTTGGTAAGCGGTGGTATAGCGACTTGGGGTCTACCCTCACTTATACTCTTACCCGAGAAGGTGGTATAACGTCTTGGGGCTTGCCCTCATTTATACTCTTACCTATCTTATCCGACCATTATACAAAACAAGCGGGGTATAATGTCTTGGGGTTTACCATCACTTATACTCTTACCCGGAGAAGGTGGTATAACGTCTTGGGGCTTGCCCTCATTTATACTCTTACCTATCTCAACCGACCATTATACAAAGCGAAGCACTACTATGTCTTCTAAAAATCCGAATTTAACCCAAGTACTACAATTAATCTAAGCATACCTGGAATCCCATCACCGCCGGTATGTCCAAGTACTTACAACAAGACCACCGCCTCGTAGAGTCGCGGCAACGTAATAAAACATAATACTTGCACTCAAAGGCTATCACCATCACACATAGGCTAATTCTCAATTAACAAGCCAAAGTACTTATCAAGGCACACTTAGACTAATTCTCAATTAATCAAGCCAAAGTACTAATCAAGGCACAAATAGAATAATTCTCATTTAACAAGCCAAAGTACTTATCAAGGAATTCTTAGACTAATTCTCAATTAATCAAGCCAAAGTACTAATCAAGGCACAAGTAGAATAATTCTCATTTAACAAGCCAAAGTACTTATCAAGGCCTACTTAGACTAATTCTCAATTAATCAAGCCAAAGTACTAATCAAGGCACAACTAGAATAATTCTCATTTAACAAGCCAAAGTACTAATCAAGGCACAAATAGAATAATTCTCAATTAAACAGGCCAAAGTACTACGTACGTACATTCTTTTCAAAAGACTCCTTTTCAAATAAAACTTCCCCGATACTAACAACCGTAGTATCAAGTCCTATCCACCTTTCAAGACAAGTCACAATACCTTTTTAGAAATATAATTACCGGCTTCTAAATCAAGTGACTTCTTTATTAAAAACCTTAAGCAATTGGTACCTTTAAAAACAATTTGCCCTTCCTTAACACAAGTTATTGCTTTGATTACTTTATTAGAGAAAACCATTCTCTTAACCTTCCATAAAGCCGTTATAACCAACTTCCCATAAAGCCGTTATAACCCTTTATGGTTTAGACCAACACGTTCCTTTTATAACCAAGAGACTTCTACTTTTTGAAACCAAGTATTATATACTTTCAAATCAATTCTCATAACTTTCAAAAATACAATTAGTCTCTTAACCTTTAGAAAACAAGTGACTCCTTTTATTATAAAACCTTAGGCAATTGATGCCTTAAAAACAAGTTGCCTTTTCACTAAAATCAAGTCATTTATCTTTCCATAAAGCAAATATAACTAACTTCCCATAAAGCCGTTATATTCACTTTATACCTTAGCCAAAACAATTTCCTATCCAAGGGACTTATACGTTTAACACGGAACAAGTATCATATACTTTAAAACTCTTCAAGTCCCTTAACTTTAATAAAACTTAAGACATCCTTTATACTTCCAAAGAAGTGAGTAAATCTCCCAACTCACCCGACTTGGCTATTCACAAACTAGTAAAGGATATCAAGGTGTTGTACGTCTACCATACTACATACGTGCAACTAGTCATGTTCAAAGATAGGAAAAGTTCTACATAGAGTAGATCACACAACTACCTCTTAACTTCTAAGAGTAACAGGAAACATGAAATGATACCGGGTATATTCCATACATAGAATCATTCCAAAGGAAGGAAGAGGTTCACATACCTCGCGACGATTGTCGACAAGTAGCAAAATGCTCCAAAGTACTTCAACCTTGAGCTATTCCATTCTTCAAGTAGGATACACTATACTTAGTACTTCAACCTATAATGGTCACCATACGTCCATTAACCTCTTATTTCAAACGTAGAATATTCTAAGTGCTAAGTCACTAAATTCTACGGAAAATCGGACAGCACCTCCTTTGTTTCTACTTACTTTGCCCCCTTTTCAAGGCGAATACAATAACCAAACACGCCACATTTAAGGCCCAATCAATGTAATTAATCAATAGGATTACACGCCTACTAGGCGTGTAAAATTCCGCCACAATTGATAACAAACTAATACAACTACTAGTCCAATTTTTCGCCATAAAGAATACAACAATACCAATTCTTATCCAATTTCCATTTCAATCCAAATTGGTAGCATAACATGATATCAAGTCGCGTTTGATTATGACTACCATAATCTTCAAGTAAGTGACATGCGGCGATTTCTAATAAACGACCAATCAGTAATACAACTTAACATGGCTTACATTACATTTCGGTTCCAAGGCTGCAATCAATCCATAATCCTTATAAACTTCAACACATATACTTCATGCTAGCAACATGTAAAGATAACAACAATAATACAAATAATCTTGTAACACTTTAAAAGACAAGATTATACCTTAACGATTCTTAATCGATTCCAAATCGAAGTCGCTCCTTAGTAGTTTAGAGCCTCTCCCGGACACTTCAATCCGCATTGAGACCTTAGAACCATACCAACAACTTTCCTTCAAACTTCCAATCCAAAACCTAGAAAGCCACTAGGTTTTCACTTTGCGACTAATACGAAAACTCTCTTTTTCCGGGATTTTCCTATTGAGATACACTTAAAATACCCTCATGAACCTTGGTTTAAAGTGTGGGGCTTAATGGACAAGAAACAAAAAAATTTCCTTTTGAAATGGAGGGAAGCCGAGAGCTCTTCCTTGTGTTCTTCAAATTTGTGGAAATTTTTCTAAGTGTATGGACACACTCTTGCTACTAGTAGTGTTATAAAGCACATTGGAGGGTCAAGATACAACCATTTGGGTGGCTAGGATAAGCTCTACTTAAATATCAAGACTTTGTGGTCCCTTTGACTTAGTCAAGATTGTCAAGCTACACTTGCAAGACTTGTTCATCCAAGACTTATGGTAAATGACCATTATGGGCATGCCTAATTCAACCAAGGCATCACTAAGGGGGGTGACACGTGTCGCCCTCCCATTCGTCACAACAAAACGTTTTCCGACAATTTCATAATTCCGATAAAATTTTACAAGTCTCAAATCTTGACACTTATGAGTTCTTACGTACGTTCTTAAAACATGTCCTGTAAGTACGGGGTGTAACAGTTTGGTTAGGGGGGGGTGTGGTCGACGAGAGCAAGTGAGAGAGGGAGGGAGATGAAATATTTCTCAAGTCTTGAAATATCTAAGTGTGCAAGATTTCATCAACAAAGGGTGCATATATAGGACAACCAAGAGCTAGGATGAAGGCAAGTGTGTGGTTGAGATTGGGGACAAGTGTGTGTGGGTCCCACAAGCCACTTGTCCACACAAAAATATCTAGCAAGACTTGGCCACTGTCTTGCCACTGCTAGCACATTTCGCCAAGAGCCACATGGGGGTGACACGTTTCGCCCTCATACTCGTCCAAAATATTTCATCTTCCGAAAATATCCATAAAGGCCAAAATCTCGAAAACAAAGTGGGCCCCACAAAACCGTAAATTTCTCCCGTGGGCCCCACGTGACCAATTCCGGAAATAAAATTCCATAATTCTAATATAATTCAAGAAGCCCAAATACCAAATCTGGGAATCCAATTCCCATCAACGAACCTTTTTCCTTCACAAAACCCGAAAACTTTTCCGTCGAAAAATCACATCTTTCTTTCTTTCCAAAATTTGCAGATTCTCGCATGCGTCGTCCTCATATACATACCACGGAACTACGGGTATAATGTCGGCAACAAAAATCTATCGGCCGTGCCTCCATCTGCGGAGGCAAGAAGTGAGTGAGAAAAGCCTCCGAGAACTCGTCCCAAGTAGCTGGGGACGCGTGCTCTCCCCGGGATAACTCCCACGAATCAAACCAATCGACTGCGGTATCACGCAGCCTATGTGAACCGAAGATCACAGACTCGGTCTCCGAAGCCTTGATCACTCGCATGATCCTCTGTAACTGACGGATGAACTCCTGCGGATCATCCTCAGGCCTCGACCCGTAGAACTCTGGCGGGCTACAACTCAGAAAATCCAGTAGCCTCAAACTATCCGCTCTCGGGTGAACCCGCGAGCCTTCTGAATCAGGCTGCTGCGTCGGCCTATCCTCATGTCGGCCACGATCACGGCGATGGCGGGCCATCTCTGTAACCCATCTCATGCTTCCGGTGTGGGATCGAGGTCGCAGTGCGTGGTCTCATCAGCCACTGCTGCGGCCCTAAACCCTGTTGGGGCCGGCGGCGTCGTGGAACTCGCCGTCTCAGGTATAGACTGGGCTTGAGCCCTCGTGACTCTCGGTGTCCTACTAGCGGCCTCGCCTTGCCGCTACGGGCGGGTTGCACCGTGGAGGCATAACTGTTAAAGAAAGAAAATACGTTAGAGGGAGTCCAACTTATAACACAGCTCTAAGGCACGATCTCAGAGTGAGAAGAATGGAAACCAATCCTAAATATCCTATAGCCTCACGATTATTGGTGTGGTGCAAACACACCGATAATCAAGACTTACTAGATACGGTCAGAGACACTTTCAGAGGATTAATCGCTCACGATACCACTTTTGTCACGACCCGTTCGGGGCGATCGTGCCTTACCCGCACCCAAGTAGTCATACATCGAGAAAATCAGGAATATAAAAACAAGACATGAAATAATGTAAATTGAGACACGCTTTATCGAGAAAAGTCGCCTTTCGGCATATATATATAAACCAAAATCGGTTACATCCCAGTATGCAATAGGACTAAAGACCTCTGAGAAGTAAACAACTATGGCGGAGACAGGCCCTCCATACCTTGAATGTACATATATCTACAACATCAGGGAGAACCATACCAAAAGTCTAGCCTCCGGAGAAGATGGAGCTCCTGACACCAAAGCAAAAGATCCTAAGGATGCGGATCTAGCACCTGCTTCCCCTTACCTGCGGCATGAACGCAGCCCCCCGAAGGAGGTCAGTACAACAGGTACCAAGTATGTGAAACTGTAAAGTACTTAAATGAAATCATATCATTTTAAAGCCAATTTTACAAATGTGTACAAAACAACCAATGTAACCACACATAGTGCCACATCACAAACAAGAGCAATAAATAGGTAAACTGTAACAGGTCTTTTCTAGGCTGCGAATGATCGAAGCAAGGCCAACCGCCCATAGTATCATTATGCATGCCTAATCTCGACTCCATGATCCGCATAGGCCACTCACATAGGCCCGCATGAGGTATTCCCGCGTCGAGGGTAGCTCTCCTCGGCATCATCCTCGACTCGTGATCCGCGTGGCCCAAGGACCGCACTAACGGAACTCTCGTAGCTCGCATAGGTCCCCTGGACCCGCATGAGGTATTCTCGAATCATAGTCACACAGACTGCCTGAGGTATACCCCGCATCGGGGGGCATCTTAACCCCCGGTATATCATGTCAAGAGGTGAGTGATGTAATACTAACATAACGGCTTACCATTAAACAACATAAGCACAATAAGAATAACGTCTTATACAAACGTTACAAGTCGCTAACACACATAGCATAATAATATGTCTACTCATCAAACCATCTTTTTATACTTTCCAGAAATCAATACAAGTCTTTCATAAACACATAAGTAACTGTTCCTTTTATCTTTCTTAAGTCGTTATACCTAACTTCCCATAAAGCTAGTATAACTCTTAAGCTTTTGTTTAAAAACCAAGTATTACTCTTCTTTCAAAAATGATTCATAATTCTTTTGAAATACTTCAAGATTCTTATTATTTAGACTCAAGTCAAAAGACGTCAAGTAAAACCATGTTCAGTTAACACACGTACGTCTACCGTACTATATATATACTTTAAAATATCATGCTTAAGAGTATAGGAAGAATCACATACCTTCTGAAATCCACCGCCAAGTCGAATATGTCGCAGAGTATCAACCTATAATAGTCAAATACGTCTATCAACGTCTGAACTACTCAGAGGATAATCTAAGCGAGAGGGTTCTCTATTCTACGGAAAATCGGACAACACTTCCTACCCGTAAACTATACAAGTCTCAGAATACAAATCCTATGTAAGTACAGTTCAATCTTCTTTAATACTTCTGATGTGATTACAGTTCAATTCTCTTCTTTAATATCCTTCTATGTATTTTATACTCATTTCTATACATCTACAGTATGCAATCTCTAATTACGATAGAAGGATAAGATTATTATTTACCTCGATAAGCCCAAAATTATCCAAGATATAAGTCGATCCTGAGAAAGGTTTAGCTCCTAATCTGAACGCTCCAATCCGCTCCAAGAAACCCTTAGAAGTTTCTACACAACTTCTACTTCCTACTTCAACCAACTATGAAGTTTATCTTAGGGTTTCGTTTAGTGACTAAAGAAATATAAGGTAGTATTTCCGGACTCTACGTATAGAGGTAACTTTGGAAATACTATAAGGGATTGGCTAAGGTATTTTGGGGATAGTAACAATACTAGGAGAGTATTTTCTACCTGGGGGCTTTTGCGGAGACCACTAGGAAGGGGAGAGGGGTGTTTTGGCTAAGCTCTTTCTCAAGAGGGGAGAAGGCTTGGGCGAGAGCTTCTCAGCGAAGGGAAGGTTTGGAGACTTGGAAGATGATTTGTGGATGAAGAAGTCTTCAACTCAAGGGGGGTATTTATAGGGCTTTCAAGGGCTAAGATGAAGGCAAGTGGAGGGCAAATGGAGGGTGGGGATTTGCACAAGTGCACCCTAACCCTACTCCATAAATCACTCACAAACATTGACCCTTAGTTTAGGCCCCAAAATCGTGCCATCTGTGGCCTCTTTGCCGTCCACTTGAGGGTGACAAGTGTCACCCTCTCGTTGGTCCAAAATATTTCATCTCTCGGAAAAATCCGCAAAAATAATAAATGGCATAGCCGTAATTTTCCCTACACAAGTTTTGGAAAACGTTTCGTCGGAAAACAATTCGTTTAGTGGGTTGTGCACAAATTTCGTCCCTATGCCTACTTTAAGGCTCAAACTTTTGTACGTACGCCCTTACGTACATACTCTGGAAATACGGGGTATAACAAACCCGCAGCCTGGAGTAAGGTGGGGTCAGTTCGGGGCGTTCCCGCCAGGTGGTAGGGTCACGAGGGTGCTAGGCCCAAGTTTAGGTAACCATCGTACGAGTTCGCGGATGTGTTCGACCAGAATCGGATCGTGAAGGCCGGGAATGGCCTTGAAGGAATTTGAGGCTAGTAAGATGACCAAGTTTGTAGGTAGTGACTCCCAGGTTTTGGAAACTGAAGTGATGACTGAAGTGTGGTACGTGTACTAGAAAGAGTTCGGGTGTTCGAGAAGTGTACGACGAGTAAGGAAAGAAATGAACATGTGCTAAGAGATGGAAGTGATCATTTTTGTGAAGTGAAGATGCGAATGGAGTATCCTTTAGACCTTGGGTGGGAGCTTATTGTCACGACCCGAACCCGGGCCCGTGACTGGTGCCTTACCCGGGCACCTAAGTAGACATACATCAGAGTAACCAGCGGAATATAAAAACAAGACATGAAACAATTATGAAAGGAGAACAGTTTATCCAAGAAAAGATTGCCTTTCGGCATGTATATATATATCAAGAGTGAACAGTTACATCCCAACTTTACAACAGGACTACAAACCTCTAGGAATGTAAACAACTATGGCGGGACAGGGCCCCGCCATACCCTGAATGTACATAAATCTACAATGACAGGGAGATCATACCCAAAAGACAAGCCTCCGGAGAAACGGGGCTTTCCCAAAAGTGACGCACCCCGAAGGAGTCGATCAACAGTACCAAGTATGTGAAATCAGAAGTACTTTAAATGAAATCATATCATTTTAAAACCAATTTTACAAATATGTACGAAACAACCAATGTAACCGCATAGTGCCAAAGATAACTAAAAGCAAAATAGATATAACATAACCGGTCTTTTCTAGGCGCTAATGATCAAAGCAAGGCCAATCGCCCATAGTATTATTATGCGAGCCTAATCACGGAACTCCGCGATCGCATAGGTCGCACACGCACCGCGTGAGGTATTCCTCGCGTCGGGGTAGCTAACCCGCGGTATCCTCCTGGACTCCTGCAGTCCACATAGTCACATAGACCGCATAGTCACACAGACCGCATGAGGCATTCCTCGCATCGGGATAATACACCCGGAATGATCAATCCTGGAACTCCCGCAGCTCCGCATAGTCACACAGACCGCATAGGCCGTATAGACCCGCATCGAGGGTGGCAAGTCCTCGACATCATAACAAGTCAGGGGGGGTATGTGATATAATAACAGTACAACGGGCTTAACGTTTAACAACGTAAGCACAACAAGAATAACCCCCTTACACAACATCACAAGTCACTAACACACGTAGCATCATAACATGTTTACTTATCAAACCATCTTACTACACTTTTCAGAAATCAATACAAGACTTTCATAAACAAATAAGTAAACCGTTCTTTTTATCTTCTTAAGTCGTTATACCTAACTTCCCATAAAGCTAATGTTATACCCCGTATTTTCAGAATATATACGTAAGGACGTACGTACGACAATTTGAGACTTAAAGTTTGGCATAGGTTCGAAATTTGTGCACAACACCCGATTAGAATCGTTTTTCGGCCAAGCGTTTTCTGAGAACTTGCGAAGGGAAAATTCCGGCTATGTCATTTGCGATTTTTGCGGATTTTTCCGGAAGACGAAACATTTTGGACCAACGAGAGAGTGACACTTGTCACCCTCAAGTGGACGCCTAAGGGGCGGTTTAGCCTTGGCCGATTGGTGCCTTGTTTTGGCCTTGTTTTGTGCCTTACTTTGTACCATGTTTGGTGCCATGTTTTGTGCCTTGTTTTGGGGTGTAGGGTTAGGGTGCACTTGGCTTGATCTTAGCCTTACACTTGCCTTGCACTTGGCTTGATCAAGGCCATTGGTTCCCTATAAATACCCCTCCCTTGTGGAAGACTTCTTCATCCTAAATTTCACTAAGTCTTGAAATCCTCCCTCCCCTCTTGTGTTGTGTTCTCGTCCAAGAGGTCTCCCCCCCCTTTGAGAAACTTTGGCCGAGAGGCCTCCCCCTCCCCCTTTGTAGTGTCTGGCCAGGGTACCCACTAGCCTAGTTGTTTAGTATAATACACCCCACTTGGTAGAAATACTCTCTAGTATTGTTATAATGCCCTAAATACCTTAGCCTTATACCTTGTAGTATTCCAAAAGTTACCTCTATACGTGGAGCAGGAAATACTACATTTTGTCCTTTAGTCTCAAACCGAAACCCTAAGGAAATCTTCATAGCGAGTTGAAGTATTTAAGTAGAAGTTGGTTAGAACTTCTGGGTTGTTTGGGCGGATTGGAGCGCGCGGAGTAGGAGCTAAACCTTGCTTAGGATCGACATTATAACTTGGATAATTTTGGGCTTATCGAGGTAAATACTCTTGTCCCCTTATTGTAATTGGAAATTACATGTTGTAGGATTATATAGTTGAAGTATACTATATATAGAACTGAACATAGCTTTGCGGCAATGTCTTTTGACTTAAGCCTTGTTATACCCGTATTTTGGAGTATGCGTGGGGCGTGCGTGAAAATTCGAACTTCAAATAGGCTTGGCGAATTATTTTTGTTCACAACACGGTTAGAGTCGTTTTTCGGAAGCGTTTTCCACGCTTTCGTAGGAAAATTCCGGCTATGTCATTTCCAATTTTTGCGGATTTTTCAGAGACGGCGTGTTGGACCAACGAGAGGCGCCACGGCACCCTCTCATTGGCGAATAGTGGCGGCACATGGGACGATTTGGCCATTGTTTTGGTCAAGGGTTGGTAGGATATTTTGGTGGTAGATGGATAAGGTGCACTTGGCATGATCATGGCCTACACTTGCCTTGCACTTGGCATGATCTTGGCCATTGGTTGGCCTTTGCTAGACCTATAAATACCACTCTTTGATGACTTCTTCATCCATTCCACAAAGTTTCTAAGTCTTGAAAGCCTTCCTCTCCTTGTTGTGTTTCGTCCAAACACCCCCTCCCCTTCGAGAGGCCCCTTGGCGAGTACCACTTGTGGGTAGTAGAAAGTATACACCCCTCGGTGTTGTCTCGTATATATACCCCTCTTGGTAGAAATACTCAAAAGTATTGTTATAATGCCCAAATTACCTTAGCGTATACCTTGTAGTATTCTAAGGTTATACTTATCTGAAAGCCGAAATACTATTATACTTCCCTTAGTCACAAAACCAAACCCTAGGAAAATCTCCATAGTTGGTTGGAGTATTAAGTAGAAGTTGGTTAGAACTTCTAAGGGTTGTGTGGAGCGGAGTCGGGCGCCGCGAGTAGAGCTAAACCTTGCTCGGGATCGACATTTAAACTCGGATAATTTTGGGCTCGTCGAGGTAAACACTCTTGACCTCCTATTGTAATTGGAAATTACATGTTGTTAGAATATATAGTTGAAGTATACTATATATAGACCTGAACGTTGTTATCGGCAATGTCTTTGGACTTAAGCCTGAATAATAAGAAACCTTTTCGAAAGAAGAGTGCTGAACTGTAATTACATAGGACCGTATTCTGATGAGCTTGTGTAGCTTTTCTGTGAGGTAGAATTTTGCACGTCGGGATTAGACGTATAACCCCCCCCTGGTTGGCTTGGTAGTCGGCCCCGATAGAGGAGGAGATTTACGTTGTTGCGGGGGGGGAGGTGCTGCCGAATTTTCTGTAGAATGTTCTACGAAGAGACCTAAATGTTAATAAGCGCCTTGTGGCCTTATAGGTGGAAGTACTATGCGTGGCGCGATCTACTTGGCTTAAGGAGTAGCCGGTTGGAAGTACTTGAGCGTTTTGCTATTAGTCGATACTGCGTCGCGAGGTATGTGAACCTCTTCCTACCTTTTCTAGCATGATATGTGTATAACTATGTAGTGCGGTAGACGTGCATTTGTTAAACATATTTGATTGGTTTGAAACATAAAGTGTTATAACGGCTTTATGGGAAGTTGGTTATAACTTCTTTATTTAAGTAATAAAATGCTTTATGGTTTTAAAGGTAACCGATTTGACTTATAAGCGACTTAATGTGTAATAATAAAGAATCTTGAAGTATTTCAAAAGAATCTTTGAATCATTTTTATGAAGAATAATACTTGGTTTTGAAAACATAAGAGTTATACTAGCTTTATGGGAAGTTAGGTATAACGTCTTAAGAATGGTAAAATGAATGGTTTATTGATTTTAAAAGTTAAGAGACTTAACTTGTTTTACCTGGTAATTAACATTTTGTTAAAAAATGTTGTAAAACCTCATTCGAGTAATGAGTACTTGATTTTAAAGCGATAATGTTTCTTGATTTGAAATCGAGAATAAGTATCGAACAAACCACGGGCGCTAATAAAGGAAATGTTTTGACTAATAATGTATTAGTAAAACAAGAGAAACTTCCATCTGCATAGAAACTAAGATGAGACAAAATGATGTTACATTTCTAGATCGTTTGCTTAAATAAGATTGTTATAAACAAGAATAACCTACTCACGTATCGGACATATGTTTCTCAAATTGCTTTTAAGGAGAATTATATCATTAAGTGATTAAAATTATGAACTACGAAACCTTTCAAAATGAGAAACTTGAGTAATTGAAATTAGGCAAACTTGAAACATTTGGAAAAGAATGGTGTTACTTGATTTTCTGAAGAGAAGTGTTTTGATTTACTTCAAAAGATAATCACTCTATTTTCATATACTACGTATTGTGTGACTTTTGTAAGCGTAGCGTATCTTTTAAAGAGTTAATGTATGAAATACTTTGGGGATAAAAACCCGAACTTGTTGACATATAGTAGAAAGTACCTTGTGTGTATAACTTGATTGTGTTGGTTTGTGATAGCCTTGTGATACTTTCTTATTGATTGATAAGTAAACATGCTAGGATGCTACGTGTGTTAGTATCTTGTGATGTTAGTGTAAAGGGGTTTTCCCCTCGACTGCGCTTAAAGTTGTTTGACTATCATCTGTTATGTTGGTATTGTACCACTCACCTTGACTTATTTCGGAGGTTGCGCCTCCGACGCGGGGTAGACTTCGAGCGATGCAGGACCATGATTCGAGAATACCTCATGCGGGTCGAGGATCCATGCGGAACTACGGAGTTCGGGTTAGTTTGCGGCCGCGTGGTCATGCGGTCTCTGTGGCCATGCGGACTGCGGGTCCAGGACGATACCGAGGAGTAGCTACCCTCGATGCGGGGTTACATACCCTATGCGGGCCTATATGAGTGGCCTATGCGGACTACGGGAGTCCAGGATTAGGCTTGCATGGTGATACTACGGGCAATTGGCCCTGCTTCGATCATTCGCAGCCTAGAAAAGACCTGTTACAGTTTACCTATTGTTGCTCTTGTTTATGATATGGCACTATGTGCGGTTACCTTGGTTGTTTCATACATACTTGCAAAACTGATGTTAAAATAATATGTTTTCATTTAAGTACTTCACAGTTTCACATACTTGGTACTGTTATCGACCTCCTTGAAATGTGTTCATCTGCGCGAGTTGAGGTACACCGATCGTTGATCCTAGTTCCTGGTCACGATTCGGCGTATGGGAAGCTCCGTTTCTCGGAGGCTTATCGATGGTATAGTCCACTGCGTTGTAGGTATTTACATTCAAGGGTATGGCGGGGCCTGTCCGCCATTGTTGTCGTATCATTCTTAAGTGCATGTAATGCTGTTGTGGCGAGTTGTTATGGGATGTAGCGTTCGGTTTTAAAATTGATTTATATATATGCGTAAGGCAAGTTTTCTCACATCTTGTTTCTTACTTCTTAATATTTTCATGTCTTGTTTTATGTTCATTGATTACTCGATGTTGTATCACTAGGGTGCCGGTAAGGCACGATCCACGGCCCGGTTGGTCGTGACAAAAGTGGTATCGAGCGATTAATCCTCGGAAAGTGTCTACATACCGTATCTAGTAGAGTCTTGATTATCGGTGTGTTGTGCACCACACCAATAATCAGGAGGCTATAGGATATTTAGGATTGGTTTCTATTCTTCTCACTCTGAGATCGTGCCTTAGAGCTGTGTTGTAAGTTGGACCCTCTAACGTATTTCTTTCCCTTACCGTTATGCCTCCGCGTAGGGCAACCCGGGCCCAGGAGGGCAAGGCAGCCGAGGGAGCTGCGAGTAGAGTACAGAGGGTTACGAGGGCACAGGCCCAACCATCACCTGAGTTAGGTGCCGTTCGGGAGTTATGCTACGTCACCATTGCCCAGAGTTTAGCACGGCGGCGATTCCTCTGCGGCCATGACATTTGAACGCCGGTTCCACGGCCGGAAACAGAGAATATAGATTGCAAAGACGACCACATTACTAGCTATGGATTTGGCTACGGAGAGTATACCGATGTATCGCGAGTCTTGATAAAAATCTTAGAAAGGGTTGTGCGAGTAATTCTTGATTAGGCTTGAGCATGGCACGTATGCGCTTATGCGCAGCAGAGAAACGTAGAGATCGGCGGAGTTAACGGGCGAGAAGAGGGCGAGCGGCGAGTCCTTTAGTAACTTTCGAGGCGAGTCGCCTCGCGTGATTAGATATGAACCTCCACGATGCAGAATGGTCCTCGCGGGGTTCGGGGCGTTCGGGTGTGCGAGAGTTAGTCGAGCTCGAGCTTCCGTTCACGCTACACGCGAGTTCGGCCCGGCCGGATTGATTTTCCCGGTGTTCACAAGATGGCAAGACGTCGTCGGGAATGTCATCTTTTAGTTAGTACTTGTTTTACCTACGACCGTGAGTCGATGTCGAAAGAGTGTCCTTGTAGGAGGACTTAGCCTTCAGATCGATGGGTAGTCGCCACCTTCCAGCTATGCGCCTACAGGCGAGTTTGATTAGAACGACTTAAGGGAGTGGAGCGATAGATCTGAGTTTATCCTTGACCCTCTAGAGATTAGTACGTATGATGAGATGAGTATATCTTAAGTGCTATGTTCTGATAGCAGTGTGTAATTTGTGATTAGAAATCATGGTTCGATGCAGGGAAGATTGGGGGATAGAGAAAGTGTGAGCCTTAGAGTGTTATACGTAGAGGCCTTAGAGGTAAGGCCATCTCGAGTAAAAGATGTATTGTTTATGTTTGACCCTTATAGGAGTGCATTGTGCATGTGAGTTATGTTTGTGGGATAAGTCCCTGAGTAGTGTGAAATGAAAAAGGGTAGTTGAACTAAGAAGACCGCTAGGTTTTCATAACATGATTAGTGAGACTGTTCCGAATCGGGGAACTAGTGTTGTGCTCGTTGCCGGGTCGGGTTGAGGCCACGTTGCGGGTCAACCCGCGACCTGTATGGTGGTGGGGTCAGTTTGTGGTGGTCCCGCTTTGGGTTAGGGTTATGAGGGTGTTAGGCCCAAGTTTAGTTAACCAGCGTACGAGTTCATGGATGCATTCGACCAGTAGTCGGGCCGAGGAGGTCAGCCGTCTTGCCTTCTAGCAAAGACCGTTTACTCAGCAGTGTTGATTTATCGGAAAGGTTGTAAGGCTGCACGGGGTGCCTAACTTTACCTTATGGCAGACAGTGGAGCCCAGGGTACGGCTGTTTTCGTTTCTGGAAGTTTTACCAAGCAGGGTTAAGAACTCAGGTGAGTCTCGATCGCGTTCGCCTCGGGCGGTGTGTGGATTTGGGGTAGTTGTGGGGATTGTTGTCTCTGTGGAGGAGTGTTTAGGCTACCATTTCGGTGTTGGATGTCGCCTTATGAAGCCTTGTAGGGCGGATGTGTAAGTCGTCGGCCGATTGGTTCGATGTTGGCAAGATTCGAGATAGTTGGTTCGAGCTTGTTCCAGATGTGGGCGGTAAATCTTGTCTAGAAGAGGTTACGCGGCTCGGAGAAATCGTGCGGATAATCGGCGGCAACCAGAGTTGAGTTGACG
This sequence comes from Przewalskia tangutica, assembly GCA_029844215.1. Taxonomy (NCBI): domain Eukaryota; kingdom Viridiplantae; phylum Streptophyta; class Magnoliopsida; order Solanales; family Solanaceae; genus Przewalskia; species Przewalskia tangutica. The sequence goes on along the minus strand of CM056737.1, from coordinate 40,565,934 downwards.
GTGGTCTTCTTGAAAGTACCACGGGTTGGGTGTGAGTTTTGGAAAGCAGAGGAAACTTAGCCCGAAGTTGAGGGCCTTTGAGTTCATGTGAGGATAGGCGGGTTGCCTATATGTTAGCATTTGCCGTCCGACTTAGGAAGCGTCGTCGATCTTCGTGTTATGTTCGAGAAGGAAATCGGAGATCCATCAAGAGTTTTCCCAGTTAATGATGACCAAGTTTAAGATGATAACCCATAGATTTGGAAACTGAAGCAGTTACAGTAATGTGGTAAGAGTTCTAGAGTACAAGAAGTGTACGACATCCTCAGGATCGCAGCGATCGGTACCATTTGTTGGGTCGCCGGAGTGATACTAGAACCTCGCGGCAAAGTGACAAAAGTGGTATCACGACGAGTCAAGGGAGAAGCAAGCATGTATTGAGAGCAGAGATGTGACCATTTCTTTTGTATGGAGAAAGTGCGAAGGAATTTTATTTTAGACCCTTGGATGGGAGCGTTTGTGATGTTAGAGGTGTTTCCTCGTGGACTTGGATGGAGGTATTTTGCGCGGGTGTTTCTGTGGCCATGTGTGGCAGGATTGTTCTCGTAAGTATAGTAGTGAAGACTATCTTGGCGCCGCGTTTGTTTGAGACTTAGAAGGAACATTCGGACGAATGTTTCTAAGGAAGGGAGAATGTTATACCCGTATTTCAGTATGCGTGGGGCGTGCGTAGAAAAATTCGAACTTCAAATAGGCTTGGCCGAATTATTTTTGTTCACAACACCCGGTTAGAGTCGTTTTTCGACGAAACGTTTTCACAGCTTTCGTAGGGAAAATTCCGGTTATGTCATTTCCAATTTTTGCGGATTTTTCCGAGAGACGAAGCGTGTTGGACCAACGAGAGGGCACCACTTGGCACCCTCTCATTGGCGGAATAGTGGGCGCATGGGGACGATTTGGCCATTGTTTTGGTCAAGGGGTTGGTAGGATATTTTGGTGGTAGATGGATAAGGTGCACTTAGCATGATCATGGCCCCTGCTTGCCTTGCACTTGGCATGATCTTGGCCATTGGTTGGCCTTTGCTAGACCTATAAATACCCCCCTCTTTGATGACTTCTTCATCCATTCCACAAAGTTTCTAAGTCTTGAAAGCCTTCCCCTCTCCTTGTTGTGTTTCGTCCAAACACCCCTCCTTTGAGAGGCCCCATTGGCCGAAGTACACTTGTGGGGTGGTAGAGGTATACACCCCCCCTTGTGGTGTTGTCTCGTATATATACCCCCCCTCTTGGTAGAAATACTCTCAAAAGTATTGTTATAATGCCCAAATTAACTTAGTCGTATACCTTGTAGTATTCTAAGGTTATACTTATACGAAAAGCCCAGAAATACTATTATACTTCCCTTCCGTCACAAAACCGAAACCCTAAGGAAAATCTCCATAGTTGGTTAGAGTATTAAGTAGAAGTTGGTTAGAACTTCTAAGGGTTGTGTGGAGCGGGTCGGAGCGCACGGTATAGTCCCCTGTCGTTGTAGGTATTTACATTCAGGGGTATGGCGGGGCCCTGTCCCGCCATTGTTGTCGTATCATTCTTAAGTGCATGAAATCTTGTTGTGGCGAGTTGTTATGGGATAGCTGTTGGTTTTAAAATTGATTTATATATATGCCGTAAGGCAAGTTTTCTCACATCGTTTCTTACTTCTTAATATTTTCATGTCTTGTTTTATGTTCGATTACTGCGATGTTGTATCACCAGGTGCAGGGTAAGGCACGATCCACGCCCGGTTGGTCGTGACAAGCACGAATATAAAGAATTAGAGGCGTGCGGCCATGATGCGAACATGATTGATGTTGTGGGCGTGAGACCCATAGTTATATTGAGTGATGACGTTGAGGCGTGAGTCCACGACTTGATCGCTTATGTTGCGTCTTGTATTTTTGTTATCATACATGTCTCGCTTTATATGGTTATGATTTAAGCTGCATATTTTGATTTCACATACTTGGTACTGTTGTCGACCTCCTTACGGGGCTGCGTTACCGCGGGTAGAGTACATCGATAGTTGATCCTCGCTCTTAGGATCACGGTTCGGTGTTAGGAAGCTCCGTTCTCGGAGGCTTATCTTTTGGTATGTTACCACGAGTTGTAGGTTCTTGTACATTCAGGGTATGGTAGAAGCCTGTCCGTCATGTTGTATAAAAACTCTTAGAGTGCATGTAATCTTGTTGTGGCGGGGTTTGTAAAAGGATTAAAGCTATTCGTTTGAAAGAGTTGTTTATATATATTTTATTGGAAGGTAAGTTTGGTTGGCTTTGTTTATGATCATATATCTTGTTTCTTGTTTAAGATTTATTTTCCATTGGTTTCTCGATGTTGTATCACTAGGGTGCCGGTAAGGCACTGATGTGGGCCGGATCGGGTCGTGACAAAAGTGGTATCGAGCGATTAATCCTCGGAAAGTGTCTGAACCGTGTCTAGTAGAGTCTTGATTATCGGTGTGTTGTGCACCACATCTATAATCGAGGCTATAGGACATTTAGGATTGGTTTCCATCCTTCTCATTACGAGATCGTGCCTTAGAGGCGTGTTGTAAGTTGGACCCCTCGACGTATCTCGTTTTTACAGTTATGCCTCCAGCGCAAGCGGCGAGCCCGGAAGGACAAGCGGCGAGAGTGCGCTAGTGAGATCTGAGAGTGCGAGCGCGAGCGATCGATCAGTTGTGCTTGACGGCGAGTTTTGCGGCCTTGCCCGGCCCAGCGAGTTTAGAGCGCGGCGGTGGCTGCTGAGACCACGATACGAGCCTCAGGTCCCACGACTGGAAGCGGATGAGATAGGTACAAGGAGATGGCGATTCTTTGGCGAAAGTCGTGGCGGATATGAGGATAAAGTGGATCGCGATTCGATTCGATGCACCGATGGTTCACCCTAGATCGGATAGTTTGAGGCTACGAGGACTTTACGAGATGTAGCCGCGAGTTCTGGTCGAGGCACGAGGATGATCCGCGTGAGTTCATCAAGCGATTCTGACGGATCATGAGTGATCAAGGCTTGAGACCGAGTCGGTGGTCTTAGGTTCGCGTCGTTGCGTGATACATGATCGTTTGATTCGTGAGAGCTGTCGGGAGAGAATACCTTCCGGTACCGTTTGGGGCGAGTTCTCGGGCATTTCTTGCACATTTCTTGCCTCACGAATGAGGAGGGCTCGGGCCAAAATTTTTGATGTTGAGGCGAGCGAGCGTCTGATTCGGGAGTACAATGTGGAGTTCGACTCATTGGCTCGGTATGCCCCAGTAGTGCGATATGGAGGGCAGAGTACACCTACATTCTGGGTTAGATGACTACTTGGCGAGGCTTGCTCGGGTGTAGCTCTTGCCGGGCATGGACATTGCCGCATGCGAGCTTATGCGCAGGGGTGAAGAGCGGAGAGGTCGGCGGAATGACAAGATCAGCGAGAAGAGGCGAGCAACGAGGTCGCTGGTGACTTTCGGCGGACCGCCACGGCGAACTAGTTTTGTACCTCCGCCCGGTCGAGTGGTCCTCCACAACCTTCGGGCATCCAGAGTATTCGGGGCGGTCGTGGCTCGAGGTTGAGTTTCGAGGAAGTAGGGGTGTTGGCGGATCGATCACCCTACCTCGGTGTGGTCGATGTGGTAGACCGCATTTCGGGAGTGTCGTGGTGCCAAGGAGCTTGTTATTTTGCGCAGCGGGGCCATTTTGCGAGGCTGTCCGACCAAGGGTAGCACGGATGTTACGACTCGGCCGAGATCGATGGCTGGTTCATCACGCCACTAGCTATGCGCCTGCGAGTGATTTGTGATTAAGCGGTAGAGAGGTATATCCTTAACCCTCTAGAGTTTTGTATCTTTGATGTGTTTAGTGTTATGTTCGGATAGCTTTGTGCTAAAATGTGATTTAGAAACACGGTTAGTGTAGAAGGGTAAGCACGGGGCATGGTAAGTGTGAACCTTAGACTATTTCACGATTTAGACCTTAGAGGTAAGGTCGTCTTGTGTAAAAGATTTATTTTATGTTTGACCTTTATCAGAGTGCGTAGTATACGTGGAGTTATTGTGGGGAATTCCTTGGGTTGTGTAAAATGAAAGTGGTAGCTTTCATGACTTGAATAAATAAGATTGTTAGGATCGGGAACAAGAGTGTGGCGGATTGTGGTCGGGTTGAGGACCATTCGCGGTTCAACCCGCAGCCCGGTTTGTGGTGGGGTCAGTTCGATGTGGTCCCGCCAGGTGGTAGGGTCACGAGGATGCTAGGCCCCAGTTTAGTTGACCATCGTATGAGTTCGTGGATCGTTCGACGAGAATCGGTTCGTGAAGGCGGGAATGGCCTTCGCGGAAAGTGAAGCTAGTAAGATGACCAAGTTTGGAGGTAGTGACTCACGGTTTTGAAACCAGGCGATGGCGAAGTATGGTGCATTATCCGAGAGTTCAAGTGTTCGAGGGCACGCGAGTAAGGAAGGAAGAGAACGTGTGTTATTTCGTGGCTGCCGTGGCTTTGGCAACTTGTTAGAGGAACTTCATCGATATCCGTCTTGAGAAGGAACATTCGGGACGAATGTTTCTAAGGAGGGGAGAATGTTATACCCCGTATTTTCAGAGTATATACGTAAGGACGTACGTACGACAATTTGAGACTTAAAGTTTGGCATAGGTTCGAAATTTGTGCACAACACGATTAGAATCGTTTTTCGACGAAGCGTTTCTGAGAACTTGCGAAGGGAAAATTCGGCTATGTCATTTGCGATTTTTGCGGATTTTTCCGGAGAGGCAAACATTTTGGACCAACGAGAGGGTGACACTTGTCACCCTCAAGTGGACGCCTAAGGGGCGGTTTGGCCTTGGCCGATTGGTGCCTTGTTTTGGCCTTGTTTTGTGCCTTACTTTGTGCCATGTTTGGTGCCATGTTTTGTGCCTTGTTTTGGGGTGTAGGGTTAGGGTGCACTTGGCTTGATCTTGGCCTTACACTTGCCTTGCACTTGGCTTGATCAAGGCCATTGGTTTCCCTATAAATACCCCTCCCTTGTGGAAGACTTCTTCATCCTAAATTTCACTAAGTCTTGAAATCCTCCCTCCCCTCTTGTGTTGTGTTCTCGTCCAAGAGGTCTCCCCTCCCCCTTTGAGAAGCTTTGGCCGAGAGGCCTCCCCCTCCCCCTTTGTAGTGTCTAGGGTACCCCACTAGCCTAGTTGTTTCGTATAATACCACTCTTGGTAGAAATACTCTCAGTATTGTTATAATGCCCTAAATACCTTAGCCTTATACCTTGTAGTATTCCAAAAGTTACCTCTATCGTAGAGCAGGAAATACTACCTTTTGTCCTTTTAGTCTCAAACGAAACCCTAAGGAAATCTTCATAGCGAGTTGAAGTATTTAAGTAGAAGTTGGTTAGAACTTAGGGTTGTTTGGAGGCGGATTGGGCGCGCGAGTAGGAGCTAAACCTTGCTCAGATCGACATTATAACTTGGATAATTTTGGGCTTATCGAGGTAAATACTCTTGTCCACTTATTATAATTGGAAATTACATGTTGTAGGATTATATAGTTGAAGTATACTATATATAGAAAACATAGCTTTGCGGCAATGTCTTTTGACTTAAGCTGAATATAAAGAAGAGAATGAGTAATTACATGGCGTATTCATGGTAGACTTGTGTGGTATTCTATGTAGTAGAATTGTATCGTCGGTTAGGCGTATAACCCCGGTTGACTTGGTGGCGGCCTCGATAGAGGATGAGATTTCTGTGATTTGCGGGAAGAGAAGTCTTTGCGAATTTTACGTAGAATATGGAACCATGCGGTTAGAAGTTAATAGGCGTTTGTGGCCTTATATGTGGAAGTACTACGAGTAGCGTATTCTACTTGAAGAGTGGAAAAGGCTAGCCAGATTCTGATCTTGTGGAGCGTTTTGCTTATTATGCGATAATCGTCGCGAGGTATGTGAACCTCTTCCTATCCTTTCTAGCATGATGCTTTGTAAACTAAGTAGTGCGGTAGACGTACATGTGTTAAATGAGTTGGTTGGTTTAAAACATAGGGTGTTATAATAGCTTTATGGGAAGTTAGTTATAACGACTCTATGTTGGTAAAAGATTGGTTTATTGATTGTAGGAGTTAAGAGACTTGATCTTGAAAGATAAGAGACTTAACTTGTTTTACTTGGTTATTAACATTTTGTTAAAAGTGTTGTGAAACCTCATTCGCGAGTAATGAGTACTTGGTTTTAAAAGAATAATGTTTCTTGATTTGGAAATGAGAATAAGTGTCGAGCAAACCACGTGCCGCTAATAAAGGAAAGTGTATTGGCAAATAACTAATTGTTATTAAAACCGGTAGAAACCTCCGTCTCCATAGAAGCTAAGATAAGACAAAATTGTATTACATTTCCTAGATCATGGTCTTTATGTAACAAGATTGTTGTAAACAAGAATAAACGGCTCACGTATAAGACATATGTTTCTCAGATTATTTAAAAGAGAATTATATTCTTAAATGATTAAGACTATGAACTATGAAACTTTTCTAAAATAAAGAGACCTGAGTAATTGAAATTAGGCAAACTGGAACTTTAGGGGAAAGAATGTTGTTGAAATGGAAAGTGTTTTGGTTTACCTAAAAATGTGAGTCACTCTATTTTTTATACTACGGGTATCGGGTGACCTTTATAAAAGGAATGGATCTCTTTAAAAGGAATTTAACGTACGTAGTACTTTAGGGTTAAAACCCGGACTTTGATATAAAATGGAAGTACTTTGAGTTATGTATAACTTGCCTATGCTTGTTGTTGTATAACTTGCCTATGCTTGTTGTTGTGTAACTCGCCTATGCTTGTTGAGATAGCCTTTGTTGTACAAATATTGATATCAGGTGACTTCTTGAGAAAGAGTGGATCTTTTATAAAAGTCTAGAAGTATGGTAATTTGCTTGAGCTTGTTTGTGATGGCCTGGTTGTGCGGTATATTGTTGTTGATGTTACATGGACATGTCTACACCGATGCAGAATTCCGGGGGCATGTGGCACGTCTGTGCGGGTTGATTACCCGATATATTGTTATTGTGGTTACATGGACATGTCTACACCGATTCAGAATTCCGGGGGCATGTGGCCATGCGGCAGGGTTGATTACCCGATATATTGTTATTGTGGTTACATGGACATGTCTACACCGATCTGCAGACCGGCATGTGGCCATGCGGCGGGGTTGATCACCCGATATATTGTTGTTGATGTTACATGGACATGTATCTGGCGGTCAGAGGCATGTGGCGTGCGGCATTGTTATTATTGTTGCATCATGGACATGTCTACACCGATGCGAAATTAGCATGCGACCATGATGCGAACATGATTTATGTTGTGGGCGTGAGACCCATAGTTATATTGAGTGATGACGTTGAAGGCGTGAGTCCCTGACTTGACTACTTTTATGTTGCGTACTGTATTTTTGTTATCATACATGTCTCCGCTTTATGTAGTATTATGATTTAATCATATTTTCGATTTCAGTTCACATACTTGGTACTGTTATCGACCTCCTTGAGGCTGCGTTCATGCCGCGGTAGGAATCATCGGTAGTTGATCCTCCTCTTAGGATCACAGTTCGACGTTGGAAGCTCCAGTTCTCGGAGGCTTATCTTTTGGTATGTTACCTTGAGTTGTAGGTTCTTGTACATTCGGGGTATAGCGGGGCCTGTCGTCATGTTGTATAAAAACTCTTAAGTGTAGTAATCTTGTTGTAAGCGGGGTTTGTAAAAAGGATTAAACTGTTCGTTTTGAAAGAGTTGTTTATATATATTTTATTGGAAGGTAACCGTTTGGTTGGCCTGTTTTATGATCATATATCTTGTTTCTTGTTTAAGTTTTATTTTCCGCTGGTTTTCTTTGATGTTGTATCACTAGGGTGCCCGGGGTAAGGCACCAGTCACGGGCCCGGGATCGGGTCGTGACAGCTAATATAACTCTTTAAGCTTTTAAAACCAAGTATTACTTTTCTTTCAAAAATGATTCATAACTCTTTTGAAATACTTCAAGATTCTTATTATTTAAAACTCAAGTCAAAAGACATCAGAGTAAAACCAAGTTCAGTTAACACACGTACGTCTACCGTACTATTTATATATTTTAAAAAATATCATGCTCAAGAGGATAGGAAGAATCACATACCTCCTCGGCGAAATCCACCTGCTAAGTCGAATATGTCGCGCGCAGAGTATCAACCTATAATAGTCAAATACGTCTATCAACGTCTAGACTACTCTGTAGAATATTCTAAGCATAAGGTTCTTAGTTCTATGGAAATTTGGGCAGCATTTCCCTACCCGTCAAACTACACAAGTCTACTGTAAATACAGTCCTATGTAAGTACAGTTCAATTCTCTTCTATTATACCATCCTTCTAGTTATCTTAAACTCACCTCTATACTACTACAGTATGTAATCTCCAATTGCAATAGAAGGACAAAGATATTTACCTCGATAAGCCCAAAATTATCCAAGATTTAAATGTCGATCCTGAACAACGTTTAGCTCCTAATTTGCACGCTCCGATAGCTCCAAGAAACCCTTAGAAGTTTCCAAACAACTTCTACTTAATACTTCAACCAACTATGAAGATTTCCCCTAGGGTTTCGTTTTATGACTAAAGGAAATAAGGTAGTATTTCCGGGCTTTTAGTATAGAGGTAACTTTGGAATACAACAAGGGATTTTTAGGCTAAGGTATTTTGGAATAGTAACACTACTAGAAGACAATTTTTCTACCAAGGGGGGGGCTTTTGGACGAAACAACTAGGAAATGGGGGAGGGGTATTTCGACGGGAGCTAGGGAAAAGGGGGGAGGGAGTTGGGACGAGAACTACAACAAGGGAGAGGGAGTTTTTGAGACTTGGAAATTGTCTTTGTGGATGAAGAAGTCTTGCACAAGAGGGGGGTATTTATAGAACCACCAAGGGCCAAGATTAAAGCAAGTGGAGGGTGTAGATTAGATAGCTTGTGTGAGTGGAGTCTTCCACTAAGTGTCCACCACAACCTTGGGACATATGTCCACCACAACATTGGGACATATGTCCACCACAACAATGAGCCATGTGGCCTTCCACTAGCACAAAAAAAACGTCCAAGGCAAGCCCCCACTTGCCCACAAAAATCGTCCACCACCTACTCCCACTATCCCAAAAAAAAATATCTTCCAAGACTTGACTATTTGACTTGTCCACTAGCCCAACATTATCGTCCAACCCATGCCACCTAAGGGTGACACATGTCGCCCTCCTATTGGTCCAAAATATTTCATCTCTCGGAAAAATCCGTAATCGGTTAAAATATTAAAAACGTAGAATTTCCTTCACAAGGTTCGGAATCTTTTCCGTTGAAAGTTCACAAGTTCATTCTTAACCTAATTAGGGCTATAAAATTGTACGTACGTCCTCACATACATACTCTGGAAAATACGGGGTATAACATTCTCCCCTCCTTAGAAACATTCGTCCCGAATGTTCCTTCTCAAGACAGATAACGATATAGTTCCTCACAATTTAAACGATTTGACAATGCCACACATGGCCAAAATACAACATTTAAGCATATATGAAAATTAAAACCAGCAAGTAGGAAAGTGAGTTACCTGGAGGTGTGGGGAATAAGTGAGGATACCTCTGCCTCATGTCCTCCTCTGCTTCCCGTCGTCATCCACTGTTCTCGTTCGCCATAAGACGCTTGTGGAAGCCACATCCTTTGTCTGTAGTCGCCTAACCTGACGATCGAGTATCGCTATGGGACTCTCCTCATACGATAACCCCTCGGTAACCTGGACATCATCAATCGGGTGCACTCTAGATGGATCCGATCATCTCACCGGCGTAGAAACATGAAAAAGCGGGATGCGCGCCTCCGGTCGGACGGCAGATCAACTCATGGCAACCTTGCCTACCTGCGGACAATCGATAAGGCCCAATGTACCTTAGGTGAGCCTCTTTCTTCCCAAACCTCATCACACCGCCATGGGTGACACTTCAGAAAACCCAATCATCGACCTCAAACTCGGATCTAGACGGCGATGATCTGCATCTGATACAACGTCGACTGCGGTGTCGATAACCGCACTGGATAAGCTTCACCTTATCCACTTTCTTGTATCAAGTCAGGTCCCACTAAGCGCACCTCGCCCACATCAAACCATATCGGCGATCTTCACTTCCTCCCATACAAGGCCTCATAAGGCGCCATCTGAATACTGGAGTGGTAGCTATTATTATACGCAAACTCTACTAGAGGTAAATGATCCTCCCAGCTACCCCTGAATTCAATAACACATGCTCGCAGCATATCCTCAAGAGTCTGGATAGTATGCTCTGCATGTCCGTCTGTCTGAGGATGGAATGCGATACTCGTGCTCTGCGTCCCCTAATACCTTGGAAAGACCTCGAAGTTAGCGTGGGCTCCTGCTTGGGATATGATAGAAATAGGGACTCCATGCGGTCTCACGATCTCTCGGATGTAAAGTCTAGCATAATCCTCGGTAGAAAAGTCGTCGGCGGGAAGAAAGTGGGCGGATTTTGTCAGCTTGTCGACGATAACCCAAATAGAATCATGCTTCCTCTGAGTGCGAGGTAATCCTGTGATAAAGTCCATGTTGATCACCTCCCACTTCCAGGTCGGGATCTCTATCGTCTGCAATAATCCACCACGCCTCTGGTGCTCTACCTTTACCTGCTGACAACACAGGCACTGAGCAACAAACTCTGCAACGTCTCTCTTCAGGTCATCCCACCAATACACAAATCTGAGGTCGGGGTACATCTTTGTCGACCCCAGATAGATAGAGTAACACGCGCTATGTGCTTCCCCTAGAACCTGCTGCCGAAGTCCTGCAATATCTGGAACACACAACCTGCCCTCAAACCTTAGTGTCACGACCCGAAACTGGGCCCGTGACTGGTGCCTTACCCCGGGCACCCTAGTGATACAACATCAGAGTAATCAGCGGAACATAAAACACATACATGAAATGGCGTAGTACAAACGATGTCGAGGAAAACTTGCCTTTCGTATATAAATAACAACTTTACAAATGAGCAGTTTAATCCTTTTTACAAACCACCGCCACAACGATTACTCTGGACCTCTAAGAATGATATGACAACAATGGCGGGACGGGGCCACAAACCCACGAATGTAAACACTTACTGACGGGGACTATACCACTGATAAGCCTCGGAGAAGCGGAGCTTCCCAATGACGTGACCACGAGAGCTAGGATCAACGGCGGTGTACCTCAACTGCGGCGTGAGCGGCCCCGAAGGAGGTCGATCTGGCAGTGCAAAGTATGTGAAACTAAAAAATACTTAAATGAAATCATAATAGTCTATAAAGCAGGAGACATGTATGATAACCAAACTACAGTTTTACAATAACTAAGCAGTCATATCAAGTCAGGGACTCACGCCCTCAAGTCATCACACAAGAACATAACAGTGGGTCTCACGCCCGCAACATCAATCGTGCGTGGGACACATTCCTCATCTTGGCGGTTTATGATATAAAAGTTCCAAGGAACACACATGAACACGAGTCCCACGCGTGCCATAATAACACCGTGCGGGAGTAAATGCGAAGGCATAGCCGACTACTAACACCAGTACCAACAAGGTCATGAATCGTATCATAAGATCTGTCTAGCCGTCACATGATCAAAGGCGGCCACTTGCGCGGTATCTAATGTGCGCGTCTAGTCCTGGAACTTCCGCGACTCGCGTAGGCCAATCTCATCGGCCGCGTAGAGGTATCCCCGTCGGTAGCTACTCCCGGCATCGCCCGGACTTTCGAGTCGCGTAGCCCTGAGACCGCGTGCCCATAAGGGCGACACTAACACGGAACTCGTAGCTCCGCATAGGCCCCGGGACCCGCATGAGGTATTCTCGAATCATGGTCCTGCACACTTTGAGTCTACCCGCGTCGGAGGCGGCTTAACCGGAATCATCTCAAGAGATGAGTGATGTAAAATATTAACACAACGGCTTATCGTTAACCAACATAAGCACAACAAAGGAACACCCTTTACACAACATCACAAGATACTAACACGTAGCATCCTAACACGTTTACTTATCAAAGCAACAAGAAAGTATTACAAGGCTATCACAAACCAATACAATCAAGTTGTTCACACAAGGTACCTTACTATATGATTAACAAGATCGGGTTTTATCCCCAAAGTACTTCATACATTAACTCTTTAAAGATCGTTACTTTCACAAAGTCACACAATACGTAGTATCTGAAAATAGAGTGATTATCTTTTTAAGGTAAATCAATTACTTACCTTTGTAAAATCAAGTAGCAACATTCTTTTCCAATGTTCAAGTTTGCCTAATTTCAATGTTCAACTTTGCCTAATTTCCAATGTTCAAGTTTCTCATTTTAGAACGGTTTAAGTAGTTCATAGTCTTATTCATTTAAGAATATAATTCTCCTTTAAACAATCGAGAAACCTAAGCCTCCTATGTGAGTAGGATATTCTTGTTTATAACAATCTTATTCTGACCATGATCTAGGAAATATCATTTTGTCTCATCTTAGCTTCTATGCGGATGGAGGTTTCTCTTGGTTTTATTAGTACTTAATTAGTCAAAACATTTCCTTTTATTAGCCGCGATGGTTTGTCGATACACATTACGATTTCGAAATCGATAAAACATTCTTAAGCCGTTATACCTAACTTCCCATAAAGCTAGTATAACTCTTAAGTTTTCAAAAAACCAAGTATTACTTCTTCTTTCAAAATGATTCAAAAATATTTTGAAATACTTCAAGTTCTTTATTAACACATAACAAGCGATTATAGTTCAAATCGATTACCTTTTAAAAACCACATGTATTTTTCTTACCGACATAAAGTGTTATAACCAACTTCCCATAAAGCCGTTATAACACTTTATGTTTTAACCACTCAAACACATTTAGCACGTATGCGTCTGCCGTACTACATAGTTCACACATATCATGCTAGAAGAGATAGGAAGAGGTTCACATACCTCGCGGCAGTATCGACTAATAGCAAAACGCTCAAGTACTTCCAGTCGGCTACTCCTTAAGCCACGTAGATCGCGCCACACGTAGTACATCAGCCTATAAGGCCACAGCGCTTATTAACATTTAGATCTCATCGTAGAACATTCTCCGAAAATTGTGACACCTCCCCCATGACGTAAAACTCTCTCTATCGGTAGGCTACCAAGCCTACCGGGGTTATACATCTAACCCTAGCGGTACAATTCTACTCCACGGTACTACTACACAAGTCTCTTGTAATACAACCTATGTAATTACGATTCGGTACTCTTCTTTAAATTGGGCTTAAGTCGCAAGACATTGCCGTAAGTATTGTCGATTCTATTATATAGTATACTTCAACTATATATTCAAGCAATCATGTAATTTCCAATTACAATAGAGGACAAGATAATTACCTCGATAAGCCCATAATTATCCTAGTTTAAATGTCGATCTGAGCAATCGTTTAGCTCGACTCATGCGCTCAACCGGCTCCAAACCACCCAAGTTCTAACCACTTACACAATATTGACTATGGAGATTTCCCTAGGGTTTCGGTTTTGTGGATTGGGAAGTATAATAGTATTTACAGGCTTTTCGTATAGGTATAACCTTAGAATACAACAAGGTATATGGCTAAGGTAATTTGGGCATTATAACAATACTTTTGAGAGTATTTCTACACCACCAAGGGGGGGTACCTCACGAGAACACCCCAAGGTAGGGGGGGGGTGTGCTCTCGGCCGAAGGCCACTAGGAGGGGGGGGAAAGTACCCTCTCGGCCACTAGGCCTCACGAAAAGGGGGAGGAAGCTCACGGCTAGAAGCACGAAAGGGAGGAAGGCTTTCAAGACTTGGTGATTTTGGAATGGATGAAGTCTTGAGCTTAGGGGTATTTATAGCAAAACCAAAGGCCAACCAATGGCCAAGATCAAGCCATGTGCAAGGCAAGTGTAAGGCCAAGATCAAGCCATGTGCACCTAACCCTACTCACAAAACACTCCACAAAACAAGGCACAAAACAAGGCACAATTCAAGGCCATAAAGTGGTCCATTTCGGCCAAGGGTTGCCGTCCTTGCTTCAATGTGAGGTGACACATGTCACCCTCGTTGGTCCAAAATGGTTCGTCTCTCGGACAAATCCGCAACAAGTCAAAATGACATAGCCGGAAATTCCCCTACGAAAGCTGGGAAAACGTTTCGTCGAAAAACGACTCAAAACGGGTGTTGTGAACAAAATTCATTCGGCCAAGCCTTAGTACAAGTGTCAAAGTTTCTCCGTACGTCCTTACGTACATACGCCGAAATACGGTATAACATTCTCCTCGCCCGAAACATTCGTCCGAATGTTCCTTCTAAATCTCAAAACAAGCGCGTGCGATATAGTCTTCACTACTATACTTACGAGAACAAACACGCCACGTCGGCCACGAAACACCACGCAAGTACTTACATCCAAGTTCACGAGGAAACACCTCAACATCACCAACATGATACCACGCTTTGTCACTTTGCAGGCATCAACCTTCTCAGCGACCCAGCAAAGTGCAGGAGTGCGTCGATCACGAAGTATCGCACTCGAACTCTTACCACATTTCTGGTACTGCGTCAGTATCCAAAACTCGGGGTTACTATCTCTAACGGGGTCATCATTGGTAGGAACACTGCGGATGGATTTCGATACTTTCCGATCATAACAATACGAAAGGCCGGACGTCTTGCCTCTAAGTCGGACGGCAAAGCTAACATATAGGCAACTGGCCTATTCTTCACATGAACTCAAAAGGCCCAAAGTAACTCGGGCTAAGTTCCTCTGTATTCCAAACTCATCACACCCAACGGGGTGGTACTTTCGAAAACCGACCGTCGACACGAACTCTCGGCGTCGTCGCCGATTATCGCATACGATTTCTCGACTGCGAACTTCTTCTAGACAAGCCGCACTATCCACGGTCTGTGGAACAAGCTGAACCAGTATGCGAATCTTGCCAACGTCGAACCAATCGGCCGTGATTTACACTTCCGCCCCTACGAGGCTTTTAAAAAAGCGACATCCGAACAACAAATGGTAGCTTAAACACTACCTCCACGAGACAACAATCCCACAACTATCCACGAAATCCAAACACCGGCGAGGCGAATGCGGTCTGAGACTCACGAGTTCTTAACACATGCTTGGTAAAACTTCCGGAAACAAAAACAGCGTAACACAGGCTCCACATGCGCCATAAGGTGAAGGTAGGCACCGTGCAGCCTCGCAACCTTTGGATAACTCAACACAACCGAGTAAGCGGTCGACCGAAGAACACGATGGGCTGCCCCATCGGCCCGACCAGCGGTCGAACGCTTCCGAACTCGTCTGTTGGTTAACTAAACTTGGGCCTAACACCCTCACAACCCTAACACTGGCGGGACCACCACAACCTGACCCCACCACCAAAACTACGCGGGTTGACCGCAGCGGGCCTCAACCCGACGGCAATGCGCAATACTAGCTCCGATCCGGAACAATCTTACTAATCACGTTTGAAAACCTGGCGGTCTTCTTAGCTCAACTACCTCTTTCATTCCACACTACTAGGGACTATCCCAAACATAACTCACGTGCACTATGCACTCCCAATAAGGGTCAAACATAACACTACACCTTTTCTCGAGATGGCCTCACCTCTAAGGTCTCTAGGTAAAAAGCTCTAAGGCTCACACCTTCTCTATCCCCCAAAATCTTACTCGGTTAAACAACCATGATCTAATCACGACTAACACACTGCTATCAGAACATAGCACTTAAGGTATACTCACCTTATCACAAAAACAAAACTCTAGAGGGTTAAAGATATATCTATATCTACTGCTTCACTCCCCTTAGTCGTTCTAGTCGTCTAGTCAAACGCTCGTAGGCGCATAGTGAGGAGATGACAAACTACCCACCGATCACGAAGGCTAAGTCCTCTACAGGACACTCTTGACACGGACCACGATGGTCATAGGTACAACAAGTACCAACTAAAAGACGACATTCCCCGGGATGACGTCTGTCATACTGTGAACCGGAAGCCCTGGAGTTCTGACCAACTCCTACATAACCCGAACGTCCTGAAATCCGTGGAAGACCACTCTGCACTGGTGGATGTGCATAATCAAATCTGCTTTTGAGGTGACTCGCCTCGAAAGTTACCAAAGGACCTTGCTGCTCTGGCCCTCTTCTGCTGTCCTTGGTTAACCCGTCGTCTCTACGTTTCTCGGCCTGCTGCGCATAAGCCCGTACACAGGCCATGCTCAAGCCTAACTGAAGGATTTCTCTTGCACAACCTTCTCTTAGGTAGTCATCAAGACTCGCGATACATCGGTATCTCTCTGGTAGCCAAATCCATAGCTAATGTGAGTCGCTTCTTTACAATCCATATTCTCTGTTCTGGTGCGTGGGCGAAGGTTCAAATATCATGGCGCGATGGAGCTGCCGTCGCCGTGCTAAACTCTGCTGGGGCTAGTGGCGTCGCGAAATCCCCAAATGAAGCACTACCCTAGGTAAGATGGGCGTGCCTCGTGACCCTCAGACTCAACTCGCGGCTCCTCGGCCGCCTTGCCCTCTGGGCGGGTTTGCCCTACGCGGAGGCATAGCGATAAGGAAAGAAATACGTTTAGAGGATCCAACTTACAACCACGGCTCTAAGGCGCGATCTCGAGTGAGAAGAATAGAAACCAATCCTAAATATCCTATAGCCTCACGATTATTGGTGTGGTGCACAACACGATAATCAAGACTCCTGGATCGATGCGTAGACACTTTCCGAGGATTAAGCGCTCGATACCACTTTTGTCACGACCGGCGGGCGTGTTGGTGCCTTACCGGGCACCCTAGTGACACAACATCGAGTAATCGGAACATAAAACACATACATGAAATGAAGTACAAAGCGATGTCGAGGAAAACTTGCCTTTCGGCATATATAAATAACAACTTTACAAATGAGCAGTTTAATCCTTTTTACAAACCACGCTTACAGCGATTACTCTGGACCTCTAAGAATGATATGACAACAATGGCGGGACGGGGCCCTTGAACCCACGAATGTAAACACTTACTGACGGGGACTATACGTGATAAGCCTCGGAGAAAGCGGGCTTCCCAAACGCTGAATGTGACCACGAGGCTAGGATCAACGATGGTGTACCTCGACTGCGGCGTGACGCGGCCCCGAAGGAGGTCGATAACTGGTGCAGGAGTATGTGAAACTAAAAATCGTAAATGAAATCATAATAGTCTATAAAGCGGGAGACATGTATGATAACCAAACTCTGATTTCTGATAACTAGCGATCATATCAAGTCGAGGACTCGCGCTCAAGTCATCACAAAAGAACATAACTGATGGGTCTCACGCCACAACATCAATCGTGCGTGGGACACATTCCTCACCGGCGGTTTATGATATAAAAGTTCCAAGGAACACACATGAACACGAGTCCCACGTGCCATAATAACACCGTGCGGGGTAAATGCGAAGGCATAGCCGACTACTAACACCAGTACCAACAAGGTCATGAAGCGTATCATAAGATCTGTCTAGACCGTCACATGATCAAAGGCGGCCACTTGCCCGCGATATCTAATGTCGCGTCTAGTCTGGAACTTCCGCGACTCGCGTAGGCCAATCTCGCCGGCGCGTGAGGTATCCCCGCGTCGGTAGCTACTCCGGCGTCGTCACGGACTTTCGAGTCCGCGTGGCCAAGAGACCGCGTGCCCGTAAGGGCGCACTAACACGGAACTCGTAGCTCGCGTAGGCCCCGGGACCCGCGTGAGGTATTCTCGAATCATGGTCCCGGATCACCGAGTCTACCCGCGTCGGAGGCGGCTTAACCGGAATCATCTCGAGATGAGTGATGTAAAATATTAACACAATGACTTATCGTTAACCAACATAAGCACAACAAAGAACACCCCTTTACACAACATCACAAGATACTAACACACGTAGCATCCTAACACGTTTACTTATCAAAGCGACAAGAAAGTATTACAAGGCTATCACAAACCAATACAATCAAGTTGTTCACACAAGGTACCTTCTACTATATGATTAACAAGATCGGGTTTTATCCCCAAAGTACTTCATACATTAACTCTTTAAAAGATCGTTACTTTCACAAAAGTCACACAATACGTAGTATCACGAAAATAGAGTGATTATCTTTTTAAGGTAAATCAATTACTTACCTTTGTAAAATCAAGTAGCAACATTCTTTTCCAATGTTCAAGTTTGCCTAATTTCCAATGTTCAACTTTGCCTAATTTCCAATGTTCGAGTTTCTCATTTTAGAACGGTTTAGTAGTTCATAGTCTTATTCATTTAAGAATATAATTCTCCTTTAAACAATCGAGAAACCTAAGCCTCACATGTGAGTAGGATATTCTTGTTTATAACAATCTTATTCAATGACCATGATCTAGGAAATATCATTTTGTCTCATCTTAGCTTACATGCGGATGGAGGTTTCTCTTGGTTTTATTAGTACTTAATTAGTCAAAACATTTCCTTTTATTAGCAGCTGCGGTGGTTTGTCGATACATTCGATTTCAAATCGATAAAACATTCTTAAGCGTTATACCTAACTTCCCATAAAGCTAGTATAACTCTTAAGTTTTCAAAAAACCAAGTATTACTTAACTTTCAAAATGATTCAAAAATCTTTTGAAATACTTCAAGTTCTTTATTAACACATAACAAGCGGTTATAGTTCAAATCGATTACCTTTTAAAAACCACATGTATTTTCTTAGGCATAAAGTGTTATAACCAACTTCCCATAAAGCGGTTATAACACTTTATGTTTTAACCACTCAAACACATTTAGCACGTATGCGTCTACCGTACTACATAGTTCACACATATCATGCTAGAAGAGATAGGAAGAGGTTCACATACCTCGCGGCAGTATCGACTAATAGCAAAAGCGCTCCAAGTACTTCCAGCCGGCTACTCCTTAAGCCACGTAGATCGCGCCACACGTGATACATCAGCCTATAAGGCCACAGGCGCTTATTAACATTTAGATCTCATCGTAGAACATTCTCAGAAAATTCGGCACCTCCCCCATGGCGTAAAACTCCTCTCTATCGGTAGGCTGCCAAGCCTACCGGGGGTTATACATCTAACCTAACGGGTACAATTCTACTCACGGTACTACTACACAAGTCTCTTTGTAATACTGACCTATGTAATTACGATTCGATACTCTTCTTTAAATTCGGGCTTAAGTCGCAAGACATTCGTAAGTATTATTCGATTCTATTATATAGTATACTTCAACTATATATTCAAGCAATCATGTAATTTCCAATTACAATAGAGAACAAGATAATTACCTCGATAAGCCCATAATTATCCTAGTTTAAATGTCGATCTGAGCAATCGTTTAGCTCGACTCATGCGCGCTCAACCGCTCCAAACCACCCAGAAGTTCTAACCAACTTCTACACAATACCAATGACTATGGAGATTTCCCTAGGGTTTCGGTTTTGTATTGACGGGAAGTATAATAGTATTTACGGGCTTTTCGTATAGGTATAACCTTAGAATACAACAAGGTATATGGCTAAGGTAATTTGGGCATTATAACAATACTTTTGAGAGTATTTCTACCACGGGGGGGTACCTCACGAGAACACCCCAAGGTAGGGGTGTGCTCTCGGCCGAGGCCACTAGGAGGGGAAGTACCCTCTGCGGCCACTAGGCCTCACGAAAAGGGGAGGAAGCTCACGGCTGGAGCACGAAAGGGAGGAAGGCTTTCAAGACTTGGTGATTTTGGAATGGATGAAGTCTTCAAGCTTAGGGGTATTTATAGCAAAACCAAAGGCCAACCAATGGCCAAGATCAAGCCATGTGCAAGGCAAGTGTAAGGCAAGATCAAGCCATGTGCACCTAACCCTACTCCACAAAACACTCCACAAAACAAGGCACAAAACAAGGCACAATTCAAGGCCATAAAGTGGTCCATTTCGGCCAGAGGTTGCGTCCCTTGCTTCCAATGTGAGGTGACACATGTCACCCTCCGTTGATCCAAAATGTTTCGTCTCTCGGAAAAATCCGCAAAAATTAAAAATGACATAGCGGAAATTCCCCTACGAAAGTGGAAAGCGTTTCGTCGAAAAACGACTCAAAACGGGTGTTGTGAACAAAATTAATTCGGCCAAGCCTTAGTACAAGTTTCAAATTTTCTACGTACGTCCTTACGTACATACTCTGGAAATACGGGGTATAACACTTAGCACCCCATCAGGTGCTACCTCAAAAGGACTCTTCCCCTCACGAAGAGTCGTATCACGATACCGTGTCAAAACCGGATCCTCAAACTGTTGCCACTTCACCTCCTCGACGATGGAAGACTCGGCAACCTCTCGAACTCGAACCCCACTGCTATCAGAACCAATCAATCGGACTCGAGGCTCGCTCGATGTAACTCGCGGACCATGCCTCCTCTCTGCACAACTGATAGACTCCCCATCGACCTACGACTAAGGGCATCTGCCACAACATTGGCCTTCCCTAGGTGGTACAGGATATCGACATCATAATCCTTGAGTAACTCTAACCACCGTCTCTGTTGTAAGTTCAGCTCCCTCTGGCTGAAGATATGCTGAAGGCTCTTGTGGTCTGTGTAAATATCCACATGAACTCCATACAAATAGTGCCTCTAGATCTTGATGCGTGAATCACCATTGCTAACTCCAAATCATGGGTGGGGTAGTTCTTCTCATGCTTCTTAAGCCGGGATGCGTCGCTATAACTTTGCCTCTGCGTCAACACACATCCAAGCCCGATGCTGACGCGTCATAATACACCACATAGCCGTCTAGACCTGCGGAAGTAGAAGCTGAGGCGGTCGTCGCCTCTCGAATGGCGGAAACCACGCCAGCATCAGTCCACTAAAACTTAGCGCCACGAGTCGGCTAGTCAATGGTGCCAAATAGAAGCAAACTTCTCCACGAACCTCCGATAGTAACTGCAAGACCAGAAAAGCTGCGCACTGCCGGAGTAGTAGGTCTAGGCCAACTCGATTGCCTCGATCTTGGCGTATCCACCGAATACCATCAGCCCCTACAATGTGCCCACGAAAAGCCACCGAAGCCAACCAAAACTCACATTTGGAAAACTTGGCGTACAACTGCTGGTCCTGGAGAACTCTCAGCACAGTCCTCAAATGCTCCGCATGCTCCTGCTCTGAGCGGGAATAAACCAAGATGTCATCAATGAATACTATCACAAACGTATCCAAAAATGGTTTGAACACTCGGTTCATCAAATCCATAAACACCGCCGGAGCATTGGTCAAACCGAAAGACATAACCCTGAACTCATAGTGCGTCTGGGTCGGAATGCGATCCTAGGGACATCCGCCTCTCTAACTACTTTGATGATAGCGATGGATCAATCTTGGAGAAACATCTCGCACCCTGCAACTGGTCGAACAAATCATCAATCCTGGGAAGGGGAGAATGTTATACCCCGTATTTGTAAGTATCCTCACCTATTCCCCACACCTCCAGGTAACTCACTTTCCTACTTGTAAATTTTTATTGATACATTTGCTTAAGTGTTGTATTGTGGCCATGTGAGGCATTTGCAAACTGTTTAAGTTATGAGGAACCTTATCGTTGTGTGTCTTGGGAAGAAACATTCGGGACGAATGTTTCTAAGGAGGGGAGAATGTTATACCCCGTATTTCCAGAGTATGTATGTGAGGGCGTACGTACAAAAGTTCAAAACTTAAGTTAAGGCATAAGACGAAAATTTGTGCACAACCCACGAAAAGAATCGTTTTCCAACGAAACGTTTTCCAAAACTTGCGTAGGGAAAATTACGGTTGTGTCATTTATATTTTTTGCGGATTTTTTCGAGAGATGAAATATTTTGGACCAACGAGAAGGCGACACTTTTCACCCTCAAGTTGGCGGAACTTGGACGACCTTGGCATATTTTGGTGGCCTTGCATTAGTCAAGGTTAGGTAGGATATTTTGTGTAGTAGATGGATAAGGACACATGGGTGAATCCACACACTCCACTTGCCCTCCACATGCCTTAATCTTGGCCCTTGAAAGCCCTATAAATACCCCCCTTGAGTTGAAGACTTCTTCATCCACAAATATTTTCCAAGTCTTGAAAACTCCCTTCCCCTCTGAGAGCTTTCGTCAAGCCTCCTTTCCCCACTCTTGAGGAGCTAAGCGAAACACCCCTCTCCCCTCCTAGTTGTCTCGTCTAACCCCTCTTGGTAGAAAATACTCTCCTAGTATTGTTACTATCCCCAAAATACCCTAGCGGTATATCTAGTAGTATTCCAAAGTCACCTCATACTTAGAGCAGGAAAATACTACTATACTTCCTTTAGTCACTAAAACGAAACTCTAGGAGAAACTTCATAGTTGGTTGAAGTAGTAGAAGTTGTGTAGAAACTTCTAAGGGTTTCTTGGAGCGGATTGGGCGTGCAGTTAGGAGCTAAATCTTGCTCGGGATCGACTTATATCTTGGATAATTTTGGGCTTATCGAGGTAAATAATAATCTTATCCTTCTATTGTAATTGGAGAATACATCTGTAGGAGTATAGAAATAAGTATAAAATACATAGAAGGATATTAAAGAAGAGAATTGAGCGTAATCACATCGAAGTATTAAAGAAGATTGAACTGTACTTACATGGGTGTATTTCTGATGAGACTTGTATAGTTTAGGGTAGGGAAGTCTTTGCCGATTTTCCGTAGAATAGAGAACCCTCTGCTTAGATTATCCTCTGAGTAGTCTAGGCGTTGATAGGCGTATTTGACTATTATAGGTTGATACTCTGCGCGACATATTCGACTTGGCGGTGGATTTCGCCAGAAGGTATGTGATTCTTCCTATACTCTTGAGCATGATATTTTAAAATATATATATAGTACGGTGAGGCGTCGTGTGTTAACTGAACATGGTTTTACTTGACGTCTTTTGACTTGAGTCTAAATAACAAGAATCTTGAAGTATTTCAAAATAATTATGAATCATTTTTGAAAGAAGAGTAATACTTGGTTTTTAAACAAAAGCTTAAGAGTTATACTAGCTTTATGGGGAGTTAGGTATAACGACTTAAGAAAGATAAAAGGAACGGTTTACTTATGTGTTTGTAAAAGACTTGTATTGATTTCTGGAAAGTGATAATATGGTTTGATGAGTAGACATATTGTGATGCAATGTGTGTTAGTATCTTGTAACGTTTGTGTAAAGAGGTTATTCTTATTTGTGCTTATGTTGTTTAACGATAAGGCATTATGTTAGTATTACATCACTCACCTCTTGACATGATATACCGTAGGTTAAGCGCCCTCCGTCGCGGGTATACCTCGAGCGATGCAGGGACTATGATTCGAGAATACCTCATGCGGGTCCGGGGACCTATGCGGAGCTCAGAGTTCGGGTTAGTGTGCGGTCTATGTGGTCATGCGGTCTATGTGGCCATGCGGACTACGAGTCGGGGCGATGCCGGAGTAGCTACCCTCGATGCGGGAATACCTCATGCGGGCCTAGGTGGCTATGCGGACTCTGAGTCGAGATTAGGCATGCATAATGATACTATGGGCGATTGGCCTTGCTTCGATCATTCGCAGCCTAGAAAAGACCTGTTACAGTTTACCTATTGTTGCTCTTGTTTATGATGTGACACTATGTGCAGTTACCTTGGTTGTTTCGTACATATTTGTAAAATTGGTTTTGAAATGATATGATCTCATTTAAGTACTTTACAGTTTCACATACTTGGTACTGTTATCTTGACCTCCTTGAGGGCTGCGTTATGCATGAGTAAGGGAAAACAGGTGCTAGATTCGTATCCTTAGGATCTTTTGCTTTGGTGTCAGGAGCTCCATCTTCTCCGGAGGCTCGACTTTTGGGTATGATCTCCCTGTTGTTGTAGATAGTTTTGTACATTCAGGGTATGGAGGGCCCTGTCCGCCATAGTTGCTTATCTTCTTAGAGGTGTAGTCTATTATGCAGTTGGGATGTAGCGCGATTTTGATTATATATATATATGCGAAAAGCGACCTTTTCTCGAATAAAGCGTGTCTCATTTACAATTGTTTCATGTCTTGTTTTTATATTCCGATTACTCGATGTATGACTACTTGGGTGCGGGTAAGGCACGATCCACGAACCGGGCGATTCGTGACAAAAGTGGTATCGAAGCGATTAATCCTCGGAAGGTGTCTGAGCCGTATCTAGTAGAGTCTTGATTATCGGTGTGTTGTGCACCACAATAATGTCGAGGCTATAGGATATTTAGGATTGGTTTCCATTCTTCTCACTCGAGATCGTGCATCACGACCGAACCGGTCGTGGATTGCCTTACCGGGCACCCTAGTGATACAACATCGAGAAAATCGCGGAAATAAAAACATAAACATGAATTAAGAGACAAGATAAATAACGAGCCAACCAAAAGCAGTTGCCTTCATCATATATACATAAATACCGAACATTTATCATTTTACAAACCACACTTGCAATTACTCTGAGACCTCTAAGATTTTTACAACGGTATGGCGGGGCGCCATACCCCACGAATGTATAAGAATCTACTGACTCGGGTAACATACCAAAAGATAAGCCTCAGAAGAAATGGGACTTCCCGCACGCTGTGATCCTATGGCGAGGATCCACGGTAGATGTACTTCCACTGCGGCGTGAGGCGGCCCGAAGGAGAGTCGATTGGTACCAAGTATGTGAAGCGTAAAATCAGTAAATGAAATCATAATAGTCTATATAAAGCGGGAGACATGTATGATAACGGATGAAATATGTGACCACGCCCGTCGTGGGACTCGGTGTAATATCGGATGAAATCGTGACCACGCCCATCTCGTGGGACTCGGTGTAATATCGGATGAAATCGTGACCGCCCATCTCGTGGGACTCGGTGTAATATCGGATGAAATCGTGACCACGCCCGTCGTGGGACTCGGTGTAAAATCGGATGAAATCGTGACCACCGCCCGTCGTGGGACTCGGTGTAAAATCGGATGAAATCGTGACCACGCCCGTCTCGGGGACTCGGTGTATAATCGTTCATAACAAATCAACCGCCTCCATCGAGAGAGGCGAGAAAATACAACAAAGGCTATCACAACAAGCATAGGCAAGCTTACAACAACAAGCGTAGGCAAGCTTCACAACAACAAGCATAGGCAAGTTATACACAACTCAAAGTACTTTCATTTTATGCCAAAGTGCGGGTTTTAACCTAAAGTACTACGTGCGTTAAATTCCTTTTAAAGATCCATTTCTTTTACAAAGGTCACCCGATACGTAGTATAAAAATAGAGTGACTAACATTGTTAAGTAAATCAAAATGCTTTCCTTTGTAAAATCAAGTAACAACCTTATTTTCCAAGCGTTCAAGTTTGCCTAATTTCAAAAGCTCAAGTTTCTCATTTTAGAAAAGGTTTAGTAGTTCATAGTTTTAAATCCTTTAAAACATAATTATCCTTTAAGCGTTTTGAGAAACATATGTCTTATATGTGAGTAGGTTATTCTTGTTTATAATCAATCTTATTAAGCGACCATGATCTAGGAAATGTAATATCATTTTGTCTTATCTTAGCTTATGCAGATGGAGGTTTCTACTGGTTTTAATACCATACTTCATTATTCAATACATTTTCCTTTATTAACGCTGCAGTGGTTTGTCGATACTCATTCTGATTTTCAAAATCAGTAAAACATTATTCCTTTTAAAACCCGATTTTCATTACTCACGAATGAGGTTTCACACCTTAACAAAATTCATATCAATACCATTAAGTCAAGTCTCTTATCTTTAAAAAAATCGATAAACCATTCTTTTATCACTCTTAAGACGTTATACCTAACTTCCCATAAAGCTAGTACAACTCTTATGTTTTCAAAGCCAAGTATTACTTTTCTTTCAAAAAGGTCTTTTTGAACCACTTCAAGTTCTTTATTACTACACATCAAATACGTTATAAGTCAAATCAGTTACCCTTTGACACCACAAGCATTTTCTTACCTACATAAAGCTGTTATAACCAACTTCCCATAAAGCCGTTATAACACTTTATGTTTCAAACCAATCAAATACATTAAACACATGTACGTCTACCGTACTACATAGTTATACACATATCATGCTAGAACAGATAGGAAGAGGTTCACATACCTCGCGACGATTATCGACTAATAGCAAAGTGATCCAAGTACCTCAAACCGTCGGCTACTCCTTAAGCCAAGTAGATCACGCCATACGTAGTACTTCAACCTATAGAGGCCACAAGGCGCCTATTAACATCTAGATCTCAATGGAGAATATCCTACAGAAAATTGTGCCTTACCGCATGTGGCGTAAATCTCCTCCTCTATCGGTAGGCTGCAAGCCAACCAGGGGGCTTACGTCTAACCGGCGTGTACAATTCTACTCACGGTAATACTACACAAGTATCTTATGTAATACGATCTATGTAATTACGATTCAGTTCTCTTCTTTAAATTCAGCTTAAGTCGCAAGACATTGCAGTAAGTATTATTCGAGCTTAAGTCAAAAGACATTGCCGCACAACTATGTTCAATTCTATATATAGTATACTTAACTATATACTCACAACATGTAATTTCCAATTACCACGAAGGTTAAGAATGTTTACCTCGATAAGCCCAAAATTATCCGAGTTTATATGTCGATCTGAGCAAGGTTTAGCTCTTACTCAGTGCGCTCAACCAGCTCCAAACAACCCTTAGAAGTTCTAACCAACTCCTACTTAACACTTGACCGACTATGAAGGTTTTCCTTAGGTTTCGTTTGTGTGGCTAAAGGAAAGTATAATCGTATTTTTAGGGTTTTTCGTATAAAGTACTTTGGAAAGTACTACAAGGTATTTGGCTAAAGTATTTTGGGCATTATAACAATACTTGTAGAATACATTTCTACCAAGGGGGTAGTATTTCGACTAGCACAACTAGGCTGGGGAGGGGTTCTCGGCTAGAACCACTAGGCAAGGGGGTTGCTCGTAGGGCACTTGAGGGGAGAGGGGTGGTGTTTGGACGAGAACAAGGTTGAGGGAGAGGGAGGGATTTTTAACACTTAGAGAAATTTTGGATGAAGAAGTTCATCAACTTAGAGGGTTATTTATAGGTCAAGCAAAGGCCAACCTGTCACGACCGACAGGGCCGTGATGGTGCCTTACCGAGCACCAGTAGACATACATCAGTGTCAATGGAACAAACACAACCATATGAGATAACGAAGTATAAAACAATAATCTGTGAAAACTTGCCTTTGGCGTATATATAAATGACAACTTTTAACATGAGCAGTTTAATCCTTTTACAAACCATGCCCACAACGATTACTCTGGACCTCTAAGAATGATATGACAACAATGGCGGGACGGGGCCCGCCAAACCTGAATGTAAACACTTACTACGGCGGGACTACACCATGATAAGCCTCGGAAGCGGAGCTTCCCAAATGACGTGACCACGAGGCTAGGATCAACGGCGGTGTACCTCGACTGCGGCGTGAACGCGGCCCGAAGGAGGTCGATGCAGTGCAGAGTATGTGAAACTAAAAATCGCAAATGAAATCATAATAGTCTATAAAGCGGGAGACATGTATGATGACCAAACTACGATTTTACAATAACTAGCGATCGTATCAAGTCGAGGACTCGCGCTCAAGTCATCACCAAAGAACATAACGATGGGTCTCACGCCAACATCAATCGTGCGTGGGACACATTCCTCATTGGCGGTTTATGATATAAAAGTTCAAGGAACACACATGAACACGGGTCCACGTGCCATAATAACACCGTGCGGGGTAAATGCGAAGGCATAGCCGTCTACTAACACCCAGTACCAACAAGGTCATGAATCGTATCATAAGATCTGTCTGCACCGTCACATGATCAAAGGCGGCCTTGCCCGCGATATCTAATGTCGCGCGTCTAGTCACTGGAACTTCCGCGACTCGCGTAGGCCAATCTCATCGGCCCGCATGAGGCATCCCCGCGTCGAGGTAGCTACTCCCGGCATCGTCACGGACTTCGCGATCCGCGTAGCCACAAGGACCGCATGCCCGTAAGGGCGTACACTAACACGGAACTCTCGTAGTTCGCATAGGCCGGGACTGCGTGAGGTATTCTCGAATCATAGGTCCATCGACCGCTGAGTCTACCCGCGTGGAGGCGACAACCCGGAATCATCTCGAGATGAATGCCACAATACTATCATAACGACGATAGTTAATAAGCACAATCAAGAAACCCCTTCACACAAACATCACAAGATACTAACACACGTAGCATCCCAACACGTTTACTTATCAACGCAATCAAGAAAGTATTACAAGGCTAACACAAACCAATACAATCAAGTTGTTCACACAACCTACCATCTACTATATGATTAACAAAATCGGGTTTTATCCCCAAAGTACTTCATACATCAACTCTTTAAAAGATCGTTACTTTCACAATGTCACACAATTACCGTAGTATAAAATAGAGTGACTATCCTTTTAAAGTAAATCAATTACGTCTCTTTGTAAGATCAAGTAACAACATTATTTTTCACGCGTCCAAGTTTGCCTAATTTCAAATGTTCACGTTTCTTATTTTTAGAAAGGTTTCGTAGTTCATAGTCTTATTCATTTAAGAATATAATTCTCTTTTAAACAATCGAGAAACATAAGCCTTATATGTGAGTAGGATATTCTTGTTTATAACAATCTTATTACAATGACCATGATCTAGAAATATCATTTTGTCTCATCTTAGCTTCATGCAGATGGAAGTTTCTCTTGGTTTTCATAATACTTAATTATTCAAAACATTTCCTTTTATTAATTGCGGTGGTTTGTCGATACACATTCGATTTCGAAATCGATAAAGCATTCTTAAGCGTTATACCTAACTTCCCATAAAGCTAGTATAACTCTTAAGTTTTCAAACACCAAGTATTACTTCTCCTTTCAAAATGATTCAAAAATCTTTTGAAAATACTTCAAGTTCTTTCTTATCATATAACAAGCGTTATAGTTCAAATCGATTACCTCTTAAAACCACATGTATTTTCTTACTAACATAAAGTCATTATAACTGACTTCCCATAAAGCCGTTATAACACTTTATGTTTTAAACCATTCAAACACATTTAGCATATGTCGTCTACCGTACTACATAGTTCACACATATCATGCTAGAGAGATAGGAAGAGGTTCACATACCTCGCGACGATTATCGACTAATAGCAAAATGCTCAGTACCTCAAGTGGTCGGCTACTCGTAAGCCAAGTAGAGCGCGCCACACGTAGTACTTCAACCTATAAGGCCACAGCGCTTATTAACATTTAGGTCTCATCGTAGAACTTTCTCTGAAATTTCGTGCACCTCCCCATAACAGCGTAAACCTCCTCTAACGGTAGGCTACGCCAAGCCAACCGGGGTTATACATCTAACCCTACGGGTACAATTCTACTCCACGGTACTACTACACAAGTCTCTTTGTCACGATCCTATGTAATTCTGATTCGGTACTATATATAGTATACTTCTACTATACAATCTAACAACATGTAATTTCCAATTACAATAGAGGACAAGATAATTACCTCGATAAGCCCATAATTATCCGAGTTTAAAGTCGATCTGGGCAATCGTTTAGCTCGACTCCGGCGCTCAACCGCTCTAAACCACCCTTAGAAGTTCTAACCAACACTACACAAAACTCAATGGACTATGGAGATTTTCCTAGGGTTTCGGTTTTGTAGTGACGGGAAGTATAATAGTATAAGCGGGCTTTTGTAAGGTATAACCTTAGAATACTACAAGGTATATGGCTAAGGTAATTTGGGCATTATAACAATACTTTTGAGAGTATTTCTACCAAGAGGGGGGGGTATTATATGAAAACAAACTAGGCTAGGGGTGCCCGGCCACACCACAAGGAGGGGTGGCTACCTCGACCTACCCAGCTGGGGAACTCTCGACGAGGGCCTGCGAAAAGGGGAGGAAGGCTCTCAAGACTTAGGCATTTTGGATGAAGAAGTTCATCAAAGGAGAGGGGTATTTATAGCACAAGCCAAGGCCAACCAATGGCCAAGATCTAGCCAAGTGCCTAGCAAGTGTAGGGCCAAGATTCACCCAAGTGTCCTAGCCAACTTGCACACAAAATATCTACCAAAAATATCTCCCACTTGCCCTCCCCAAAATCGTCCATGCCGCCCACTTTGCCCACCAATGAGAGGGTGCCAAGTGCGCCTCTCGTTGGTCCAAAATGTTAGTCTCTCGGAAAAATCCGCAAAATTACTTACTGACATCGCGGGAATTGCCCCTACGAAAGCTGTCAAAAGTTTTGGTCTAAACACGACTCTAACCGGGTGTTGTGCACAAACATATTTCGGCCCAAAGGTGCCACATGGGGGTGACACGTGTCGCCCCCCGATTCGTCCAAAATATTTCGTCTTCAGAAAATATCCAAAACGGCCAAAATCTCAAAATCAAAGCGGGCCCCACAAAACCGTAAATTTCTCCCGTGGGCCCAGTGACCATTTTCGAAAATAAAATTCCATAATTCTCTAATATTCGGGAAGTCCGAATACCAAATCACGGGAATCAATTCCATAAACGAACCTTTTCCTTCACAAAAGCGGAAACTTTTAGTGGAAAATTCACCTCTTTCTTCTTTCCAATCTTTACTACCGTATTCTCGTGCGTGCGTCCTTGCATACATACCACGGAACTACGGGGTATAACATTCTTCCCCAGAAACATTCGTCCGAATGTTCCTTCTAAGTCTCAAAACAAACGTGCGCCAGTATAGTCTTCACTACTATACTTACGAAACAATCCTGCCATACCTGGCCACAGAAATACCTGCGCAACACTTACATCTAAGTCCACGAGGAAACACCTCTACATCACCACAAATAATACTACTTTTGTCACTTTGTCGCGAGCCTTGCTCCGACGACCCAACAAATGCGGTGCATGCGATCACTTTGTTATGCGCTCGGATTCTTATCACATTTAAATCTTGCTTTAGTATCCAAAACTCGGGGTTACTATCTCTAACGTGGTCATCGTTAATCGGGATCATTACGGATGGATCTTGATACTTTCCGAACATAACAATACGAAAGACGGACGTCCTTCCTCTAAGTCGGACGGCAAATGCTAACATATAGGCAACCGGCCTATTCTTCACATGAACTCACAAAGGCCCAAAGTAACTCGGGCTAAGTTCATACGTTTCCAAAACTCGTCACACCACCGGGGTGGTACTTTCAAGAAGACCGACCGTCGGCACGAACTCTGGCGTCGTCGCCGATTATCCGCACAATTCCTCGAGTGCGAACTTCTTCTAGACAAGCTCTCACTATCCACAGTCTGCTGGAACAAGCCTGAACCAACTATCGAACCACGCGCCAACAGACCAATCGGCCGTGACTTGCATTTACGCCTACAAGGCGTCGCAAGGCGACATCCGAACATGAAATGGTAGCTTAAACACTCTGACCAGGAACAACGATCCTCACGGCTACCTCTGAAATCAAAACACTGGCCCGAGGGCGAATGCGATCTGAGGAGACTCACGAGTTCTAGCCTGCTGGTACAAACTCCCGAGAAGAAGCAGTAGTACCACAGGCTCCACATCGTCATAAGGTGAAGGTAGGCACCGTGCAACCTCACAACCTTTTGGATAACATCAACCTGCCGAGGAACGACCGACCGAAGAACACGATGGCTGCCCCGTCGGCCGGACCAGCGGTCGACGCATCCACGAACTTGCACGCTGGCTAACTAAACATGGGCCTAACACCCTCATGACCCTAACACAAAGAGGGACCACCACAAACTGACCCCACCACCAAACCTACCGCGGGTTGACCCGCACGTAGCCTCAACCCTGACCCGGCAAGGCGCAAAATACCATCTCCCCGAAGGAACAATCTTACTAAACACGTTACGAAAACCTGGCGGTCTTCTTAGCTCGACTACCTTCCTTCAAATCACGCTACTCTGGGACTTATCCCACGAACATAGCTCACGTGCACTATGCACTCCTATAAGGGTCAAACATAACACTACACCTTTCTCGAGATGGCCTTACCTCTAAGGTCTTTCGTATAACACTCTAAGGCTCACACCTTCTCTATCCCCCAAAATCTTACTCGGTTAACCCACCATGATTCTAATCACAACTAACACACTGCTATCAGAACATAGCACTTAAGGTATACTCACCTTGAAAGTTACCGAAGGACCTTGCTGCTCTGGCCCTCTTCTGCTGTCCTTGGTTAACCCGTCAATCTCTACGTTTTTCGGCCTGCTGTACATAAGCCCGTACACAGGCCATGCTCAAGCCCAACTGAAGAATTACTCTTGCACAACCCTCTCTTAGGTAGTCATCAAGACTCGTGGTACATCGGTATAATCTCTGGTAGCCAAATCTATAGCTAATGCGGTCGCCTCTTTGAAATCTATATTCACTTGTTCGATCATTGGGCGAAGGTTCAAATATCGTGGGCCTTGATGAGCTGCGTCATCGTGCTAAACTCTGCCGGGGCTAGTGGCGTCGCAGAAATCCCGAATGAAGCACTACCTAGGTAATGATTGGGCTGTGCCCTCGCCACCTCGAACTCTACTCGCGGCTCGCCGCCTTGCCCTCCTGGGCTCGGGTTGCCCTACGCGGAGGCATAATGATAAGGGAAAAGATTTCGTCAGAGGGTTCAACTTACAACACGACTCTAAGGCACGATCTCAGTGAGAAGAATAGAAACCAATCCTAAATATCCTATAGCCTCACGATTATTGATGTGGTGCAACACACCGATAATCAAGACTCTGCTGGATCTGATGCAGTGACACTTTCCGAGGATTAAGCGCTCGATACCACTTTTGTCACGACCGAACGGGGCCGTGGTCGTGCCTACCGGGCACCCAAGTAGACATACATCAGTAATCAGTGAACAAACACAACCATATGAGATAGCAGTATAAAACAATAATCAGTGAAAACTTGCCTTTCGGCATATATATACATGACAACTTTTAACATGAACAGTGTAATCCTTTTTACAAACCATGCCCACAACTGTACTACCGACCTCTAAGAATGATAGGACCACAATGGCGGGGCGGGCCGCCAAACCTGAATGTAAACACTTACTACGACGGGGACTACACGTGATAAGCCTCGGAGAAAGCGGAGCTTCCCAGCAATGACTGTGACCACGAGCTAGGATCAACGGCGGTGTACCTCAACTGCGGCATGAGCGCGGCCCGAAGGAGGTCGATAACAGTACCGAGTATGTGAAACTAAAAATACTGCAAATGAAATCATAATAGTCTATAAAGCAGGAGACATGTATGATGACCAAACTACAGTTTTACAATAACTAAGCGATCGTATCAAGTCGTGACTCACGCCTCAAGTCATCACCAAAGAACATAACGATGGGTCTCACGCCCCTGACATCAATCGTGCGTGGGACACATTCCTCATCTTGGCGGTTTATGATATAAAGTTCAAGGAACACACATGAACACGAGTCCCACGTGCCATAATAACACCGCGGGGTAAATGCGAAGGCATAGCCGTCTACTAACACCACGGTACCAACAAGGTCATGAATCGTATCATAAGATCTGTCTGAACCGTCACATGATCAAAGGCGGCCACTTGCCCGCGGTATCTAATGTCGCGCGTCTAGTCTGGAACTTCCGCGACTCCGCGTAGGCCAATCTCATCGGCCGCATGGCGTCCCCAGCGTCGGTAGCTACTCCCGGCATCGTCACGGACTTCGATCCGCAGCCACAAGACGCATGCCCGTAAGGGCGTACACTAACACGGAACTCGTAGTTCCGCGCAGGCCGGGACTGCGTGAGGTATTCTCGAATCATAGGTCCATCGACCGCTGAGTCTACCCGCGTGGAGGCGGCTTAACCGGAATCATCTCGAGATGAATGCCGCAATACTATCATAACGATGATAGTTAATAAGCACAATCAGAAACCCGCTTCACACAAACATCACAAGATACTAACACACGTAGCATCCCAACACGTTTACTTATCAGCGCAATCAAGAAAGTATTACAAGGCTATCACAAACCAATACAATCAAGTTGTTCACACAAGGTACCTTCTACTATATGATTAACAAAATCGGGTTTTATCCCCAAAGTACTTCATACATCAACTCTTTAAAGATACGTTACTTTCACAATGTCACACAATACGTAGTATAAAATAGAGTGACTATCCTTTTAAAGTAAATCAATTACTTCTCTTTGTAAAATCAAGTAACAACATTATTTTCAAGCGTCCAAGTTGCCTAATTTCAAATGTTCACGTTTCTTATTTTTAGAAAGGTTTAAGTAGTTCATAGTCTTATTCATTTAAGAATATAATTCTCTTTTAAACAATCGAGAAACATAAGCCTTATATGTGAGTAGGATATTCTTGTTTATAACAATCTTATTACTGACCGTGATCTAGGAAATATCATTTTGTCTCATCTTAGCTTATGCGGATGGAAGTTTCTCTTGGTTTTCATAATACTTAATTATTCAAAACATTTCCTTTTATTAACGCTGCGATGGTTTGTCGATACATTCGATTTCGAAATCAAGAAAGCATTCTTAAGCGTTATACCTAACTTCCCATAAAGCTAGTATAACTCTTAAGTTTTCAAACACCAAGTATTACTTCTCCTTTCAAAATGATTCAAAAATCTTTTGAAAATACTTCAAGTTCTTTCTTATCATATAACAAGCGGTTATAGTTCAAATCGATTTACCTCTTAAAAACCACATGTATTTTCTTACTAACATAAAGTCATTATAACCAACTTCCCATAAAGCCGTTATAACACTTTATGTTTTAAACCATTCAAACACATTTAGCACATGCGTCTACCGTACTACATAGTTCACACATATCATGCTAGAGAGATAGGAAGAGGTTCACATACCTCGCGGCGATTATCGACTAATAGCAAAATGCTCAAAGTACCTCAAGCCGTCGGCTACTCCTAAGCCAAGTAGAGCGCGCCACGTGATACTTCAACCTATAAGGCCACAAGGCGCTTATTAACATTTAGGTCTCATCGTAGAACTTTCTCTGAAATTTGTGACCTCCCCCATGACAGCGTAAACCTCTCTCTCTAACGCGGCTACCAAGCCAACCGGGGTTATACATCTAACCCTAGCAGGTACAATTCTACTCACGGTACTACTACAAGTCTCTTTATGTCTGATCCTATGTAATTACTGATTCGATTACTATATATAGTATACTTCTACTATACAATCTAACAACATGTAATTTCCAATTACAATAGGACAAGATAATTACCTCGATAAGCCCATAATTATCCGAGTTTAAAGTCGATCTGGGCAATCGTTTAGCTCAACTCAGCGCTCCAACCGCTCTAAACCACCCTTAGAAGATCTAACCAACTTCTACACAAAACTCCAACGGACTATGGAGATTGTCCTAGCGTTTCGGTTTTGTGGTGGGAAGTATAATAGTATAAGCGGGCTTTTGTAAGGTATAACCTTAGAATACTACAAGGTATATGGCTAAGGTAATTTGGGCATTATAACAATACTTTTGAGTATTTCTACCAAGAGGGGGTATTATATGAAAACAAACTAGGCTAGGGGTACCCACCACACCACAAAGGAGGGGTGGCTACCTCTGCCTACCCAGCTGGGGAACTCTCGGCCAAGGGGCCTCACGAAAAGGGGAGGAAGGCTCTCAAGACTTAGGCATTTTGGATGAAGAAGTTCATCAAAGGAGAGGGTATTTATAGCCAAGCCAAGGCCAACCAATGGCCAAGATCTAGCCAAGTGCCTAGCAAGTGTAGGGCCAAGATTCACCCAAGTGTCTAGCCAACTTGCACACAAAATATCTACCAAAAATATCTCCACTTGCCTCCCAAATCGTCCATGCCGCCCACTTTGCCCACTGATGAGAGGGTGCAGTGCGCCTCTCGTTGGTCCAAAATGTTCCGTCTCTCGGAAAAATCCGCAAAAATACTTAATGACATAGCGGAAATTCCCTACGAAAGGCGTGAAAGCGTTTAGTCGAAACGACTCTAGCGGGTGTTGTGCACAAACATATTTCGACCCAAAGGTGCCACGTGGGGTGACACGTGTCGGCCCCCGATTCGTCCAAAATATTTCGTCTTGCGAAAATATCCACTACGGGCAAAATCTCAATCTCAAAGCGGGACCCCCAATACCGTAAATTTCTCCGTGGGCCCACGTGACCATTTCGAAAATAAAATTCCATAATTCTCTAATATTCCGAAGTCCGAATACCAAATCACGGGAATCCAATTCCCATAAACGAACCTTTTCCTTCACAAAACCGGAAACTTTTCCGTGGAAAATTCACCTCTTTCTTCCTTTCCAATCTTTCTGTCGTATTCTCGTACGTACGTCCTTGCATACATACCCTGGAACTACGGGGTATAACACAACCAATGGCCAAGATTCATCCAAGTGTTAGGCAAGTGTAGGGCTAGGATTAAGCCATGTGCACCTTATCCATCTACCACACCAACTTGCACAAATATCCTACCAACTCCGACCGCTGCGTCCACCACTTCCAATTAGGGTGACAAGTGTCGCCTCTCGTTGGTCCAAAATGTTTCGTCTCTCGGAAAAATCCGCAAAAATAATAAATGACATAGCCGAATTTTCCCTTCGCAGTTTAGTAAAGCGTTTAAAATCGGCGACTCTTTTCTGCACTTGTGCCCAAATTTCAATTTGCCAAATCTTTAAGGCTCAAATTTTATACGTGCGCCCTCACGTACATACTGCGGAAATACGGTATAACATTCTCCTCGCTTGAAACATTCGTCCGAATGTTCCTTCTCAGATGGATAACGATAAAGTTCTTTTAATAAGTTGCCAACGCCCTGTTGGCCACGAAACACCAGCGTAAATACTTACATCCAAGTCCACGAGAAACACCTCTAACATCACAAACTTTTGTCACTTTGCGCGAGGTTCTAGTGTCACTCCGCGACCCAACAAATGGTACCGGACTGCATGCGATCCCTGAGGTCTAAAATATACATCCTTCGCACCTTCTCCCTTCACAAGAAATGATCATATCTATGCTCGCAATACATGCTCGCCTCTACCCTTACTCGTCGTACTCTTCTCGAACACTTGAACTCTTCTAGTATACGTACCACACTTCAGGTTCCGAAACTTTGGAGTCACTACCTCCAAACTTGGTCATCTTACTAGCCTCGATCTTCCTTAAGGCCACTTCCGGCCTTCACGATCCGCTTCAGGTCGAACATATCCACGAACTCATACGATGGTCATCTAAACTTGGGCCTAGCACCCTCGTGACCCTACCACCTGGCGGGACCACCAGATCGACCCCACCTCATTCGGCCACGGGTTGACCGCAACACGTCCTCAACCCGAGCCTGCATCACGCCGACTCTCTCGTTTCTCGATCCGAACAACCTTGCTAAAATCACATCGGAAAGATACCACTTTCATTTACCCAACCGGACTTATCACACAATACATTTATCGCAAACCAAGTATTTCAACAAGGACTAACCGTAAAATCTTTTATTCAAGATGACCTTACATCTAAGGTCTCAACATGAAATATTCTAAAGTTCACACTTTCCATGCCCCCATACATATCCTTTCAACTAGCCAAGCTTTCTAACTCATAACCAACATAACGCTATCCGAACGTAGCACACAATAATAAGGTCATCATATCATGCATACAAATCTCTAAAGGGTTAAGGATATACCAATCTACCGCTCACTCTAATCAAAGGCACGCCTGCGGTATGCGTATGAAAGCGATGAACACGCCACCGATCCGGTGGTGAGTCATTCTGTTTGCATCCTTCCTACTAGGGCGGTTTCTCGTCCACATGGCCACGGCGGCGCGGGAAAAACAAGCACCCGATAAAAAGCGACATTCCCGGGATGGCGTCGCCACATCGTGCACGAGAAAACCGAACCGATGGATAGAACCCATGTATATCTGTGAACGAAGCCACGGAGCTCGACCGACTCGAATACCTCGAGCGTCGGCGGCGTGGGGACCACTGCATCTTGGGAGGTACATAACTAGGCTGCTTGAGGCGTCCGCCTCGAAAGTTACCAAAGGACCTCGCTGTTCGGCCTCTTCTGTGATCTCGGCCATTCCGTCGACCTCTCCGTGCCTCGCGTCCTGGTGCATGAGCTTGCATGCGGGCAATGTACATGCGGTGAAGAGCTACTCGCATAAGCCTCGCCAAGTAATCATCCGGTGGCGTGGCGGTGTACTCGTCCTCCATATCGGCTACCAGCGAGAACATACCGAGCTAATGAGTCGAACTCCACATTGTACTCTCTAACCGTCGCCGTCCGCCTCAGCGTCAAAAATTTGTCGGCGAGCCCTCTTCATCTGTGGGGCAAGAAATGTGCAAGAAAAGCCCTTGAGAACTTCGTCCATACGGTGGGAGTGCATGCTCTTCCGGGACAACTCCCACGAATCAAACTATCAATCTGCGGTATCACGCGGTGATGCGAACCAATACCACCGACGCCTCTGCGAGACTCGATCACTCACGATCCGTAGCTGTCGGATAAACTCGAGGTCATCTCGGCTCGATCCATAGAACACGGCGGGCTGACTCGGAAAGTCACGTAGCCTCAAATGCGCTCGGGGTGAACTACGGTGCTCACTGGGCTGAACTGCGTCAGCCTATCTTCATATCGCCACGACCACGGCGATCGTGCCATCTCTTGTACCCATCTCATCTGCTCCGGTACGTGGTGGAGGCTCGTGCGTAGTCTCGACCAGCTTCGCGGCTCTAAACTCTTTGGTCTTTGGCGGCGTCGCGAAACTCGCGTCGGAGCTTAGCATCTCAGCTTGGCCAGCTGCGCCTCGTACTCTCTGTATCTCACTAACAGCTCCTCGCGCCTTGCCCTTCGGGCACAGGTTTCTGCGCGGAGGCATAAGCGGTAAAGGAAAGGAATACGTCGGAGGGTCCAACTTATCACGGCTCAGGGCACGATCTCGGAATGAGAAGAATGAAACCAATCCTAAATGTCTATAGCCTCCCGATTATAGATGTGGTGCACACACGATAATCAAGACTCTACTGACACGGTGCGTAGGCACTTTCCGAGACTAAGCGCTCGATACCACTTTTGTCACGACCGAACCGGGCCGTGGTGCCTTACCGGGCACCCAGTGATACAACATCGAGAAAATCAGCGGAAATAAAAACATAAACATGAATTAAAAGACAAGATAAATAAACAAGCCAACCAAAAGCGATTGTCTTCATCATATATACATAAATACCGAGCAGTTATCCTTTTACAAACCACCTTGCCACAACTCTGCACCTCTAAGATTTTTACAAGCTATGACGGACGGGCCCGCCATACCACGAATGTATAAGAATCTGACTCGTGGTAACATACCAAAAGATAAGCCTCGAAGAAATGGGACTTCCGCATTTGATCGTGATCCTATGGCGAGGATCCACGGCGATGTACTTCCACTGCGACATGAACGCGGCCGAAGGAGGTCGATCTAACGGTACCAAGTATGTGAATCAGAAAAATCAGTAAATGAAATCATAATAGTCTATATAAAGCAGGAGACATGTATGATAACCAGATGAAATACGTGACCCTGCCCATCTCGTGGGACTCGGTGTAATATCAGATGAAATACGTGACCCTGCCCATCTCGTGGGACTCGGTGTAATATCAGATGAAATACGTGACCCTGCCCATCTCGTGGGACTCGGTGTAAAATCAGATGAAATACGTGACCCTGCCCATCTCGTGGGACTCGGTGTAAAATCAGATGAAATACGTGACCCTGCCCATCTCGGGGGACTCGGTGTATAATCATTCATAACAAATCAACCGGCCCTCCATCGAGAGATGCGGGGGTACAGAAATACAACAAAGGCTATCACAACAAGCATAGGCAAGCTTCACAACAACAAGCATAGGCAAGCTTCACAACAACAAGCATAGGCAAGTTATACACAACTCAAAGTACTTTCATTTTATGCCAAAGTCTGGGTTTTAACCCTAAAGTACTCGTCGTTAAATTCCTTTTAAAGATCCATTTCTTTTACAAAGGTCACGATACCGTAGTATAAAAATAGAGTGACTAACATTGTTAAGTAAATCAAAATGCTTTCCTTTGTAAAATCAAGTAACAACCTTATTTTCCAAACGT
The DNA here is from genome assembly GCA_029844215.1 of Przewalskia tangutica. NCBI lineage: Eukaryota > Viridiplantae > Streptophyta > Magnoliopsida > Solanales > Solanaceae > Przewalskia > Przewalskia tangutica. The sequence continues at coordinate 40,525,611 of CM056737.1, read as the reverse complement.
TCAAGTTTGCCTAATTTCAAAAGCTCAAGTTTCTCATTTTAGAAAAGGTTTCGTAGTTCATAGTTTTAAATCCTTTAAAACATAATTCTCCTTTAAACGTTTTGAGAAACATATGTCTTATATGTGAGTAGGTTATTCTTGTTTATAATCAATCTTATTAAGCGACCATGATCTAGGAAATGTAATATCATTTTGTCTTATCGAGCTTATGCGGATGGAGGTTTCTCTTGGTTTAATACCATACTTCATTATTCAATACATTTTCCTTTATTAACTGCGGTGGTTTGTCGATACTCATTCTGATTTCCAAAATCAGTAAAACATTATTCTTTTTAAAACCCAATACTCATTACTCACGAATGAGGTTTCACACCTTTAACAAAATTCATATCAATACCATTAAGTCAAGTCTCTTATCTTTAAAAAAAATCAGTAAACCATTCTTTTTATCACTCTTAAGACGTTATACCTAACTTCCCATAAAGCTAGTACAACTCTTATGTTTTCAAAGCCAAGTATTACTTTTCTTTCAAAAGGTCTTTTGAAACACTTCAAGTTCTTTATTACTACACATCAAATCCGTTATAAGTCAAATCGATTTACCTTTGACACCACAAGCATTTTCTTACCTACATAAAGTGTTATAACCAACTTCCCATAAAGCGGTTATAACACTTTATGTTTCAAACCAATCAAATACATTAAACACGTATGCGTCTACCGTACTACATAGTTATACACATATCATGCTAGAACAGATAGGAAGAGGTTCACATACCTCGCGACGATTATCGACTAATAGCAAAGTGATCCAAGTACCTCAACCGTCGGCTACTCCTTAAGCCAGTAGATCACGCCATCGTAGTACTTCAACCTATAGAGGCTACAAGGCGCCTATTAACATCTAGATCTCAATGGAGAATATCCTACGAAAATTCGGCGACTCCACACACATGACAGCGTAAATCTCCTCATCTATCGAGGCTACCAAGCCAACCGAGGGTTTGCACGCCTAACCGGACGTGTACAATTCTACTCACGATACTACACAAGTCTCATGTAATACAATCTATGTAATTACGATTCGATTCTCTTCTTTAAATTCGGGCTTAAGTCGCGAAGACATTGCGTAAGTATTATTCAGCTTAAGTCAAAAGACATTGCCGCACAACTATGTTCAATTCTATATATAGTATACTTAACTATATACTCCTACAACATGTAATTTCCAATTACCACGAAGGTTAAGAATGTTTACCTCGATAAGCCCAAAATTATCCGAGTTTATATGTCGATCCCGAGCAAGGTTTAGCTCTACTCAGTGCGCTCAACCCGCTCCAAACAACCCTTAGAAGTTCTAACCAACTCTACTTAACACTTCAACCGACTATGAAGGTTTTCCTTAGGGTTTCGTTTTGTGTGGCTAAAGGAAAGTATAATCGTATTTTTCCGGTTTTTAGTATAAAGGGTACTTTGGAAAGTACTACAAGGTATTTGGCTAAAGTATTTTGGGCATTATAACAATACTTGTAGAATACATTTCTACCAAGGGGGTAGTATTTCGACTAGCACAACTAGGCTAGGGGGAGGGGGTTCTCGGCTAGAACCACTAGGCAAGGGGGGGGGGGGGTTGCTCGGCCGAGGGCCTTCAAGAGGGGGGGAGAGGGGTGGTGTTTGGACGAGAACAAGGTTGAGGGAGAGGGAGGGATTTTTAACACTTAGAGGAATTTTGGATGAAGAAGTTCATCAACTTAGAGGTTATTTATAGGTCAAGCAAAGGCCAACCAATGGCCAAGATTCATCAAGTGTTAGGCAAGTGTAGGGCTAGGATTAAGCCATGTGCACCTTATCCATCTACCACACCAACTTGCACAAATATCCTACTCCTTGACCCCTTTGCCGTCACCACTTCCAATTAGAGGTGACAAGTGTGCCCTCTCGTTGATCCAAAATATTTCGTCTCTCGGAAAAATCCATAAAAATAATAAATGACATAGCGGAATTTTCCCTTCGCAGAAGTTTAGTAAAGCGTTTAGTCGAAAAATGACTCTTTTTCGGCACTTGTGCCCAAATTTCGAATTTGCCAAATCTTTAAGGCTCAAATTTTATCGTGCGCCTCACGTACATACTGCGGAAATACGAGGTATAACGTGCCTTAGAGCCGTGTTATAAGTTGGACCCCTAACGTATTTCCTTTCTTTAATAGTTATGCCTCCGTAAGCAACCGGGCCGGAAGGGCAAGGTAGCCGGCTGCTAGTAGGACACCGAGTCACGAGGGCTCAGCCCGATCTATACGAGATGGCGAGTTCCACGACGCCGCCGCCCCAGCGAGGTTTAGGGCGGCGATGGCGATGAGACCACGATACCACCTCGGCCCAGCGGCTGGAGCGGATGAGATGGGTTACTGAGAGATGGCCCGATTCATCGCTAGGATCGTGGCGGACATGAGATAAATGGATCGGCGGTTCGATTCTAGAGTACACGTGGTTCACCCGAGATCGGACGATGTGAGGCTACGAGATTTTTGAGTTGTAGCCCGCCGAGTTCTACGGGTCGAGGCACGAGATGATCCGCAGGAGTTCATCCGTCGATTCTGAAGGATCATCACAGTGATCAAGGCTTGGAGACCGAGTCGTGATCTTGGTTCGCGTCGATTGCGTGATACCGCTGATCGTTTGACTCGTGGGAGTTGTCGAGGAAACCGCGCGTCCCGGCTACTTGGGGCGAGTTCTCGGAGGCTTTCTCTCACTTCTTGCCTCGCGGATGAGGAGGCGCCGACAAGTTTTTGTTCTTTGAGATACGAGGACCGCAGTTAGAGTACAACGTTGAGTTCGATTCGTTGGCTCGATATGTCCCTGCGTTGGTAGCGATATGGAGGGCGGGTACATCGCTACGTCACCGGGCTAGATGATTATATGGCGAGTCTTGTGCGGTGTGGCTCTTCGCCGAGCATGGACATTACCGCATCTGAGCTCATGCACTTGGATGCGAGGCGTAGAGGCCGACGGGTTGACTGACAACGGCAAGAAGGCGGGGCGGGGTCTTTTAGTAGCTCTCGGGGTGGGCGGCCTCGTGGCGATCTAGATTTGCACCACACGGCTCGAGCACTCTACCGCGTCCTCGGGGCGGCCCGAGGTATTCGAGGGAACCGGGGCCCCGTGACCGGCGTCGAGGTAGCGCGAAGGTGCTAGCGATCGGGACCACCCCCTCGGTGTGGCCGTCGGTAGGTCCCATTACGGGGTGTGTGCTGCTCGGGAGTTTATTCTGATTGCGGGCCGAGTCACTTTGCGAGCTGTCCGGCCAAAGCGGCCCAGAGGTAGGGTCGGCTAGAGGTCTTTCGCGGGTCTTCTTCATCTCCTACGATTACTCGCCCGGGCGAGTACTCATGGGCCAGTCGGTCGCGGCAGAGGTCGTGGCGCGGGTCCCAGTTCTAGCGGTCCTCAGAACCGCATATATGCCTTGTCCAGCCGGCAGGACCAGGAGGCCTCACCTGATGTCGTCACAGGTACTTTATCAGTTTCATGTTGTGACGTGTATGCCTTGATAGATCCGGGTTCTACTCTGTCCTATATATCTCCCCATATTGCTAGTAGGATAGGGATAGAGCCTGAGTCCATAGACCCTTTCGAGGTAGCTACGCCAGTGGGTGATTCGGTGGTAGCTCGGCGGGTATATAGGGCTTGTCCAGTGACCATATGCAGTCGTCAGACCCTAGCCTACTTGATAGAGTTGGACATGAATGATTTCGATATGATCATGGGCATGGATTGGTTAGCTTCTTGCTACGCCAGTGTAGACTGCAGGGAGAGAGTGGTACGGTTCCAGTTTCCTGGGGAGCCGGTTATTGAGTGGGAGGGGAACACTGTGTCGCCGAGGGGTAGGTTTATTTCCTACCTCAAGGCTAGGAAGATGGTGCAGAAGGGGTATATCTACCATCTCATTCGGGTGTTTGATACTGAGGCTGCGGTACCAGATTTTCAGTCAGTTCCAGTAGTCAGAGAGTTCCCAGATGTGTTTCCAGACGACCTCCCGGGTATCCCTCCTGAGAGGGAGATAGAGTTTTGTATCGATGTGCTACCAGACACTCGGCCTATTTCCATTCCGCCATACAGAATGGCACCTGCCGAGTTGAGAGAGTTGAAGGACCAGCTGAGAGATTTGCTGGAGAAGGGCTTCATCAGGCCTAGTGTTTCTCCCTGGGGAGCGCCGGTATTGTTCGTGAAGAAGAAGGACGGGACGCTGCGCATGTGTGTTGATCTGACGGTGAATAAGGTGACCATTAAACGAATACCCCTTCCCGGGATTGATGATTTGTTCGACCGATTGCGAGCGCGAGATGTTTCTCCAAGATTGATCTGCGATCGGGCTATCATCAGGTGCGAGTCAGAGAGGCGGATGTCCCTAGGACTGCATTCCGGACCCGGTACGGGCACTATGAGTTCAGGGTTATGTCTTTCGGGTTGACCAATGCTCCGGCGGTATTTATGGATTTGATGAACCGATTGTTCAAGCCATTTTTGGACACGTTTGTGATAGTGTTCATTGATGACATCTTGGTTTATTCCCGCTCAGAGCAGGAGCATGCGGAGCATTTGAGGACTGTGCTGAGAGTTATCCAGGACCAGTAGTTATACGCCAAGTTTTCCAAATGTGAGTTTTGGTTGGCTTCGGTGGCTTTTCTTGGGCATATTGTCGGGGCCGATGGTATTTGGGTGGATACGGCCAAGATCGAGGCAGTCAGGAGTTGGCCTAGATCTACTACTCCGACAGAGGTGCGCAGCTGTCTGGGCCTCGCATGTTATTATCGGCTGTTCGTGGAGAAGTTTGCTTCTATCTCGCACCATTGACTAGGTGACTCGAAGGCAGCTAAGTTTCGATGTCGATGCTTGTGTTATACCCGTATTTTCCAGTATATGCGTGAAGTCGAATACGCATAAAAGTTGGCCTTAAAGTTAGCCTTGGGCGTTTTTGTACACAACTCACTAAAAGAATCGTTTCCGACGAAACGTTTCCACAACTTTCGTAGGAAAATTCCGGCTATGCCATTACTAATTTTTGCGGATTTTTTAGAGACGAAACCTTTTGGACCAACGGGAGGCGACACTTGGCACCTCCCATTGGTGAACGAATCGTCCATTTGGGACGAATTGGAATGCTGTAGCACGTTTTTGTGCCTTGTGCACAAGTCAAGGAGTTGGTAGGATATTTGTGTATAGTTAATCCTCACCCTACACTTGCCTTGCACTTGTCTTCATCTTGGCCATTGGTTGGCCAAGGCTTGAGCTATAAATACCCCCTTAGAGATGAAGAGTTCTTCATCCACAAAGTTATCTTCCAAGTCTTAAAAAAATCCTCTCCTCTCCCTTAGCCTTTCGTCCAACACTACCCCCCCCCTTGCGTGAGTTTGGCCGAGGGCCTACCCCCCTAGCCTAGCCGAAATCTACCCCCCCTCCCTTGGTAGAAAAGTTATCTTCTAGTATTGTTATAATGCCCAAAATACCCTAGCCCAAATCCCTTAGTCCTTAGTAGAAGTTGTGAAGAACTTCTAAGGTTTCTTGGAGCTACCGGAGCGTACAACTTAGGAGCTAAACCTTGCTCAGGCGCGACTTTATCTAGGATATTATTGGGCTTACCGAGGTAACTAATCCTAACCCTCTTTTGAATTAGAGAATACATACTGTAGTAGTATTAGAATAAGTATTAAATACTTAGAAGAATATCACAGAATAGAATTGAACTGTTACCACAGTAGAAGGGTTTAAAAGAAGAATAATCAAATTGTACTTACATAGGAATTTGTTTTCTGATGAACTTATATAGCTCACCGGGTAGGGAAGTGCTGCCCGACTTTCCGTAATTGTGAACCCTCTGTTTAGAATGACCTTGAGTAGTCTTTGATAGATGTGCTGTGACTATTATAGGTGACTCTGCAAGGCGACATATTCAACTTGGCAGGTGGTTTTCGCTGAGAAGGTATGTGATTCTTCCTAAAGCATGATATTTTACAATATATAGTACGGTAGACGTACATGTGTTAACTGAATAATAACTACGGCAATGTCTTTGACTTAAGCCTGAATAATACTTATGGCAATGTCTCACGGCTTAAGCCTGAATAATACTTACGGCAATGCCTCACGGCTTAAGCCTGAATAACAAAGAACTGAAAACATTTCAAAAGAATACTGAATCATTTTTAACAGAAGATAAATATTTGGTTTTTAAAACAAAAGCTTAAGAGTTATACTAGCTTTATGGGAAGTTAGGTATAACAACTTAAGAAGATAAAAAGGAACTGTTTACTTGTTTGTTTATAAAAGCCTTGTATTGATTTCTGTTAAGTGTAGTAAGATTTGTGTGATAAGTAGACATATTATGATGCTACCTGGGTTAGTGTCTTGAAATGCTGTGTAAAGGGGTCATTCTTGTTGTGCTTACGTTGCTAACCGGTAAGTCCGTTGTACTGTTATTGTATCACCTACCCCGATCGTTATACCGAGGCTTGCCCTCGATGCGGTCTATACGACTTACGCGATGCAGCGAGACTATGCGGAGCAGCGGTATGCTCCGGATTGATCATTCCGGTGTTTAGCGATGCGGGGATTCCTATGCGATGCTGTTGAGACTATCGCGGTCTTTTGAGGCTATGCGGCTGCGGGAGCCTAGGCGGATCTGGGGTTGGCTGCCCCGATCGCGAGGATACCTCATGCGGGTGCAGTGTGACCTATGCGGCTGCGAAAGTCGTGACTAGGCACGCAGAATGATACTATGGGAGATTGGCCTTGCCCGATCATTCGCGCCTAGAATAGACACATTCTGCTTTTCCTATTATCGTTGTTGTTTGTGATGTGGTACTATGTGCAATTGAACCGATTGTATTTGTGAAAAGGTTTTAAATACTTTGATTTCATTTCAGTTCTTTATAGTTTCACATACTTGGTACTGTTATCTTGACCTCAGCCGGGCTGCGTTCATGCCGCAGTAAAGGCAAGCGGTGCTAGATCCACATCCTTAGGATCTTTGCGTTGGTGTCGAGCTCCATCTTCTCCGAGGCTCTACTTTTGGGTATGATCTCACAGTATTGTAGATAGTTTTGTCTGATAGTGGTATGGCGGCCCTGTCGCCATAGTTGTTTACTTCCCAGAAGTCCGTAGTACTATTATGCAGTTGGGATGTAAGTGCAAAACTTGAGTCATTTATATTATGCCGTAAGGCAAGCTTTTCATCGATAAAGCTTTACTTTTACTATGTTTCTGTCTTGTTTTATATTTCACGATTACTCGATGTATGACTACTTGGGTGCGGTAAGGCACCGATCCACGGGCCTAACGTCGTGACAAAAGTGGTATCGAGCGCTTAATCTCGGAAAGGGTCTACAGACCGTATCTAGTAGAGTCGTGATTATCGGTGTGTTGTGCACCACACCAATAATCGTGAGGCTATAGGATATTTAGGATTGGTTTCCATTCTTCTCATTCCGAGATCGTGCTTTAGAGTTTGTGTTATAGGTTGGACCCTCTAACGTATTCCTTTCCCGCAATGTGATTATGCCTCCACGTAAAGGCAACCCGGGTGAAGGCGAAAGCGGCCGAGGCTGCTAGCAGACACCTGAGTCACGAGGGCTCGGGCCAGCCTATACTGCAGACGGCGAGTTCGATGCGCCCGGCGGCGAGACCACGGTGCCACACCTCGTCCACGGCTGGGCGGAGGTTAGGTACAAGGAGATGCCCGACTATTGGCTAAAGTTGTGGCCCGACACGAAGAGAGGCGAATGCGGCGCCTCGATTCAGCTCGCCTCGGTCGCGCGTGCAAGGCACCCGAGGGCGTATAGTTTGAGACTACGGATTTCATAGTTGTAGCCTCGAGTTTTACGTCGAGGCGGAGGATGATCCGCAGGAGTTCATCCGTCCGCAGAGGATTATCGGGTGATCGTGGCTTCGAGATCGAGTCTGTGATATTCGGTTCGCGTGCGATTGCGTGATACCATGCAATGTATCGTTTGATTCATGGAGCTTTCAGGAGAGCATGCACTCCGTGGTATGGGATGAGTTTTGAGGCTTTTCTCACACACTTGCCTCCGCAGATGAGGGCACGAGCCGATAGATTCTTGTTCGAGACGAGGAGGGCGCACCGGTGAGAGTACAATGTCGAGTTTTATTCTTTGGCTCGATATGTCCTACCGTGTGCGCGAGATGGAGGACGGTGCATCGCTATGTCAGGCTAGATGATTACATGGCCGAAGTCTTGTGCGGTGTTTCCTTCACCGAGCATGGACATAACCGTATGCGAGCTCATGCACTAGGATGCGAGGCGTAGAGACGTGCAGAGCGATATCGCGAGAAAAGAAGCCAAGACGGCCGGTTCTTTGGTGGTTCTCGGTGGCGGCGTCGTAAGTCCAGATTTGCACCACAGCCCAGCGCGAGCGCTCTACCTCATTTTCATGATACCGAGCGCGGTCGGGTGTGTCGGGGCCCGGGACTGGTTTCGAGTAGCAGGGTGCTAACTGCTCGAGGTCTGCTCGGTGTGCCCGTTGTGGCGTATACCATTCGGGAGTCAGACTCAGAGCTGCTATACTTGTGGCCAGTGGTCATTGTCACGACCGACCGGGGCGTGGAGTGCCTTACCCTGCACCAAGTAGACATACATCGAGTAATCAATGAACAAACACAACTATATGAGATAAAAGTATAAAACAATAATGCGAAAACTTGCCTTTCTATATATAAATGACAACTTTTAACATGACGGTTTAATCCTTTTTACAAACCATGCCTACAACGATTTACGGACCTCTAAGAATGATATGACAACAATGGCGGAGACGGGCCGCCAAACCCCTGAATGTAAACACTTACTACGCATGGGACTACACCGCAGATAAGCCTCGGAGAAAGCGAGCTTCCCAAACGCTGTGACCACGAGCTGTGGATCAACGATCGGTGTACCTCAACTGCAGCGTGAACGCAGCCCGGAGAGAGGTCGATAGCAAAATGTGCACCGAGTATGTGAAACTAAAAATCGCAAATGAAATCATAATAGTCTATAAAGCGAGAGACATGTATGATGACCAAACTACGATTTTACAATAACTAGCGATATATCAAGTCGTGACTCACGCCTCAAGTCATCACCAAAGAACATAACGATGGGTCTCACGCCCACAACATCAATCGTGCGTGGGACACATTCCTCATCGCGGTTTATGATATAAAGTTCCAAGGAACACACATGAACACGGTCCCACTGTGCCATAATAACACCGTGCGGGGTAAATGCGAAGGCATAGCCGCCTACTAACACCGGTACCAACAAGGTCATGAATCGTATCATAAGATCTGTCTGGGCGTCGCATGATCAAAGGCGGCCACTTGCCCGCGGTATCTAATGTGCGCGTCTAGTCACCGAACTTCCGCGACTCGCGTAGGCTGATCTCATCGCCCGCATGGCGCATCCCGCGTCGAGGTAGCTACTCCCCAGATCGTCACCGACTTCGCGATCCGCGTAGCCCTGAGGACTGCGTGCCCATAAGGGCGTCACTAACACGGAACTCTCGTAGTTCGCGCAGGCCGGGACTGCGAGGTATTCTCGAATCATAGGTCCATCGACGCTGAGTCTACCCGCATCGGAGGCGGCTTAACCGGAATCATCTCAAGAGATGAATGCCACAATACTATCATAACGGCCCGATAGTTAATAAGCACAATCGAAACCCCCGCACAACCATCACAAGATACTAACACACGTAGCGTCCCAACACGTTTGCTTATCAGCGCAATCAAGAAAGTATTACAAGGCTATCACAAACCAATACAATCAAGTTGTTCACACAAGGTACCTTCTACTATATGATTAACAAAATCGGGTTTTATCCCCAAAGTACTTCATACATCAACTCTTTAAAAGATCGTTACTTTCACAATGTCACACAATACGTAGTATAAAATAGAGTGACTATCCTTTTAAAGTAAATCAATTACTTCTCTTTGTAAAATCAAGTAACAACATTATTTTTCAAGCGTCAAGTTTGCCTAATTTCAAATGTTCACGTTTCTTATTTTTAGAAAGGTTTCGTAGTTCATAGTCTTATTCATTTAAGAATATAATTCTCTTTTAAACAATCGAAACATAAGCCTTATATGTAGTAGGATATTCTTGTTTATAACAATCTTATTACAATGACCATGATCTAGGAAATATCATTTTGTCTCATCTTAGCTTCTGCGGATGGAAGTTTCTCATAGTTTTCATAATACTTAATTATTCAAAACATTTCCTTTTAACGTATTTGCGATGGTTTGTCGATACACATTACGATTTCAAATCGAGAAAGCATTCTTAAGCGTTATACCTAACTTCCCATAAAGCTAGTATAACTCTTAAGTTTTCAAACACCAAGTATTACTTCTCCTTTCAAAATGATTCAAAAATCTTTTGAAAATACTTCAAGTTCTTTCTTATCATATAACAAGCGATTTATAGTTCAAATCGGTTACCTCTTAAAACCACATGTATTTTCTTACTAACATAAAGTCGTTATAACCAACTTCCCATAAAGCCGTTATAACACTTTATGTTTTAAACCATTCAAACACATTTAGCACGTATGCGTCTCACCGTACTACATAGTTCACACATATCATGCTAGAGAGATAGGAAGAGGTTCACATACCTCGCGACGATTATCGACTAATAGCAAAATGCTCAAGTACCTCGCCGTCGGCCACTCTTAAGCCAAGTAGAACGCGCCACACGTAGTACTTGACCTATAAGGCCAAGTGCTATTAACATTTAGGTCTCATCGTAGAACTTTCTCTGAAATTTCTGACACCTCCCCATGACAGCGTAAACCTCCTCTCCGAGCGAGTGGCTGAAGCCAACCGGGGGTTATCATCTAACCACTAACGGTACAATTCTACTCCACGGTACTACTACACAAGTCTCGTGTCTGATCCTATGTAATTCTGATTGATACTATATATAGTATACTTCTACTATACAATCTAACAACGTGTAATTTCCAATTACAATAGGACAAGATAATTACCTCGATAAGCCCATAATTATCCGAGTTTAAAGTCGATCTGGGCAATCGTTTAGCTCCAACTCGAGCGCTCCAACCCGCTCTAAACCACCCTTAGAAGTTCTAACCAACACACACAAAACTCAATGGACTATGGAGATTTTCCTAGGGTTTCGGTTTTGTATTGTGGGAAGTATAATAGTATAAGCGGGCTTTTGTAAGGTATAACCTTAGAATACTACAAGGTATATGGCTAAGGTAATTTGGGCATTATAACAATACTTTTGAGAGTATTTCTACCAAGAGGGGTATTATATGAAAACAAACTAGGCTAGGGGTGCCCACGGCCACTGAGGAGGGGGTGGCTACCCGCCGGCTACCCAGGGGAACTCTCGACGAGGGCCTGCGAAAAGGGAGGAAGGCTCTCAAGACTTAGGCATTTTGGATGAAGAAGTTCATCAAAGGAGAGGGTATTTATAGCACAAGCCAAGGCCAACCAATGGCCAAGATCTAGCCAAGTGCCTAGCAAGTGTAGGGCAAGATTCACCCAGTGTCTGTGACTTGCACACAAAATATCTACCAAAAATATCTCCCACTTGCCCTCCCCAAATCGTCCACGCCGCCTTTTGCCCACCAATGAGAGGGTGCGAGTGCGCCCTCTCGTTGGTCCAAAATGTTAGTCTCTCGGAAAAATCCATAAAAATACTTAATGACATGGCGGAAATTCCCTACGAAAGCTGTGAAAACGTTTAGTCGAAAAGCGACTCTAGCAGGTGTTGTGCACAAACATAATTCGCCCAAAGGTGCCACATGGGGTGACACGTGTCCCCCGATTAAATCAAAATATTTGTCTTAGAAAATATCCAACGGCCAAAATCTCAAAATCAGCGGGCCCCACAAAAGTAAATTTCTCCGTGGGCCCAGCGTGACCATTTTCGAAAATAAAATTCCATAATTCTCTAATATTCCGGAAGTCCGATACCAAATCGGGAATCAATTCCCATAAGCGAACCTTTTTCCTTCACAAAACCGGAAACTTTTAGTGGAAAATTCACCTCTTTCTTCTTTCCAATCTTTTGCATGCCATTATTCTCGCACGTGCGTCCTTGCATACATACCACGGAACTACGGTATAACATTCTTCCCCTTAGAAACATTCGTCGAATGTTCCTTCTAAGAATCTCAAAACAAGCGTGCGCCGTATAGTCTTCACTTATACTTACGAAACAATCTGCCATACACGCCACGAAATACCGCGCAACACTTACATCTAAGTCCACGAGAAACACCTCTACATCACCACAAATAATACTACTTTTGTCACTTTGTCGCGAGCCTTGCTCGACGACCCAAACTGATGCGGGCTGCGTCACGATCAAAGGTATTGTACACTCGGATTCTTATCACATTTACGATCGCTTTAGTATCCAAAACTTCGGGGTTACTATCTCTAACGTGGTCATCGTTAATCGGGATCATTCGGATGGATCTTGATACTTTCCGAACATAACAATCTGAAAGACGGGCGTCCTTCCTCCTAAGTCGGACGGCAAATGCTAACATATAGGCAACGGCCTATTCTTCATGAACTCACAAGGCCCAAAGTAACTCGGGCTAAGTTCATACATTTCCAAAACTCGTCACACCACGCGGGGTGGTACTTTCAAGAAGACCGACCGTCGGCACGAACTCTGGCGTCGTCGCGATTATCGCACAATTCCTGCGAGTGCGAACTTCTTCAGACAAACACCGGTATCCGCGGTCTGTGGAACAAGCTGAACCAACTATCCGAACCACCTGCCAACATCGAACCAATCGGCCGGCAACTTGCATTTACGCCTACAAGGCGTCGCAGGCGACATCCAGAACTGAAATGGTAGCTTAAACACTCCCAACCGGAGACAACGATCCTCGCGGCTACCTCAAATCAAAACATCGGCGGGGCGAATGCGTCTGAGGAGACTCGCGGGTTCCTAGCCTGCTGGTACAAACTCGGAAGAAAGCAGTAGTGCCACGGGCTCCATTGTCCGTCATAAGGTGAAGGTAGGCACCCGTGCAACCTCGCAACCACCGGATAACATCAACAACTGCCAGAGGCGACCACGGCCAGAAGAACACGATAGGTGCCCCGTCGGCCGGACCAGCTGGTCGAACGCATCCACGAACTTGCGCGGCTAACTAAACATGGGCCTAACACCTCATGACCCTAACACAAGAGGACCACCACAAACAGCCCACCGCCCAAACCTACGCGGGTTGACCGCGCGTAGCCTCAACCCGACGGCAGGCGCGAAATACCATCTCCCGAAGGAACAATCTTACTAAACACGTTACGAAAACAGCGGTGTTCTTGGCTCGACTACCTTCCTTCAAATCACGCTGCTGGGACTTATCCCACGAACATAGCTCGCGTGCACTATGCACTCTATAAAGTCAAACATAACACTACACCTTTCTCGAGATGGCCTTACCTCTAAGGTCTTTCGTATAACACTCTAAGGCTCACCTTCTCTATCCCCCAAAATCTTACTCGGTTAACCCACCATGATTCTAATCACAACTAACACCGCTATCGTAACATAGCACTTAAGGTATACTCACCTTGAAAGTTCTGAAGGACACTTCACGCTTCTGGCCTCTTCTGCTGTCCTTGGTTAACCAGTCAATCTCTCGTTTTCGACTGCTTTGTACCTAAGCGTACGAGCCATGCTCAACCAATGAAGAATTACTCTTTGCACAACCTCTCTTAGGTAGTCATCAAGACTCGTGGTACATCGGTATAATCTCTGGTAGCCAAATCATAGCTAATGTGGTCGCCTCTTTGAAATCTATATTCACTTGTTCGGTCGTGGGCGAAGGTTCAAATATCGTGGGCCTTGAGGAGCTACCGTCATTTGTGCTAAACTCTGCGGGGCTAGTGACGTCGCGAAATCCCGAATGAAGCACTACACTAGGTAATGATTGGGCACTGTGCCTCGCCACCCTCTGAACTCTGCTCGCGGCTCCGCCTTGCCTTGCCCTCTGAGCTCGGGTTGCCTGCGGCGGAGGCATAATGATAAGGAAAAGATTTCGTCGAGAGGTTGACTTACAACACGACTCTAAGGCACGATCTCGAGTGAAGAATGAAACCAATCCTAAATATCCTATAGCCTCACGATTATTGATGTGGTGCACAACACGATAATCAAGACTCTCTTGAATCTGATGCGCAGACACTTTCCGGATTAAGCGCTTGATACCACTTTTGTCACGACCGAGCGGGGCGTGGCCCAGTGCCTTACCGGGCACCCAGTAGACATACATCGAGTGTCGTGAACAAACACAACCATATGAGATAGCAGTATAAAACAATAATGCAGCGAAAACTTGCCTTTCGGCTATATATAAATGACAACTTTTAACATGAGCAGTTTAATCCTTTTTACAAACCATGCCCCAGCGATTACCAGGACCTGCAGAATGATATGACAATAATAGCGGGGCGGGGCCACGCCAAACTGAATGTAAACACTTACTACGACGGGGACTACACCATGAATAAGCCTCGGGAAGCGGAGCTTCCCAACGCTGACTGTGACCACGAGAGCTAGGATCAACGGCGGTGTACCTCGACTGCGGCATGAGCGGCCCCGAAGGAGGTCGATCTGGACAGTGCGAGTATGTGAAACTAAAAATCGCAAATGAAATCATAATAGTCTATAAAGCGGGAGACATGTATGATGACCAAACTACGATTTTACAATAACTAAGCGGTCATATCAAGTCGGGGACTCGCGCCAGTCGTCGCGAAGAACATAACGCGGTGGGTCTCACGCCCAACATCAATCGTGCGTGGGACACGTTCCTCAGCTATGGCGGTTTATGATATAAAAGTTCCAAGGAACACAGCATGAACACGAGTCCCACATTGCCATAATAACACCGTGCGGGGTAAATGCGAAGGCATAGCCGTCTACTAACACCCGGTACCAACAAGGTCGTGAAGCGTATCATAAGATCTGTCTGAAGCCGTCACGTGATCAAAGCGGCCACTTGCGCATGATATCTAATGTCGCGTCTAGTCACGGAACTTCCGCAGACTCCGCGTAGGCCAATCTCATCGGCGCGTGGCGTCCGCGTCGAGGGTAGCTACTCCGGCATCGTCACGAACGCGATCGCGTAGCCACAAGGCCGCGTGCCCGTAAGGGCGTCGCTAACACGGAACTCTCGTAGTTCCGCATAGGCCGGGACTGCGTGAGGTATTCTCGAATCATAGGTCCATCGACCGCTGAGTCTACCCCGCGTCGGGCGGCTAACCCGGAATCATCTCGAGATGAATGCCGCAATACTATCATAACGATCGATAGTTAATAAGCACAATCGAGAAACCAGCTGCAACCATCGCGAATACTAACACACGTAGCATCCCAACACGTTTACTTATCAACGCAATCGAAAGTATTACAAGGCTATCACAAACCAATACAATCAAGTTGTTCACACAGGTACCTACACTATATGATTAACAAAATCGGGTTTTATCCCCAAGTACTTCATCATCAACTCTTTAAAAGATCGTTACTTTCACAATGTCACATGATACGTAGTATAAAATAGAGTGACTATCCTTTTAAAGTAAATCAATTACTTCTCTTTGTAAGATCAAGTAACAACATTATTTTTCAAGCGTCCAAGTTTGCCTAATTTCAAATGTTCACGTTTCTTATTTTTAGAAAGGTTTAGTAGTTCATAGTCTTATTCATTTAAGAATATAATTCTCTTTTAAACAATCTGAGAAACATAAGCCTTATATGTGAGTAGGATATTCTTGTTTATAACAATCTTATTACAATGACCGTGATCTAGGAAATATCATTTTGTCTCATCTTAGCTTACATGCGGATGGAAGTTTCTCTGGTTTTCATAATACTTAATTATTCAAAACATTTCCTTTTATTATTTGCGATGGTTTGTCGATACATTACGATTTCGAAATCATGTAAAGCATTCTTAAGCCGTTATACCTAACTTCCCGTAAAGCTAGTATAACTCTTAAGTTTTCAAACACCAAGTATTACTTCTCCTTTCAAAATGATTCAAAAATCTTTTGAAAATACTTCAAGTTCTTTCTTATCATATAACAAGCGATTTATAGTTCAAATCGATTACCTCTTAAAAACCACATGTATTTTCTTACTAACATAAAGTCATATAACCAACTTCCCATAAAGCCGTTATAACACTTTATGTTTTAAACCATTCAAACACATTTAGCGTATCGTCTCTGACTACATAGTTCACACATATCATGCTAGAGAGATAGGAAGAGGTTCACATACCTGCGACGATTATCGACTAATAGCAAAATGCTCGAGTACCTCGCCGTCGGCCACTCCCAAGCAAGTAGAGCGCCACACGTAATACTTGACTATAAGGCCACAGTGGCATTAACATTTAGGTCTCATCGTAGAACTTTCTCTGAGAAATTTGTGACACCTCCCCCAACAGCGTAAACCTCTCTCGAGCAGGCTACCAAGCCAACGAGGGGGTTATACATCTAACCACTAACGGTACAATTCTACTCGCGGTACTACTTACGAGTCTCATGTCTGATCTATGTAATTACTGATTCGACTATATATAGTATACTTCTACTATACAATCTAACATGTAATTTCCGATTACAATAGACAAGATAATTACCTCGATAAGCCCATAATTATCCGAGTTTAAAGTCGATCTGGGCAATCGTTTAGCTCGACTCAGGCGCTCGACCAGCTCTAAACCACCCTTAGAAGTTCTAACCAACTTACACACAAACTCAATGGTATGGAGATTTTCCTAGGGTTTCGGTTTTGTATTGACGGGAAGTATAATAGTATAAGCTGGCTTTTGTAAAGGTATAACCTTAGAATACTACAAGGTATATGGCTAAGGTAATTTGGGCATTATAACAATACTTTTGAGAGTATTTCTACCAAGAGGGGTATTATATGAAAACAAACTAGGCAGGGGTACCCACGGCCGCCTGAGGAGGGGTGGCTACCTCCCTGCCTACTGTAGGGGAACTCTCGGCGAGGGCCTGCGAAAAGGGAGGAAGGCTCAAGACTTAGGCATTTTGGATGAAGAAGTTCATCAAAGGAGAGGGTATTTATAGCACAAGCCAAGGCCAACCAATGGCGATATCTGGCAAGTGCTAGCAAGTGTAGGGCGAGATTCACCCAAGTGTCTAGTGACTTGCACACAAAATATCTACAAAAATATCTCCCAGCTGCCTCAAATCGTCCGTGCCACTTTGCCCACGCTGATGAGAGGGTGCAGTGCGCCCTCTCGTTGGTCCAAAATGTTAGTCTCTCGGAAAAATCCGCAAAAATACTTAATGACATAGCGGAAATTCCCTACGAAAGTGTGAAAGCGTTTAGTCAACGACTCTAGCAGGGTGTTGTGCACAAACATAATTCGCCCAAAGGTGCCACGGGGGTGACACGTGTCGCCCCGATTAAATCAAAATATTTCGTCTTAGAAAATATCCAAACGCCAAAATCTCAAAATCAAAGCGGGCCCACAAAAGTAAATTTCTCCCGTGGGCCGCGTGACCATTTTCGAAAATAAAATTCCATAATTCTCTAATATTCCGAAGTCAGAATACCGTCGGGAATCCAATTCCATAAGCGAACCTTTTCCTTCAAAACGGAAACTTTTCCGTGGAAAATTCACCTCTTTCTTCCTTTCCAATCTTTAGCGTATTCTCGTCGTGCGTCCTTGCATACATACCACGGAACTACGGGGTATATGTCATTCGAGTTTGTCCGCCCGGGAGCGCGGCGTAGTAGGGCCCGATGCGGTGCATTGCCTTCCGTCCCGACGGTTACTCGCCGGAGTAAGGTACTTCGTGGACCAGCGGTCGCGAGGTCGTGGCGCGGGTCCCTAGCGGTCCTCGAACGCATTTATGCTTTGTCGGTAGCCGAGATCGGAGGCCTCACACGATGTCGTCCACGTATACCTTATCGGTTTAGGTTTGATGTATGCTTTGATAGATCCGGGTTCTCTGCATCTATATATCTCCCGCATGTTGCTAGTAGGATAGGGATAGAGCACGAGTCCATAGACCGCTTCGAGGTAGCTACGCGATGGTGATTCGGTGGTAGCTCGGCGGGTATATGAAGCTTGTCTGTGACCGTTCTGGTCATCGGACCTTAGCCGACTTGATAGAGTTGGAGATGATTGACTTCGACGTGATCATGGGGATGGATTGGCTAACTTCGCTATGCCAATGTAGCTGCGAGAGAGAAATAATGCGGTTCGATTTCACGAGGCCGGTTGTTGTGTGGGAGGAGCACGGTTTGTAGGGTAGGTTTATTTCTACCTCGAGGCTAGGAAGATAATGCAGAAGGGTATATCTACCATCTCGTTGGTGTTTGATCTGAAGGCTGCGGTACCAGATTTTCCGTCGATTCGGTGGTCGAGAGTTCCCGACGTATTTCGGACGACCTCGGGTATCCCTCGAGAGGAGATTGAGTTTTGTATTGACATGTGCGGACACTCGGCCTATTTCCATTCCGCCATCTGAGAATGCACTGCGAGTTGAGAGAGTTGAAGGATCGGCTTAGGGATTTCTTTGGAGAAGGGCTTCATCGAGCCTAGTGTTTCTCCGCAGGAAGCGCGGTATTGTTCGTGAAGAAGAAGGGCGGGGCCAGCTGCGCGTGTGTTGATTCTGAGCGGTGAACAAGGTGACCATTAAACGAATACCCTTCCCGAGATTGATGATTTGTTCGACGATTGCGAGCGCGAATGTTTCTCAAGATTGATCTGCGTTGGGCTATCATCGAGTTCGTGTCGAGGTGGATGTCCTAGGGTGCATTCGGACCCGATACGGGCATTATGAGTTCGGTCATGTCTTTTGGGTTGACGATGCTCGTGGTATTCATGGATTTGATGAGCAGTGTTCAAACCATTTTTGGACACGTTTGTGATAGTGTTCATTGATGATATCTTGGTTTATTCGCTCGAGCGGGAGCATGCGGAACATTTGAGGCTGTCTTGTGAGTTCTCGGGACCAGCACTTGTCGCCAAGTTTTCCAAATGTGAGTTTTGGTTGACTTGATGGCGTTTCTTGGGCATATTGTCGGTGATGGCATTGAGTGGATCGGCGAATCGGCGATCGGGACTTGGCCTAGACCTCTTACTCCGCAGAGGTTCGCGATTTTACGGGCCTTGCGAGTTATTATCGGTTCGTAGAAGTTTGCTTATCTACGCACCGTTGACTAGGGTGACTCGGAAAGCGACCAAGTTTGATGGTGATGCTTGTGGCGAGTTTCCGATTCTTTGAAAAGAGGCGGCGCCCGTTCTTACTCTTCCGGAGGTCGGATGGTTATGTCGTGTATTGTGATCGTCGGGCATCGGGTTGGGATGTGTGTTGATGCGGCGTGGCGGGGTTATAGCATATGCGTCAGCGGTGAAGAAACACGAGGAACTACCCGCATGATTTGGAGTTAGCGGTGTGATTCACGCTTTGAAGATGCGGAGGCACTATTTGTATGGGGTTCACGTGGATATTTTCTGACCACAAGAGCCTCGGTATATCTTGACGGAGGAGTGAACTTACGGCGAGGCGGTGGTTAGAGTTGCTTAAGGATTACGATGTTGATATCTGTACCACGGGAAGGCGATATTGTGGCGGATGCTCTTAGTCGTAGGTCGATGGGAGCCTATCGGATGTGCGACTAGAGAGGAGGGACATGGTTCGTGATTTGCACCGATTAGCGAGCCTTGGTGTCCGTTGATTGATTACGATAGCGGTGGGGTTAGAGTTCGTGAGGTTGCGAGTCTTCCATCGTTGAGAAGGTGAAGAGGCAGCGATTCGAATCGGCTTTGATTCGATATCGTGATCTGACTCTTACGTGAGGCAAGGGTCCTTTTGAGGTAGCACTTGATGGGGTGCTAAGGTTTGAAGCGGTATGTGTTCCGGATGTTTGAGGACTTGGCGAGTTCTTGGGAAGCACACAGCGCGCGTTACTCTATCCGTCGAGTGCGACCAAGATGTACCACGACGCTTAGATCGTGTATTGGTGGGATGGCTTGAAGAGGGCGTTGCGAGTTCGTAGCTCGGTGCGTGTTGTCGGCAGTGAAGGTAGAGCACGAGGCTGGTGGTTTATTCTGACGATTGAGATCGACACGGAAGTGGGAGGTAATCAACATGGACTTCATCACGGGATTACCTCGCGCTTTCGGAGAGGCATGATTCTATATGGGTTATCGTCGGCGGTGGTGAAATCAGCCCACTTTCTTCCGTCGGGCGACTTTTGGTGAGATTATGCGAACTTTACATCAGAGATCGTCGGTGCATGGAGTCCTATTTCGATCATATCGACGAGAGCCCGGTTCTGGCTAACGGAGAGTCGCTTCGAAGGGTTTAGGGACGCAGTGAGCACGTCGCATTTCATCCACGAGCAGACAGACGGCGAAGCGCACTATCGGACTCTTGAGGATATCTTTGCGAGCACATGTGTTGTGACTTCGATGGTAGTTGGGAGGATCATTTGCCTCTGGTTGAGTTTGCGTATAATAATAGCTACCACTCAGTATTCGGATGGCGCCTTATGAGGCCTTGTATGGGAGGAAGTGCGGATCGCCTATAGGTTGGTTCGATGTGGGCGAGTGCGGCTAGTGGGACGATTTGGTGCGGTGACGATGGATAAGGTGAAGCTTATCGAGGCGGCTTTTGACTCGAGTCGGAAGTCGTATCACGGATCATCGTCGTCGGCATCTTGAGTTCGAGGTTCATGATTGGGTTTTCCTAAAGGTGCCACCCATGAAGGGTGTGATGAGATTTGGGAAGAAGAAACTCGGCCCAGTACATTGGGCGTTTGATTGTCGCGAGGTAGGCAAGGTTGCCTATGAGTTGAATCTGCCGTCCGATCTGGAGGCGGTGCATCCGGTTTTCACGTATCTATCTTTGAGGAGATGTATCGGGGATCCATCTAGGGTACACCGATTGACGATGTCGGTGACGGGGTTATCGTATGAGAGATTCCATAGCGATAGTCGATCGTCAGTTAGGCGTCTGTGGACGAAGGGCGTGGCTTAGTCAAAGTCTTGTGGCGGAGCGAGCTCGAGGAGGAGATGACGTGGGGCCAGGAGGACATGAGGCGGTATCCTCACCTATTCCCACACCTCGGGTAATTCACTTTCCTACTTGTAAATTTTCGTTATCGTTTTTGCCTAAGTGTTGTTTTGTGGCGTGTGTGGCTTTTGCAAGTGTTTAAGTTATGAAGAACCTTATCGATAAGCTTGTCTTGGGAAGGAACATTCGGAACGAATGTTTCTAAGGAGGAGAATGTTATACCCGTATTTCGGAGTATGTGCGTGAGGAATACGTGCAAAAGTTGTATAAAGTTAGCCTTGGGCGTTTTTGTACACAACTCACTAAAAGAATCGTTTCGGCGAAGCGTTTCCCACGACTTTCGTAGGAAAATTCCGGCTATGCCATTACTAATTTTTGCGGATTTTTAGAGGCGAAACCTTTTGGACCAGCGGGAGGCGACATGGCACCCTCATTGGTGAACTTGAATCGTCCATTTGGGCCGAATTGGAATGCTGCACGTTTTTGTGCCTTGTGCACAAGTCGAGGAGTTGGTAGGATATTTGTGTATAGTTAATCCTCACTTTACACTTGCCTTGCACTTGTCTTCATCTTGGCCATTGGTTGGCCAAGGCTTGAGCTATAAATACCCCAGAGATGAAGAGTTCTTCATCCACAAAGTTATCTTCAAGTCTTAAAAATCCTCTCATCTCCCTTAGCCTTTAGTCCAACACCTTCCCCTCAGGTGAGTTTGGCAGGGCTACCCCAGCCTAGCCGAAATCTACCCCCTCCTTGGTAGAAAAGTTATCTTCTAGTATTGTTATAATGCCCAAAATACCTAGCCCAAATCCTTAGTCCTTAGTAGAAGTTGTGAAGAACTTCTAAGGTTTCTTAGACTCTGGGAGCGTACAACTTAGGAGCTAAACCTTGCTCAGTGCGACTTTATCTAGGATATTATTGGGCTTACCGGGTAACTAATCCTAACCCTCTTTTGAATTAGAGAATACATCTGTAGTAGTATTAGAATAAGTATTAAATACTTAGAAGAATATCACAGAATAGAATTGACTGTTACCACGATGAAGGGTTTAAAGAAGAATAATCAAATCAGACTTACATAGAATTTGTTTTCACGATGAACTTATATAGCTCACGGTAGGAAGTGCTGCCCGACTTTCCGTAGAATTGTGAACCCTCTGTTTAGAATGACCTTGAGTAGTCTTTGATAGATGTCTGTGACTATTATGGTGACTCTCTGTACGACATATTGACTTGGCGGTGGTTTTTTGAGAAGGTATGTGATTCTTCCTAAAGCATGATATTTTACAATATATAGTGCGGTAGACGTACATGTGTTAAGCGAATAATAACTACGGCAATGTCTTTGACTTAAGCTGAATAATACTTATGGCAATGCCTCAAGCTTAACTTTGAATAATACTTACAGAATGCCTCACAACTAGCTGAATAACAAAGAATGAAAACATTTCAAAAGAATCTTGAATCATTTTTAACGGAAGATAAATATTTGGTTTTAAAACAAAAGCTTAAGAGTTATACTAGCTTTATGGGAAGTTAGGTATAACTTAAGAAGATAAAAAGGCTGTTTACTTGTTTGTTTATAAAAGCCTTGTATTGATTTACATTAAGTGTAGTAAGATTTGTGTGATAAGTAGACATATTATGATGCTACAGGTTAGTGTCTTGAAATCTTTGTGTAAAGGGGTCATTCTTGCTGTGCTTACGTTGCTAACAGGTAAGTCCGTTGTCTTGTTATTGTATCACCTACCCCGCATTGTTATCACAGGCTTGCCCTTGATCTTGGTCTATCGGCTTATGCGGTGCAGTGAGACTATGCGGAGCAGCGGTATGCTCGGGATTGATCATTCGGGTGTTTAGCACGATGCGGGGATTCCTATGCGATGCAGTGAGACTATGCGGTCTTTTGAGGCTATGCGGTGCGGGAGCCTAGGCGGATCTGGGGTTAGCTGCCCCGATCACGAGGATACCTCGTGCGGTGCATGTGTGACTATGCGGGCTGCGAAAGTCGAGACTAGGCACGCAGAATGATACTATGGGCGATTGGCCTTGCCCGATCATTCGCGGCCTAGAATAGACTATTCTGATTTTCCTATTCTTTGTTGTTGTTTGTGATGTGGTACTATGTGCAATTGGCCGATTGTATTTGTGAAAAGGTTTTAAATACTTTGATTTCATTTTGATTCTTTATAGTTTCACATACTTGGTACTGTTATCTTGACCTCGCCCGAGTTGCGTTAAATCTGCGGTAAAGGCAAGCGTGTGCTAGATCCACATCCTTAGGATCTTTGCGTTGGTGTCGAGCTCCATCTTCTCCAGGAGGCTCTACTTTTGGGTATGATCTCCACTGTATTGTAGATAGTTTTGTCTGATCGAGGGTATGGCGGAGCACTGTCCGCCATAGTTGTTTACTTCCTTAAGTGCAGTAGTACTATTATGCGGTTGGGATGTAGCGCAAAAACTTGAGTCATTTATATTATCTTAGTAAGGCAAGCTTTTCATCGATAAAGCTGTTTACTTTTTACTATGTTTCTGTCTTGTTTTATATTTCTGTCACGACGATTAAGACGTGGTCGTGCCTACCAGGCACCCTAGTGATACAACATCAGTAATCGGAACATAAAACAATACAAGACATATTATGAAATATGAAACAATAATCCCGAGAAAAACTTGCCTTTCGGCATAAATATAAATAACAACTTTTCCAACATGAGCAGTTTAATCCTTTTTACAAACCACGCCACTTGGCAGTACTACGGACCTAAGAAATGATCGACAACAATGGCGGGACGGGGCCGCCATACCACGAATGTAAACACATACAACGAGGACTATACAGGATAAGCCTCGGAGAAGCGGAGCTTTCCCTGTTGACGTGACCCTAGAGCGAGGATCAATGGCGGTGTACCTTTACTGCGGCATGAACGCGGCCCCGAAGAGTCGATAACAGTACCAGTATGTGAAAGCGAAAATCGGTAAATGAAATCATAATAGTCTATAAGCGGGAGACATGTATGATACCAAACTACGATTCACAATAAGTAGCGATCGTGTCAAGTCGAGGACTCGCGCCTCAAAGTCATCACTCGAATGTAACTATGAGTCTCACGCCCACAACATCAATCGTGCGTGGAATACCTTCCGGCTGGCGGTTTATGATATAAAAGCACCAAGGAACACATGAGCACGAGTCCCACTGTGCCATAATAACAACGGGGTAAATGCGAAGGCATAGCCGACTACTAACACCAGCGGTACCAACAAGGTCATGAAGCGTATCATAAGATGCTTGCAGCCGTCGCATGATCAAAGGCGGCCCGCCCGCGATATCTAATGTGCGCGTCTAGTCACCGAACTTCCGCGACTCGCGTAGGCCAATCTCATCGGCCCGCGTGAGGCATTCCCGCGCCGAGGTAGCTACTCCCGGCGTCGTCACGACTTCGCGATCGCATGGCCCATGGACGCATGCCCATAAAGGCGCACACTAACTCGGAACTCTCGTAGGCCCTCAGGCCGCGGACTGCGTAGGTATTCTCGAATCATAGGTCCATCGACCGCTGAGTCTACCCCGCGTCGGAGGCGGCTTAACCCGGAATCATCTCAAGAGATGAGTGATGTAAAATACTAACGACACAAACTTATCGTTAAGCAACATAAGCCTGACAAAGGAAAACCCTTTACACAACATCACAAGATACTAATACACGTAGCATCTAGCATGTTTACTTATCAATCAACAAGAAAGTATTACAAGGCTATCACAAACCAACACAATCAAGTTATACACACGAGGTACTTTAAGCTAACAAGTTCGGGTATCTACCCAAAGTACTTCATACATTAAATCTTTAAAAGATCGTTGCTTTCACATAAGTCACACAATACGTAGTATAAAATAGAGTGGTAATCTTTTAAGAAAACCAAAACTCTTACCTTTGTAAAATCAAGTAACAACATTATTTTCCAAGCGTCCAAGTTTGCCTAATTTCAAATGTTCACGTTTCTTATTTTAGAAAGGTTTAAGTGGTTCATAGCCTTTTTCATTTAAGAATATAATTTCTTTTAAACAATCGAGAAACATAAGTCTTATATGTGAGTAGGATATTCTTGTTTATAACAATCTTATTACAATGACCATGATCTAGGAAATATCATTTTGTCTCATCTTAAACACATGCGGATGGAAGTTTCTCTGGTTTTAATAATACTTAATCTGTCAAAACATTTCCTTTTATTAACGCGGTGGTTTGTCGATACATTCGATTTAGAAATCGATAAAACATTCTTAAGCCGTTATACCTAACTTCCCATAAAGCTAGTATAACTCTTAAGTTTTCAAAAACCAAGTATTACTTCTTCTTTCAAAATGATTCAAAAATCTTTTGAAATACTTCAAGTTCTTTATTAACACATAACAAGCGATTATAGTTCAAATCGATTACCTTTTTAAAGACCACAAGTATTTTCTTACCAACGTAAAAGTTATTATAACCAACTTCCCATAAAGCGTTATAACACTTTATGTTTTAAACAATCAAATACGTTTAGCATATGCGTCTAGTACTACATAGTTCCACATATCATGCTAGAAGAGATAGGAAGAGGTTCACATACCTCGCGACGAGTATCGACTAATAGCAAAACGCTCAAGTACTTCCAACCGTCGGCTACTCGTAAGCCAGTAGATCGCGCCACACGTAGTACTTCAACCTATAAGGCCACAGCGCTTATTAACATTTAGATCCTCGTAGAACATTCTCTGAGAAAATTCGTGACCTCCCCCGCACAGCGTAAATCTCTCCTCTATCGAGGCCGCTAGCCAACCGAGGGTTATACGCCTAACCACTACGGGTACCATTCTACTCCACGGTACAACTACAAGTCTCATGTCTGACCACTATGTAATTACGATTCGATTCTACTTTAAATTGGGCTTAAGTCAAAAGACATTGTCGATAACTACGTTCGATTCTATATATAGTATACTTGACTATATATTCTAACAATATGTAATTTCCAATTACAATAGAGGACAAGATAATTACCTCGATAAGCCCATAATTATCCTAGTTAAAGTCGATCTGGGCAATCGTTTAGCTCGACCAGCTCTAAACCACCTTAGAAGTTCTAACCAACTTCTACATACTACTCCGACAAACCATGGAGATTTTCCTAGGGTTTCGGTTTGGTATTGACGGGAAGTATAATAGTATATACGGGCTTTTCGTATAGGTATAACCTTAGAATACTACAAGGTATAAGGCTAAGGTAATTTGGGCATTATAACAATACTTTTGAGAGTATTTCTACCAAGAGAGGGGTATTATCAAAGCAACTAGGCTGGGGTACCCGGCGAGGCACCACTGAGGGAGGAGGCTCTCGGCCACAAGGCCACTCAAAGGGGAGGGGGTGTTGGGCGAACCACAACACAAGAGGAGGGAGGATTTTAGGCTTGGAAGGTTTCATTTGTGGATGAAGAGTTCATCAACATAAGGGGGTATTTATAGCAAAACCAAAGGCCAACCAATGGCGAGATCTGCCAAGTGCAAGGCAAGTGTAAGGCGAATCAAGCCAAGTGCACCCTAACCCCTACTCCACAAAACATGGCACAAACAAGCCACAAACAAGGCCAAAACAAGGCACAAAACCATGAACCAATCGGCAAGGCCAAGCCTCCTCTTTCTGTCAATGAGGGTGACAAGTGTCACCCTCCGTTAATCCAAAATGTTTCGACTCTCGGAAAAATCCGCAAAAATTAAAAATGACATGGCGGAAATTCCTACGAAAGGCGTGAAAGCGTTTCGCGAAAAACGACTCTAATCGGGTGTTGTGTACAAAAATAATTCGCCAACCTATTCTCAAGTTCGAAATTTCCTCGTGCGTCCTTACGTACATACTTTGAAAATACGGTATAACATTCTCCTCGCCAGAAACATTCGTCGAATGTTCCTTCTAAATCTCAAAACAAGCGGCGCACAAGATAGTCTTCACTACCATACTTACGAAACAATCCGCCCACGGTGGCCACGAAACAATCTGCGCCAAAATACTTACATCCAAGTCCACGAGGAATCACCTCTAACATCACCACAAACACCTCTCTCTGGGTCTAAAATATACTTCTTCCACACTTTTCCAAACAAAAGAAATGGTCACATCAATTCTCGCCATACATGCTCGCTTCTTCCGATACCACTTTTGTCACATTGCGCGAGGTTCTAGTGTCACTCGCGACCCAACAAATGGTGCCGGACTACACGATCCACGAGGTGTCGTACACTCGAACTCTTACCACATTTAAATCTGCTTGGTTTCCAAAACTTCGGTTACTATCTCTAACGTGGTCATCATTAGCGGGAACACTCTGGATGGATCTCCGATACTTTCCCGATCATAACAATCTGAAAGACCGGTCATCTTGCCTCACAAGTAGGACGGCAAAAGCTAACATATAGGAAACGGCCTATTCTTCACATGAACTTAAAAGGCCCAAAGTAACCGGGCTAAGTTCCTCTGTTTTCCAAAACTCGTCACACCCAAGGGTGGTACTTTCAGAAGACCGACCGTCGGCTGAACTCTGCGTCGTTGCCGATTATCCATACGATTCCTCCGGTGCGGAACTTCTTCTAGACAAGCTTCTCACTATCCATAGTCTGCCGGAACAAGCTGAACCAACTATGCGAACGCCAACATCGAACCAATCGGCCGTGACTTTACACTTCGCCCCTGAGGCTTCAAAAGGCGACATCCGAACAACGAAATGGTAGCTTAAACACTACCTCCACAGAGACAACAATCCCCACAACTATCCTCGAAATCCAAACAACGGCAGGCGAATGCGGTCTGAGACTCACCGAGTTCTTAACACATGCTTGGCAAAACTTCCGAAACAACATTTCTACCTGGGCTCCACCATCTGTCATAAGGTGAAGGTAGGCACCCGTGCAGCCTTACAACCTTTACGATAAAACAACACGCCGAGTAAGCGGTCTTTGCTAGAAAACAAGGCGGTGACCTCGCCGGCCCGACTGCGGTCGAATCGTCCACGACCATTCAGATGGCTAACTAAACTGGGCCTAACACCCTCGTGACCTAACACGCGGGACCACCACACCGACCCACCACTAAACCTACGCGGGTTGACCGCAACGTGGCCTCAACCCGACCCAGGCGCGCGCAATACTAGCTCGATTCGAACAATCTCACAAATTACGTTTGAAAACCTAGCGGTCTTAGCTCAACTACCCTTTCATTCCACACTACTAGGGACTATCCCAAACATAACTCACGTGCACTATGCACTTTGGATAAAGTCGAACATAACACTACACCTTTTCTCGAGATGGCCTCACCTCTAAGGTCTCTGCGTAAAGCTCTAAGGCTCACACCTCTCTATCCCCAAAATCTTACTCGGTTAAACAACCATGATCTAATCACGACTAACACACCGTTATCGGAACATAGCTTAAGGTATACTCTTATCACACATCGATCTCTAGAGGTTAAAGATATATCTATATCTCTTGCTTCACTCCATGTCGTTCTAATCAAACCCGCCCCGTAGGCGCGCAACTAAGGAAGGTGGCGACTACCATCGATCTGAAGGCTAAGTCCTCCTGAGGACACTCTTTCGACATCGGACACGGCGGTCGCCGTCTGACAAGTACCCGACTAAAAGGCGACATTCCGGGATGGCGTGCACACCGCATGAACCGAAGATCGGAGCTCGACCCGACTCCTGCGTGCCGAGCGTCCGAACTCCGTGGAAGACCACTCTGTACTGGTGGACGTGCATAATCAAATCTGCTGGTGAGGTGACTCGTCTCGAAAGTTACCAAAGGACCTTGCTGCTCTGGCCTTCTTCTGCTGTCCTTGGTTAACCCGTCGATCTCTACGCTTCTCGGCCTGCTGCGCATAAGCCCGCATGTGCCATGCTCAAGCCAATCAAGAATTACTCTTGCACAACCCTCTTTTAGATAGTCCTCAAGACTCGCGGTACATCGGTATACTCTCTGGTAGCCAAATCTATAGCTAGTAACAGGGTCGCCTCTTTGCAATCTAAATTCTCTGTTCCCGGTCGTGGAACTGAAGGTTCAAATGTCATGGCCGCAGTAGGAACTGCCGCCGCTATACTAAACTCTGCTGGGGCTAGTGACGTCGCAAAACTCTCCGAATGAAGCACCACCTCGGTGATGATTGGGCTGTGCCCACGTAACCCTACGTACTCTGCTCGCGGCCCGCCGGCCTTGCCCTCTGGGCGGGTTGCCTACGCGGAGGCATAGCAGTAAGGGAAAGAAATACGTCGGAGGTCCAACTTACAACACGGCTCTAAGGCACGATCTCGAGTGAGAAGAATAGAAACCAATCCTAAATACCTATAGCCTCTCGATTATTGGTGTAGTGCACACCGATAATCAAGACTCTTTGAATCGATACGTAGACACTTTCCGAGGATTAATCGCTCGATACCACTTTTGTCACGACCGATTTGGGCGTGGTAGTGCCTACCGGGCACCCTAATGATACAACATCAGTAATCAGTAACATAAAACAATACAAGACATATTATGAAATATGAAACAATAATCGAGAAAAACTTGCCTTTCGCATAAATATAAATAACAACTTTTTCCAACATGAGCAGTTTAATCCTTTTACAAACCACGCCCAGTACTACAGACCTCTAAGAAATGATACGACAACAATGGCGGGCGGGGCCCACCATACCACGAATGTAAACACCTACAACAACGGGGACTATACATCGATAAGCCTCGGAGAAACGGAGCTTTCCACGCTGGCTTGTGACCCTAAGAGCGAGGATCAATGGCGGTGTACCTTTACTGCGGCATGAACGCGCGGCCCGAAGGAGGTCGATCTGAGTACCAAGTATGTGGCCCGAAAATCAGTAAATGAAATCATAATAGTCTATAAAGCGGGAGACATGTATGATAACCAAACTCTGATTCACAATAAGTAGCAATCGTGTCAAGTCGTGGACTCACGCCCTCAAAGTCATCACTCAAATGTAACTATGAGTCTCACGCCCAACATCAATCGTGCGTGGAATACCTTTCCTCACCGCCAGCGATTTATGATATAAAAGCACCAAGGAACACACATGAGCACGAGTCCCACGTGCCATAATAACACCGTCTGGGGTAAATGCGAAGGCATAGCCGACTACTAACACCAGCATACCAACAAGGTCATGAATCGTATCATAAGATCTGTCTGCACCGTCACATGATCAAAGGCGGCCACTTGCCGCGATATCTAATGTGCGCGTCTAGTCCTCGAACTTCCGCACTCCGCGTAGGCCAATCTCGTCGGCCCGCGCAGGCATTCCCGCATCGGTAGCTACTCCCGGCGTCGTCACGACTTCGCGATCCGCATGGCCACGTGGACCGCATGCCCATAAAGGGCCTTGCACTAACACGGAACTCTCGTAGCTCGCGATAGGCCACAGGACTGCGTGAGGTATTCTCGAATCATAGGTCCATCGACCGCTGAGTCTACCCGCGTGGAGGGCAGCTTAACCCCCGGAATCATCTCAAGAGATGAGTGATGTAAAATACTAACACAACAGCTTATCGTTAAGCAACATAAGCACAACAAAGGAAAACCCCTTTACACAACATCACAAGATACTAACACACGTAGCATCCTAGCATGTTTACTTATCAATCAACAAGAAAGTATTACAAGGCTATCACAAACCAACACAATCAAGTTATACACACAAGGTACTTTAAGCTAACAAGTTCGGGTATCTACCCCTAAAGTACTTCATACATTAAATCTTTAAAAAGATCCGTTGCTTTCACATAAGTCACACAATACCCGTAGTATAAAATAGAGTGACTGTCCTTTTAAGAAAACCAAAACTCTTACCTTTGTAAAATCAAGTAACAACATTATTTTCCAAACGTCCAAGTTTGCCTAATTTCAAATGTTCACGTTTCTTATTTTAGAAAGGTTTCGTGGTTCATAGCCTTTTTCATTTAAGAATATAATTTCTTTTAAACAATCTGAGAAACATAAGTCTTATATGTGAGTAGGATATTCTTGTTTATAACAATCTTATTACAGCAGCCATGATCTAGGAAATATCATTTTGTCTCATCTTAGCTTATGCGGATGGAAGTTTCTCTAGTTTTAATAATACTTAATCTGTCAAAACATTTCCTTTTATTAACGCCTGGTGGTTTGTCGATACACATTCGATTTCCAAATCGGTAAAACATTCTTAAGCGTTATACCTAACTTCCCATAAAGCTAGTATAACTCTTAAGTTTTCAAAAACCAAGTATTACTTCTTCTTTCAAAATGATTCAAAAATCTTTTGAAATACTTCAAGTTCTTTATTAACACATAACAAGCCAGTTATAGTTCAAATCAGTTACCTTTTTAAAGACCACAAGTATTTTCTTACCAACATAAAGCTGTTATAACCAACTTCCCATAAAGCCGTTATAACACTTTATGTTTTAAACAATCAAATACGTTTAGCACATGTATGCGTCTACCGCACTACATAGTTCACACATATCATGCTAGAAGAGATAGGAAGAGGTTCACATACCTCGCGGCAGTATCGACTAATAGCAAAACGCTCAAGTACTTCCAACCGTCGGCTACTCCTTAACCCAACTAGACCGCTCCAACCGTAGTACTTCAACCTATAAGGCAACAAGGCTCTTATTAACATTTAGATCCTCGTAGAACATTCTCTACGAAAATTCGCGCATCCCCAACAATGGCAGAAATCTCCTCCTCTCTATCGGTGGCTACCAAGCCAACCGGGGTTATACGCCTAACCCTAACTGTACCATTCTACTCCACGGCACAACTACACAAGTCTCTTTATGTCACATACTATGTAATTCTGATTCGATTCTACTTTAAATTCGTGCTTAAGTCAAAAGACATTGCGATAACTACGTTCAGTTCTATATATAGTATACTTCAACTATATATTCTAACAATATGTAATTTCCAATTACAATAGAGGACAAGATAATTACCTCGATAAGCCCATAATTATCCTAGTTAAAGTCGATCTGGGCAATCGTTTAGCTCAACCCGCTCTAAACCACCCTTAGAAGTTCTAACCAACTTCTACATACTACTCCAACAAACCATGGAGATTTTCCTAGGGTTTCGGTTTGGTATTGACGGAAGTATAATAGTATATCCGGGCTTTTAGATAGGTATAACCTTAGAATACTACAAGGTATAAGGCTAAGGTAATTTGGGCATTATAACAATACTTTTGAGAGTATTTCTACCAAGAGAGGGGTATTATCAAAGCAACTAGGCTAGGGGTACCCATGGCCAAGGCACCAAAGGGGAGGAGGCTCTCGGCCACAAGGCCACTCAAAGGGGGAGGGGGGGTGTTGGACGAACACAACACAAGAGGAGGGAGGAATTTTAGGCTTGGAAGGTTTCATTTGTGGATGAAGAGTTCATCAACATAAGGGGGGTATTTATAGCAAAACCAAAGGCCAACCAATGGCCAAGATCTAGCCAAGTGCAAGGCAAGTGTAAGGCCAAGATCAAGCCAAGTGCACCCTAACCCCTACTCCACAAAACATGGCACAAAACAAGCCATAAAACAAGGCCAAAACAAGGCACAAAACCATGAACCAATCGGCCAAGGCCAAGCCTCCTCTTTCTGTCCAACGAGGGTGACAAGTGTCACCCTCCCGCTAATCCAAAAATGTTTCGTCTCTCGGAAAAATCCGCAAAAATTAAAAATGACATAGCGGAAATTCCCCTACGAAAGTCATGGAAAACGCGTTTACCAAAAACGACTTAATCGGGTGTTGTGTACAAAAATAATTCGGCCAAGCCTATTCTCAAGTTCGAATTTCCCTCGTCGCCCTTACGCATACTTTGAAAATACGGTATAACATTTCCGATTACTGATGTATGACTACTTGGGTGCCCGGTGAGGCACGATCCACGGGCCGAACGTCGCGACAGCTTGTGAGCGTGGTTTCCGATTCTTGAAGGAGAGACTAACGACCGCCCCGTTCTTACTCTTCCGCAGGTCCGACGGTTATGTAGTGTATTTTGATCGTCAGCGTCGGGCTCGGATGTGTGTTGATGCACTGGTAAGGTTATAGCGTACACATCCCGACAAATTAAGAAGCATGAGAGAACTACCCCACCCATGATTTGGAGTTGCGCGTGATTCACGCCAAGATCCTGGGCACTATTTGTATGGGGTTCATGTGGATATTTATACGACCATAAGAGCCTCCAAGATATTTTCAGCCGCAGGAGCCGAACTTCACGAGAGCGGTTGTTAGAGTCGCTCAAGGATTACGATGTCGACATCCCTGTACCACCCAGGAAGGCCAATGTTGTGGCGTATGCCGCCAGTCGTAGGTCGATGGAGTCTATCGGATGTACACGCAGAGGAGGAGCATGGTCTGCGAGTTGCATCAGCTAGCGAGCCTTGGAGTCCGATTGATTGATTCTGATAGCAGTGGGGTTCGAGTTCGAGAGGTTGCCGAGTCTTCCATCGTCGAGGAGGTGAAGAGGCAACAGTTTGAGGATCCGGTTTTGACGCGGTACCGTGATATGGCTCTTCGTGAGGGGAAGGGTCCTTTTGAGGTAGCACCTAATGGGGTGCTAAGGTTTGAGGGCAGGTTGTGTGTTCCAGATATTGCAGGACTTCGGCAGCAGGTTCTAGGGGAAGCACACAGCGCGCGTTACTCTATCCATCCGGGGTCGACCAAGATGTACCACGACCTCAGATTTGTGTATTGGTGGGATGGCTTGAAGAGGGACGTTGCAGAGTTTGTGGCTCAGTGCCCGTGTTGTCAGCAGGTGAAGGTAGAGCACCAGAGGCCTGGTGGTTTGTTGCAGACGATAGAGATCCCGACCTGGAAGTGGGAGGTGATCAACATGGACTTTATCACAGGATTACCTCGCACTCAGAGGAAACATGATTCTATTTGGGTTATCGTCGACAGGCTGACGAAATCAGCCCACTTTCTTCCCGTCAGGACGACTTTTTCGGCTGAGGATTATGCCAGACTTTACATCCGAGAGATCGTCAGACTGCATGGGGTCCCTATTTCTATCATATCGCATGAGGAGCCCGATTTACTAACTTCGGAGGTCTTTCGAAAGGTCTAGGACGCAGTGAGCACAGTCGCATTCCATCCTCAGACAGACGGACAGGCGGAGCGCACTATCCAGACTCTTGAGGATATGCTGCGAGCCTGTGTTATTGACTTCAGGGGTAGCTGGGAGGATCATTTGCCTCTAGTTGAGTTTGCGTATAATAATAGCTACCACTCCAGTATTCAGATGACGCCTTATGAGGCCTTGTATGGGAGGAAGTGCAGATCGCCGATAGGCTGGTTTGATGTAGGCGAGGTGCAGTTAGTGGGACCGCACTGGTTCGTGGCGATGGATAAGGTAAAGCTTATCCGGAGGCGATTCTTGCGGCTGAGTCGGCGAAGTCATATGCAGATCATCGTCGTCGGCATCTAGAGTTCGAGGTTGATGATTGGGTTTTCCTGAAGGTGTCACCCATGAAGGGTGTGATGAGATTCGGGAAGAAAGGGAAACTCAGCCCAAGGTACATTGGGCCGTATCAGATTGTCCGCAGGGTAGGCAAGGTTGCCTATGAGTTGGATCTGCCGTCCGATCTTGAGGCAGTGCATCCGGTTTTTCATGTTTCTATGCTGAGGAGATGTATTGGGGATCCATCTAGGGTGCACCCGATTGACGATGTCCAGGTGACCGAGGGGTTATCGTATGAGGAGATTCCCATAGCGATAATCGATCGTCAGGTTAGGCATCTGCGGACTAAGGACGTGGCTTTCGTCAAAGTCTTGTGGCGGAACAAGCTCAGGGAGGAGATGACGTGGGAAGCTGAGGAGGACATGAGGCAGAAGTATCCTCACCTATTCCCCACACCTCCAGGTAACTCACTTTCCTACTTGTAAATTTTCATTGATACATTTGCTTAAGTGTTGTATTGTGGCCATGTGAGGCATTTGCAAACTGTTTAAGTTATGAGGAACCTTATCGTTGTGTGTCTTGGGAAGGAACATTCGAGACGAATGTTTCTAAGGAGGGGAGAATGTTACACCCCGTATTTCCAGAGTATGTACGTGAGGGCGTACGTACAAAAGTTCAAAACTTAAGTTAAGGCATAGGACGAAAATTTGTGCACAACCCACGAAAAGAATCGTTTTCCGATGAAACGTTTTCCAAAACTTGCGTAGGGAAAATTACGGCTGTGTCATTTATATTTTTTGCGGATTTTTCCGAGAGATGAAATATTTTGGACCAACGAGAGGGCGACACTTGTCACCCTCAAGTTGGCGGAACTTGGACGACCTTGGCACGTTTTGGTGGCCTTGCTTTAGTCAAGGTTAGGTAGGATATTTTGTGTAGTAGATGGATAAGGACACATGGGTGAATCCACACCCTCCACTTGCCCTCCACATGCCTTAATCTTGGCCCTTGAAAGCCCTATAAATACCCCCCTTGAGTTGAAGACTTCTTCATCCACAAATATTTTCCAAGTCTTGAAAACTCCCTTCCCCCTCTAGAGAGCTTTCGTCCAAGCCTCCCTTCCCCCTCTTGAGGAGCTAAGCGAAACACCCCTCTCCCCCTCCTAGTTGTCTTGTCTAAACCCCCCCCCCTCTTGGTAGAAAATACTCTCCTAGTATTGTTACTATCCCCAAAATACCCTAGCCGTTTATCTAGTATTATTCCAAAGTCACCACTATACTTATATCCCGGAAAATACTACTATACTTCCTTTAGTCACTAAAACAAAACCCTAGGAGAAACTTCATAGTTGGTTGAAGTAGTAGAAGTTGTGTAGAAACTTCTAAGGGTTTCTTGGAGCGGATTGGAGCGTACAGATTAGGAGCTAAACCTTGCTCAGGATCGACTTATATCTTGGATAATTTTGGGCTTATCGAGGTAAATAATAATATTATCCTTCTATTGTAATTGAAGAATACATACTGTAGGAGTATAGAAATAAGTATAAAATACATAGAAGGATATTAAAGAAGAGAATTGAACTGTAATCACATCAGAAGAATTAAAGAAGATTGATGTACTTACATAGAGTGTATTCTGATGAACTTGTATAGTTTACCGGTAGGAAGTCTGCCCGATTTTCCGTAGAATAGAGAACCCTCTGCTTAGATTATCCTACAGAGTAGTCTAGACGTTGATAGACGTATTTAACTATTATAGGTTGATACTCTGCGCGACATATTCGACTTGGCAGGTGGATTTCGCCGAGAAGGTATGTGATTCTTCCTATACTCTTGAGCATGATATTTTAAAATATATATATAGTACGGTAGACGTACGTGTGTTAACTGAACATGGTTTTACTTGACGTCTTTTTGACTTGAGTCTAAATAACAAGAATCTTGAAGTATTTCAAAAGAATTATGAATCATTTTTGAAAGAAGAGTAATACTTGGTTTTTAAACAAAAGCTTAAGAGTTATACTAGCTTTATGGGGAGTTAGGTATAACGACTTAAGAAAGATAAAAGGAATGGTTTACTTATGTGTTTGTAAAAGACTTGTATTGATTTCTGGAAAGTACAGTAATATGGTTTGATGAGTAGACATATTGTGATGCAATGTGTGTTAGTATCTTGTAACGTTTGTGTAAAGAGGTTATTCTTATTTGTGCTTATGTTGTTTAACGATAAGCCGTTATGTTAGTATTACATCACTCACCTCTTGACATGATATACCGGGGGTTAAGCTGCCCTCCGATGCGGGGTATACCTCAGGCAGTCTGGGACTATGATTCGAGAATACCTCATGCGGGTCCAGGGGACCTATGCGGAGCTACGAGAGTTCCAGGTTAGTGTGCGGTCTATGTGGCCATGCGGTCTATGTGGCCATGCGGACTACGAGTCCAGGACGATGCCGAGGAGTAGCTACCCTCGATGCGGGGAATACCTATGTTATACCCCGTATTTCCAGAGTATGTACGTGAGGGCGTACGTATAAAAATTTAAGCCTTAAGGTTGGCAAGGTTCGAAATTTGTACACAAGTACCGAAAAGAATCGTTTTTCGACGAAACGTTTTACTAAACTTGCGAAGGGAAAATTCCGGCTATGTCATTTATAATTTTTGCGGATTTTTCCGAGAGACGAAACATTTTGGACCAACGGGAGGGTGACATGTGTCACCCTCACATTGGACGTGAGATTGGGGCGGCAAGTTGGACGACTTGGGCTTGTGGTTAGGTAGGATATTTGTGATAGTTGGTGTGGTAGATGGATAAGGTACACATGGTTAAATCCTAGCCCTACACTTGCCTTACACTTGGATTGATCTTGGCCATTGGTTGGCCATTGCTTGACCTATAAATACCCCCCTTAGTTGATGAACTTCTTCATCCAAAAATCATTCTCCAAGTCTAAAAACCCTCTCCCCCTTAAGTGTTGTGTTCGTCCAAGGTCCCCCCCCCCTTGGGAAGCCTTGGCGGAGAATCTACCCCCCCCCCCTCTTGCCTAGTGGTTTCGTATAATACCCCCCCTTTGTGGTATAGAAATACTCTCCAAGTATTGTTATAATGCCAAAATACTTTAGCCCAAATACCTTGTAGTACTTTCCAAAGTTACCTCTATACGTAGAGCCCAGTAATACTATTATACTTCCTTTAGCCACTAAATGAAACCCTAAGGAAAACCTTCATAGTCGGTTGAAGTGTTAAGTAGAAGTTGCGTAGAACTTCTAAGGGTTGTTTGGAGCGGGTTGGAGCGCCCAGAGTAGGAGCTAAACCTTGCTCAGGATCGACATTAAAATTGGATAATTTTGGGCTTACCGAGGTAAATAATCCTATCCTTCTATTGTAATTGGTAATTACATACTGTAGTTGTATAGAAATGAATATAAGATTCATAGAAGAGGATTGAACTGTAATAGAAGGATATTACAGTAAAGACTTGAACTGAAATCGCATCAGAAGAATATTTAAGTAGAAGATTAAACTGTACTTACATAGGACTGTATTTACAGTAGACTTATAACCTTTATTGGTTGACTGTTCTGCGAGTAGCATGTACTACTTGGAAGGTGGACAAGGCTAGCCGGGTTATAGCCGTGGAGCGTTTTGCTTATAGTCGATAATCGTCACGAGGTATGTGATTCTTCCTATACTCTTGAGCATGATATTTTAAAGGAATATATATAGTACGGTAGACGTACGTGTGGCAATGTCTTTTGACTTAAGCCTGAATAATAAGAATCTTGAAGTATTTTAAAGGAATATATATATAGTACTGTAGGCGTACGTGTGTTAACTGAATGTAGTGTTACGGCAATGTCTTTTGACTTAAGCCTGAATAATAAAGAATCTTGAAGTATTTCAAAAGATTAAGAAACCGTTTTGAAAGAAGAGTAATACTTGGTTTTGAAAACATAAGAGTTATACTAGCTTTATGGGAAGTTAGGTATAACGTCTTAAGAGAGGTAAAGAAAATGGTTTACTGATTTTAGAAGTTAAGAGACTTGATCTTAAAAGATAAGAGACTTGACTTAATTGAATTGATATGAATTTTGTTAAAAGTGTGAAACCTCATTCGTGAATAATGAGTACTTGGTTTTTAAAAGGAATAATGTTTTACTGATTTCGGAAATCAGAATAAGGATCGAGCAAACCACTGCAGCGCTAATAAAAGGAAATGTATTGAATAATTAAGTAATGATATTAAAACCAGTAGAAACCTCCATCTGCATAGAAGCTAAGATGAGACAAAATGATATTACATTTCCTAGATCATGACTGCTTAATAAGATTGATTATGAACAAGAATAACCTACTCACATATAAGGCATATGTTTCTCAAATTGTTTAAAGAGAATTATACTCTTAAGTGATTAAGACTATGAACTACGAAACCTTTCTAAAATAAGAGACTTAAGTACTTGAAATTAGGCAAACTTGAACTTCGGGGAAAAAGAATGTTGTTGAAAAAGAAAGTGTTTTGGTTTACCTAAAAATGTGAGTCACTCTATTTTAATACTACGGGTATCGGGTGACCTTTATAAAAGAAATGGATCTTTAAAAGGAATTTAACGTACGTAGTACTTTAGGGTTAAAACCCGGACTTTGACATAAAATGAAAGTACCTTGAGTTGTGTATAACATGCCTATGCTTGTTGTTGTGTAACTTGCTTATGCTTGTTGTTGTGTAACTTGCCTATGCTTATTGTGATAGTCTTTGTTGTGCAAGAGTTGTGTTTCTATACTACCGCGTTTCTCGATGGAGGGTCGGTTGACTTGTTGAGAACTTACTTGGACGTACCGGCAGTGACGGAAGATTCCACGGGTATGCTTCCATTATCATTATTACATGGGCATGTCTACACCGATGATGGATTATGTGGACATGTGACCATTATGGTTATTATGGCGAAGTATCGTGACTTACGGTTGTGATCGGGTGCGTAGCCTGTTTACTTGCCCCCGTCAGCTACGTGACGCAGGTGGATCTGGTATAGGTTATTGCACTTGCCACGTGTCAGCTTCGCGGCGAAGTATCGTGACTTACGGTTGTGATCGGGTGCGTAGCCTGTTTACTTGCCCCCGTCAGCTACGTGGCGCAGGTGGAGCTGGTGGAGGCTATTGCACTTGCCACGTGTCAGCTTCGCGAGTCAGTGTTTGGATGGAGCCGTGACTTACGGTTGTGATCTGCGTGGCGATTCACTTGCCCCGTCGCCTACGTGGCGCGAGGAGGCCGCTGGAGGCTATTGCACTTGCCACGTGTCAGCTTCATGATATGGTTGTACAGTGTTATTGGTACGGTCGGATGTGGTAGTTATACTTGCCCCGTACTATTTTTATGACACAGGTGGGACCTGGTGCTCATGTATACTCCTTGGTGTTGTTATATCATCGCCAAGCGGTGAGGAAGGAATTCCACCGCACGAGTGATGATTTGGAGCGTGAGTCACGACTTGATATATTTGTTTATATGTTGTGTACTGTAGTTTGGTTATCATACATGTCTCCTGCTCTATATAGACTATTATGATTTCATTTACAGTATTTTCAGTTTCACATACTTGGTACCTGTTGTACTGACCTCCTTCGGGGGGCTGCGTTCATGCCGCAGGTAGAGGTACATCGGTTGTCGATCCCCGCTTATAGGATCACATTTCAGCGTATTGGGAAGCTCCGTTCCTTCGGAGGCTTATCTTTGGTATGTTACCACAGTGCAGGGTTCTTGTACATTCAGGGTATGGCGGGCCCCTGTCCGTCATAGTTGTTGTAAAAATCTTAGAGGTGCAGCCTTTGTTGTGGCGGGGTTGTAAGGATTGTAATCGCTCAAATGTCGATATATATATATATGCAGAAAGGCAACCGTTTTGGTTGGCCTATTTTTCTTTTATCTTGATCCATATCTAATTGTATGTTTAAGTTTTTATTTCCGCTGGTTTTTCTCTGATGTTGTATCACTAGGGTGCCCGGGGTAAGGCACGATCACGGGCCGGTTGGTCGTGACAAAAGTGGTATCGTGAGCGATTAGTCCTCGGAAAGTGTCTACAGACCGTGTCTAGTAGAGCCTTGATTATCGGTGTGTTGTGCACCACATCTATAGTCAGGAGGCTGCAGGACATTTAGGATTGGTTTCCCTTCTTCTCATTCTGAGATCGTGCCTTAGAGCTGTGTTGTAAGTTGGACCCCTCTGACGTATCTCGTTTTTACGATTATGCCTCCGCGCAGGCAACCCGGCCTGTGCGGCAAGGCAGCAGAGGAGCTGCGAGTAAGCGTGGCGCCTCTACAGAGACCACAAGACTGAGCCTCCACCCCACACCGAGCAGGAGATGGGTTACAAGGAGTTGGCCCGATTATTGGCAGGTCGTGGCGGACTTGAGGATAGGCTGGACGCAGCAGCCTCGAGAGCACCAATGGTTCACCCT
The DNA here is from genome assembly GCA_029844215.1 of Przewalskia tangutica. NCBI lineage: Eukaryota > Viridiplantae > Streptophyta > Magnoliopsida > Solanales > Solanaceae > Przewalskia > Przewalskia tangutica. Next base: position 40,484,546 of record CM056737.1, on the reverse strand, counting down.
AGATCGGATAGTTTGAGGCTACGGATTTTTCCGAGTTGTAGCCCGCCGAGTTTTATGGGTCGAGGCACGAGGATGATCCGCATGAGTTCATCCGGCGATTCTGGATCATGAGTGATCAAGGCATCGGAGACCGAGTCGGTGGTCCTAGGTTCGCATCGGCGCGTGATACCGCATGATCGTTTGATTCGTGGGAGTTGTCCCGGGAGAGAATGCACTTCCAGTATATGGGACGAGTTCTCGTGGCATTTCTTGCACATTTCTTGCCTCACATGAGGAAGGCTCGGGCGGATTTTTGGTATTGCGCAGCAGGCGTGCGGTTCGGGAGTACAATGTGGAATTCGACTCATTGGCCCGGACGTCCCGCGTTAGTAGCTAGTATGGAGGATCGAGTGCGATATGTTGCGGAGGCTCGATGATTACCTAGCAGAGTTGTTCGGTGTAGCTCTTCATAGGGCATGGGATCGCGACCCGTTGGGCGTGGATCGTGCCTTACCCGCACCCAAGTAGTCATACATCGAGAAATCACGGAAAATAAAACAACCACAATAAGAAAAGATAAATAAGACACGATTTAGGAAAAAGTTGCCTTCGCATACATGTATGTAAATACCCCAAAATAAACAGTTACATCCCAACATTACAACAGGTCTACAGACCTCTAAGAGTTTAAAACAACAATGGCGGGATAGGGCCCCGCCATACCCCTGAATACAAATATCTACAACGACAGGGACCATACCAAAATGCTAAGCTTCCGAGAAACAGAGCTTTCCCGCTGAAACGGTGATCCTAAGAACGGATCAAAGTAGAGTACCTTTACTGCGGCATGAACGCAGCTTCAAGGAGGTCAAGATCCAACAGTACCAAGTATGTGAAACGAAAATCAGAATGAAATCATAGTAGTCTATATAAAGCGAGACATGTATGATAACCAAAACTACGATTCACAATAAATAAACAATATGTCAAGTCGTGACTCACGCCTCAAAGTCATCATAAAACCGTTTGGGGTAAATGCGAGGGCATAGCCGACTACTAAAACCCACGATAACAAGGTCGTAAATCAGATCATGAGATCTGTCTGCACCGTCACATGATCAAAGCCGCCACTCGCGCAGATCTAATGTGCGCGTCTAGCCCTGGAACTTTCCGTAGCTCCGCATGGGCCACTCCAATGGCCCGCATGAGGTATTCCCCGCATCGAGGGTAGCTACTCCCCGGCAGCGTCCTGGACTCGCCGTCCGCATGGCCACAAAGACCGCATGACCACAAGGGCCGCATACTAACTGAACTCCGTAGCTCGCGTAGGCCATACTGACTGCATAAGGTATTCTCGAATCATAGGTCACTAGACCCGCCTGAGTCTACCCCGCATCGGAGGGCAGCTTAACCCCCGGAATCATGAGTGATATAATATCAACATGACAGTTTTATCGTTAAACAACCTAAGCACAATAAGGGAAAACCCCTCTACACAAACATCACAAGATACTAACTCACGTAACATCCTAACATGTTTACTTATCAAGTCAACAAGAAAGTATTACAAGACTATCACAAATCAATACAATCAAGTTGTTCACACAAGATACTTTCTACATTATGCTAACAAGTTCGGGTTTTTAGCCCCAAAGTACTTTATGTATTACTCTTTTTAAAAGATCCATTTCTTTCACAAAAGTCACACAATACCCGTAGTATAAAAATAAAGTGATTATCTTTTGAAGTAAATCAAAACATTTCTCTTTGTAAAATCAAGTAACAACACTCTTTTCCCAACGCTTAAGTTTGCCTAATTTCAATTACTCAAGTTTCTCATTTTCGAAAGGTTTCGTAGTTCATAGCTTTAATCTTTTAAAACAATTTGAGAAACATATACCCTAAGTGTGAGTAGGTTATTATTATTCGTAACAATCTTACTACAGCAGTCATGATCTAGTAAATGTAATATCATTTTGTCTCATCTTAGCTCCTATGCAGATGGAAGTTTCTACTGATTTTAATAATACTTAATTAGTCAAAATATTTCCCTTTATTAGCGCCGTGGTTTGTTCGACATTTATTCGATCGGTAAAACATCATTCCTTTTGAAAACCAAAATACTATTTACTCACGAATGAGGTTTCACACTTTTAACAAAATTCATATTAGTATAATAAGTCAAGTCTCTTATTCCTTAAATCAATAAATCGTTTTTTATCACTCTTAAGCCGTTATACCTAACTTCCCATAAAGCTAGTATAACTCTTAAGCTTTAAAACTAAGTGTTACTCTTCTTTCAAAAGGTTTCTTAATTCTTTTGAACTACTTGATTCTTATTATTCGTGCTTAAGTCCAAGACATTTGTAATTATTATTCAGCTTAAGTCCAAGACATTGCCGTAATTATTATTCGCTTAACACACGCACGCCTACCGCACTATATACATATTCTTTAAAATATCATGCTCAAGAGGATAGGAAGAATCACATACCTTCTCGCGAAATCCACCGCCAAGTTGAATATGTCGCGCAGAATCGACCTATAAATACCAATCGCCTATCAACGCCCGTCAGATCGCATAAAGCTCTAAGCGAGGTTCGTTATTCTATGGACATTTGGGCAAAGCACTTCCCTACCCTGAGCTACTCAAGTCTCATGAAAACAGTCCATGTAAATGCTTCTATTATTCATCTTTTAAACCCTTCTCGTGATAACAGTTCAATTCTATTCTTTAATATCCTTCTAAGTATTTATACTTATTCCTATACTTCTACGGTATGTATATTCTAATTACAAAAGGAGGATAAGGTCATTTACCTCGGTAAGCCCAATAATATCCTAGATAAAAGTCGCGCCTGAGCAAGGTTTAGCTCCTAAGTTGTGCGCTCCGGTAGCTCCAAGGAAACCTTAGAAGTTCTTCACAACTTCTACTAAGGACTAAGGGGTTTGGGCTAGGGTAATTTGGGCATTATAACAATACTAGAAGGCAACTTTTCAACCAAGGAGGGGGTAGGTTTCGCTAGGCTGGGGGTTGCTCTCGGCTAGAGCTTCAAAGGGGAGGGGTGTGTTTGGACGAAAACAACAAGAGGGAGAGGGAGGGATTTGAGACTTAGAAAGATTGCTCAATTTAGGATGAAATAACTCTTCAACAAGGGGGGGTATTTATAGGTCAAGGGATGGCCAACCAAGGGCCAAGATGGTGCCAAGTGCAAGGCAAGTGTAGGGTGAGGATTTAGGCAAGTGTCCTTGGCCAACTTGCACACAAAATATCCTACCAACTACATGTTAATGGCCATCCATTCGCCCTAATGCCGTGACAAGTCCACTGATGAACGGGGTGACAAGTGTCGCCCTCTCGTTGGTCCAAAGTGTTTCGTCTCTCGGAAAAATCCTCAAAAATTAGAAATGGCATAGCCGGAATTTATCCTACGCGAGTTGTGTAAAACGTTTCGTCGAAAAACGACTCTAATCGGGTGTTGCACACAAAGTGAAATTCGGCCAAGCCACCTAGGGGGGGGGTGACACGTGTCGCCCTCCTACTCGTCCAAAATATTTCATCTTCCGAAAATATCCACAATGGCCAAAATCTCGAAAACAAAGTGGGCCCCACAAAACCGTAAATTTTCTCCCGTGGGCCCCACGTGACCATTTCCGAAAATAAAATTCCATAAATCTCTAATATTCCAAAAAGTCCGAATACCAAATCTGGGAATCCAATTCCCATTAACGAACCTTTTTCCTTCACAAAAACCGGAAACTTTTCCGTGGAAAAATCACCTCGTTCTTCCTTTCCAATTTCAATGTCGTATTCTCGTACGTACGTCCTCGCATACATATCCTGAACTACGGGGTATTACATGGACATTGCCCGCATGCAGGCTTATGCACTTGGATGTGAGGAGCGGAGAGATCGACGGAATGACCGAGATCAGCAGAAGAGGGCCAGAACAGCAGGGTCCTTTGGTGACTTTCGAGGCGGACCGCCTCAGCGAAGCCGCTTATGCGCCTCCGCTCGCACTAAGTGGTCCCCACCGTCGTCGGACGCTTGGAATATTCAGAGCAGTCGTGGCTCCTGTGTTACGATTTTCGTGAGAAGTGCTCACGGATGAGGCCACCCGTATCTCAGTGGCCAGATTGTGGTAAAGCCCATGAGGGAAATGTCGTCGTTTGGGAGATTACTATACTTGCGCCGACAGGCCATTTGACGAGACTGTCCGACCAGGTAGCAGGTGGGATAGCATGACTACTAGATCGATTGGGTTCTTCACCTTCCATAGCTAGGCGGGATGTTCATACCGTGAGCCACGGTAGAGGTCACGGTGGAAGTTCCCAGTTTTAGCGGTCCTTTGAACCGCCTATTTTTCAGGTATATCCTTAACCCTCTAGAGTTTTGTATGTATTGATGTTATGATGATGTGTTTAGTGTTATGCTCGGATAGCTTTGTGCAAAACTGTGATTTAGAAACCTGGTTAGTGAAAGAGGGTAAGCCTGGGGGTGAGAAAATGATGAACCTTAGAATATTACAGTTGAGACCTTAGATGTAAGGCCGTCTTGAGTACAAGATTTTGCGGGTGATCTTTGTCAGAATGTAAGTATACGTGGAGTAATTGTGGGAAGATTCCTTGGGTGGTGTAAAATGGAAGTGGTAGCTTTCATGACATGTTTAGGTAAGATTGTTCCGGATCGGGGAACAAGAGCTTGATGCGTTAAGTGGGTCGGGTTGGGGCCATGTGGCGGGTCAACCCGTAGCCCGGTTTGGGGTTGGGTCAGTTCGATGTGGTCCCGCCAGGTGGTAGGGTCACGAGGGTGCTAGGCCCAAGTTTAGATGACCATCGTATGAGTTCGTGGATATGTTCGACCAGAAGCGGATCGTGAAGGCCGGGAATGGCCTTAAGGAAGATTGAAGCTAGTAAGATGACCAAGTTTGGAGGTAGTGACTCCAAAGTTTTGGCAACAGAAGCGTTGAATGAAGTGTGGTACGTGTACTAAGAAGAGTTCGAGTGTTCGAGAAGAGTACGACGAGTAAGGAAGGAAGTGAACGTGTGTTATTTCGTGGCCAGGTGTGGCGTTGGCAACTTGTTAGAAGAACTTTATCGTTATCCGTCTTGAGAAGGAACATTCGGGACGAATGTTTCTAAGGAGGGGAGAATGTTATACCCCGTATTTCCAGAGTATGTACGTGAGGGCGTATGTATAAAAATTTAAGCCTTAAGGTTGGCAAGGTTCGAAATTTGTACACAAGTACCGAAAAGAATCGTTTTTCGATGAAACGTTTTATTAAACTTGCGAATGGAAAATTCCGGCTATGTCATTTATAATTTTTGCGGATTTTTCTGAGAGACGAAACATTTTGGACCAACGGGAGGGAGACATGTGTCACCCTCACATTGGACGTGAGATTGGGGCGGCAAGTTGGACGACTTGGGCTTATGGTTAGGTAGGATATTTGTGATAGTTGGTGTGGTAGATGGATAAGGTACACATGGTTAAATCCTAGCCCTACACTTGCCTTACACTTGGATTGATCTTGGCCATTGGTTGGCCATTGCTTGACCGATAAATCCCCCCCTTAGTTGATGCAATTCTTCCTCCAGACTTCATTCTCCGAGTCTAAAACCCTCTCCTTAAGTGTTGTGTTCGCCAGGTCCCCCTTTGCCTAGTGGTTTCGTATAATACCCCCCTTTGTGGTATAGAAATACTCTCCAAGTATTGTTATAATGCCAAAATACTTTAGCCCAAATACCTTGTAGTACTTTCCAAAGTTACCTCTATATGTAGAGCCCGAAAATACTATTATACTTCCTTTAGCCACTAAATGAAACCCTAAGGAAAACCTTCATACGCTGAAGTGTTAAGTAGAAGTTGCGTAGAACTTCTAAGGGTTGTTTGGAGCGGGTTGGAGCGCCCAGAGTAGGAGCTAAACCTTGCTCAGGATCGACATTAAACTTGGATAATTTTGGGCTTACCGAGGTAAATAATCCTATCCTTCTATTGTAATTGGTAATTACATACTGTAGTTGTATAGAAATGAATATAAGATTCATAGAAGAGAATTGAACTTTAATAGAAGGATATTACAGTAAAGACTTGAACTGAAATCGCATCAGAAGAATATTTAAGTAGAAGATTAAATCAGACTTACATAGGATGTATTCTGATGACTTATAACCTTTATTGGTCGCTCGCGAGTAGCATGTACTACTTGGAAGGTGGACAAGGCTAGCCGTTATAGCCGCGAGCGCTTTGCTTATAGTCGATAATCGCCACGAGGTATGTGATTCTTCCTATACTCTTGGCATGATATTTTAAAGGAATATATATAGTACGGTAGGCGACGCAGTGGCAATGTCTTTTGACTTAAGCTGAATAATAAGAACTCAAGTATTTTAAAAGAATATATAGTACGGTAGACGACGTGTGGCAATGTCTTTTGACTTAAGCCCAATAATAAGAATCTTGAAGTATTTTAAAAGAATATATATATAATCTTGTAGAGCGTCGTGTGTTAATCGAATGTAGTGTTACTGGCAATGTCTTTTGACTTAAGCTGAATAATAGAATCTTGAAGTATTTCAAAAGATTAAGAAACCGTTTTGAAAGAAGAGTAATACTTGGTTTTGAAAACATAAGAGTTATACTAGCTTTATGGGAAGTTAGGTATAACGTCTTAAGAGAGGTAAAGAAAATGGTTTACTGATTTTAGAAGTTAAGAGACTTGATCTTAAAAGATAAGAGACTTGACTTAATTGAATTGATATGAATTTTGTTAAAAGTGTGAAACCTCATTCGTGAATAATGAGTACTTGGTTTTTAAAAGGAATAATGTTTTACTGATATCGGAAATCAGAATAAGGATCGAGCAAACCACTGCAGCGCTAATAAAAGGAAATGTATTGAATAATTAAGTAATGATATTAAAACCAGTAGAAACCTCCATCTTCATAGAAGCTAAGATTAGACAAAATGATATTACATTTCCTAGATCATGACTGCTTAATAAGATTGATTATGAACAAGAATAACCTACTCACATATAAGGCATATGTTTCTCAAATTGTTTAAAGAGAATTATACTCTTAAGTGATTAAGACTATGAACTACGAAACCTTTCTAAAATAAGAGACTTAAGTACTTGAAATTAGGCAAACTTGAACTTAGGGGAAAAAGAATGTTGTTGAAAAAGAAAGTGTTTTGGTTTACCTAAAAATGTGAGTCACTCTATTTTAATACTACGGGTATCGGGTGACCTTTATAAAAGAAATGGATCTTTAAAAGGAATTTAACGTACGTAGTACTTTAGGGTTAAAACCCGGACTTTGACATAAAATGAAAGTACCTTGAGTTGTGTATAACTTGCATATGGTTGTTGTTGTGTAACTTGCCTATGCTTGTTGTTGTGTAACTTGCCTATGCTTATTGTGATAGTCTTTGTTGTGCAAGAATTGTGTTTCTATACTACCGCGTTTCTCGATGGAGGGCCGGTTGACTTGTTGAGAACTTACTTGGACGTACCGGCAGTGACGGAAGATTCCACGGGTATGCTTCCATTATCATTGTTACATGGGCATGTCTACACCGATGATGGATTCTGTGGACATGTGACCATTATGGTTATTATGGCGAAGTATCGTGACTTACGGTTGTGATCGGGTGCGTGCTGTTTACTTGCCCCGCCACGTGGACGCAGTGATCCGTATAGGTTATTGCACTTGCCACGTGTCGCCTTCGGCGCGAAGTATCGTGACTTACGGTTGTGATCTGTGCTTAGCCGATTCACTTGCCCCGCCACCACGTGGCGCGAGGAGGAGGTGGAGGCTAGTGCACTTGCCACGGTCGCCTTCGCGAGTCGGTGTTTGGATGGAGCTTCGTGACTTACGGTTGTGATCCGTGCGTGGTCGATTCACTTGCCCCGCCGCCCACGTGGCGCAGGAGGAGAGTGGAGGCTATTGCACTTGCCACGCGTGTCGCCTTCATGATATGGTTGTACGCATTATTGGTACGGCGGATCTGGTAGTTATACTTGCCCGCACGGTTTTTGACACACGTGGGACCCGTGCTCATGTATACTCCTTGGTGTTGTTATATCATAGGATCGCCGGTGAGGAAGGAATTCCACCGCACGAGTGATGATTTGGGCGTGAGTCCCCGACTTGATATGATCGCTTATATGTTGTGTAATCGTAGTTTGGTTATCATACATGTCTCCGCTCTATATAGACTATTATGATTTCATTTACAGATTTTCGCCACATACTTGGTACTGTCAGACCTCCTTGGCCGCGTTCATGCCGCAGTAGAGGTACATCTACCGTCGATCCTGCACTTATAGGATCACATTTCAACAGATTGGGAAGCTCCGTTCCTTCGAGGCTTATCTTTGGTATGTTACCACGAGTCCAGAGGTTCTTGTACATTCTGTGGTATGGCGGCCCCGTCCGTCATAGTTGTTGTAAGAATCTTAGAGGTCCAGAGTAATCGCGCGGGGTTGTAAGGATTATATCTGCTCAAATGTCGATATATATATATGCGTAAAGGCAACCGCTTTGGTTGGCCTATTTTTCTTTATCTTGATCCATATTTAATTGTATGTTTAAGTTTTTATTTCCGGTTTTTCTCTCGATGTTGTATCACTAGGGTGCCCGGGTAGGCACCGATCCGCCCGGTTCGGTCGTGACAACCTCATGCGGTCCTAGGTAGCCTATGCGGACTACGGGAGTCCAGGATTAGGCATACATAATGATACTATGGGCGATTGGCCTTGCTTCGATCATTCGCAGCCTAGAAAAGACCTGTTACAGTTTACCTATTGTTGCTCTTGTTTATGATGTGGCACTATGTGCGGTTACCTTGGTTGTTTCGTACATATTTGTAAAATTGGTTTTGAAATGATATGATCTCATTTAAGTACTTTACAGTTTCACATACTTGGTACCTATTGTACTGACCTCCTTCGGGGGGCTGCGTTCATGCCGCAGGTAAGGGAAAGCAGGTGCTAGATCCGCATCCTTAGGATCTTTTGCTTTGGTGTCAGGAGCTCCATCTTCTCTGGAGGCTCGACTTTTGGGTATGATCTCCCTGTTGTTGTAGATAGTTTTGTACATTCAGGGTATGGCGGGGCCCTGTCCCACCATAGTTGCTTATCTTCTTAGAGGTCTGTAGTCCTATTGTACAGTTGGGATGTAACTGCCAGATTTTGATTATATATATATATGCCGAAAGGCGACCTTTTCTCAGATAAACTGTGTCTCATTTACAATTGTTTCATGTCTTGTTTTTATATTCCGTTGATTACTCTGATGTATGACTACTTGGGTGCCCGGGTAAGGCACCAGTCACGGGCCCCGGAACGGGTCGTGACAATACACGTCACAACATGAAACTGATAAAGTACCTGTGACGACATCAGGTGACGCCTCCTGGTCCTGCCGGCTGGACAAGGCATAAATGCGGTTCTGAGGACCACTAGAACTAGGACCCCTGCCACGGCCTCTGCCGCGACCTGCTGGTCTCTGAGCACCCTGCCCTCCGGGGCGATTAACCGTAGGTGAAGAAGACTCGGCGAAAGACCCTGAAGGCTGATCCCTACCATCTGCGCTGCCACTGGTCGGACAGACTCTCGCATAGTGACCCTGCTGGCCGCAAGTGTAGCAAACTCCCGAGGTAGTATCACAACTCCCAGAATGGAATCTACCACATCGGACACACTGAGAGGAACTCGATCGGTTAGCACCCCTGCTACCCTGGAAGTCCGAAGTCCCGGGCCCCGACCGCCTCGAATACCTCGCCGTCCCCGAAGACGGTGTGAGTGCTCGAGCCGGTGTGGTGCAAATCTAGATCGCCGAGGCCGCCCACCCCGAGCTACCAAAAGATCCTGCCGCCCCGCCTTCTTCACCGCTGGCATCTGTCGACCCGTCGGCCTCTACGCTCCTCGCATCCAAGTGCATGAGCCTGCATGCGGGCAATGTCCATGCCCGGCTGAAGAGCCACACCCGAGCAAGACTCTGCCAAGTAGTCATCTAGTCCCGTAACGTAGCGGTGCACTCGGTCCTCCATATCTGCTACTAACGCAGGGACATATCGAGCCAACGAATCGAACTCAACGTTGTACTCCAATCAGGCGCCTCTCTCTCAAAGATCAAAATCTATCGGCCCGTGCCCTCCTCATCTGTGGAGGCAAGAAGTGAGTGAGAAATGCCTCCGAGAACTCATCCCATACTGCTGGAGGCGCATGCTCTCCCCGGGATAGCTCCCACGAATCAAACCAGTCGACTGCGGTATCACGCAGCCGATGCGAACCCAAGACCACCGACTCGGTCTCCAAGCCTTGATCACTCTCATGATCAGAATCGCCGGATGAACTCCCGCGATCATCCTCGTGCCTCGACCCGTAGAACTCGCGGTCGCAACTCGTAAAATCCCGTAGCCTCAAACTATCCGACTCGGGTGAACCACGTACCATCGCTGAACTGAATCGGCCAGATCCATTTATCCTCATGTCGCCACAATCCTAGCTAGTAATCGCCATCTCTCGTAACCCATCTTCTCTCGCTTCCGTGTGGGACCGAGGCGCAGTATCGTGGTCTCATCGCCCATCGCCGCTCTAAACCTCGTTGGGTTGGCGCGCCGTGGAACTCGCCGTCGAGGTATCGCCTCGTATAGATCGGGCTCGCCTCGTGACCCTCTGTATCCTACTAGCAGCTCCCTCGGCTGCCTTGCCCTTCTGGGCCCGGGTTGCCTTGCGTGGAGGCATAACTGGTAAAGAAAAGAAATACGTTAGAGGGGTCCAACATATAACACAGCTCTAAGGCACGATCTCAGAGTGAGAAGAATGGAAACCAATCCTAAATATCCTATAGCCTCCTGATTATTGGTGTGGTGCACAACACACCGATAATCAAGACTCTACTAGATACGGTCTGTAGACACTTTCCGAGGATTAACTGCTCTGATACCACTTTTGTCACGACCCGAACCCGGGCCCGTGACTGGTGCCTTACCCGGGCACCTAAGTAGACATACATCAGAGTAAGCAACGGAATATAAAAACAAGACATGAAACAATTATGAAAGGAGAACAGTTTTGTCACGACCCGAACCCGGGCCCGTGACTGGTGCCTTACCCCGGGCACCCTAGTGATACAACATCAGAGTAATCAGCGGAACATAAAACAATAACATGAAACCAATGCAATAAGACAGTGAAATAAGAAGACAGGCTAACCCAGCGGTTACCTTCATAATATATAACAATTTGAGTTACATCTCTTTCTACAACTCTGCCCACAACAGTACTACAGACCTCTAAGAATGATACGACAACAATGGCGGGACAGGGCCCCGCCAAACCCCTGAATGTAAACACCTACTACGACAGGGGACTATACCACTGATAAGCCTCCGGAGAAACGGAGCTTCCCAAACGCTGAACTGTGACCCTGAGAGCTAGGATCAACGACTGGTGTACCTCAACCTGCGGCATGAACGCAGCCCAAGGAGGTCAAGATAACAGTACCAAGTATGTGGCGAAAATCGTAAATGAAATCATAATAGTCTATAAAGCAGGAGACATGTATGATAACCAAACTACAGTTTACAATTAAATAAGCAGTCATGTCAAGTCAGGGACTCACGCCCTCAAAGTCATCACTCAAATATAACTATGGGTCTCAAGCCCATAACATCAATCATGCCCGTGGAATACCTTCCTCACTGCCGGCAGTTTATGATATAAAAGCACCAAGAAATACACATGAACACCAGGTCCCACCTGTGTCCTAATAAAACAATGACAGGTAAATGCGAAGGCATAACCAACTACTAACACCTACGCACTAACAGGTCATAAATCAGATCATGATATCTGCTGCACCGTCACATGATCAAAGCTGGTCACCGCCGCGATGATCGGATGTGCGCGTCTAGCCTCGAACTCTCGCGACTCCGCATAGGCCAACCTCATAGGCCCGCATGAGGTATTCCTCGCATCGGTAGCTACTCCGGCATCGCCCCGACTCGCATCCGCATGGCCACGAACCGCATGACCACAAGGGCGCAAACTAACCCGAACTCCGTAGTTCCGCATGGATCCCCGACCCGCATGAGGTATTCTCGAATCATGGTCCTGCATCACCGAGTCTACCCGCGTCGGAGGGCAGCTTAACCTCCTAAACAAGTCAAGGTGAGTGGTACAATACCAACATAACGGTGAGAGTCAAACAACTTTAAAGCGCGATCGAAACCCTTTACACTAACATCACAAGATACTATCACACGTAGCATCCTAGCATGTTTACTTAACAAATCAACAAGAAAGTATTACAAGGCAATCACAAACCAACATAATCAAGTTATATACACAAGGTACTTTCTACTATATGATTAACAAGATCGGGTTTTTATCCCCAAAGTACTTCATACATTAACTCTTTAAAAGATACGTTACTTTCACAAAAACCACACAATACCCGTAGTATATGAAAATAGAGTGATTATCTTTTAAAGTAAATCAAAACACTTACCCTTGTAAAATCAAGTAACAACATTATTTTCCAAACGTGCAAGTTTGCCTAATGTCAAATGTTCACGTTTCTTATTTTAGAAAGGTTTCGTAGTTCATAGTCTTATTCATTTAAGAATATAATTCTCTTTTAAACCATCTGAGAAACATAAGCCTTATATGTGAGTAGGATATTCTTGTTTATAACAATCTTATTACAGCAGCCATGATCTAGGAAATATCATTTTGTCTCATCTTAGCTTCTATGCAGATGGAAGTTTCTACTGGTTTTAATAATACTTAATCTGTCAAAACATTTCCTTTTATTAACGCTGCGTTGGTTTGTCGATACACATTCGATTTCGAACTCGATAAAACATTCTTAAGCCGTTATACCTAACTTCCCATAAAGCTAGTATAACTCTTAAGTTTTCAAAACTAAGTATTACTCTTCTTTCAAAATGATTCAAAATCTTTTGAAATACTACAACTTCTTTATTATCACAGAACCAGCCAGTTATAGTTCAAATCAGGTACCTTTTCAAAACCATAAGTATTTACTTACATACAAAAAGCTGTTATCACCAACTTCCCATAAAGCCGTTATAACACTTTATGTTTTAGACCAATCAAATACATTTAACACGTATGCGTCTACGGTACTACATAGTTACACACATATCATGCTAGAAGAGATAGGAAGAGGTTCACATACCTCGCGCGATTATCGACTAATAGCAAAACGCTCAAGTACCTCAAACCACGGCTACTCCTTAAGCCAAGTAGATCGCGCCACGCATAGTACTTCCACCTATAAGGCCACAAGGCGCTTTATTAACATTTAGGTTTCTTCGTAGAACATTCTCTGTAAAATTCGGCAAAGACCTCCCGCAACAACGTAAATCTCCTCCTCTATCGGGGCCGCTACCAATCCAACCGGGGTTATACGCCTAATCCGGCGTGCACAATTCTACCTCACGTAAAAGCTACACAAGCTCATCAGAATACGATCCTATGTAATTACAACAAGATTTACTCTTCTTTCGAAAGGTTTCTTATTATTCGTGCTTAAGTCAAAAGACATTGCCGATAACTACGTTCGATTCTATATATAGTATACTTCAACTATATATTCTAACAACATGTAATTTCCAATTACAATAGGGGACAAGATAATTACCTCGATAAGCCCATAATTATCCAAGTATAAAGTCGATCCCGGGCAACGTTTAGCTCAACTCGCGCGCTCCAACCCGCCTCCAAACCACCCTTAAGTTCTAACCAACTTCTACTTAATACTCCAACTAACTATGGAGATTTTCCTTAGGGTTTCGGTTGTAGTGAAGGAAGTATAATAGTATTTCGGGCTTTTCAGATAAGTATAACCTTGGAATACTACAAGGTATAAGGGCAAAGGTATTTTGGGTATAGTAACAATACTTTGAGAGTATTTCTACCAAGGTGGGGGTGTATTTATACGAGACAACACCACAAGGTGGTGTATACCTCGCCAACCCCACTAGGAGGTACTCGCCGGCGGGCCTCACCAGGGGAGGGGTGTTGGACGAACACCACAAGAGAGGGGGAAGGGATTTTAGACTTAGCACAATTTTTGGATGAAGAAGTTCATCAAAGGGAAGGGGTATTTATAGGTCAAGCCATGGCTAACCAATGGCCAAGATCAAGCCAAGTGTGGTGCAAGTGTAGGGCCAAGATCATGCCAAGTGCACCTTATCCATCTACCACAAAATATCCTACCTACTACTTGACAAAAATGTCAAGGAATTCGTCCCCCTTTAGCGCCCCACACTCCACCAATGAGAGGGTGCCAAGTGGCGCCCTCTTGTTGGTCCAACACGTTTCGTCTCTCGGAAAAATCCGCAAAAATTAAAAATGACATAGCCGGAATTTACCCTACGCGAGTTGTGTAAAACGTTTCGTCGAAAAACGACTCTAACCGGGTGTTGTGCACAAAAAAAAAATTCGGCCAAGCACTTTAAGGCACAAACTTTTCTACGTACGTCCTTACGTACATACTCTGGAAATACGGGGTATAACATTCTCCCCTCCTTAGAAACATTCGTCCCGAATGTTCCTTCTAAGTCTCAAACCAAACGTGCGCCAGTATAGTCTTCACTACTATACTTACCGAACAATCCGCCACAACCGCCACAACACCTGCGCAAAATACTTACATCCAAGTCCACGAGGAAACACCTCTAACATCACAAACGCTCCCATCCAAGGGTCTAAAATATAATTCCTTCGCACTTTCTCCATACAAAAGAAATGGTCACATCTCTGCTCGCAATACATGCTCGCTTCTCCCTTTACTCGTCGTGATACCACTTTTGTCACTTTGCCGCGAGGTTCTAGTGTCACTCCGGCGACCTAACAAATGGTACCGGGCTGCATGCGATCCCTGAGGCTGTCGTACACTCGAACTCTTACCACATTTCTGATACTGCTTCAGTTTCCAAAACTCGGGGTTACTATCTCTAACGTGGTCATCATTAACTGGGAACACTCTGGATGGATCTCCGATACTTTCCCGATCATAACAATACGAAAGACCGGACGTACTGCCTCCTAAGTCGGACGGCAAATGCTAACATATAGGCAACCTGGCCTATTCTTCACATGAACTCAAAAGGGCCCAAAGTAACTCGGGCTAAGTTCCCTCTGTTTCCAAAACTCGTCACACCCAACCCGGGGTGGTACTTTCAAGAAGACCGACCGTCAACCTGAACTCTAAGCGTCGTCGCCGATTATCATCGATTTCTCCGAGCCGCGAACCTCTTCTAGACAAGCTTTACCTATCCACGATCTGCTTTGGAACAAGCTGAACCAACTATCGAATCTTGCCAACATCGAACCAATCGGCCGCGACTTACATCCGCCCACACAAGGATTCATAAGGCGACATCCGAACACTGAAATGGTAGCTTAAACACTCCCTCCACATGAGACTACAATCCTCACAACTACCCCTGAAATTCACACACGGCCTAGGGGCGAATGCGATCTGAGACTCACCGAGTTCTTAACCCGCTTGGTAAAACTTCCGAAACAAAAGCAGCCATACCTGGCTCCATGCATCATAAGGTGAAGGTAGGCACCCCGTGCAGCCTTACAACCTTTCTGATAAATCAACACTGCCGAGTAAACGGTCTTTGCTAGAAGACAAGACGGCTGACCTCCTCGGCCCGACTACTGGTCGAATGCATCCACGAACTCGTACGCTGGTTAACTAAACTTGGGCCTAACACCCTCATAACCCTAACCCAAAGCGGGACCACCACAAACTGACCCTACCATAAAACAGGCCGCGGGTTGACCCACAACGTGGCCTCAACCCGACCCGGCAACGCGCAAGACATTAGCTCCCCGAACCGGAAAACTCTCACTAATCACGTTACGAAAACCTAGCGGTCTTCTTAGCTCAACTACCCTCTTTCATTCCACACTACTCAGGGACTTATCCCACAAACATAGCTCACGTGCACTATGCACTCCTATAAGGGTCAAACATAAACATACGTCTTTTACTCGAGATGGCCTTACCTCTAAGGTCTTCACGTATAATGCTCTAAGGCTTACGTTTTCTCTAGAGGGTTAAGGATATATCTATATCTACTGCTTCACTCCCCTTAGTCGTTCTAATCAAACCTGCCCCGTAGGGCGCATAGCTAAGGAAGATGACGAACTACCCACCGATCCTGAAGGCTAAGTCCTCCTACGAGGACACTCTTTCGACATCAGACCCTGACGGTCGTAGGTACAACAAGTACCAACTAAAGACGACATTCCCGGGATGGCGTCCGCACCGCGAATAATCTGAGGAACATCGAATCCGGTGTTTGGAACCTCGTGTAGCCGTGAACGGAAGCTCGAGCTCGACCAACTCCTGCGTACCGAACGCCCCGAACCCGTGGAGGACCTCTGCATCGGTGGATGTGCAAATCTAATCCGGTGAGGTGACTCACGAAAGTTACCAAAGGACCTTCGCTCTGGCCTCTTCTCGCCGTTAACGTTGATCTCTACGTTTCTTGTCTTGCGCATAAGCCCGCATACGGCCATGCTCAAGCCTAATCAAGAATTACTCTTGTACAACCCTCTTAGATAGTCATCAAGACTCGCGGTACATCGGTATACTCTCTGGTAGCCAAATCCATAGCTAGTAATGTAAGTCGCGCCTTGCAATCTAAATTCACTGTTCGATCGTGGGCGAAGGTTCAAATATCATGGCGCGATGGGCTGCTGGCCGTGCTAAACTCTGTTGGGTGGTGACGTAGCATAACTCCCGAATGAAATACCACCCAGTGATGATTGGGCTGTGCCCTCGTAACCTCTCAACTCTACTCGCGGCTCCGCCGTGCCTTGCCCTCCCGGGCGGGTTTGCCCTGCGGAGGCATAGCGGTGAGGAAAGAAATACGTGAGAGGTCCAACTTACAACACAAATCTAAGGCACGATCTCGAGTGAGAAGAATAGAAACCAATCCTAAATATCCTATAGCCTCACGATTATTGGTGTGGTGCACAACACACCGATAATCAAGACTGCGGATACGGTATGTAGACACTTTCCGAGGATTAAGCGCTCGATACCACTTTTGTCACGACCGAACCGGGCCATGATCGTGCCTTACCGGGCACCTAGTGATACAACATCGAGTAATCGGAACATAAAACAATAACATGAAACCAATGCAATAAGATGAAATAAGAAGACAAAGCTAACCCAGCGGTTACCTTCATAATATATAACAATTTGAACGATTACATCCCTTTCTACAACTCGCCCACAAGATTACTACGGCACTTAAGAATGATACGACAACAATGGCGGGACGGGGCCCGCCAAACCCCGAATGTAAACACCTACTACGACGGGGACTATACCTGATAAGCCTCCGAGAAACGGAGCTTCCCAAACGCCGAATCGTGACCACGAGAGCTAGGATCAACGGCGGTGTACCTCAACTGCGGCATGAACGCGCCCCCGAGGAGTCGATAACAGTACAGTATGTGGCGTAAATCAGTAAATGAAATCATAATAGTCTATAAAGCAGGAGACATGTATGATAACCAAACTACAGTTTACAATTAAATAAGCAGTCATGTCAAGTCAGGGACTCACGCCCTCAAAGTCATCACTCAAATATAACTATGGGTCTCAAGCCCATAACATCAATCATGCCCGTGGAATACCTTTCTCATTGGCGGTTTATGATATAAAAGCACCAAGAAATACACATGAACACCAGGTCCCACCTGTGTCCTAATAAAACAATACAGGGTAAGTACGAAGGCATAACCGACTACTAACACCCACAGTACTAACAGGGTCATAAACTGTATCATGATATCTGTCTAGACCGTCACATGATCAAAGCTGGTCACTCGCCGCGATGCTCGGATGTGCGCGTCTAGCCTCGAACTCTCCGCGACTCGCATAGGCCAACCTCATAGGCCGCGTGAGGTATTCCTCGCGTCGGTAGCTACTCCCGGCATCGTCACGGACTCGCGATCCGCGTGGCCGCGAAGACCGCGTGACCACAAGGGCGCAAACTAACACGGAACTCCGTAGTTCCGCATGGATCCCTGGACCCGCGTGAGGTATTCTCGAATCATGGTCCTGCATCACCGAGTCTACCCCGCGTCGGAGGCGACAACCTCGGAAACAAGTCAAGGTGAGTGGTACAATACCAACATAACGGCTGAGAGTCAAACAACTTTAAGCGCAGTCGAGGGGAAACCCCTTTACACTAACATCACAAGATACTATCACACGTAGCATCCTAGCATGTTTACTTAACAAATCAACAAGAAAGTATTACAAGGCAATCACAAACTAACATAATCAAGTTATATACACAAGGTACTTTCTACTATATGATTAACAAGATCGGGTTTTTATCCCCAAAGTACTTCATACATTAACTCTTTAAAAGATACGTTACTTTACAAAACCACACAATACCCGTAGTATATGAAAATAGAGTGATTATCTTTTAAAGTAAATCAAAACACTTACCCTTGTAAAATCAAGTAACAACATTATTTTCCAAACGTGCAAGTTTGCCTAATTTCAAATGTTCACGTTTCTTATTTTAGAAAGGTTTCGTAGTTCATAGTCTTATTCATTTAAGAATATAATTCTCTTTTAAACCATCTGAGAAACATAAGCCTTATATGTGAGTAGGATATTCTTGTTTATAACAAACTTATTACGACCATGATCTAGGAAATATCATTTTGTCTCATCTTAGCTTCTATGCAGATGGAAGTTTCTCGGTTTTAATAATACTTAATCACAAAACATTTCCTTTTATTAACGCAGTTGGTTTGTCGATACACATTCGATTTCGAACTCAAGAAAACATTCTTAAGCCGTTATACCTAACTTCCCATAAAGCTAGTATAACTCTTAAGTTTTCAAAAACTAAGTATTACTCTTCTTTCAAAATGATTCAAAAATCTTTTGAAATACTTCAAGTTCTTTATTATCACATAACCGATTATAGTTCAAATCGTTACCTTTCAAAACCATAAGTATTTTCTTACATACATAAAGTCGTTATAACCAACTTCCCATAAAGCCGTTATAACACTTTATGTTTTAGACCAATCAAATACATTTAACACGTATGCGTCTACCGTACTACATAGTTACACATATCATGCTAGAAGAGATAGGAAGAGGTTCACATACCTCGCGGCGTTATCGACTAATAGCAAAACGCCCAGTACCTCAAACCGCCGCTACTCCTTAAGCCAAGTAGATCGCGCCACACATAGTACTTCCACCTATAAGGCCAGCGCTTATTAACATTTAGGTTTCTTCGTAGAACATTCTACGTAAAATTCGGCGACCTCCACGCAACGTAAATCTACTCTCTATCGGGGCCGCTACCAAGCCAACCAAGGTTATACGCCTAATCGGGCGTGCACAATTCTACCTCACGTAAAAGCTACACAAGTCTCTTAATACTGATCCTATGTAATTCTGATTCGGTACTCTTCTTTCGAAAAGGTTTCTTATTATTCAGGCTTAAGTCAAAAGACATTGCCGATAACTACGTTCAGTTATATATATAGTATACTTCAACTATATATTCTAACAACATGTAATTTCCAATTACAATAGGGGGACAAGATAATTACCTCGATAAGCCCATAATTATCCAAGTATAAAGTCGATCCTGGGCAACGTTTAGCTCCAACTCCGTGCGCTCCAACCCGCTCCAAACCACCCTTAGAAGTTCTAACCAACTTCTACTTAATACTCCAACTAACTATGGAGATTTTCCTTAGGGTTTCGGTTGTGACTGAAGGGAAGTATAATAGTATTTCTGGGCTTTTCGTATAAGTATAACCTTGGAATACTACAAGGTATAAGTGCCAAGGTATTTTGGGTATAGTAACAATACTTTTGAGAGTATTTCTACCAAGGTGGGGGTGTATTTATACGAGACAACACCACAAGGGGGAGGGGTGTATACCCCTCGGCCAACCCCACTAGGAGGGGGGGTACTCTCGGCCAAGGGCCTCACGAGGGGAGGGTGTTGGACGAACACCACAAGAGAGGGGGAAGGGATTTTAGACTTAGCACAATTTTTGGATGAAGAAGTTCATCAAAGGGAGGGTATTTATAGGTCAAGCCATGGCTAACCAATGGCGAATCAAGCCAAGTGTGGTGCAAGTGTAGGGCCAAGATCATGCCAAGTGCACCTTATCCATCTACCACAAAATATCCTACCTACTACTTGACAAAAATGTCAAGGAATTCGTCCCCTTACCGCCCCACACTCACAATGAGAGGGTGCCAAGTGGCGCCCTCTTGTTGATCCAACACGTTCGCCTCTCGGAAAAATCCGCAAAAATTAAAAATGACATAGCGGAATTTACCCTACGCGAGTTGTGTAAAACGTTTCGTCGAAAAACGACTCTAACCGGGTGTTGTGCACAAAAAATAATTTCGGCCAAGCACTTTAAGGCACAAACTTTTCTACGTACGTCCTTACGTACATACTCTGGAAATACGGGGTATAACAAGTTTATCCAAGAAAAGATTGCCTTTCGGCATGTATATATATATCAAGAGTGAACAGTTACATCCCAACTTTACAACAGGACTACAGACCTCTAGGAATGTAAACAACTATGGCGGGACAGGGCCCCGCCATACCTTGAATGTACATAAATCTACAATGACAGGGAGATCATACCCAAAAGACAAGCCTCAGGTGAAACGGGGCTTTCCCAAAAGCTGAAACGGTTATCCTAGGAGCGGGGATCAACAACAGGAGTACCTCTACCTGCGGCATGAACGCAGCCCGAAGAGTCGATCTGGCCAGTACCAAGTATGTGAAACTGTAAAGTACTTTAAATGAAATCATATCATTTTAAAACCAATTTTACAAATATGTACGAAACGACAATTGTAACCGCACATAGTGCCACAGCATAACCAAAAGAAAAATAGATATAACATAACTGGTCTTTTCTAGCGCTAATGATCGGGCAAGGCCAATCGCCCATAGTATCATTATGCGAGCCTAATCTCGAACTCCGCGATCGCATGGGTCGCGCGGACCGCATGAGGTATTCTCGCGTCGGGGTATCTAACCCACGGTATCCTCCCGGACTCCCGATCCGCATAGTCACATAGACGCGTAGTCACGCATCGCGTAGGCATTCCTCGCGTCGGATAATACACGGAATGATCAATCCTGGAACTCCGCAGACTCGCGTAGTCACATAGGCCGTATAGACCCGCATCGAGGGTGGCAAGTCCTCGACATCATAACAAGTCAGGGGGGGTATGTGATATAATAACAGTACAACGGGCTTAACGTTTAACAACGTAAGCACAACAAGAATAACCCCCTTACACAACATCACAAGACACTAACACACGTAGCATCATAACATGTTTACTTATCAAACCATCTTACTAAACTTTTCAGAAATCAATACAAGACTTTCATAAACAAATAAGTAAACCGTTCCTTTTATCTTCTTAAGTCGTTATACCTAACTTCCCATAAAGCTAGTATAACTCTTTAAGCTTTTAAAACCAAGTATTACTTTTCTTTCAAAAATGATTCATAACTCTTTTGAAATACTTCAAGATTCTTATTATTTAAAACTCAAGTCAAAAGACATCAGAGTAAAACCAAGTTCAGTTAACACACGTACGTCTACCGTACTATTTATATATTTTAAAAAATATCATGCTCAAGAGGATAGGAAGAATCACATACCTCCTCGGCGAAATCCACCTGCCAAGTCGAATATGTCGCGCGCAGAGTATCAACCTATAATAGTCAAATCGTCTATCAACGTCTAGACTACTCAGTAGAATATTCTAAGCGAAGGTTCTTAATTATGAAAATTTGGGCGTTTCCCTACCACAAACTACACAAGTCTCAGAAATACAATCTATGTAAGTGAGTTCAATTCTCTTCTTTTATACCATCCTTCTAGTTATCTTAAACTCACTTCTATACTACTACAGTATGTAATCTCCAATTACAATAGAAGGACAAAGATATTTACCTCGATAAGCCCAAAATTATCCAAGATTTAAATGTCGATCCTGAACAACGTTTAGCTCCTAATTTGCACGCTCCGATAGCTCCAAGAAACCCTTAGAAGTTTCCAAACAACTTCTACTTAATACTTCAACCAACTATGAAGATTTCCCCTAGGGTTTCGTTTTATGACTAAAGGAAACAAGGTAGTATTTCCGGGCTTTTAGTATAGAGGTAACTTTGGAATACAACAAGGGATTTTTTGTCACGGCCCATTCCGGGGCCCGTGACTGGTGCCTTACCGGGGCACCCAAGTAGTCATACATCAGAGTAATCAGCGGAAATATAAAACAAGACATGAAACAGTTTATAAAATAAGACACAGTTTATGTGAGAAAACGTCGCCTTTCGGCATATATATATAAACATGGTTTAGCAGTTACATCCGATACTGTACAACATGACTACAGACCTCTAAGGAAATATACGACTATGGCGGGACAGGGCCCCGCCATACCCTGACTGTACAAAACTATCTACAACAGGGAGATCATACCAAAAGTAGAGCCTCCGGAAAAGATGGAGCTCCCGACACCAACGTAGAGATCCTAAGAATGTGGATCTAGCACCTGCTTGCCCTTACCTGCGGCATGAACGCAGCCCGAAGGAGGTCAAGACAAGTACTAAGTATATGAAATCAGAAATACTTAAATGAAAACATATCATTTTAAAAAGCGCTTGCAAGTATGTATGAAACAACCAAGGTAACCGCACATAGTGCCACATCATAAACAAGAGCAACAATAGGTAAACTGTAACAGGTCTTTTCTAGGCTGCAAATGATCGAAGCAGGGCCAATTGCCCGTAGTATCACCATGCAAGCCTAATCTCGACTCGTAGTCCGCATAGGCCCCTCACATAGGCCCGCATAGGGTCCATAACCCCGCATCGCGGGTAGCTACTCCTCGGCGTCGCCACCGACTCGTAGTCCGCATGGCCACATAGACCGCATGAGGTATAACCCCGCATCACTAACACGGAACTCCGTAGCTCCGCATAGGTCCTCGGACCGCATGAGGTATTCTCGAATCATGGTCCTGCATCACCGAGTCTACCCCGCGTCGGAGGCGCAACCCCGGTAATATGTCAAGAGGTGAGTGATAGTACACTAACATAACAGCTTATCTTTAAACAACATAAGCACAACAAGCACGTTACAAGACACTAACACACATAGCATCATATCATGTCTACTTATCAAACCATCTTATTATTCTTTTCACAATTCAATAAGTCTGTTATAAACACATAGGCAAACTGTTTCTTTTATCATTCCTAAGTGGTTATACTTAACTTCCCATAAAGCTAGTATAACTCTTAAGCTTCTGTTTTAAAACCCAATTAGTTCTCTTCTGTTAAAAATGATTCAGTATTCTTTTGAAATGCTTTCAGTTCTTTATTATTCAGGCTTAAGCCGTGAGGCATTGCCGTAAGTATTATTCAGGCTTAAGCCGTGAGGCATTGCCGTAGTTATTATTCAGGCTTAACACGTACGTCTACCGTACTACATATATAGTGTAAAATATCATGCTTTAGGAAGAATCACATACCTTCTCAGCGAACACCACCTGCCAAGTTGAATATGTCGCGCGTAGAGAATCAACCTATAATAGTCAGACACGTCTATCAACGTTCGACTACTTTGTAACGATTCTAAACAGAGGGTTCTATATCCTACGGAAAATTGGGCGAGACTTCCCTACCGGTGAGCTACTCAAGTCTGTGAAAATAGTCCTATGTAAGTACAATTTGATTAATCTTCTTTTAAACCCTTCACTGTGATACAGTTCAATTCTACGTGATATTCTTCTAAGTATTTATACTCATTCTTATACTACTACGATGTATTCTCTAATTCAAAAGAGGTTAGGATTAGTTACCTCGGTAAGCCCAATAATATCCTAGATAAAGTCGCTGAGCAAGGTTTAGCTCTAAGTTGTACGCTCAGGTAGCTCGAAACCTTAGAAGTTCTTCACAACTTCTACTAAGGACTAAGGGATTTGGGCTAGGGTATTTTGGGCATTATAACAATACTAGAGGCAACTTTTCTACCAAGGAGGGGGTAGATTTGGCCAGGCTAGGGGAGGTTGCCTCGGCCAAGCTCACTAAAAGGGGGTGTTGGACGAAAAGGCTACAAGGGAAAGGAGAGGATTTTCAAGACTTGGAAAGGAATTTGTGGATGAAGAACTCTTCATCTTAAGGGGGTATTTATAGGTCAAGACATGGCCAACCAAGGGCCAAGATTTAGCCAAGTGCTAGGCAAGTGTAAGGTCAAGATTAGGTCAAGTGTCCTTGGCCAACTTGCACACAAAATATCCTACCTAATCCTTGACTTGTGCAAAGGCACAAAAAACGTGCCCTTCATGGCCCAATTCGTCCAATGGCCGATTTCAAGTCCACCAATTGGAGGGTGCCCAGTGTCGCCCTCCCGTTGGTCCAAAATGTTTCATCTCTCGGACAAATCCGCAACCATTAGAACTGGCATAGCAGGAATTTACCCTACGAAAGTGGAAAGCGTTTCGTCGGAAAACTATTCGTTTTGTGAGTTGTGCCCAAAAACGTTTTGTGCCTAAACTTTAAGGCTAGACTTTTATGCGTATTCCCCTTACGTACATACTGCAAATACGAGGTATAACATTCTCCCCTTAGAAACATTCGTCGAATGTTCCTTCCCAAGACGATTAACGATAAGGTCCTTCATAACTTAAGCGGTTTGCAAATGCCACACGGCCACAAAACAACACTTAGGCATAAACGATAATGAAAATTTACAAGTAGGAAAGTGAATTACGGAGGTGTGGGGAATAGGTGAGATATACGCCTCATGTCCTCCTCGACTTCCACGTCATCTCCTCCCGAGCTCGTTCGCCACAAGACTTTGACGGAAGCCACGCCCTTCGTCGCAGACGCCTAACGATGATCGATTATCGCTATGGGAACCTCCTCATACGATAACCCTCGATCACTGGACATCGTCAATCGGGTGCACTAGATGGATCCCGATACATCTCTCAAGCATAGATACGTGAAAAACCGGATGCGCCTCCGGTCGGACGGCAGATCCAACTCATAGGCAACCTTGCCTACCCTGCGGACAATCTGAAACGGCCCAATGTACCTTGGGCTGAGTTTCCCCTTCTTCCCGAATCTCATCACACCCTTCATGGGTGACACCTTCAGGAAAACCCAATCATCAATTGCGAACTCCAGATGCCGACGACGATGATCTGCATACGACTTCTGTCGACTCTGAGCTGTCAATAGCCGCTCTCGGATAAGCTTCACCTTATCCACTGCCTGCTGCACCAAATCTGGTCCCACTAGTTGCACCTCGCCCACATCGAACCAACCTATAGGCGATCTGCACTTCCTCTCATACAAGGCCTCATAAGGCGCCATCTGAATACTGGAGTGGTAGCTATTATTGTACGCGAACTCAACTAGAGGCAAATGATCCTCCCAGCTACCCCTGAAGTCGATAACACAGGCTCGCAGCATATCCTCAAGAGTCTGGATAGTGCGCTCGGCCGTCCGTGCATGCGTGGATGGAATGCGTGCTCGGGCTCACTGCGTCCCTAAACCTCTGGAAAGACCTCGGTTAGCGTAAATCGGGCTCCTGCATGCGATATGATCGAAATAGGGACTCTATGCGGTCGACGACCTCTGGATGTAAAGTCGGCATAATCCTCGGTAGAAAAGTCGTCCGACGGGAAGAAAGTGGGCTGATTTCGTTGCTTGTCGGCGATAACCCATATAGAATCATGTCTCCTCCGAGTGCGAGGTAATCACGTGATGAAGTCCATGTTGATTACCTCCCACTTCCGTGTCGGGATCTTCATAAATGCGTAACAAACCACCGTGCCTCTGGTGCTCTACCTTCACCACGACAACACGGGCGAGCTACGAACTCGCAACGTCCTCTTCAAGCCATCCCACCAATACACGGATCTAAGGTCGTGGTACATCTTGGTCGACCACGGATGGATAGTAACGCCGCGCGTGTGCTTCCCCAGAACCTCTTGCGAAGTCCTGAAACATCCGGAACACACAACGCCCTCAAACCTTAGCACCCCATCAGTGCTACCTCAGGACCCTTGCCTCACGAAGAGGCGTATCACGATATCGAATCAAAGCTGGATCCTCGAATCGTTGCCTCTTCACCTCCTCGATGATGGAAGACTCGACAACCTCACGAACTCTAACCCCACCGCTATCGTAATCAATCAAGCGGACACAAGGCTCGCTAATCGATGCAAATCACGAACCATGTCCCTCCTCTCTAGCTGCACATCCGATAGGCTCCCATCGACCTACGACTAAGGCATACGCCTGACATTGGCCTTCCCGGGTGGTACGGGATATCAACATCGTAATCCTTAAGCAACTCTAACCACCGCCTCGCCGTAAGTTCACTCCTCTGGTGAAGATATCTTGGAGGCTCTTGTGGTGCGTAAAAATATCCACGTGAACCCATACAAATAGTGCCTCGGATCTTCAAAGCGTGAATCACGCCCGACTCCAAATCATGGGTGGGGTAGTTCCTCGTGTTTCTTCAGGTGTCGGGATGCATATGCTATAACCCCGCCATGCTGCATCAACACACATCCCAACCCGATGCCACGCGCATCACAATGATACGACATAACCATCCGACCCTCGGAAGAGTAAGAAGCGAGGCGGTCGTCGGTCTCTTTCAAAGAATCGAAACCCCGCTCACAAGCATCGATCCATGAAACTTGGCTGCGCCTGAGTCACCTAGTCAATGGTGCGTAGATAGAAGCAAACTTCTCCACGAACGCGATAATATCCTGCAAGGCCCGTAAAATCGCGAACCTCGTCGAGTAGTAGGTCTAGGCCAAGTCTGTGCCTCGATCTTGGCCGTATCCACTCGAATGCAATCAGCCCCGAAAATATGCCCAAGAAACGCCACTGAAGTCAACCAAAACTCACATTTGGAAAACTTGGCGTCTGTTGGTCTGGAGAATCGGCCTGATCGCCAAATGCTCCGCGTGCTCGCTCTGGCGAGAATAAACCAAGATATCATCAATGAACACTATCACAAACGTGTCCAAAAATGTTTTGAACACTCGGTTCATCAAATCCATGAATACCGCCGGAGCATTGGTCAACACAAAATACATGACCCAGAACTCATAATGCGTCGGGTCACGAATGCGATCTAGGGAAGGGGGTATCTGTTCTTAATGGTCACCTTGTTCATTTGCTGTAATCAACACATATGCGCGCGGCGTCCCTTCTTCTTCACGAACAATACCGGCGCTCCCGGGGAGAAACACTAGGCACGATGAAGCCTTCTCCAAAGAAATCTCTAAGCTGATCCTTGACTCTCAACTCGGCAGTGCCATTCGTATGGCGGAATGGAAATAGGCGAGTGTCCGCAATATGTCAATACAAAACTCAATCTCCCTCTCGGGAGGATACGGGAGGTCGTGCCGAAACACGTGCGGGAACTCTCGACCACTGGGCGACGAAAAATGCGTACGCGACCTCGTTATCAAACACCCGACGAGATGGTAGATATACCCTGCACCATCTTCCTAGCCTTGAGGTAGGAAATAAACCTACCCCTCGGCGATACCGCGCTCCTCCCACTCAACAACGGCTCCTCGAAACGAACTGAACCGTACTACTCTCTCTGCGGTCTACATTGGCGTAGCAGAAGCTAGCCAATCCATCCCCATGATCACGTCGGTCAATCATCTCCAACTCTATCAAGTCGGCTAGGGTCCGACGACTGTAAATGGTCACAGGACAAGCTTTATATACCCGCCGAGCTACCACCGAATCACCCACTGGCGTAGCTACCTCGAAAGGGTCTATGGACTCAGGCTCTATCCCTATCCTACTAGCAACAAGGGAGATATATGGGGAGTAGAACCGGATCTATCAAAGCATACACATCAAACCCGAACCGATAAGGTACACGTGACGACATCGGTGAGGCCTCACGATCTGTCGGTGGACAAAACATAAATGCGATTCGAGGACCGCTAGAAGCGGGACTGCCACGACCTCTGCCGCGACCTGCTGGTCCATGAGTACCTTGCCCTCAGGCGAGTAGGCTGTCGAGGATGAAGAAGACTGGCGAAAGAACACAGGTGACCCTACCATCAAGCCTTGCCTTGGTCGGACAGTTCCTCGCATAGTGACCCTGCTGGCCTGGGAAACAAGCTCCGTAGCACCACAACTCGAAGTGGGATCTGCATCGGCCACCTGCGAGGTGGTCCGTCGGCGATCCTCTGCCGCTACGGGCGTCAAGTCCTGGGCCCTGTGCGCTCTCGAATGTCTGGCGTCTTGAGGGCGGTGCAGAGAGCTCGAGTGTTGTGGTGCAAATCTAGACTGCTGCTGAGGCCGCCCACCACGATAGCCACCAAAAGACCCTGCCGTCCTGGTCTTCTTCTGCTGCTGCCTGTCAACCCGTCGATCTCTACGCTCCTCACATCCAAGAGCATGAGCCTGCATGCGGGTAATGTCCATACCCGGCTGAAGAGAAACACCCGCACATGACTCGGCCATATAATCATCTAGCCCAGTGACGTAGCGGTGCACCCTATCCTCCATATCTGCTACCAATGCTGGGACATATCGAGCCAATGAATCAAACTCGACATTGTACTCCCTGACAGTGCGTCCTCTCTGCCTCAGTAGTAAAAATCTATCAGCCCGCGCCCTCCTCATCTGTGGAGGCAAGAAGTGAGTGAGGAAAGCCTCTGAGAACTCATCCCAAGTAGCTGGGGACGCGTGCTCTCCCCGGGATAACTCCCATGAATCAAACCAATCGACTGCGGTATCACGCAGCCTATGTGAACCAAAGATCACGGACTCGGTCTCGGCGCCCGATCACTCTCAAAATCCTCAGTGGTGACGGATGAACTCTGCGGATCATCCTCGGCCTCGACCAGTAAAACTCGCGGGCTACAACTCGTGAAGTCTCGTAGCCTCTAACTCTGCGCCTCGGGTGAACCACGATACGATTGGGGCTGGGGCTGAGGCTGATCCATCCGTCGTCCTCATGTCGGCCACGATCACGGCGATGCCGGGCCATCTCCTTGTACCCTAACTCCTCCGCCCAGCCGTGGGACATGAGGTGTGGGTGCGTGGTCTCTTTGGGGCGGCGTCGTAGAACTCGCCGTCTCGTATAGGCCCGGGCAGAGCCCTCGTGACTCTAGGTGTCCTCGGCGGCTCCTCGGTCTTGCCCACGGGCCGGGGTTGCCTTACGTGGAGGCATAATTCTGAGAAAAGGAATACGTTAGAGGGTCCAACTTTAACACGCTCTAAAGCACGATCTCGAGTGAGAAGAATGGAAACTAATCCTAAATATCCTATAGCCTCACGATTATTGGTGTGGTGCACAACACACCGATAATCAAGACTTCTACAAGATACGGTGCAGAGACACTTTCAGGATTAAGCGCTCGATACCACTTTGTCACGACCCATTCGGGCCGTGGTCGTGCCTTACCGGCACCCAAGTAGTCATACATCGTAGTAATCGGAAATATAAAACAAGACATGAAACAGTTTATAAAATAAGACACGCTTTATGTGAAAACGTCGCCTTTCATATATATATAAACATGGTTTAGCGATTACATCCGATCTTGTACAACATAACTCTACAGACCTCTGAAATATACGACTATGGCGGGACAGGGCCCGCCATACCTGATCAGACAAAACTATCTACAACAGAGATCATACCAAAGTAGAGCCTCGGAAAAGATGGAGCTCGACACCAACGTAGAGATCCTAAGAATGTGGATCTAGCACTGCTTGCCCTTACCGCGGCATGAACGCAGCCCCGAAGGAAGTCAAGAAGCAGTACTAAGTATATGAAGCGTAAAATACTTAAATGAAAACATATCATTTTAAAATCAGTTTTGCAAGTATGTATGAAACAACCAGGGGACGCACATAGTGCCACATCATAAACAAGAGCAACAATAGGTAAATCAGAATGTGTCTTTTCTAGGTGTGAATGATCGAAGTAGGCCAATTGCCCGTAGTATCACCATGCAAGCCTAATCTCGGACTCGTAGTCCGCATAGGCCACTCACATAGGCCCGCATAGGGTACATAACCCGCATCGAGGGTAGCTACTCTCGGCATCGCCCCGACTCGTAGTCCGCAGGCCACATAGACCGCATGAGGTATAACCCGCATCACTAACTGGAACTCCGTAGCTCCGCATAGGTCCTGGACCGCGTGAGGTATTCTCGAATCATGGTCCTGCATCGCTCTACCCAGCGACGGAGGCGACTTAACCCCCGGTAATATGTCAAGAGGTGAGTGATAGTACACTAACATAACAGCTTATCTTTAAACAACATAAGCACAACAATCACGTTACAAGACACTAACACACATAGCAGCATATCATGTCTACTTATCAAACCATCTTATTATTCTTTTCACAATTCAGTAAGTCTGTTATAAACACATAGGCAAACTGTTTCTTTTATCATTCTTAAGTGGTTATACTTAACTTCCCATAAAGCTAGTATAACTCTTAAGCTTCTGTTTTAAAAACCAATTAGTTCTCTTCTGTAAAAAAATGATTCAGTATTCTTTTGAAATGCTTTCAGTTCTTTATTATTCAGGCTTAAGCCGTGAGGCATTGCCGTAAGTATTATTCAGGCTTAAGCCGTGAGGCATTGTCGTAGTATGTCGATTAACACATATACGTCTACCGTACTACATATATATTGTAAAATATCATGCTTTAGGAAGAATCACATACCTTCTCAGCGAAAACCACATGCCAAGTTAAATATGTCGCGCGCAGAGAATCAGCCTATAATAGTCAGACACGTCTATCAACGTTGCACTACTTTGTAAACGATTCTAAACAGAGGGTTCTATATCCTACGGAAAATTGGGCAGCACTTCCACTACGGTGAGCTACTCAAGTCTCATGTGAAAGCAGTCCCTATGTAAGTACAATTTGATTAATCTTCTTTTAAACCCTTCTCGTGATAATAGTTCAATTCTATTATGTGATATTCTTCTAAGTATTTATACTCATTCTTATACTACTACAAGATGTATTCTCTAATTCAAAAGAGGTTAGGATTAGTTACCTCGGTAAGCCCAATAATATCCTAGATAAAGTCGCGCTGAGCAAGGTTTAGCTCTAAGTTGTATGCGCTCAGTAGTCTAAGAAACCTTAGAAGTTCTTCACAACTTCTACTAAGGACTAAGGGATTTGGGCTAGGTATTTTGGGCATTATAACAATACTAGAAGGCAACTTTTCTACCAAGGGAGGGGTAGATTTCGGCTAGGCTAGGGGAGGGTTGCCTCGGCCAAGCTCACTAAAGGGGGGGGGGGGTGTTGGCCGAAAATGGCTACATGGGAGAGGAGAGGATTTTAAATACTTGGAAAGGAATTGGTGGATAAAGAACTCTTCATCTTAAGGGGTTATTTATAGGTCAAGACATGGCCAACCAAGGGCCAAGATTTAGCCAAGTGCTAGGCAAGTGTAAGGTCAAGATTAGGGCAAGTGTCCTTGGCCAAATTGCACACAAAATATCCTACCTAATCCTTGACTTGTGCAAAGGCACAAAAAACGTGCCAACCTTGTCCAATTCGTCCAATGGACGATTTCAAGTCCACCAATTGGAGGGTGCCAAGTGTCGCCCTCCCGTTGGTCCAAAATGTTTCGTCTCTCGGAAAAATCCGCAAAAATTAGAAATGGCATAGCCGGAATTTACCTACGAAGCCGTGGAAACGTTTCGTCGGAAAACTATTCGTTTTGTGAGTTGTGCCCAAAAAAAACGTTTTGTGCCTAAACTTTAAGGCTAGACTTTTGTACGTATTCCCTTACGTACATACTCTGGAAATACGGGGTATAACATTTTTAGGCTAAGGTATTTTGGAATAGTAACACTACTAGAAGACAATTTTTCTACCAAGGGGGGCTTTTGGTGAAACAACTAGGAAAGGGGGGAGGGGTATTTCGACGGGAGCTAGGGAAAAGGGGGAAGGGAGTTGGGACGAGAACTACAACAAGGGAGAGGGAGTTTTTGCGGCTTGGAAATTGTCTTTGTGGATGAAGAAGTCTTGCACAAGAGGGGGGTATTTATAGAACCACCAAGGGCCAAGATTAAAGCAAGTGGAGGGTGTAGATTAGATAGCTTGTGTGAGTGGAGTCTTCCACCAAGTGTCCACCACAACCTTGGGACATATGTCCACCACAACATTGGGACATATGTCCACCACAACAATGAGCCATGTGGCCTTCCACTAGCACAAAAAAAACGTCCAAGGCAAGCCCCCACTTGCCCACAAAAATCGTCCACCACCTACTCCCACTATCCCAAAAAAAAAATCTTCCAAGACTTGACTATTTGACTTGTCCACTAGCCCAACATTATCGTCCAACCCATGCCACCTAAGGGTGACACATGTCGCCCTCCTATTGGTCCAAAATATTTCATCTCTCGGAAAAATCCGTAATCGGTTAAAATATTAAAAACGTAGAATTTCCTTCCCAAGGTTCGGAATCTTTTCCGTTGAAAGTTCACAAGTTCATTCTTAACCTAATTAGGGCTATACAATTGTACGTACGTCCTCACATACATAATCTGGAAAATACGGGGTATAACACTTATGGTGATGTTATACACGTTAGAGGTGATTCCTCGTTGGCTTGGATTTGAGTTTTTGCGCGTATGTTATACTATGGTCATTGGTGGCATGATTGGTTTGGTAAGTATATTAGTGAAGACTATACCGGCGCAGGTATGTTTTGAGACTTAGAAGGAACATTCGGGATGAATGTTTCTAAGGGGGGAAGAATGTTACACCCCGTAGTTCCAGAGTATGTATGTGGGGACGTACGTACAAGAATACGACATTTAAATTGGAAAGGAAGAAAGATGTGCTTTTTCGACGGAAAAGTTCCGTATTTTGTGAAGGAAAAAGGTTCGTTAATGGGAATTGGATTCCCAGATTTGGTATTCAGACTTTTTGGAATATTTGAGAATTATGGAATTTTATTTTACGGAATTGGTCACGTGGGGCCCACGGGGAAAATTTACGGTTTTGTGGGGCCCACTTTATTTTCGGATTTTTGGCATTACGGATATTTTCGGAAGATGAAATATTTTGTACGAGTAGGGGGGCGACACGTGTCACCCCCATGTGGCCCTATGGCCGAAACTATTGGACAATTGGACTTTTTTTTTGTGGGGGACAAGTGGCAAGCCACTTGTCCCATTTTTGTGGTGGACATTTGGTTGGCAAATTACCCACACACATATCCCCAATCCTCACCTTAAACTTGCTTTAATCTTGGCCCTTGATTTCTCTATAAATACCCCCCCCCCCCCTTTGTAGTGAAGACTTCATCCACACTTGAGATAATTTCCAAGGCAAAATACCCCCTCCCTCTTGAGTGTAGCTCTCGGCCATGGGCTGATTTTAGGAGCTAATGTTGTCCATAAATTCTTAAACTTTTAAGTGTTCTTCCTTTGGGTGTTCGGAAGATTGTGTACCAAGAGTTGGAAAAGATTTCACACCCCTAGCTTAGAAATGTTGCCTTGGCCGGAAGTTGCCAAATTGTAGCCTAAGTGTTCTTCACTTTTTGGAGTTGGATCTTGAAGAGAAGTTGTTTAGAAACTTCTAAGGGTTGCTTGGAGCGGGTTGGAGCGTAAGGAATTGGAGCTAAGCGTTGCTCAGGATCGACTTATTAATCTTGGATAATTTTGGGCTTATCGAGGTAATTATCTTTGTCCCCCTATTGTAATTGGATATTACATGTTGTAGTAATGTATAGTTGAGTATACTATATGTAGAATGAATATGGATAAGAATTGAACTGTATTTACATTGGACTGTATTTACAGTAGACTTGTAGTATTATTGTGGGACAGTGTTGTACACGTCCGGTTAGACGTGTAACCTGTTACACCTCGGAATTTCAGGATATGTTTATAAGAACGTACGTAAGAACTCAAAGATGTTAAGGTTTGAGACGAGTAAATTTATCGGAATTTTGGAATTTATCGGAAAATGAAATATTGCGACGAACGGGAGGGCGACACGTGTCACCCCCCTTAATGGTCTTGGATGAAAATGTGATGGAGAAATGGTCATTTGACCATAATTTAATAGACCAAGTCTTGCAAGACAAATAAGCTTGACAACATTGACCAAGTCAATGACCCCACTTAGCTTGATATTTAATTAAAATGAATCCAAACCACCCATTTGTTCTAATCTTGACCCTCCATATTTTTATATAAGCTCCCTAGTAGTGCAAGACTTTGTCATTCACTACACTTAGAAAAATTTTGAAACTTGTTCTTGCACTAGAGAGAGGGCTCACGGTTTAGGGATTTTTCCAAGAGGAAAATTTCCAATTGTTGTCCAATAATTCCCCCACTTTAAACCAAGGTACCTAAGGGTATTGTAAGGTTATCTCAATAGAAAGATCCCGGAAATGTGGTGTTTTCGTATTAGTCGCAAAGCGAAAACCTAAAGGGTTATTCAACTTTGAAGTTGGAACTTGAAGATGAGTTATTCTTAAGCTTCTAAGGGTTGCTTGGAGTGGATTGGAACGTCGAAAGGAGGAGCTAAAGGTGCTAGAGATCGACTTGTACTCTTGGATCATAATTGGGCTATTTGAGGTATAATCTTCGTTTTACTTTAGTAATTGAAGATTTCATGTTTTGATAAGTTATAAGTGGTCATGTGATATGTATTATGAAGTTTGCTAAATGTTATGGAATTGGAAGCTAAAAATCCGAAAATGACTTATGTAGCCATTTGAAATTGAAATCCAATTTGATCGATAAATTGAATTGTCGCATGTTACCTACTTGGAGAATGTAGTAGCTAGAATCAATTGCGGCTTGATATCTTATTATGCTACCAATTTGGATTGAAATGGAAATTGAATAAGAATTGGTATTGTTATATCATTGTGAGCCAATTGGGGCTGTTTGGTTATTCATTTGCATTGAATTACCTTCTATATTATTGTGAGCCAATTGGGGTTGTTTGGTTATTCATTTGCATTGGATTACCTTCTTTATTGTTGTGAGCCAATTGGGGCTGTTTGGTTATTGTATTTCGACCTTGAAAAAGGTGGCAAAGTTAGTAAAAACAAAGGAAGTGCTGTCCGATTTTCCGTAGAATTTAGTGACTTGCACTTGGAATATTCTACGTTTGAAACTAGAAGTTAATAGATGTACTATGGTCATTATAGGTTGACATACTACGTACGACGAAATGGACTTAGCAAGTGGATTAAACCGAAGAGGTATGTGGAACTTTCTTATCTCTTGAGCATGATTAAGTTATAAATGTATAATGCGATGAGCGTACGATTTTGACAATCTAGTCTATTTGATATCCTTGGCTTATTTTAGAGAATGTCCAAGTTGTTTGAGTTAGGGAATTAACTCACTTGTTTAGATATTAAGGATATCTTGGTTTTCAAAAGTTAAGAGACTTTAAGTATGTTGGAAGTATTTTTAATACTTGTTTTGTGGGAAAAATTTAAGTCTCTTGGTTATAAGGAAAGAATGTAATTTGCTAATGTATAAGGCTAGTATAATAGCTTTATGGAAAGTTAAAGAGTGGTTTACTCTAAGTAACTTAAGTATGTTAAGGGACTTGAAGAGTTTTAAAGAATGTGATACTTGTTTCGTTTTAAACGTATAAGTCCCTTGGAAAGGAAATTGTACTTGACTAAGGTATAAAGTGAATATAACGACTTTATGGGGAGTTGGTTATATTGGCTTTATGGAAAGAAAAATGGCTTGATTTTATGGAAGGCAATTCGATTTTAAGGCATCAATTGCCTAAAGTTTTATAAGAAAAGGAGTCACTTGATTTAGAAACTTAACTTTATTTCTAAGGGTGTTGTGACTTGCCTTGAATTGTAATTTGAATGGATACTAGGATTTATAGTATCTTGGAAGTTTTTATACCAAAAGAGTCATTGGTTTTAAAGAATAGAAGTCGTAGTACTTTGGGTTAAATTCGGATTTCTATTAAGAACATGTTAGTGCCTTAGGTAAACTAAAATGAGTGTATATAAACAAGAATAATAAGAAGTTAGGGATTTCTTAACTTGCTTATATATTGTATGATAAGCCGTTAGAGCTTATGTTATGTGTGATAGACGGATTCGGGCTAGTGATATATTATTCGTTGCGGGGTAATTACCAGGGATTGTGGCATTGTATATTTCAGTGGATTTGCTAACCACGATGCGAGAATACCTCGTGCGAGTCCGTAGGGCTTATGCGGGTGAAATAGTCCCGTGTGGCGGGTCCGACCTATGCGAGGAATACCTCGTGCGAGTCCGTAAGGGCTTATGCGGGTGAAATAGTCCCGTGCGAGGAATACCTCATGCGGGTCCACGTGATCTATCGCGGGTGAAATAGTCGTGAATAGGATTGCTTATTGATCTTTGCGGGCGGTGGTCTGCTTTGATCGTGAGCTTTCTACTTTATATTGTAAGTATACTCCTATTTACTCTCATTGTTAGTAAGGCCACGATTATCATTAATTGAGTTATCATACATGTCTCGGTTTATTTTAGACTTATGATTTCATTCTGATTACTTCAGTTTCACATATTTGGTACATGTTATGCTTGACCTCCTTGAAGCTGCGTTAAATCTGCGGTAGAGTCTGAGTTCTTGATCCTCGCTCTTAGGATCACTTTGTTGGTGTTGAAAGCTCCTTCATTTGGAGGCTTATCCACAGTATTGTCGGTTGTTGTACATTGAGGTATGGCGGGGCCTGTCACTTGAGTTATTCTTAAGTGCGTAGTCACATTGTGGATTGTGTTGAAAAAAATGTACTGTACTATTTCTGGTATGAGTATATTTTTACGGAAGGTGGCCTTATCGGCTAGCCAGTTGTTAATTTATGTTTAAGTTTTTATGGTTGTTTTGTATGTTCATTGCTATTCTCGATGTTTACGAAAGGGTGCCCGGGTAGGGCACGATCACGAGCCCGGTCGGTCGTGACAAAAAGTGGTATCGAGCGATTAGTCCTCGGAAAGTGTCTATGACAGTGTCTAGTAGAGTCTTGATTATCGGTGTGTTGTGCACCACATCTATAATCAGGAGGCTGCAGGACATTTAGGATTGGTTTCCATTCTTCTCACTCTAAGATCGTGCGATAGAGTTGTATGGTTAGGGTCGTCTCTCCCTAACAAGTTATGATTGTTTGCAGCTACGAGGAAGGTAGCAGTGACCCAGGAAGGATTACGTGGGTTGCGTATCCAGGTTGGTAATGGCTGTAGTTGGTATTGTGACATACAACTATGCGGATTTATGTATGGGGGTCACATATGTGTTGCCTAGGATGATTTTAGATTACCAGGATTTGGTAAGGACTAAATAAATACCGGGAAGGTATGAAACAGTTTAATGAACTCTCATCAAGGTTTTATGTGCTAATTTGAGATAATTAGGTGATGATGAGTTGTGGGAGGATGTAATGGACCCTCAAGAGGGTGATTAAGGGACTTAATGTAAGACTATGTTAATAGATTGAGCTACGTAGAAGGATTTCGAGAATTGTACGGGCGAGATCCGGACAAAGAAAGTATGGTTGTTGTGGTCAAGACAACACGACTATGATTTTACGAAGTTTTGTACCGGATTCTGAGGCTGATAAGTTAGGCTTGGAGCATGGAAATTGTGAGCTGAGAATGAGATAGCAGTCGAGACCTTAGGTATATAAGGCCTTCTGTAGAAAAATTAAGTCAGACCAAGGGTAAGAGTTAAGTGCGACGCCGAGTCGAGTTGAGGACCTATTAAGGGTCGCCCCATAGCTTGAAATGAAATGGGATTAGTTGGTAGTAGTCATTGCCACGTGTGAGTCACGAGTGTAAGGCCCAAGTCTAGTTAACCGTTTTATGGGTTCGTGGACGCGTTCCACCGGAACAGTTGCGAGAGCCGAATGGGACTTGTATTGTTTAATTTAGTAACTCAAAGATTGGAGACTGGATCGATATGAAGGCTATGTCGTGCGCTAAAATAAGTTTGGGAGTGCGGAAAAATGCGACCGGTGAAAAGAGAGCAACCAAGTGTAAAGAATAAAGCCTGAATCCGTGAGAACCTTTGGGTGATCACGCCGTGAGTGATGGGTGGTAGTGGCGAGTAGATAATAATTACCGTAACGATATAGTCGTTGGACCTTAGCGAACCTAGCGGTATTGCCAATGACGTTGAGGTCATTATGAGTGCGGACTAGTTGGCCTCTTGTGATGCCAACGTGGACTCTGAGAGAGATTGATTTGGTACAGTTTTCCGATAAGCGGTTATCAGTGGAAAGGAAGAGAAGTGGTGGTAACTAGTGAATTATTCTTCCTTCTTTGGCATAATTGTTTTTAATAAGTCTGTGTGATTTGTTCATTTGAGGTGGATTGAGGCAGAAAGTAGTAATAATTGAATTTAAAGGAATTTAAAGGAATTTATGTTAAATGCCCTTGGAGGTACTTGGAGTTGGTTTGGTGTGGCGGTCAGGGCCACGACCTTCCAGATAATTTCAGGAAAATGTGCAAGGCATGAATAAATAAATGCAGGTGCTTTGAAAAGCGAGGGCATCTTTAGTAGGTTTTGAAAATCTACGACTTTAAGGCGGTGCGTGATGATTAGATGTTTCTTGGACGCGAGAGGACCCTGTGATTAGGGTTGTGACTCCAAGGAAAGTTTAAGAAAAGGAGATAAGTCATTTTCCCCACGAAAAAGGGACAGTTTTGCGTATTATCGGGGTTGCGTGTACCCATGTTGTTAGACGAAGGATATAAGACCGTAGGTCTTGATATCGTCGAGCCATAGGTTCTGATTGTAGATAACCGTGGGAAAAGTGTTGTGTTGGGGTAATTAAGAACGACGTACGAATTGGTCGAGGAAGTAGCGTAAAGATATAAATGTAGGTTGCACGAGGTATGTTTACCCCAGACGAGTGTAAAGACCATTAGTTGATAATGGGCAGTAAGAGCATTTCAAGAAAATGTGGTAACACCTAGTTATAGGCTCTGCAAGCGGGAAAGGAAAAGCGGGTTACTACTTGGCGAGATCAAGGAAACCTCCCCACAAAAATGTGATTGTGATGAAGTCTTAGCCGTGAGGCAAGCAAAGGAATCAAATCTAAGTTTAGTGACCAAGTTTGGTTGCAACAAAAAGGAATCGGGAACCATAAGCGAGATTAAGGATACCGAATACTTGCGAGAATGAGAAAGACTTTCAGCTATTGGAAGATAAGTGGACCACGACTACAGTTCTAACCCCTCCTGTGAGACTAGAGGGTTGGGTTATATTGATAACACGTTGGGTGTTGGGCTAGGTTGTGTCTTGTATGACGAGAAGGATAGAGCCTATGTT
The DNA here is from genome assembly GCA_029844215.1 of Przewalskia tangutica. Classification (NCBI taxonomy): domain Eukaryota; kingdom Viridiplantae; phylum Streptophyta; class Magnoliopsida; order Solanales; family Solanaceae; genus Przewalskia; species Przewalskia tangutica. Next base: position 40,445,092 of record CM056737.1, on the reverse strand, counting down.
TTCCAAGTAGTTAGGAAGCGGGAAAGGAAATTTCGCCACTCACGATTTAGAGTTGGCGCGATTAAATCATGCCTTGAAGATTTGGGGCGGGGCGTTTATCTGAACTTCATGGATATTTGTGCGGACCACAAAGCCTCGGATATCTGCAAGTGGCGGCGAAATTTGCGACGACGAAGGTGGTTAGAGTTACTCGAGGATCGTGAAATTGATATCCTATACCATCCGGGGAAAGCCAAGACAGTTACAGATACTCTTTGTCGTGGACCTAAGGGTGGTCTGCCAGTTGGGCAGCCAGATAGACAGGATGTGGTCCGTGAGATCCTTCAATTACCGAGCCTAGGGGTTCGATTATTTGTTTCCAAGGTTAATGAAGTTCAGATCCGAGAGGTTGCCGAGTCTTCCATCGTTGAGGAGGTATGGAGGCGACAGTATGAGGATCCAGTTATGATACTGATGTATCGAATCGACTCTCAGGAGAGAAGAGCTGTTTGAGTAGCACCGGATGGGGTCTTTGTGAGATGAGATAGATTGCGTGTGCGTCTTTGCGGGACTAGTCGGAGTTATAGGGAGGCATACGAGGCTTATTGTTCACTGCTTGTTGAGGTCGACCAAGTTGTGTCGTGACCTCAGATGTATGAATGGGTAAGATGACCGGGAAATGGACATAGCGGAGTTTACTGCTTAGTGTCCGAGTTAGTAGCAGGTCATGGTTGTGCACCAGAAGCCCAGTGGGCTATTGCAGGCGATTGAAATCCCAACCTAGTTATGAGAAGTATTTTTTTTTTTGGATTTTGTTACAGGGTGGCATCGTACTCAGAGGAAGTGCGACTCCCTGGGGGGTCATGGTAATTAGGCTGGCGAAACCAGCCGTGTTCTTTCGGATTTGGGACCACTTACTGGTGAGGATTATGCTAGCTTGTATAGCGAGTATTGTGAGATCGCGGGGTTCCTACGTTTATGATGTCGAGCAGATGAGCTCGATTACGAGATAACTCGGAGGTTTTTGAAGGGTTTAGGGACCTGAGTGAGTCTCGGTGTTGCATTACACCCTCGGGCCAGACGGACAGCGGCGTACTATCCGGCATTTAGGGATAGGTAGCGGGCCTATGTTATTGATTCGAGGTGGTTGGGAAGGTTATTGGCCTCTTGTTGTGTTACGTGCGATATGAGATACCCTTCCAGTATTCGGATGGCCCTGTATGAGGCCTTGTATGTAAGAAAGTGTAGATCGCCGGTTGGTGGGTTTGACATAGGCGAGGTTCGGTTATTTGGTCCAGACTTGATTCAGCGGGCTGTGGATAAGGCGAAGCTTATCCGGGAAAGATTATTTGTAAGCTTAAGAGTCAGCAGAAGCTTTATGCAGATAACCGACGTTGACGCATGGGGTTCAGGTCGGCATTTTAGTTTGAGCATTGTTATGAGGCCACCTGTGGCATTATTGATATGTAGGGGTTGTAAGGAGACTATGTCGCTATCTTTAAGTTGTACTCCCGAAAGAACATTCGGGGACGAATGTTTCTAAGGGGGGAAGAATGTTACACCCCGGAATTTCAGGATATGTTTATAAGAACGTACGTAAGAACTCAAAGATGTTAAGGTTTGAGACGAGTAAATTTATCGGAATTTTGGAATTTATCGGAAAACGAAATATTGCGACGAACGGGAGGGCGACACGTGTCACCCCCCTTAATGGTCTTGGACGAAAATGTGATGGAGAAAATGGTCATTTGACCATAATTTAATAGACCAAGTCTTGCAAGACAAATAAGCTTGACAACATTGACCAAGTCAATGACCCCACTTAGCTTGATATTTAATTAAAATGAATCCAAACCACTCATTTGTTCTAATCTTGACCCTCCATATTTTTATATAAGCTCCCTAGTAGTGCAAGACTTTGTCATTCACTACACTTAGAAAAATTTTGAAACTTGTTCTTGCACTAGAGAGAGGCTCACGGTTTAGGGATTTTCCAAGAGGAAAATTTCCAATTGTTGTCAATAATTCCCCACTTTAAACCAAGGTACCTAAGGGTATTGTAAGGTTATCTCAATAGAAAGATCCGGAAATGTGGTGTTTTTCGTATTAGTCATGGCGAAAACCTAAAGGGTTATTCAACTTTGAAGTTGGAACTTGAAGATGAGTTATTCTTAAGCTTCTAAGGGTTGCTTGGAGTGGATTGGAACGTCGAAAGGAGGAGCTAAAGGTGCTAGAGATCGACTTGTACTCTTGGATCATAATTGGGCTATTTGAGGTATAATCTTCGTTTTACTTTAGTAATTGAAGATTTCATGTTTTGATAAGTTATAAGTGGTCATGTGATATGTATTATGAAGTTTGCTAAATGTTATGGAATTGGAAGCTAAAAATCCGAAAATGACTTATGTAGCCATTTGAAATTGAAATCCAATTTGATCGATAAATTGAATTGTCGCATGTTACCTACTTGGAGAATGTAGTAGCTAGAATCAATTGCGGCTTGATATCTTATTATGCTACCAATTTGGATTGAAATGGAAATTGAATAAGAATTGGTATTGTTATATCATTGTGAGCCAATTGGGGTTGTTTGGTTATTCATTTGCTTTGAATTACCTTCTATATTATTGTGAGCCAATTGGGGCTGTTTGGTTATTCATTTGCATTGGATTACCTTCTTTATTGTTGTGAGCCAATTGGGGCTGTTTGGTTATTGTATTTCGACCTTGAAAAAGGTGGCAAAGTTAGTAAAAACAAAGGAAGTGCTGTCCGATTTTCCGTAGAATTTAGTGACTTGCACTTGCAATATTCTACGTTTGAAACTAGAAGTTAATAGATGTACTATGGTCATTATAGGTTGACATACTACGTACGACGAAATGGACTTAGCAAGTGGATTAAACCGAAGAGGTATGTGGAACTTTCTTATCTCTTGAGCATGATTAAGTTATAAATGTATAGTACGGTGAGCGTACGATTTTGACAATCTAGTCTATTTGATATCCTTGGCTTATTTTAGAGAATGTCCAAGTTGTTTGAGTTAGGGAATTAACTCACTTGTTTAGATATTAAGGATATCTTGGTTTTCAAAAGTTAAGAGACTTTAAGTATGTTGAAAGTATTTTTAATACTTGTTTTGTGGGAAAAATTTAAGTCTCTTGGTTATAAGGAAAGAATGTAATTTGCTAATGTATAAGGCTAGTATAATAGCTTTATGGAAAGTTAAAGAGTGGTTTACTCTAAGTAACTTAAGTATGTTAAGGGACTTGAAGAGTTTTAAAGAATGTGATACTTGTTTCGTTTTAAACGTATAAGTCCCTTGGAAAGGAAATTGTACTTGACTAAGGTATAAAGTGAATATAACGACTTTATGGGGAGTTGGTTATATTGGCTTTATGGAAAGAAAAATGGCTTGATTTTATGGAAGGCAATTCGATTTTAAGGCATCAATTGGCTAAAGTTTTATAAGAAAATGAGTCACTTGATTTAGAAACTTAACTTTATTTCTAAGGATGTTGTGACTTGCCTTGAATTGTAATTTGAACTGGATACTAGGATTTATAGTATCTTGGAAGTTTTTATACCAAAAAGAGTCATTGGTTTTAAAGAATAGAAGTACGTAGTACTTTGGGTTAAATTCCCGGATTTCTATTAAGAACATGTTAGTGCCTTAGGTAAACTAAAATGAGAGTGTATATAAACAAGAATAATAAGAAGTTAGGGGATTTCTTAACTTGCTTATATATTGTATGATAAGCCGTTAGAGCTTATGTTATGTGTGATAGCCGGATTCGGGCTAGTGATATATTATTCGTTGCGGGTCATTCCGGGATTGTGGCATTGTATATTTCGTGGATTTGCTAACCACGATGCGAGAATACCTCGTGCGAGTCCGTAGGGCTTATGCGGGTGAAATAGTCCCGTGCGGGCGGGTCCGACCTATGCGAGGAATACCTCATGCGAGTCACAGGGCTTATGCGGGTGAAATAGTCCCGTGCGAGGAATACCTCACGCGGGTCCACGTGATCTATGCGGGTGAAATAGTCCCGTGAATAGGATTGCTTATCGATCTGCGGGCGGTGGTCTGCTTGATCGTGAGCTTTCCTACTTTATATTGTAAGTATACTCTATTTACTCATTGTTAGTAAGGCACGATGTCTTCGTTAATTGAGTTATCATACATGTCTCGGTTTTATTTTAGACTTATGATTTCATTCTGATTACTTTGGTTTCACATATTTGGTACATGTTGTCGACCTCGCCGGGCCGCGTTCATCACGCGGTAGAGTACAGATTCTTGATCCTCGCTCTTAGGATCACGTTATTTGTTGAGAAACTCCTTCATTTGGAGGCTTATCCCCGGTATTGTCGGTTGTTGTACATTCGGGGTATGGCGGGCCCGTCACTTGAGTTGTTATTCTTAAGTGCAGAGTCACATTGTGGATTGGGTTGAAAAAATGTATTGTTCTATTTACGGTTTGAGTATATTTTTACGGAAGATGGCCTTGCTCGGCTAGCCAGGTTGTTAATTTATGTTTAAGTTTTTATGGTTGTTGTGTATGTTCATTGCTATTCTCGATGTTTCTGAAAGGGTGCCCGTGAGGCACCATCGCGAGCCGGTCGTGACATAACCCCCCCTTGGAGTTGTTGGCTTGGTAGAGGGCCTTGTTAGAGGAGGAGATTTATGTGGTTGCGGGGGGGGGGGGGGAGGTGCTGCCGAAATTTTCGTAGAATAAGGAACCTTGTACTTGGAATTGTGCTACAAAGAGATCGAGAATTGATAGACATCTTGTGGCCTTTATAGGTTGAAGTACTACGAGTAGCGTATTCTACTTGAATGGTGGAAAAGGCTAGCAAGGTTATAGTACTTGGAGAATTTTGCTAATTGTCGATAATCGTCGCGAGGTATGTGAACCTCTTCCTATCTTTTCTATCATGATGTTGTGAACTATGTAGTACGGTGAGCGTCGTGTGCTAAGCAATTTTGGTTGATTTTTAAAGGATAAGACTGGACTTATATTTTGACTTGATATGAAATGTGAAGAACTTGAATTGTGTTAAAGTGGTGAAACCTCATTCGTGAGTAATGAGTACTTGGTCTAGAACAAGGAATAAGTTATATTAATTTCGAAAATGGGAATAACTATCGAACAAGCCATTGCAGCGTTAATAAAGGAAAATGTAATGATAATTAATTATATTAAAACCAGTAGAAACCTCCATCTGCATAGAAGCTAAGATAAGACAAAATTGTATTACATTTCCTAGATCATGGCTGCTCTAATAAGAATTATTATAATCAAGTTTTGATTTTCTTAAAATTCCAAAGTAATGAACTTGATTTCTAAAAGAAAAGAGACTTAAGAATTTGAAGTGTTTTGGTTTAAAAGAAAGGCATGGTTTTGTCTTAAATTGGTTTAAAACATAAAGTGTTATAATAGCTTTATGGGAAGTTAGTTATAACGACTTTATGGAAACAAAAGAATGGTTTTATTATTGGATTTAAAATGGTAACTTGATTTTGGGAAAACATAAGTAACTTGAGTTTAAAAGTATAAGTAGCTTATTTTCAAATATCGAACTTTTCTTGATGAGAAAAATATAAGTGGCTTGGTTTTAAAAGGTAGGAGTACCTTGATCTTAAAAGAGTTGGTTACCTGGGTTTTAAATGTATACTTGACGTTGTTTTAAAAGTGTAAGCCACTTGGTTTAAAAAAATGTAAAGTACTTGATTTAAACATGAACATGTTTGGTACTACGGATAATAGTATCGAGTTGTTTTTACGTAAAAAGAGATCTTTTTGAAATATTAATGTATGTAGTACTTTGGGGTTAAAACCCGGATTCGTTGTCATAAAATGGAAGTCTAAGAGTATGTTAGATTTGCCTATGCTAGTTGTGATAGCCTTGGTGGTATTACTATGTTACCGCGTCTCTCGGTTGGAGGGCCGGCTGACTTGTTGTGAATCTGTTGGACGTACCGGCAGTGATGGAGGATTCCACGGGTATGCTTCAATTTTGTTTGATCTTGGCCATGCTTATACCGATGAGGGATTGTTATACCCCGTATTTCCAGAGTATGTACGTGAGGACGTACGTACAAAAGTTTAAGCCTTAATTAGGCAAATGGCGAAATAGTGAACTTTCAACGGAAAATATTCGGAACCTTGCGAAGGAAAAATTTCGGTTACTACATTTAAAAATTTTGCGGATTTTTCCGAGAGATAAAATATTTTGGACCAACGAGAGGGCGACATGTGTCACCCTTAGGTGGCAAGGGTTGGACGAAATCTTGGGCAAAGATTGGCACGTTTTTTCCATGTAAAATGCCATAAACCTTTGGTCAATGTTTGGTTAGATATTTGTGTGGTAGATGGATAAGGTGGGACCCACACACACTTGTCCAAATCTCCACCATCCACTTGCTTTGATCTTGGCCATTGAAGGTTCTATAAATACCCCTCAAGTGCAAGACTAACTCTTCATCCCTTAAACATTTTCCAAGTCTCAAAATCCCTCTCCCTCTTGAAAGCTCGTCCAAACTCCCTCCCCTTTGTGAAGCCCTCACGAAACCCCTTCCTAGTTGTTCTTGTCGAAATACCCCCTTGGTTGAAAAAATATTCTCCAAGTATTGTTATTATTCCAAAATACCTTAGCCCTAATACCTTGTAGTATTCCAAAGTTACCTCTATACTAACAGCCCGGAAAATACTACTATATTTCCTTTAGTCACAAAACGAAACCCTAGGAAAATCTTCATTGTTGGTTGAAGTATTAAGTAGAAGTTGTGTAGAACTTCTAAGGGTTTCTTGGAGCGAATTGGAGCGTACAAAATAGGAGCTAAACCTTGCTCAGGATCGACATTTAAACTTGGATAATTTTGGGCTTATCGAGGTAAATATCCTTGTCCTTCTATTGTAATTGGAAATTACATATAGTAGTTTAGAATTGAGTATAAGATATAGAAGGATGGTATTTAAGAAGAGAATTGAATCAACTTACATAGAATTTGTATTCTGATAGACTTGTGTAGTTTGTCGGGTAGGAAGTGCTGCCCAAATTTCCGTAGAAATAAGAACATACGCTTAGAATATTCTACGAGTAGTCTAGGCGTTGATAGACGTGTTGACTATTATAGGTTGAAACTCTGCGACATATTCAACTTGGCGGTGGATTTCACGAGGAGGTATGTGATTCTTCCTATCCTCTTGAGCATGATATTTTAAAAGAATATATATAGTACGGTAGACGTACGTGTGTTAACTGAATGTGGTTTTACTTCGATGTCTTTTGACTTAAGTTTTAAATAATAAGAATCTTGAAGTATTTCAAAAGAATTAAGAATCGTTTGTGAAAAAAGAGTAATACTTGGTTTTAAAAGCTTAAGAGTTATACTAGCTGTTACACCCCGTATTTACAGGACATGGTGTAAGAACGTACGTAAGAACTCACAGTGTTAAGATTGGAGACTTGTAAAAATTTCTCGGAATTATGAAATTGTCGGAAAACGTTTTGTTGTGACGAATGGGAGGGCGACACGTGTCACCCCCCCCCCCCTTATGGTGCCTTGGTCGAATTTAGGCATGGCCAATATTGTCACGACCCGTTCCGGGGCCCGTGACTGGTGCCTTACTGGGGCACCCAAGTAGTCATACATCAGAGTAATCAGCGGAAACATAAAGCAAGACATGAAACAGTTTATAAAACAAGACACAGATTATGTGAGAAAACATCGCCTTTCGGCATATATATATATAATCATGTTTTAGCAGTTACATCCGACACTGTACAACATGACTACAGACCTCTAAGGAAATATACAACTATGGCGGGACAGGGCCCCGCCATACCCCCGATCAGCATAAAACTATCTACAACAGGGAGATCATACCAAAAGTAGAGCCTCCGGAAGAGATGGAGCTCCTGACACCAACGTAGAGATCCTAAGGATGCGGATCTAGCACCTGCTTGCCCTTACCTGCGGCATGAACGCAGCCCCCCGAAGGAGGTCAGTACAACAGGTACTAAGTATGCGAAACTGTAAAGTACTTAAATGAAAACATATCATTTTTAAAACCAGTTTACAAATATGTGTGAAACAACCAAGGCAACCGCACATAGTGCCACATCACAAACAAGAGCAACAATAGGTAAGCGTCACGTCTTGTCTAGTGCGAATGATCGAAAGCAGGCCACTCGCCCACATCCTCATTCTGCAAGCCTAATCCTGGACTCTGAGTCGCATAGGCCACTCGCGTGGGCCCACGTGAGGTATAACCCGCATCGAGGGTAGCTACTCCTCGGCATCGCCTGGACTCATTGTCCGCATGGCCACATAGACCGCATGAGGCATAACCCGCATACTAACACGGAACTCTCGTAGCTCGCATAGGCCCCACGGACCGCGTGAGGTATTCTCGAATCATGGTCCCGGATCACCGAGTCTACCCGCGTCGGAGGCGACAACCTCGGTATCATCTCAAGAGGTGAGTGATAGTACACTAACATAACGACTTATCTTTAAACAACATAAGTACAACAAGGATACTCACTTATACAAGCGTTATAAGGTACTAACACACATAAAGCATGTCATGTCTACTTATCAAACCATCTTATTATTCTTTTCACAATTTCATATAAGTGCATTAGAAATACATAGGCAACTTGTTTCTTTTATCAATCTTAAGTGGTTATACTTAACTTCCCATAAAGCTAGTATAACTCTTAAGCACATTTAAGAAACCAATTAGTTCTCTTCTAAAAATGATTGATAGTCCTTTTGAAATGTTTTGATTCTTTATTATTCGGGCTTAGCGTGAGGCATTCTGCGTCACGTATTATTCGAGCTTAAGCGTGAGGCATTGCCGTAAGTATTATTCGATTAACACGTATGCGTCTACCGTACTATATACATATTGTAAAATATCATGCTTTAGGAAGAATCACATACCTTCTCGTGAAATCCACCCGCCAAGTCGAGTATGTCGCGTGAGAGAATCAGACCTATAATAGTCACAAATATCTATCAAAGTCTAGACTATTCTGTAGGTCATTCTAAGCAGAGGGTCCTCAATTCTACGGAAATTCGGGCACAACCCTGCGGTGAGCTATATAAGTCTCATGTGAAAACAATCTATGTAAGTCTGATTCGTATATTCTTCTTTAAACCCTTCTTGTGATATTCTTCTAAGTATTTATACTTATTCTTATTCTACAACAGTAAGTATTCTCTAATTCAAAAGAGGGTTAGGATTAGTTACCTCGGTAAGCCCAATAATATCCTAGAAAAGTCGCTGAGCAGGTTTTGCTCTAAGTTGTATGCTCCAGGAAACCTTAGAAGTTCTTCACAACTTCTACTAAGTACTAAGGTATTTGGGCTAGGGTATTTTGGGCATTATAACAATACAAGAAGGCAACTTTTCTACCAAGGGAGGGGGGGTAGGTTTCGGCTAGGCTAGGGGTGGGGTAGCCTCGGCAAGCTTCTCGAGGGAGGGGTGTGTTGGGAATTGCTTACAAAGGGAGAGGAAGGATTTTTAGACTTGGAAAGCTTTTGTGGATGAAGAACTCTTCATCTCAAGAGGGGTATTTATAGGTCAAGACATGGCCAACCAATGGCCAAGATTTAGCCAAGTGCTAGGCAAGTGTAAGGTCAAGATTAGGGCAAGTGTACCTAGCCAACTTGCACAAAATATCTAACCAACTTTATGACAAGGATGGTCATCCATTCGGCCCTATTGCCGTGACAAGTCCACCAATGAGAGGGTGGCAAATGTCGCCCTCTCGTTGGTCCAAAGTGTTACGTCTCTCGGAAAAATCCGCAAAAATTAGAAATGACATAGCCGGAATTTATCCTACGAAAGCTGTGGAAACGTTTCGTCGGAAAACCGTTCGCTTTGTGAGTTGTGCCTAAAAATCGTCCAAGGCCTAACTTTAAGACCAAACTTTTTATGCGTATTCCTTCGTACATACTCTGAAATACGGGTATAACATTCTCCTCGCCAGAAACATTCGCGTCGAATGTTCCTCCCAAGCAGGATAACGATACGGTTCTTCAAAACTTAACCAGTTTGCAAAAGCCACACACGGCCATAAACAACACTTAGGCATAAACGATAATGAAGATTTACAAGTAGGAAAGTGAATTACCTGGAGGGGTGGGGAACAGGTGAGGATACTTCTGCCTCATGTCCTCCTCGGCTTCCGTCATCTCCTCCACGAGCTCGTTCGCCCACAAGACTTTGTGAAGCCACGTCCTTCGTCCGCAGACGCCTAACCTGACGATCGATTATCGCTATGGGAATCTCCTCATACGATAACCCCTCGGTCACCTGGACATCGTCAATCGGATGTACCCTAGATGGATCCCCGATACATCTCCTCCGCATAGAAACGTGAAACACCGGATGCACGCCTCGGATCGGACGGCAGATCCAACTCATAGGCAACCTTGCCTACCTGCGGACAATCGAAGCGCCCAATGTACCTTGGTGAGTTTCTTCTTCCGAATCTCATCACACCGCCATGAGTGACACCAGAAAACCCAATCATCAATCGCAAACTCCGGATGTCGGCGACGATGATCTGCATCGACTTCGCCGACTACGAGCCGTCAATAGCGCTCTCGGATAAGCTTCACCTTATCCGGCACTGCTGCACCAAATCTGGTCCCATTAGCCGCACCTCGCCCACCTCGAACCAACCTATAGGCGATCTGCACTTCCTCCCATACAAGGCCTCATAAGGCGCCATCGAATCGGAGTGGTAGCTATTATTATCGCGAACTCAACTAGAGGCAAATGATCCTCCCAACTACCACGAAGTCAATAACACGGGCTCGCGACATATCCTCGAGAGTGCGGATAGTGCGCTCTGCTGTCCGTCTGCGTGGATGAAATGCGATTACTCGGGCTCACTGCGTCCCTAAACCCCTCGAAGGACCTCGAAGTTGGCGTAAATGGGGCTCCTGCATGCGATATGATCGAAGTAGGGACTCCATGCGATCGACGATCTCCGGATGTAAAGTCGGCATAATCCTCAGAAAAAGTCGTCTGACGGGAAGAAAGTGGGCTGATTTCGCGGCCGTCGACGATAACCCATATAGAATCATGTCTCCTCCGAGTGCGAGGTAATCACGTGATGAAGTCCATGTTGATTACCTCCCACTTCGGTCGGGATCTCTATCGCTGTAACAAACCACCGTCTCTCGGTGCTCTGCTTCACTGCGACAACACGGGCGAGCTACGAACTCGCAACGTCCTCTTCAAGCCATCCCACCAATACAGATCTAAGGTGGTACATCTTGGTCGACCCGGATGGATAGAGTAACACGCATGTGTGCTTCCCAGAACCTGCTGCCAAGTCACGAAACATCTGGAACACACAACCTGCCCTCAAACCTTAGCACCATCAGTGCTACCTCAAAGGACCGCGCCTCACGAAGAGTCGTATCACGATATCGAATCAAAGTGGATCCTCGAGCTGTTGCCTCTTCACCTCGCCAACGATGGAAGACTCGGCAACCTCACGAACTCTAACCCCATTGCTATCGTAATCAATCAAGCGGACACCAAGGCTCGCTAATCGGTGCAAATTACGAACCATGTCCCTTCTCTGCCGCATCCGATAGGCTCCCGTGACCTACGACTAAGGCATCCGCCACAACATTGGCCTTGCGGGTGGTGCAGGATGTCACATCGTAATCCTTAAGCAACTCTAACCACCGTCTCGCCGTAAGTTCAGCTCCTCTGGTGAAGATATCTGGAGGCTCTTGTGGTCTGTAAAAATATCCACGTGAACCCATACAAATAGTGCCTCGGATCTTGGCGTGAATCACGGTGCGACTCCAAATCATGGGTGGGGTAGTTCCTCTCGTGTTTCTTGGTGTCGGGATGCATATGCTATAACTCTGCCATGCTGCGTCAACACACATCCCAACCCGATGCGGCGCGTCACAATACACGACATAACCATCTGGACCTGGAAGAGTAAGAACGGGGCGGTCGTCGATCTCCTTCAAGAATCGAAACCACGCTCCAAGCATCATCCGCGAAACTTGGCTGCCCGAGTCGGCTAGTCAATGGTGCGAAGATAAAGCAAACTTCTCCACGAACCGCCGATAATAACCTGCAAGGCCCAGAAAACCGCGAACCTCTGTTGGAGTAGTAGGTCTCGGCCAAGTCCTGACTGCCTCGATCTTGGCCGTATCAACTCGAATGCCATCAGCCCAGACAATATGCCCAAGAAACGCCACTGAAGTCAACCAAAACTCACATTTGGAAAACTTGGCGTACAACTGCTGGTCTGAGAAGCTGTCGGCCTGATCGCCGAATGCTCGCGTGCTCGCTCTGGCGAGAATAAACCAAGATATCATCAATGAACACTATCACAAACGTGTCCAAAAATGGTTTGAACACTCGGTTCATCAAATCCATGAATCCGCGGAGCATTGGTCAACAAAAGACATGACCACGAACTCATAATGCGTCTGGGTCCGAATGCGATCTAGGGACATCCACCTCTCGACTCGCACTGATGATAGCCGATCGCGGATCAATCTTGGAAAACATCTACGCACCACTGGCAACCGGTCGAACAAATCATCAATCCTAGGAAGGGGGTATCATTCTTAATGGTCACCTTGTTGACTTCCTGTAATCAACACACATCTGCGCGTCCGTCCTTCTTCTTCACGAACAATCTGGCGCTCCCGAGGAGAAACACTAGGCCTAATGAAGCCCTTCTCTAGCAAATCCCTAAGCCGATCCTTCAACTCTCTCAACTCGGCGGGTGCCATTACGTATGGCGGAATGGAAATAGGGGGCTAGTATCCGCAACACATCTATACAAAACTCGATCTCCTCTCGGGAGGATACCCGAAGGTCATCAGGCTGCGTCGGGAACTCGACTCTCTGGGCCAGCGGGAAATCTGGTACGCGACTTGATTATCAAACACCGAACGAGATGGTAGATATACCCGCACCATCTTCCTAGCCGAGGTAGGAAATAAACCTACCACCGGCGATCTGGTGCTCCCACTCGACAACAACCGGCTCGCCGAGCTGGGCCGTACTATTCTCTCTCTGCGGTCTACATTGGCGTAGCGAAGCTAGCCAATCCATCCCATGATCACATCGAAGTCAATCATCTCCAACTCTATCAAGTCGGCGGTCGGCGGCGTAAATGATCACGGGACAAGCTCTATATACGCCGAGCTACCACCGAATCACCCATCGCGTAGCTACCTCGAAAGTGGTCTATGGACTCGTGCTCTATCCACTATCCTACTAGCAACAAGGGAGATATATAGGGCCAGTAGAACCGGATCTATCAAAGCATATATATCAAACCCGAGCGATAAGGTACCGTGGCGACATCGGTGAGGCCTCACGATCTGTCGGTGGACAAAGCATAAATGCGGTTCGAGGACGCTAATCGAGACGAGCCACGGCCCTGCGCGACCTGCGACCCATGCAGCACCGCCTCGGGCGAGTAATCGTAGGAGATGATGGGCGGCAATGAACTACGGTGAGCCTACCACCGATGCCCCGGTCGGACGATCCTCGCCAGTGACCTGCTGGCCCAATCAGAATAAGATCCAAAAGTAGTACCACACTTCCGTAATGGGATCTACCGCGTCGGCCACCGGGGTGGTCGTCGGCCGATACCTCTGCTACCACGGGCGTCAAGCCACAGGGCCCGGTACGCCCTCAGCGTGGCCGAGGCGGTGCGGGAGTGCTCTGTCTTTGGCGTGGTGCGAATCTAGGCTAGCTGCGAGGCCGCCACCACGATAACCACGGAAGACCCTCCGTCCCCGCCTTAACCTGCTTCTGTGTCGTCGACCTCTGCGCTCGCCGCATCGCGGCGTGAGCTGCGTGCGGGTAATGTCCATACGGCTGGAGAAACCCCGCACATGACTCGGCCATATAGTCGTCTAGCCGGTGACATAGCGGTGCACCCTATCCTCATATCTGCTGCAATCTTTGGGACATATCGAGCCAATGAATCAAACTCGACATTGTACTCCACGACGGTCGTCCTCTCTGCCTCGATGGTAAAAATCTATCGGCCGCGCCCTCGCCATCTGTGGAGGCAAGAAGTGAGTGAGAAAGCCTCGAGAACTCATCCCAGTAGCCGGGACGCGTGCTCTCCGGGATAACTCATGAATCAAACCAATCGATTGCGGTATCACGCGACCTATGTGAACCAAAGATCACGGACTCGGTCTCACGCTACGATCACTCTCAAAATCCTCTGAAGGCGGCGGATGAACTCCTGCGGATCATCCTCCGGCCTCGATCCATAAAACTCCGTGGCTCTGACTCGAAGTCTCGTAGCCTCAAACTCTCGCCTGGGTGAACAACGGTGCGGCCAAGCTGGGCTGGGCCAGGCGCATCCGGCCTCTCTCGTGTCGGGCCACAACTTTAGCCAAAAGTGGGCCATCTCTCTTGTACCTAACTCCTCCCGGTGTGGGACGGGAGGTGTGGGTACTGTGGTCTCTCTTGGGCGGCGGCGTCATGTAACTCGCCGTCTCGTATAGGCGGGCACGAGCCCTCGTGACTCGGGTGTCTGCTAGCGACTCCTCGGCCTTGCCTTCGGGCCGGTTGCCTTACGTGGAGGCATAATCGTACAGAAAGGAATACGTTAGAGGTCCAACCTATAACGAGATCTAAAGAACGATCTCGGAATGAGAAGAGCGGAAACCAATCCTAAATATCCTATAGCCTCACGATTATTGGTGTGGTGCACAACACACCGATAATCAAGAACTACTAGATACGGTGCAGAGACACTTTCCGAGATTAATCGCTCTGATACCACTTTTGTCACGACCGTTCGGGGCGTGGTGGTGCTCACCGGGCACCCAAGTAGTCATACATCAGAGTAATCAGCGGAAACATAAAGCAAGACATGAAACAGTTTATAAAACAAGACACAGATTATGTGAGAAAACATCGCCTTTCGGCATATATATATATAATCATGTTTTAGCAGTTACATCCGACACTGTACAACATGACTACAGACCTCTAAGGAAATATACAACTATGGCGGGACAGGGCCCCGCCATACCGATCTATGCAAAACTATCTACAACAGGAGATCATACCAAAAGTAGAGCCTCGGAAGAGATGGAGCTCCTGACACCAACGTAGAGATCCTAAGGATGCGGATCTAGCACCTGCTTGCCCTTACCTGCGGCATGAACGCAGCCCCCCGAAGGAGGTCGACAACAGTACTAAGTATGCAGCGTAAAGTACTTAAATGAAAACATATCATTTTTAAAACCAGTTTACAAATATGTGTGAAACAACCAAGGCAACCGCACATAGTGCCACATCACAAACAAGAGCAACAATAGGTAACTGTAATACGTCTTGTCTAGGCTGCGAATGATCGAAACAGGGCCACTCGCCCACATCCTCATTCTGCAAGCCTAATCCTGGACTCCTGGAGTCCGCATAGGCGACTCGCGTGGGCCCGTGAGGTATAACCCCGCATCGAGGGTAGCTACTCCGGCGTCCTGGACTCATTGTCCGCATGGCCACATAGACCGCATGAGGCATAACCCCGCATACTAACACGGAACTCTCGTAGCTCGCATAGGCCCCTGACCCGCATGCGTGAGGTATTCTCGAATCATGGTCCTGCATCACTGAGTCTACCCGCGTCGGAGGCGCCAACCTCGGTATCATCTCAAGAGGTGAGTGATAGTACACTAACATAACGACTTATCTTTAAACAACATAAGTACAACAAGGATACTCACTTATACAAACGTTATAAGGTACTAACACACATAGCAACATGTCATGTCTACTTATCAAACCATCTTATTATTCTTTTCACAATTTCATATAAGTCATTAGAAATACATAGGCAACTTGTTTCTTTTATCAATCTTAAGTGGTTATACTTAACTTCCCATAAAGCTAGTATAACTCTTAAGCTTCGCTTAAGAAACCAATTAGTTCTCTTACGTAAAAATGATTCAAGAGTCCTTTTGAAATGTTTTGATTCTTTATTATTCAGCTTAAGCCGTGAGGCATTGCAGACGTATTATTCAGCTTAAGCCGTGAGGCATTGCCGTAAGTATTATTCGTTAACACATGTACGCGTCACTGCACTATATACATATTGTAAAATATCATGCTTTAGGAAGAATCACATACCTTCTCGGCAAATCCACCGCCAAGTCGAGTATGTCGCAGAGAATCAGCCTATAATAGTCACAGATATCTATCAAAGTCTAGACTATTCTGTAGGTCATTCTAAACAGAGGGTCCTCAATTTTACGGAAAGTCGGGCAAGACAACCCTACCCGTGAGCTATATAAGTCTCATTGTGAAAACAATCCTATGTAAATACAGTTCGTATATTCTTCTTTAAACCCTTCTGTGATATTCTTCTAAGTATTTATACTTATTCTTATTCTACAAATGAAGTATTCTCTAATTCAAAAGAGGGTTAGGATTAGTTACCTCAGTAAGCCCAATAATATCCTAGAAAAGTCGCGCTGAGCAAGGTTTTGCTCTAAGTTGTATGCTCCAGGAAAACTTAGATGTTATTCACAACTTATACTAAGTACTAAGGTATTTGGGCTTGTGTATTTTGGGCATTATAAAAATAAAACAATGCAACTTTTCTACCAAGGGAGGGGGGGTAGGTTTCTGCTAGGCTAGGGGTGGGGTAGCCTCGGCAAGCTTCTCGAGGAGGGGGTGTGTTGGATGAATTGCTTACAAAGGGAGAGGAAGGATTTTTAGACTTGAAAGCTTTTGTGGATGAAGAACTCTTCATCTCAAGAGGGGTATTTATAGGTCAAGACATGGCCAACCAATGGCCAAGATTTAGCCAAGTGCTAGGCAAGTGTAAGGTCAAGATTAGGGCAAGTGTACCTAGCCAACTTGCACACAAAATATCTAACCAACTTTATGACAAGGATGGTCATCCATTAGGCCCTATTGCCGTGACAAGTCCACCAATGAGAGGGTGGCAAATGTCGCCCTCTCGTTGGTCCAAAGTGTTACGTCTCTCAGAAAAATCCGCAAAAATTAGAAATGACATAGCCGGAATTTATCCTACGAAGTGTGGAAACGTTTCGCCGGAAAATCGCTCGCTTTGTGAGTTGTGCCTAAAAATCGTCCAAGGCCTAACTTTAAGACCAAACTTTTTGTACGTATTCCTTTACGTACATACTCTGGAAATACGGGGTATAACAAATATGGTCATTTACCATAAGTCTTGGATGACTAAAGTCTTATAAGTGTAGCTTGAGAATGTTGACTAAGTCAAAGGAGACAACTAGTCTTGATATTTTGAAAGACTTCATCCTAACCACCCATATGGTTGCATCTTGTCCCTCCATGACCCTTTATTATACTACTAGTAGCAAGAGAGAGCCAACACTTAGCCATATTTTCACAAGAATTGGATGAACTCCTCTATGTTGCTCTCGGGTTCCCCATTTCAAAGAAGGAAAAAAATTTGTTTCTTGTCCAATAAGCTCCACACTTTAAACCAAGGTTCATGAGTGTTATGTGAGTATATCTCAATAGAAAAATCCCGGAAAAAGAGAGTTTTCGTATTAGTCGCAAGGTGAAAACCTAATGGCTTTTCTAGGTTTTGGTTGGAAGTTTGAAGGAAAATTGTTGGTATGGTTATGGGTCTCAGTAGCGGATTGAAGTATCTTGGAGAGTCTCTAAGTTGCTAACAAACGACTTCGGATTTGAAGATTGGATTGAGAATCGTTAAGGTATAATCTTGTCCTTTAAGATGTTACAAGATTATATATTTTTGTTGTTGTTAGTTTTACACGTTGACAACATGAAGTTGGTATGTAGAAGTTTATAAGTATTATGGAGTGCTTGTAGCTAAATTCGAAATGTTATATAAGCCACTTGAAAATTGGATTACTAATTGGTCGTTTATTAGAAATCGTCGCATGTTACCTACTTAGAGATTATGGATTGTTATAATCAAATGCGACTTGATTTCATGTTATGCTACCAATTTGGATTGAAATGGAAATTTGATAAGAATTGGTATGGTTGAACTCAAGGTGGCCGAATTTGGACTTTTTAGTTTGTTAATTATTTGTATTGGACTACCTTCTAAATTGTGAGCCAATTGGGGCTGTTTAGTTATTCATTGTATTGGAATACCTTCTATATTGTTGTGAGCCAATTGGGGCTGTTTGGTTATTGTATTCGGCCTTGAAAAGGGTGGCAAAGTGAGTAGAAACAAAGGAGGTCTTTGTCAGATTTTCCGTAGAATTTAGCGACTTAGCACCTAAAATATTCTACGTTAGAAGTGAAAGGTTAATGGACATATTGTGACCATTATAGGTTGAAGTACTAAGTATAGCGTATCCTACTTGGAGAGTGGAATAGCTATCAAGGTTGGAGTACTTTGGAGCATTTTGCTATTTGTCGACAATCGCGAGGTATGTGAACCTCTTCCTTCCTTTGGCATGATTCTATGTATGGAATACACTTGTGGTATCATTTCATGTTTCTACTCTTAGAAGTTAAGAGGTAGTTGTGTGATTTACTCTATGTAGAACTTTTCCTATCTTTTGAGCATGACTAGTTGCACGTATGTAGTACGGTAGACGTACAAGACTATGACATTCTTTACTTGTTTTATGTAATGCCAAGTCGGGTGGGTTAGGAGATTAACTCACTTCTTTGAAAATAGTAAGGATGTCTTAAGTTGATTTTAAAGTTAGGGGACTTGAAGAGTTTTAAAGTATGTGATACTTGCTCCGTTTTAAACGTATAAGTCCCTTGGATAGGAAATTGTATTTGGCTAAGGTATAAAGTAAATACAACGACTTTATGGG
This sequence comes from Przewalskia tangutica, assembly GCA_029844215.1. Classification (NCBI taxonomy): domain Eukaryota; kingdom Viridiplantae; phylum Streptophyta; class Magnoliopsida; order Solanales; family Solanaceae; genus Przewalskia; species Przewalskia tangutica. The sequence continues at coordinate 40,426,272 of CM056737.1, read as the reverse complement.
GAGTTGGTTATATTTGCTTTATGGAAAGACAAATGACTTGATTTTAAGTGAATAGGCAACTTGTTTTTAAGGCATCAATTGTGTTATACCCCGTATTTCCAGAGTATGTACGTAAGGACGTACGTAGAAAATTTGAACTTGAGAAAGTAGCTTGGCCGAAATTTATTTGTGCACAACACCCGTTTAGAGTCGTTTTTTAAACGCTTTCACAACTTTCGTAGGGAATTTCCGCTATGTCATTTTTAATTTTTTGGATTTTTCCGAGAGACGAAACATTTTGGACCAACGGGAGGCGACACTTGTCACCTCCAATTGATGGATGTGAGGCGTTATTGTGGCGATTGGAATGGCTTTAGTTGGTAGGATATTTGTGTGTTAGTTGGTTAAGGGCACTTGGCAAGATCTTGGCCCTACACTTGCCTTGCACTTGGCAAGATCTTGGCCATTGGTTGGCCATTGGTTGGCTATAAATACCACCACATGTTGAAGACTTTCTTCATCCAAAATCTTCTAAGTGTTAAAATCCCTCCTCTCCCTTCTTGTGGTTCTCGCCCATAAAGCCTTCCCCTTCCCCAGCGAGAGTTCCCCACAGTGGGGGTAGGCCGAGGTATACACCCCCTCCTTGGGGTGCTAGCCTGGGTACCCACTGCCTAGTTGTTTTCGTATAATACCCCCCCTCTTGGTAGAAATACTCTCAAAAGTATTGTTATAATGCCCAAATTACCTTAGTCATATACCTTGTTGTATTCTAAGGTTATACCTATACAAAAGCCCAGAAATACTATTATACTTCCGTCAGTCACAAAACCGAAACCCTAGGAAAAATCTCCATGGTTTGTTGGAGTAGTATGTAGAAGTTGGTTAGAACTTCTAAGGGTGGTTTAGAGCTGGTTGGAGCGCTCGGAGTTGGAGCTAAACGATTGCCCAGGATCGACTTTAACTAGGATAATTATGGGCTTATCGAGGTAATTATCTTGTCCCTCTATTATAATTGGAAATTACATATTGTTAGAATATATAGTTGAAGTATACTATATATAGAACAGAACGTAGTTATCGGCAATGTCTTTTGACTTAAGCTGAATAATACTTACAGCAATGTCTTGCGACTTAAGCTGAATTTAAAGAAGAATCTTGAATCGTAATTACATGAGTATTACGGTGAACTTGTGTAGTAGTCGTGGAGTAGAATTGTAGTTAGGGTTAGGCGTATAACCCACGGTTGGCTTGGTAGCCAGGCCTCGATAGAGGAGGAGATTTCTGTTTGTTGCGGGAAGGAGAGTCTTGCGAATTTTACGTAGAATGTTCTCGAAGGGATCTAAATGTTAATAAGCGCGTGGCCTTATAGGTTGAAGTACTACGTGTGGTGCGATCTACGTGGCTTAAGGAGTAGCCGCGGTTGGAAGTACTTGGGCGTTTTGCTATTAGTCGATACTCGTCGCGAGGTATGTGAACCTCTTCCTATCTCTTCTAGCATGATATGTGTGAACTATGTAGTACGGTGAGCGTCATGTGCTAAACGTATTTGATTGGTTTAAAACATAAAGTGTTATAACGGCTTTATGGGAAGTTGGTTATAACAGCTTTATGTTGGTAAGAAAATACTTGTGGTCTTTAAAAAGGTAACTGATTTGAACTATAACTGGCTTGTTATGTGTTAATAAAGAACTTGAAGTATTTCAAAAGATTTTTGAATCATTTCGAAAGAAGAAGTAATACTTGATTTGTTTGAAAACTTAAGAGTCATGCTAGCTTTATGGAAAGTTAGGTATAACGTCTTAAGAATGTTTCTTGATTTTGGAAATCGAATGTGTATCGACAAACCAACTGCAGCGTTCATAAGAGGAAATGTTTTTAATAATTAAGTATTATTAAAACCGAGAGAAACTTCCATCTGCATAGAAGCTAAGATGAGACAAAATGATATTTCCTAGATCATGGTCTTTGTAATGAGATTGTTATAAACAAGAATATCCTACTCACATATAAGACTTATGTTTCTCAGATAGTTTAAAGGAGAATTATATTCTTAAATGAATAAGACTATGAACTACGAAACCTTTCTAAAATGAGAAACTTGAACATTGGAAATTAGGCAAACTTGATCATTGGAAAGAATGTTGCTACTTGATTTTACAAAGAGAAGTAATCGATTTACTTTAAAGGATAGTCACTCTATTTTTATACTACTGTATTGTGTGACATTGTGAAAGTAACGATCTTTTAAAGAGTTAATGTATGAAGTACTTTGGGGATAAAACCCGAACTTGTTGGCATATAGTAGAAAGTACCTTGTGTGTATAACTTGATTGTGTTGGTTTGTGATAGCCCGTAATACTTTCTTGTTGATTGATAAGTAAACATGTTAGGATGCTACGTGTGTTAGTATCTTGTGATGTTGTGTAAAGGGTTTCCTTTGTTGTGCTTATGTTCTTAACGATAAGCTGTTGTGTTAGTATTTTACATCACTCATCTTGAGATGATTAGAGTTAAGCGCCTCCGTCGCGGGTAGACTCAGTGGTCGATGGACCTATGATTCGAGAATACCTCGTCGCAGTCCCGGGGCTATCGCGAGCTACGAGTTCCGTGTTAGTGTCGTCCTTTATGGGCATGCGGTCCATGTGGCCACGCGGTGCGAAGTCGGGGCGATGCCGGAGTAGCTACCCTCGACGCGGGAATACCTCATGCGGGCGATGAGATTGGCCTATGCGAGGCTGCGGAGTTCGAGGTTAGGCGCGTACATTGATCTGCGGGCAAGTGGCGGCTTTGATCATGTGACGGTCTGAGCAGATCTTATGATCTGATTCGCGACCTTGTTGGTGCTGTAGGTTTTTAGTAGTCGGCTATGCCTTCGTACTTACCGTGCACATTTTATTATGACACAGTGGGACACGGTGTTCATGTGTGTTCCTTGGTGCTTTTATATCATAGGCTAGCGGTGAGGAAGGTATTCCACGGGCATGATTGATGTTGTGGGCTGAGACCCATTGTTATACTTGAGGCGTGAGTCCACGACTTGACATGACCGCTTTGTTGTAAAGCGTAGTTTGGTTATCATACATGTCTCTGCTTTATATATCGCTATGATTTCATTTACGGTATGTATTTTGATTTCACATACTGTTTGTTATGCTTGACCTCGCTTGGGGCTGCGTTCATCCGCGAGTTGAGGTACACCGATCGTTGATCCTAGCTCTCGGTCATAGTTTCAGCGTTAGGAAGCTCCGTTTCTCGGAGGCTTATCGGTGGTATAGTCCTGTCGTAGTAAGTGTTTACATTCGGGGTTTGGCGGGGCCCCATCCGCCATTGTTGTCGTATCATTTCTTAGAGGTGTAGTAATCTTGTTGTGGCGGGGTTTGTAAAGAAAGGATTAAAGCTTCATTTGAAAGAGATGTTATTATTATTTATGCGAAAGGCAAGTTTTCTAAAGATAAGCGTTATGCGCTTCTTGTTATTTCATGTTGTTGTGATATGTTCGTGATTACTCGATGTTGTCTCACTAGGGTGCCCGGTAAGGCACGATCCGGGCAGGTTGGTCGTGACAAAAGTGGTATCGAGCGATTAATCCTCGGAAAGTGTCTACGCCGTATCGATCCAGAAGTCTTGATTATCGGTGTGTTGTGCACCACACCAATGTCGAGGAGGCTATAGGATATTTTAGGATTGGTTTCTATTCTTCTCACTCTGAGATCGTGCCTTAGAGGCATGTTGTAAGTTGGACCTCTAACGTATTTCTTTCCCTTACCGCTATGCCTCCGCGTGAGCAACCGGCCCGGGAGGCGCAAGCGGCCGAGGAGGCTGCGAGTAAATCTGAGGAAGGGTTACGTGGGCACAGCCCAATCATCACCGGGTGGTGCTTCATTCGGGAGTTTTGCGGCGTCGCTAGCCCCAAAGAGTTTAGTGCGGCGGCGATTCCTACTGCGGCCATGACATTTGAACGCCAGTTCCACGGCCGAACAGAGAATTTAGATTGCAAGCGACCACTGTTACTAGCTATAGATTTGGCTACGGAGTATACCGATGTCTGCGAGTATTGAGGACTATCTAACAGAGAGTTGTGCAAGAGTAATTATTCAGTTGAGCTTGATCATGGCCTGTGTACGGGCTTATGCGCAGAAGGCCGAGAAATGTAGAGATCGACGGGTTAACGAAGGACAGCAGAAGAGGCGAGCGGCGAGTCCTTTGGTAACTTTCGAGGCAAGTCGCCTCGCGGCCAATTTGATATGCACCTCGCCCGGTCGAGTGGTCTTCCACGGATATCAAGATGTTCGGAGTATCACGAGAGTTGGTCGAACTCGGGGCTTCCGATTCACGGTGTGAGCGCCATCGGGAATGTCGTCTTTTAGTTAGTACTTGTTGTACTACGACCGTCGAGTCGATGTCGATAGAGTGTCCTTGTAGGAGGACTTAGCCTTCAGATCGGTGGGTAGTTCGTCATCTTCCCTAGCTATGCGCCTACAGGCGGGTTTGATTTGAGCGACTAAGGGAGTGAAGCGGTAGATATAGATATATCTTTAACCCTCTAGAGATCGGTATGTGTGATAAGGTGAGTATACCTTAAGTGCTATGTTACGATAACGATTGTGTTAGTCGTGATTAGATCATGGTTGTTTAACAGAGTAAGATTTTGGGGATAGAGAAGGTGTGAGCCTTAGAGCTTTTACGTAGAGACCTTAGAGGTGAGGCCATCTCGAGAAAGGTGTAGTGTTATGTTTGACCACTTATCGGAAGTGCATAGTGCACGTGAGTTATGTTTGGGATAGGTCCTAGTAGTGTGGAAGGAAAGGGTAGTTGAGCTAAGAAGACCGCTAGGTTTTGAAACATGATTTGTGAGATTGTTAGAATCGGGAGCTAGTAATGTGCGCGTTGCGGGTCGGGTTGAGGCCACGTTGCGGGTCAACCCGCGGTAGGTTTTGGTGGTGGGGTCAGGTTGTGGTGGTCCGCCTTGTGTTAGGAGTTGTGAGGGTGTTAGGCCCAAGTTTAGTTAACCAAATGCGAGTTCGTGGATGCGTTCGACTAGTGGTCGGGCGATGGGGCGACCATCGTGTTCTTGGTCGGGGCCGTTTACTCGGTGTGTTGAGTTATCCGAAGGTTGTAGGGCTGCACGAGGTGCCTACCTTCACCTTATGACAGTGGAGCCAGTGCATCGTTTTTGTTTCGTAAGTTTTACGAGCGAGGTTAGGAACTTCGGTGAGTCTCGAATCACATTCGCCTCGGGCGTTGTTTGGATTCGAGGATAGTTGCGAGAATTGTTATCTCTGTTGGGAAGTGTTTTATAGATACCATTTCGGTGTTCGGATATCGCCTTGTGACGCCTTGTAGGGGCGGAAGTGTAAGTTCGGTTGATTGGTTCGACGTTGGCAAGATTCGGATAGTTGGTTGAGCTTGTTCCAGTAATTCGTGGATAGAGTAAAGCTTGTCTAGAAGAGGTTACGGCATTTCGGAGAAATCGTGCGGATAATGTCGGCGGCACGCTTAGAGTTGAGTTGACGGTCGGTCTTCTTGAAAGTACCACCCGGGGTGGGTGTGACGATTTTGGAATACGAGAGGAACTTAGCCCGAGTTACTTTGGGCCTTTGAGCCCGTGAAGAATAGGCGGGTTGCTATATGTTAGCTTTTGTCGTCCGACTGAGGAGGCTGTATGGCCGGTCTTTCGTATTGTTATGATCGGGAAAGTATCGGAGATCCATCCAGAGTGTTCCCAGTTAATGATGACCACGTTAGAGATAGTAACCACGAGTTTTGGAAATCAAGCGATTTAAATGTGGTAGAGTTCGAGTGTCTGGCGACCTCGAGGATCGCGTGTAGTCGGCACCATTTGTTGGGTCGCGAGTGACACTAGAACCTCGCGGCAAAGTGACAAAAGTGGTATCGGAAGAAGCGAGCATGTATGGCGAGAATTGATGTGACCATTTCTTTTGTTTGGAAAAGTGTGGAAGAAGTATATTTTAGACCCGGAGAGAGGTGTTTGTGGTGATGTTAGAGGTGATTCCTCGTGGACTTGGATGTAAGTATTTTCTTGTGATTGTTTCGTGGCCATTGTGGCGTGATTGTTTCGTAAGTATGGTAGTGAAGACTATCTTGGCGCGCGTTTGTTTGAGACTTAGAAGGAACATTCGGGACGAATGTTTCTAAGGAGGAGAATGTTATACCGTATTTCAGTATATGCGTGGGGCGTGCGTAGAAAATTTGAACTTGAGAAAGTAGCTTGGCGAAATTTATTTGTGCACAACACCCGCTTAGAGTCGTTTTTCCAAACGCTTTCCACGACTTTCGTAGGGAATTTCCGCTATGTCATTTTTAATTTTGCGGATTTTTCCGAGAGACAAAACATTTTGGACCAACGGGAGGCGACACTTGTCACCTCCAATTGATGGATGTGAGGCGTTATTGTGGCGATTGGAATGGCTTTAGTTGGTAGGATATTTGTGTGTTAGTTGGTTAAGGGGCACTTGGCAAGATCTTGCCCTACACTTGCCTTGCACTTGGCAAGATCTTGGCCATTGGTTGGCCATTGGTTGGCCTATAAATACCACCCTATGTTGAAGACTTTCTTCATCCAAAAATCTTCTAAGTGTTAAAATCCCTCCCTCTCCCTTCTTGTGGTTCTCGTCCATAAAGCCTTCCCCTTCCCAGGCGAGAGTTCCCCACAGTGGGGGTAGAGGGTATACACCCCTCCAGGGTGCTAGCCGGGTACCCACTGCCTAGTTGTTTTCGTATAATACCCCACTCTTGGTAGAAATACTCTCAAAAGTATTGTTATAATGCCCAAATTACCTTAGTCATATACCTTGTTGTATTCTAAGGTTATACCTATACAAAAGCCGTAAATACTATTATACTTCGGTCCACAAAACCGAAACCCTAGGAAAAATCTCCATGGTTTGTTGGAGTAGTATGTAAGTTGGTTAGAACTTCTAAGGGTGGTTTAAATGGTTGGGCGCTCGGAGTTGGAGCTAAACGATTGCCCAGGATCGACTTTAACTAGGATAATTATGGGCTTATCGAGGTAATTATCTTGTCCCTCTATTATAATTGGAAATTACATATTGTTAGAATATATAGTTGAAGTATACTATATATAGAATCGAACGTAGTTATCGGCAATGTCTTTTGACTTAAGCCCGAATAATACTTACGCGATGTCTTTGCGACTTAAGCCTGAATTTAAAGAAGAATCTTGTTTGTAATTACATGGGGGTGTATTACAAAGACACTTGTGTAGTAGTACCGTTGAGTAGAATTGTCCCCGTTAGGTTTAGACGTATCACCCCGGTTGGCTTGGTAGCCGCCTCGATAGAGAGGAGATTTACGCTGTGCGGGGAGGTCTTCGAATTTTACGTAGAATGTTCTCAGAAGGGATCTAAATGTTAATAAGCACCTTGTGGCCTTATAGGTTGAAGTACTACGTGTGGTGCGATCTACGTGGCTTAAGGAGTGGCCGGCGGTTGGAAGTACTTGGAGCGTTTGCTATTAGTCGATACTCGTCGCGAGGTATGTGAGCCTCTTCCTATCTCTTCTAGCATGATATGTGTGAACTATGTAGTACGGTGAGCGTCATGTGCTAAACGTATTTGATTGGTTTAAAACATAAAGTGTTATAACGGTTTATGGGAAGTTGGTTATAACAGCTTTATGTTGGTAAGAAAATACTTGTGGTCTTTAAAAAGGTAACTGATTTGAACTATAACTGGCTTGTTATGTGTTAATAAAGAACTTGAAGTATTTCAAAAGATTTTTGAATCATTTCGAAAGAAGAAGTAATACTTGATTTGTTTTGAAAACTTAAGAGTCATGCTAGCTTTATGGAAAGTTAGGTATAACGTCTTAAGAATGTTTTACTGATTTTGGAAATCAGAATGTGTATCGACAAACCACTGCAGCGTTCATAAGAGGAAATGTTTTTAATAATTAAGTATTATTAAAACCAGTAGAAACTTCCATCTGCATAGAAGCTAAGATGAGACAAAATGATATTTCCTAGATCATGGCTGCTGTAATGAGATTGTTATAAACAAGAATATCCTACTCACATATAAGACTTATGTTTCTCAGATAGTTTAAAGGAGAATTATATTCTTAAATGAATAAGACTATGAACTACGAAACCTTTCTAAAATGAGAAACTTGAACATTGGAAATTAGGCAAACTTGATCATTGGAAAAGATGTTGCTACTTGATTTTACAAAGAGAAGTAATCGATTTACTTTAAAAGGATAGTCACTCTATTTTTATACTACTGTATTGTGTGACATTGTAAAGTAACGTATCTTTTAAAGAGTTAATGTATGAAGTACTTTGGGGATAAAACCCCGAACTTGTTGGCATATAGTAGAAAGTACCTTGTGTGTATAACTTGATTGTGTTGGTTTGTGATAGCCTGGTAATACTTTCTTGTTGATTGATAAGTAAACATGTTAGGATGCTACGTGTGTTAGTATCTTGTGATGTTGTGTAAAGGGGTTTCCTTTGTTGTGCTTATGTTGCTTAACGATAAGCTGTTGTGTTAGTATTTTACATCACTCATCTCTTGAGATGATTCCGGGGGTTAAGCTGCCCTCCGATGCGGGGTAGACTCAGGCGGGTCGATGGACCTATGATTCGAGAATACCTCATGCAGGTCCCGTGGCCTATCGCGAGCTACGAGTTCCGGTGTTAGTGTCGTCCTTTATGGGCATGCGGTCCATGTGGCCATGCGGTGCGAAGTCGGGGCGATGCCGGAGTAGCTACCCTCGATCGCGGGAATACCTCATGCGGGCGATGAGATTGGCCTATGCGGAGTCTGGGAGTTCGTGGTTAGACGCGTACATCGATCTGCGGGCAAGTGGCGGCTTTGATCATGTGACGGTCTAGACAGATCTTATAATCTGATACGCATGACCTTGTTGGTACTGGGTTTTTAGTAGTCGGCTATGCCTTCGTACTTACCCCGTCAGAGTTTATTATGACACAGTGGGACTCGTGTTCATGTGTGTTCCTTGGTGCTTTTATATCATAGGCTGGCAGTGAGGAAGGTATTCCACGGGCATGATTGATGTTGTGGGCCTGAGACCCATTGTTATACTTGAGTGATGACTTGAGGGCGTGAGTCCCTGACTTGACATGACTGCTTTGTTGTAAACTGTAGTTTGGTTATCAGACAGGTCTCTGCTTTATATGATCGCTATGATTTCATTTACGATGTATTTTCGATTTCACATACTAAATTTTGTTATCTTGACCTCGCCCGAGGCTGCGTTCATGCGCAGTTGAGGTACACCAGTCGTTGATCCTAGCTCTCAGTGTCACAGTTTGAGCGTTGGGAAGCTCCGTTTCTCCGGAGGATTATCAGTGGTACTGTCCCCTGTCGTAGTAAGTGTTTACATTCAGGGGTTTGGCGGGGCCCTGTCCCGCCATTGTTGTCGTATCATTTCTTAGAGGTCTGTAGTACTGTTGTGGGCAGGGTTTGTAAAGAAAGGATTAAACTGTTCATTTTGAAAGAGATGTTATTATTATTTATGCCGAAAGGCAAGTTTTCTAAAGATAACTGTTGTACGCTTCTTGTTATTTCATGTTGTTGTGATATGTTCCGCTGATTACTCTGATGTTGTCTCACTAGGGTGCCCGGGGTAAGGCACCAGTCACGGGCCCGGGTTCGGGTCGTGACAAATTGCCTAAGGTTTTATAATAAAAGGAGTCACTTGTTTTCTAAAGGTTAAGAGACAAATGGTATTTTTGAAAGTTAAGAGAATTGATTTGAAAGAATATAATACTTGGTTTCAAAAAGTAGAAGTCTCTTGATTATAAAAAGGCGTATTGGTCTAAACCATAAAGGGTTATAACGGCTTTATGGGAAGTTGGTTATAACGGCTTTATGGCAGGTTAAGAGAATGGTTTTCTCTAGTAAAGTAATCAAAGGAATAACTTGTGTTAAGGAAGGGCAAATTGTTTTAAAGTTACCAATTGCTTAAGGTTTTTAATAAAGAAGTCACTTGATTTAGAAGCCGGTAATTGTATTTCTAAAAAGGTATTGTGACTTGTCTCGAAAGGTGGATAGGACTTGATACTACGGTTGTTAGTATCGGGGAAGTTTTATTCGGAAAGGAGTCTTTTGAAAGAGAATGCGCACGTAGTACTTTGGCTTGATTAATTGAGAATTAGTCTAAATGTGCATTGATAAGTACTTTGGCTTGTTAAATGAGAATTATTCTATTTGTGCCCCGATAAGTACTTTGGCTTGTTAAATGAGAATTATTCTATTTGTGCCCCGATAAGTACTTTGGCTTGTTAAATGAGAATTATTCTATTTGTGCCCGATAAGTACTTTGGCTTGTTAATTGAGAATAATTCTATGTGATGCCTTGATTAGTACTTTGGCTAGATTAATTGAGAATTAGCCTATGTGTCTTTGGTGATAGCCTTTGAGTGCAAGTATTATGTTTTATTACGATGCCGCGACTCTCTTGGAGAAGTCATTTGTCTTGTTGTAACTGACGCGTCTGAAGCGGTGATGATTCCATTCCGGGTATGCTTCGATTATTTGTAGTACTTGGGTTAAATTCTGATTCTTATAGAAGACATGGTAGTGCTTACATTTGTTTGTGTGGCCAGTCGAGATAGGGTAAGAGTATAAGTGAGGTAAACCCCAGATGCTATACCACCTTCTCAGTAAGAGTATAAGTGAGGGTAAACCCCAAGACATTATACCCCGCTTGTTTGTATATTGGTCGGTTGAGACAGGGTAAGAGTATAAATGAGGCAAGCCCAGACGTTATACCACCTTCTCCAGGGTAAGAGTATAAGTGAGGGGTATACCCCCTAGATGCTATACCACCTGCTTTACCACCTTCTCCAGGGTAAGAGTATAAGTGAGGGGTAGACCCCCAAGATGCTATACCACCTGCTTTACCACCTTCTCGGGGTAAGAGTATAAGTGAGGTAGACCAGACGATATACCAGGTGGGACTTGGTGTTCATGTATGCCTATTGGTGTATTATTATACCGACGTGTCAGTGATGATGGATTCCACGGGCGGATATATATATGTATTGTGTATGTATGCGCGACGGTGAGGTGGGATGCCACGGCGCGTCACGTGGTTATATTTTACACTAATAGTATCGGCGATGATGGGGATTCCACGCGTGCTTTGATATTAGTGTGACTTGATCGCGTCCCAGATTGGGTCGGGTAGTATATGTGTCCCTCCGTAGTGGGCCGGACTATGTTATGAAAGATAAGTAAGTTATATGGTAATGAACTTAATGATTTTTTTTCTAAATAATGTACGTAAGAATGTGACTATAACTTTTATTGGGAATGGAAAGGATAATAAGGTACGATTAAGTTCATAAGTGGTAATGACACGGCAGATCCGTATGTATTTTTATACTTGTCCTTGTCATTCTTTTATCTGATTATGATTTGTTTCTTATCACGTTATATTACATTCCATATTAAATTTTTGTTATCGACTTCTTGGCTGCGTTAAATGCCGCAGTTTAGGTACATTGTGGATCCGCGAGCTTAGGATCCGGTTGGCAAGTTGAGATGGCTCAGTGTTTGAGTTGTCACGTTTATGTTTATTCGAAGTGCAGCGGGGCCTTGTCCCGCCACAGTTGTTATGTCAAAACTCTTAGAGGTCTGTAGTCACATATGGTGGGTCAGTTTGTAAAAAGAAAGGAGGCAACTGCTTCGGTTGTTTTTATATATGTTCAGGAAGGTAGCCCTATCGGCTAACCTGTTGTTTTACTTACGATGTTTTTTTTTAAGTTTCATGTATGTTCCGCTGATTTTCTCTGATGTTTACCTGTAAGGGTGCCTGTAGAGGCGCGATCGCGATCGGCCGGTGTCGTGACAAAAGTGGTATCGAGCGATTAGTCCTCGGAAGGTGTCTACAGACCGTGTCTAGTAGAGTCTTGATTATCGGTGTGTTGTGCACCACATCTATAATCAGGAGGCTGCAGGACATTTAGGATTGGTTTCCATTCTTCTCACTCTGAGATCGTGCGATAGAGCTGTGTTGTTAGGGTCGTCTCTCCCTAACGAGTTATGTTGATTGCGACCGAGAAAGGCGTGATGACCGGGAAGGACTATGTGGATTGCGTATCAGATAGGTAATGATTATAGTATAGTTGGTATTGTGACATACATCTATACGGAGTTATGTATGAGGGTCAGACGCGTGTTGCCTAGAATGATTTTAGATTACCAGGAATCGGTAAAGACTAACTAGATACCGGGAAGGTATGGAATAGTTAATGAATTTTCGCCAAGGTTTTGTGTTTTATTTCGAGGTAATTGGGAAAGGATGAGCTGTCTGATAGGGTAGTGAACCCTTAAGAAGCCATGTTAAGGAACCTAACGGAATGTCATGTTAATAGATTAAGCTGCGTAGTAGGCTTAAGAAATTGTACGGATGAGGTCCGTATAGAGTAAGTAATGGTTGTTGTGATCGAAACAACATGGTTTTGGTTTTATGAGAAGTTTTTGTACCCGTTTACTGGGGGACTGGTAAGGTAGGCTAGGAGCATGGAAATTGCGAGCCTAAGAATATTGATTACTGCCGAGACCTTAGGTATATAAGGTTTTCTCTGGCAATAAGATTTTAAGTCAGACCATGGATAAGAGTTAAGTGCGACGCTGAGTCGGGTTGAGGACCTGTTACGGGTCTCCCCATGGCCTGGAATGGAGTGGGATCAGTTGGTAGTAGTTCCGCACGTGGACAGTCACGAGTGCAAGGCCCAAGTCTAGTTAATTGTTTTACGGGTTCGGGACACGTTCCACCGTTCAGTCGTGAAAGCCGAAATGGTCGTATATTGTCTTATAGAGTGACTCAGATTAGGGGCCAAAGATTGGTATGGAAGTTATGTATATATGCTAGAAAGAGTTGGAAATGCGAAAAGGTAACCTCTTTTGGGCTTGTGATGGGCCAGGTATGCGTGTACAAGGTATTAGGGCCATGTGTGGCATTGTTGGTATGTCGGGGTTGTGAAAGAGAACTATGTCGCTAATTATAAGTTTGACTCCGAAAGAACATTCGAGGACGAATGTTTCTAAGGGGGGAAGAATGTTACACCCCGTATTTACAGGACATGGTGTAAGAACGTACGTAAGAACTCACAGTGTTAAGATTGGAGACTTGTAAAAATTTCTCGGAATTATGAAATTGTCGGAAAACGTTTTGTTGTGACGAATGGGAGGGCGACACGTGTCACCCCCCCTTATGGTGCCTTGGTCGAATTTAGGCATGGCCAATATGGTCATTTACCATAAGTCTTGGATGACTAAAGTCTTATAAGTGTAGCTTGAGAATGTTGACTAAGTCAAAGGAGACAACTAGTCTTGATATTTTGAAAGACTTCATCCTAACCACCCATATGGTTGCATCTTGTCCCTCCATGACCCTTTATTATACTACTAGTAGCAAGAGAGAGCCAACACTTAGCCATATTTTCACAAGAATTGGATGAACTCCTCTATGTTGCTCTCGGGTTCCCCATTTCAAAGAAGGAAAAAATTTTTGTTTCTTGTCCAATAAGCTCCACACTTTAAACCAAGGTTCATGAGTGTTATGTGAGTATATCTCAATAGAAAAATCCGGAAAAAGAGAGTTTTAGATTAGTCGCAAGGTGAAAACCTAATGGCTTTTCTAGGTTTTGGTTGGAAGTTTGAAGGAAAATTGTTGGTATGGTTCTAAGGGTCTCAAGTAGCGGATTGAAGTATCTTGGAGAGTCTCTAAGTTTCTAAGGAACGACTTCGGATTTGAAGATTGGATTGAGAATCGTTAAGGTATAATCTTGTCCTTTAAGATGTTACAAGATTATATATTTTTGTTGTTGTTAGTTTTACGTTGACAACATGAAGTTGGTATGTAGAAGTTTATAATTATTATGGAGTGCTTGTAGCTAAATTCGAAATGTTATTTAAGCCACTTGAAAATTGGATTACTAATTGGTCGTTTATTAGAAATCGTCGCATGTTACCTACTTAGAGATTATGGATTGTTATAATCAAATGCGACTTGATTTCATGTTATGCTACCAATTTGGATTGAAATGGAAATTTGATAAGAATTGGTATGGTTGAACTCAAGGTGGCCGAATTTGGACTTTTAGTTTGTTAATTATTTGTATTGGACTACCTTCTAAATTGTGAGCCAATTGGGGCATTTAGTTATTCATTGTATTGGAATACCTTCTATATTGTTGTGAGCCAATTGGGGCTGTTTGGTTATTGTATTCGGCCTTGAAAAGGTGGCAAAGTGAGTAGAAACAAAGGAGGTCTTTGTCAGATTTTCCGTAGAATTTAGCGACTTAGCACCTAAAATATTCTACGTTAGAAGTGAAAGGTTAATGGACATATTGTGACCATTATAGGTTGAAGTACTAAGTATAGCGTATCCTACTTGGAGAGTGGAATAGCTATCAAGGTTGGAGTACTTTGGAGCATTTTGCTATTTGTCGACAATCGTCGCGAGGTATGTGAACCTCTTCCTTCCTTTGGCATGATTCTATGTATGGAATACACTTGTGGTATCATTTCATGTTTCCTTCTACTCTTAGAAGTTAAGAGGTAGTTGTGTGATTTACTCTATGTAGAACTTTTCCTATCTTTTGAGCATGACTAGTTGCACGTATGTAGTACGGTAGACGTACAAGACTATGACATTCTTTACTTGTTTTATGTAATGCCAAGTCGGGTGGGTTAGGAGATTAACTCACTTCTTTGAAAATAGTAAGGATGTCTTAAGTTGATTTTAAAGTTAGGGGACTTGAAGAGTTTTAAAGTATGTGATACTTGCTCCGTTTAAACGTATAAGTACCTTGGATAGGAAATTGTATTTTGGCTAAGGTATAAAGTAAATACAACGACTTTATGGGGAGTTGGTTATATTTGCTTTATGGAAAGACAAATGACTTGATTTTAAGTGAATAGGAAACTTGTTTTTAAGGCATCAATTGCCTAAGGTTTTATAATAAAAGGAGTCACTTGTTTTCTAAAGGTTAAGAGACAAATGGTATTTTTGAAAGTTAAGAGAATTGATTTGAAAGAATATAATACTTGGTTTCAAAAAGTAGAAGTCTCTTGATTATAAAAGGAACGTATTGGTCTAAACCATAAAGGGTTATAACGGCTTTATGGGAAGTTGGTTATAACGACTTTATGCCAGGTTAAGAGAATGGTTTTCTCTAGTAAAGTAATCAAAGGAATAACTTGTGTTAAGGAAGGGCAAATTGTTTTAAAGTTACCAATTGCTTAAGGTTTTTAATAAAGAAGTCACTTGATTTAGAAGCCGGTAATTGTATTTCTAAAAAGGTATTGTGACTTGTCTCGAAAGGTGGATAGGACTTGATACTACGGTTGTTAGTATCGGGGAAGTGTTATACCCCGTAGTTGCAGGGTATATATGTGAGGACGTACGTGCGAGAGTACGACTGAAATTTTGAAAAAGAAAGAAAGATGTGAGTTTTCGACGGAAAAGTTTCCGGTTATTTGTGAAGAAAAAGGTTCGTTAATAAGAATTGGATTCCCAGATTTGGTATGTGGGCTTCTTAAATTATATTAGAATTTTGAGATTTTATTTTCGGAAATGGTCACGTGGGCCCAGGGAGAAATTTACGATTTTGTAGGCCCACTTTGTTTTGAGATTTTGGCCATTGTGGATATTTTTGAAAGACGTTTTTGAGGGCGATAGGAGGGTGACACGTGTCACCCCGCTAGGTGGCAGCGAAGTTACCTTTGTGCACAACACCCTGCTAGAGTCGTTTTTTGAAAGCGTTTTGCGTAACTGCGAAGGAAAATTCGGCTATGTCGTTTGTATTTTTGCGGATTTTTCCGAGAGACGAAACCTTTTGGACCAACGGAGGTGACACTTGTCACCCTCATTGTGATTTGGAGGGCGGTCGAGGTGGGTTGGCACTTGGCGATTGGCCATGAAAGTGTGCCTTGTTTGGTGCATTGTTTTGTGGAGTGTTTTGTGGAGTAGGGTTTAGGGTGCACTTGGCTTAATCTTGCCCTTACACTTGCTATACACTTGGAAGGATCTTGGCCCTTGGTTGGCCTTTGGTTTTGCTATAAATACCCCCCTTATGTTGATGAACTCTTCATCCACAAATGAAACCTTCCAAGCCTAAAATCCCTCCCTCCTCTTGTTTTGAGTTCGTCCAACTCATCTCCCCCCCTCTTTTGAGAGTCTTGGCCGAGGGCCTCCTCCCTCCCCCCTTTGTGGTGCCTTGGCCGTGGGGTACCCCCCCCTAGCCTAGTTGTTTTCGTATAATACCCCTTGTTGTGGTATAGAAATACTCCCCTAGTATTGTTATAATGCCCAAAATACCTTAGCCTTGTACCTTGTAGTATTCCAAAGATACCTCTATACGTAGAGCCCGGAAATACTACCTTTTGTCCTTTTTAGTCTCAAACCGAAACCCTCAGGAAATCTTCATAGTTGGTTGAAGTATTTGAGTAGAAGTTGGTTAGAACTTCTAAGGGTTGTTTGGAGTGGTTTGGAGCGCACGGAGTGGAGCTAAACCTTGCTCAGGATCGACATTATAACTTGGATAATTTTGGGCTTATCGAGGTAATTATCTTGTCCCTCTATTGTAATTGGAAATTACATGTTTGTTAGAATATATAGTTGAAGTATACTATATATGGAACTATACTTAGTATTCGGCAATGTCTTTTGACTTAAGCTGAAGAACTGAATCGAATCAGTTACATAGGAGTATTGTGATGAGACTTGTGTAGAATTGTACACGTCCGGTTAGACGTGTAAACCCCCCCCCTGGTTGGCGTAGTTGCCGGCCTCGGTAGAGGCGGTGATTTACGCTGTTGTTGGGAGAGTCTTTGCCAATTTTCTATAGAAAGATAGAAACTTGTGTTTTGGGGTTAATAGGCGTTTGTGACCTTTATAGGTGAAAGTACTAAGAGTAGCGTATTCTACTCGAGGAGTGGAAAGGGCTAGCGGTTGTAGTACTTGGAGCATTTTGCTTATTGTCGATAAATCGTCGCGAGGTATGTGAACCTCTTCCTATCTTTTCTAGCATGATTGTTGTGAACTATGTAGTACGGTAGACGTACATGTGCTAAGTGAGTTGGTTGGTTTAAAACATAGGGTGTTATAATAGCTTTATGGGAAGTTAGTTATAACGACCTTATGTAAGTGAAAATGGTTTACTGATGTTAGAAGTTAAGAGACTTGATCTTATAAGATAAGAGACTTAACTTATTTGTTTTAATGTGGATGTTTGTGTGAAACCTCATTCGTGAGTAATGAGTACTTGGTTTTAAAGGGATAATGTTTCTTGATTTCGAATCGAATGTGTATCGACAGCACCACTGCGCAGCGTTAATAAAAGGAAAATGTATTGAATAATGATGTGTTGTATTAAAACCGGTAGAAACCTCCATCCGTAGAAGCTAAGATGAGACAAAATGATATTACATTTTCTAGATCATGGTCTGTAATAAGATCGTTAGAAACAAGAATAAACTCCTCACATATATGACATATGTTACTCCATTGTTCTAAAAAGGAATCAAGTGATTAAGTTTGGGAACTATGAAACCTTTTGAAAATGAGAAGTTGGAGTAATTGAAACTAGCAAACCGGAACTTAGGAAAAGAATGTTGGTACTTGATTTTAAAAGGAAAGTGTTCGTTTACTTAAAAATGTGGGTTGGTCATTCTAATACTACGGGTATCGGGTGACTTTGATAAAAGTAATGGATCTCTTTTACAAAATTTAACGTCGTAGTACTTTAGGCTAAAACCGACTTTGGTATAAAATGAAAGTACTTTGTGTTGTTGTGAAACTTGCCTATGCTTGTTGTTGTGAAGCTTGGCTATGCTTATCGTGATAACCTTTGTTGTGCAAAGCGTTGTATTTGTGTTACTGGCGCTCTCGATGGAGGTCGGTTGACTTGTTGAGAACTTACTTGGGCGTCTGCGGTGGCGGAGAAATTCCGCAGACGCGTTCGCTGATAGTATTATTGTTGTGCATCGCTATGGACATATCGACACGATCGTGGCGCGCGGGTATGCTTCCATTTAGATTACCGCCTTGTTGTTTCCCTTTCGACATACGACACGATCGTAGCGCACGGGTATGCGTCCATTTGGAATGTTGTCTTATTTTTCCTTTGGACATCGACGATCGTAGCGCGCGGGTATGCTTCCATTTGGATTGTTGTCTTGTTGTTGAGGTCACATGGACATGTCTACACCGGCGCAGACCGGGGGGCAGCGCCGGACATTGGTATTATTGTTGCATCATGGACATGTCTACACCGTCTGAGATTCCGGTACGCATGCGGCCATAATGCGAACATGATGGATGTTGTGGGCTTGAGACACATAGTTATATTTGAGTGATGACTTGAGGCGTGAGTCACTTGGATATATTTGCTTTTATGTTGTGATCTGTAGTTTGGTTATCATACATGTCTCACCTTTATATAGACTAGTATGATTTCATTCTGATATTTTCTGATTTCACATACTTGGTACTGTTGTCTTGACCTCGCCCGGCTGCGTTCACGCCGCAGTAGAGGTACATCGGCCGTGGATCCCGCTCTTAGGATCACAATTCAGCGTATTGGGAAGCTCCGTTTCTTGAGGCTTATCTTTTGGTATGTGTTCCACCGAGTTGTAGGTTCTTGTACATTCGTGGTATGGCGGGGCCTGTCCGTCATAGTCGTGTAAATCTTAAGTGCAGTAGTCTTGTTGTGGCGGGGTTGTAAAGGATTAAAGCTCGTGTTTTATGCTTATATCTGAAGGCAACCGCTTTGGTTGCTTTGCTTATTATTATATCTCTTGTTTCATGACTCATGTTTTATTTTCCATTTGGTTTTCTCGATGTTGTATCACTAGGGTGCAGGTTAAGGCACGATGCGAACCCCACGGCAGTCGTTACAAAAGTGGTATCGAGCGATTAATCCTCGGAAAGTGTCTACTGACCGTGTCTAGTAGAGTCTTGATTATCGATGTGTTGTGCACCACATCTATAATCGAGGAGGCCGCAGACATTTAGGATTGGTTTCCATTCTTCTCATTCGAGATCGTGCCTTAGAGGCTGTGTTGTAAGTTGGACCCCTCGACGTATCTCGTTTTACGATTATGCCTCGCGCAAGGCAACCAGAGCCGAGGGCAAGGCGGCGAGGTGCCGCTAGTGAGATACTGAGAGCATGCGGCGCGAGCCGAGCAGTCACGAGGTTGTGCTTGAGACGGCGGGTTTTGTGGCGCCCTTGGCCCAGCGAGGTTAGAGCGCGGCAATGGGCTGCCGAGACCGCGATACTGAGCCTCGATCCACGATGCAGAGGCGGAGGAGATGGGTTACAAGGAGATGGCCCGATTCTTGGCGAAGTCGTGGCAGATATGAGGATAAGTGGATCACAGCGATTCAGTTCGAAGCACGATGGTTCACCCCGAGTAGATAGTTTGAGGCTACGGGACATTCGAGTTGTAGCCGCGAGTTTTATGGGTCGAGGCACGAGGATGATCCGCAGGAGTTCATCCGGCGATTCTGACCGGATCACGCGGGTGATCAAGGCTTCGACCAGTACGCGACCTTTGGTTCGCGCGGCTGCGTGATACCGCGATCGATTGGTTTGATTCATGGGAGCTTTCGGGAGAGCATGCACCTCGCAGTATGGGATGAGTTTCGGGCTTTCTCACGCACTTCTTGCCTCCGCATTGAGAGGGCACGCGGCGATTTTTGTTAATGAGAGGCAGAGAGGCGCCGCTCGGGAGTACAATGTCGAGTTCGATTCTTTGGCTCGATATGTCCTCGCGCTAGTTGCGATATGGAGGATAGGGTGCATCGCACGCCACCGGGCTAGATGATTATATGGCCGAGTCTTGTGCGGGTGTTTCTCTTGGTAGGGCATGGACATTGCCGCACGCAGCTCATGCACTAGGATGCGAGGCACGGAGGGTCGACGGAATGACTGGATCGCGAAGAGGGCGGGGCGGCAGGTCCTTTGGTGGCTTTCGAGGCGGACCGCCTCGGCGAGCTAGTTATATACCCCACCGGTGCAGTGGTCCTCCACCGCCTTGAGGAGCGGTCGTGGCTCGAGGTTCAGATTTTCAGCGAGCGGGGTGTTAACGGTGAAGCCACCCCTACCTCGTTGTGACCATTGTGGTAGACTCCATTTTGGAGAGTGTCGTGCTAAATGGGGAGTTTGTTTTGCATGCGGCCAGCAGGCCATTTGCGGGAACTGTCCGACCAAGGGTAGCACGGATGTTACGACTCACCTCTGGATCGGTGGTGGTTCATCGCCTTCATAATATGCGCCTGCAGTGTGCCTATGATTAGAGTGGAGCGGTAGCTTCGTATATCCTTAACCTCTAGAGTTTTGGTATGCTTGTTATGATGGTCTCATTATTATGTGCTATGTACGAATAGCGTTGTGTTAATTGTGAGTTAGAAAACATGCTTAGTTGGGAGGATACGTATGGGGGCATGGTAAGTGTGAACCTTAGACTATGTCACGATCCGAGACCTTAGGGTAAGGTCGTCTTGAGTTAAAGATTTATTTTTGACCCTTATCGGAGTAGTAGTATACGTGGGATTTATTTGTGTGATAAGTCGTAGGTAGTGTGAGATGGAAGTGGTAGCTTTCATGATGTGAATTAGTAAGATTGTTCCGATCGGGAACAAGAGTTTGGCGGTTGGGGTCGGGTTGAGGACCATTTGCGGGTCAACCCGTAACCCGTTTGAGGTGGGGTCAGTTCGGGTGGTCCCGCCGTGGTAGGGTCACGAGGATGCTAGGCCCAAGTTTGTGTGACCAACGTATGAGTTCGTGGACGCGTTCGACGAAGCGGTTCGTAAAGGCCGGAATGGCCTTAAGGAAGTTTGAGGTTAGTAAGATGACCAAGTTTGGAGGTGGTGACTCAAGGTTTTGGGAAGCGGCGATGACTGAAGTGTGGTACGTATACTAGAAGAGTTCAAGTGTTCGAGGAGGGCACGACGAGTAAGGAAGAAAGATAACGTGTGTTATTTTCATGGCTAAGTTGTGGCGTTGGCAACTTGTTAGAGGAACTTTATCGTTATCCGACTTGAGAAGGAACATTCGGGACGAATGTTTCTAAGGAGGGGAGAATGTTATACCCCGTAGTTGCAGGGTATATATGTGAGGACGTACGTGCGAGAGTAATGTGAAATTTTGAAAAGAAAGAAAGATGTGAGTTTTACGGAAAAGTTTCCGTTATTTGTGAAGAAAAGGTTCGTTAATAAGAATTGGATTCCCAGTTTGGTATGTGGGCTTCTTAAATTATATTAGAATTTTGAGATTTTATTTTTGGAAATGGTCACGTGGGCCCACGGGAGAAATTTACTGGCTTTGTGGCCACTTTGTTTTGAGATTTTGGCCATTGTGGATATTTTTTTAGAAAGACCTTTTTGTTGGCCAATAGGAGGGTGAAAAGTTTCACCCCGCCTAGGTGGCTTAGCGGTTACCTTTGTGCACAACACGGTTAGAGTCGTTTTTGAAACGTTTTGCGTAACTTGCGAAGGAAAATTCGGCTATGTCGTTTTGTATTTTGCGGATTTTTCCGAGAGACGAAACCTTTTGGACCAACGGGAGGGTGACACTTGTCACCTCGTTGTGATTTGGAGGGACGGTCGAGGTGGGTTGGCTGGCCGATGGCCTGAAGTGTGCCTTGTTTGGTGCATTGTTTTGTGGAGTGTTTTGTGGAGTAGGGTTTAGGGTGCACTTGGCTTAATCTTGCCACTTACACTTGCTATACACTTGGAAGGATCTTGGCCCTTGGTTGGCCTTTGGTTTTGCGATAAATACCCCCCTTATGTTGAGGACCTATTCATCCACAAATGAAACCTTCCAAGCCTAAAATCCCTCCATCCTCTTGTTTTGAGTTCGTCCAACTCATCTCCCCCTCTTTTGAGAGTCTTGGAGGCCTCCTCCCTCACTTTGTGGTGCCTTGGTGCGTGGTACCCCACTGCCTAGTTGTTTTCGTATAATACCCACTTGTTTTGGTATAGAAATACTCCCTAGTATTGTTATAATGCCCAAAATACCTTAGCCTTGTACCTTGTAGTATTCCAAAGATACCTCTATACGTAGAGGAAATACTACCTTTTGTCCTTTTAGTCTCAAACCAAACCACAGGAAATCTTCATAGTTGGTTGAAGTATTTGAGTAGAAGTTGGTTAGAACTTCTAAGGGTTGTTTGGAGTGGTTTGGAGCGCATGGTATGGAGCTAAACCTTGCTCGGGATCGACATTATAACTTGGATAATTTTGGGCTTATCGAGGTAATTATCTTGTCCTCTATTGTAATTGGAAATTACATGTTTGTTAGAATATATAGTTGAAGTATACTATATATGGAACTATACTTAGTATTCGGCAATGTCTTTTGACTTAAGCTGAAGAATCAATCAATTGTATTTACATGGGATCGTATGCGATGAGACTTGTGTAGAATTGTACACGTCCGGTTAGACGTGTAATCCCCCCCCCTGGTTGGCTTGGTAGCCGGCCTCGAGAGAGAAGGAGCTGTACGCGGTTGGGGAGAGTCTTCGAATTTTCTATAGAAAGATAGAAACTTGTGTGGTGGGGTTAATAGCCTTTTGTGACCTTTATAGGTGAAAGTACTAAGAGTAGCGTATTCTACTCGAGGAGTGGAAAGGGCTAGCGCGTTGTAGTACTTGGAGCATTTTGCTTATTGTCGATAAATAAATCGCGAGGTATGTGAACCTCTTCCTATCTTTTCTAGCATGATTGTTGTGAACTATGTAGTACGGTAGACCTACATGTGCTAAGTGAGTTGGTTGGTTTAAAACATAGGGTGTTATAATAGCTTTATGGGAAGTTAGTTATAACGACCTTATGTAAGTGAAAATGGTTTACTGATGTTAGAAGTTAAGAGACTTGATCTTATAAGATAAGAGACTTAACTTATTTGTTTTAATGTGGATGTTTGTGTGAAACCTCATTCGTGAGTAATGAGTACTTGGTTTTAAAGGGATAATGTTTCACGATTTGGGAATCGTAATGTGTATCGGCAGCACCACCGCGGCGTTAATAAAAAGGAAAATGTATTGAATAATGATGTGTTGTATTAAAACCAGTAGAAACCTCCATCTGCATAGAAGCTAAGATGAGACAAAATGATAATAAATTTTCTAGATCATGGCTCCTGTAATAACATCGTTATAAACAAGAATAAACTACTCACATATATTACATATGTTACTCAATTTTTCTAAAAGGAATCAGTGATTAAGTTTGGGAACTATGAAACCTTTTGAAAATGAGAAGTTGTAGTAATTGAAAATAGGAAAACTGGAACTTAGGAAAAGAATTTTGTTACTTGATTTTAAAAGGAAAGTGTTCTTGTTTACTTAAAAATGTGGGTTGGTCATTCTAATACTACGGGTATATGGTGAATTTGATAAAAGTAATGGATCTCTTTTACAAAATTTAACGTACGTAGTACTTTAGGGCTAAAACCCGGACTTTGGTATAAAATGAAAGTACTTTGTGTTGTTGTGAAACTTGCCTATGCTTGTTGTTGTGAAGCTTGGCTATGCTTATTGTGATAACCTTTGTTGTGCAAAGCGTTGTATTTACGTGTTACCGCGTCTCGATGGAGGTCGGTTGACTTGTTGAGAACTTACTCGGGCGCTTGCGGTGGCGGAGAAATTCCGCAGTGCGTTCTGTTGATAGTATTATTGTTGTGCATCGCTATGGACATCTTGACACGATCGTGCGCGCCGCGGGTATGCTTCCATTTAGATTACCGCCTTGTTGTTTCCCTTTGGACATACTGACACGATGCGTAGCGCACGGGTATGCGTCCATTTGGAATGTTGTCTTATTTTTCCTTTGGACATACTGACACGATGCGTAGCGCACAGGTATGCTTCCATTTGGATTCTTTGTCTTGTTGTTGAGGTCACATGGACATGTCTACACCGGCGTAATTCCGGCATGTGGCCGTGGGACATTGGTATTATTGTTGCATCATGGACATGTCTACACCGATGCAAGATTCGGCATGCGCATACGCGAACATGATTGATGTTGTGGGCGTGAGACCCATAGTTATATTTGAGTGATGACTTGAGGCGTGAGTCCTCGATCGATATGATTCGCTTTATGTTGTGAATCGTAGTTTGGTTATCATACATGTCTCTGCTTTATATAGACTAGTATGATTTCATTCTGATATTTTTGATTTCACATACTTGGTACTGTTATCGACCTCCTTGGTGCGTTCATCCGCAGTAGGTACATCGATCGTGGATCCCCGCCTTAGGATCACGATTCAGCGTATTGGGAAGCTCCGTTTCTTGGAGGCTTATCTTTTAGTATGTGTTCACCGAGTTGTAGGTTCTTGTACATTCGTGGTATGGCGGGGCCTGTCCGTCATAGTCATGTAAATCTTAGAGTCTGCAGAATCTGTTGTGGGCGGGGTTGTAAAGGATTAAACTGCTCGTGTTTTATGTATATCTAGGAAACCGCTTTGGTTGCTTTGCTTATTATTATATCTCTTGTTTCATGACTCATGTTTTATTTTCATTGGTTTTCTCGATGTTGTATCACTAGGGTGCGGGTTAAGGCACGATGCGAATACTGGGCGAATTCGTTACAGGAAGTTTTATTCGGAAAGGAGTCTTTTGAAAAGAATGTACGTACGTAGTACTTTGGCTTGATTAATTGAGAATTAGTCTAAATGTGCATTGATAAGTACTTTGGCTTGTTAAATGAGAATTATTCTATTTGTGCCCGATAAGTACTTTGGCTTGTTAAATGAGAATTATTCTATTTGTGCCCCGATAAGTACTTTGGCTTGTTAAATGAGAATTATTCTATTTGTGCCCGATAAGTACTTTGGCTTGTTAATTGAGAATAATTCTATGTGATGCCTTGATTAGTACTTTGGCTAGATTAATTGAGAATTAGCCTATGTGTGCTGGTGATAGCCTTTGAGTGCAAGTATTATGTTTTATTACGATGTCGCGACTCTCGATTGGAGGCGGTTTGTCTTGTTATGTAAGTACTTGGACGCGTCGAAGCGGTGATGTGGGATTCCACGGGTATGCTTCCGCTATTTGTAGTACTTGGGTTAAATTCTGATTCTTATAGAAGACATGGTAGTGCTTCGCTTGTTTGACGGGTCGAGATAGGGTAAGAGTATAAGTGAGGGTAAACCCCAAGATGCTATACCACCTTCTCCGGTAAGAGTATAAGTGAGGGTAAACCCCAAGACATTATACCCACTGCTCGCTTGTATATTGGCCGGTTGAGATAGGGTAAGAGTATAAATGAGGCAAGCCCCAGACGTTATACCACCTTCTCCGGAGTAAGAGTATAAGTGAGGGTAGACCCCAAGATGCTATACCACCCGCTTTACCACCTTCTCCGGGTAAGAGTATAAGTGAGGTAGACCCCAGATGTTATACCACCGCTTACCACCTTCTCCCGTGGTAAGAGTATAAGTGAGGTAGACCCCAAGTACGCATACCACCGGTGGGACTTGGTGTTCATGTATGCCTATTGGTGTATTATTATACCACTGGATGTCGGCGGTGATGTGGGATTCCACGGCGGGATATATATATATGTATTGTGTATGCGCGCCGGTGAGGTGGGATGCCACGCGCGTCACGTGGTTATATTTTACACTAATAGTCACGGCGGTGATGGGGATTCCACGGGCATGCTTTGATATTAGTGTGACTTGATCGCGTCCCAGTTGGGTCGGGTAGTATATGTGTCCTCCGTAGTGGGCGGACTATGTTATGAAAGATAAGTAAGTTATATGGTAATGAACTTAATGATTCTTTTTCTAAATAATGTGCGTAAGAATGTGACTATAACTTTTATTGGGAATGGAAAGGATAATAAAGTGCGATTAAGTTCATAAGTGGTAATGACACGGCGGGGATCCGTATGTATTTTTATACTTGTCCTTGTCATTCTTTTATGCAGTTGTTATACCGTATTTCAGTATGTATGCGAGGGCGTGCGTGCGAGAATCTGAGAGAAAGATTGGAAAGGAAGAAAGAGGTGATTTTCCACGGAAAAGTTTCGGTTTTGTGAAGGAAAAAGGTTCGTTAATGGGAATTGGATTCCCAGTTTGGTATTCGGACTTCTGGAATATTAGAGAATTATGGAATTTTATTTTGGAAATGGTCACGTGGGGCCCACGGAGAAATTCTGATTTTGTGGGCCCACTTTGTTTTGAGATTTTGGCCATTGTGGATTTTTTTGAAAGATGTTTTATTTTGGGCCAATAGGAGGTGACACGTGTCACCCGCCTAGGTAATGGCCGAAATGACATTTGTGCACAACACAGGTTAGAGTCGTTTTTGTGAAAGCGTTTTGCGTAACTGCGAAGGAAAATTCGGCTATGTCGTTTTGTATTTTTGCGGATTTTTAGAGAGGCGAAACATTTTGGACCAACGGGAGGGTGGCGTGTCACCCTGCAATAGAGACAAGTGGGGCCTTGGCCGGGTGAGGGCTTGTGGTGCTAGATATTTGTGTAGATATTTGTGAGGGTTTTAGGAGTAGGGGCTAGGGTGCACTTGGCTTGATCTTGGCCTTACACTTGCCTTGCACATGGCTTAATCTTGGCCGTTGGTTGGCCTTTGGTTTGCTATAAATACCACTCCTTGTGAAGACTTATTCATTCACTCCTCACTTTCTCTAAGTCTTGAAATCCCTCCCTCCCTCTAGTAGCTCGTCCTAAGCCTCTCCCCTCCCTCCTCCTTGTGGCCTTTGGCGAGAAGGTCCCCCATGTGGTGCTAGCAGTGGGGTACCCACTAGCCTAGTTGTTTTCGTATAATACCCTTGTTGTGGTATAGAAATACTCACTAGTATTGTTATAATGCCCAAAATACCTTAGCCTTGTACCTTGTAGTATCCCAAAGATACCTCTTTACGTAGAGTCAGGAAATACTACCTTTTGTCCTTTTAGTCTCAAACCAGAAACCACAAGGAAATCTTCATAGTTGGTTGAAGTATGTGAGTAGAAGTTGGTTAGAACTTCTAGGGTTGTTTGGAGTGGTTTGGAGCGCTGCGGGTGAGCTAAACCTTGCTCGGGATCGACATTATAACTTGGATAATTTTGGGCTTATCGAGGTAATTATCTTGTCACTATATTTTAATTGTAAATTACATGTTTGTTAGAGTATATAGTT
The DNA here is from genome assembly GCA_029844215.1 of Przewalskia tangutica. Classification (NCBI taxonomy): domain Eukaryota; kingdom Viridiplantae; phylum Streptophyta; class Magnoliopsida; order Solanales; family Solanaceae; genus Przewalskia; species Przewalskia tangutica. Next base: position 40,399,120 of record CM056737.1, on the reverse strand, counting down.
GAATTATACTATATATGGAACTACTTAGTATTCAATGATGTCTTTTGACTTAAGCACGAAGAATAAAGAACCGAATCAGGCTGTATTTACATAGGACTGTATTGCAGGCGCCTTGTGTAGAATTGTACACGTCCGGTTAGACGTGTAAACCCCCACTGGTTGGCGTGGGCGCCGGCCTCGATCGAGGAGGAGATTTACGCTGTTGTTGCGGGGAATCTTGCCGAATTTTCTATAGAAAGATAGAAAATTGTGTTTTGGGGTTAATAGACGTTTTGACCTTTATAGGAGACAGGACTCAGAGAAGCGTATTCTACTCGACGAGTGGAAAGGGCTAGCAAGGTTGTAGTACTTGGAGCATTTTGCTTATTGTCGATAAATCGTCGCGAGGTATGTGAACCTCTTCCTATCTTTTCTAGCATGATTGTTGTGAACTATGTAGTACGGTAGACGTACATGTGCTAAGTGATTTGGTTGGTTTAAAACATAGGGTGTTATAATAGCTTTATGGGAAGTTAGTTATAACGACCTTATGTAAGTGAAAATGGTTTACTGATGTTAGAAGTTAAGAGACTTGATCTTATAAGATAAGAGACTTAACTTATTTGTTTTAATGTGGATGTTTGTGTGAAACCTCATTCGTGAGTAATGAGTACTTGGTTTTAAAGGGATAATGTTTCTTGATTTGGGAATCGGAATGTGTATCGACAGACACCTGCGGCGTTAATAAAGGAAAATGTATTGAATAATGATGTGTTGTATTAAAACCGGTAGAAACCTCATCTGCATGAAGCTAAGATGAGACAAAATGATATTACATTTTCTAGATCATGGTCTTTGTAATAAGATCGTTATAAACAAGAATAAACTACTCACGTATATGACATATGTTACTCAATTGTTCTAAAAGGAATCAGTGATTAAGTTTGGGAACTATGAAACCATTTGAAAATGAGAAGCTTGAGTAATTGAAACTAGGCAAAGCTGGAACTTAGGAAAAGAATGTTATTACTTGATTTTGAAAAGGAAGGTGGGTTGGTCATTCTAATACTACGTATCGGGTGACTTTTATAAAAGTAATGGATCTCTTTTAAAGAACTTAACGTATGTAGTACTTTGGGGTTAAAAACCGGACTTTGGCATAAAATGAAAGTACTTTGAGTTGTGTGAAACTTACTATGCTTGTTGTTGTGAAACTTGCCTATGCTTGTGATGATAGCCTTTATTGTACAATCGTTGTGTTTACGTGTTACGCGTCTCGATAGAAGTCGGTTGGTAGTTGAGAACTTACTTGGGCGTCTTGGCGTGTGGAGAAATTCCGCAGTGCGTTCGTTGATAGTATTATTGTTGTTAATCGCTTTGGACATACCGACACGATCGTAGCGCACGGGTATGCTTCCATTTTGGTTAAGGTCTTGTAGTTAATCGCTTTGGATATCGCGACACGATCGTGGCGCTGCGGGTATGTTTCCATTTTGATTATCGCCTTGTGATTTCCCTTTGGACATCGACACGATGCGTAGCGCTGCGGGTATCGTCCATTTGGAATGTTGTCTTATTTTCCCTTTGGACATCACGACACGATGCGTGGCGCGCGGGTATGCTTCCATTTGGATTCTTTGTCTTGTTGTTGAGGTCACGTGGACATGTCTACACGATCTGCAGTCCGGGGGCATGTGGCCATGGGACATTGGTATTATTGTTGCATCATGGACATGTCTGCCGTCTGATTCCGGCATGCGGCCATGTCACGAACTCGATTGATGTTGTGGGCGTGAGACCCGTAGTTATATTGGAGTGATGATGTTTTATGTTGTGAGCGTAGTTTGGTTATCATACATGTCTCTGCTTTATATAGACTAGTATGATTTCATTTCTGATATTATGCAGTTTCACATACTTGGTACTGTTGTGCTTGACCTCCCCGAGCTGCGTTAAATCTGCGAGTAAGTACATCGGTCGTGGTTCCTCGCTCTTAGGATCACATTCAGCGCATTTGAAGCTCCGTTTCTCGGAGGCTTATCTTTTAGTAGGTGTTCCACGAGTTGTAGGTTCTTGTACATTCGGGGTATGGCGGGGCCACTGTCCGTCATAGTCGTGTATATCTTAAGTGCAGTAATCTTGTTGTGGCGGGGTTGTAAAAGGATTAAAGCTGTTCGGGTTTTATGTATATCTGAAGGCAAGCTGTTTTGGTTGGCTTTGTTTATTCATTTATCTCTTGTTAAATGACTCTTGTTTTGTGTTCGCTGATTTTCTACGATGTATGTATCACTAGGGTGCCCGGGGTAAGGCACGATGCGGGCCGGGCGAAGTCGTTACAAAAGTGGTATCGAGCGATTAATCCTCGGAAAGTGTCTGACGAGTGTCTAGTAAGTCTTGATTATCGGTGTGTTGTGCACCACATCTATAATCGTGAGGCTATAGGACATTTAGGATTGGTTTCCATTCTTCTCATTACGAGATCGTGCCTTAGAGTCATGTTGTAAGTTGGACCCTGCGGCGTATCTCGTTTTACGATTATGCCTCGCGCAAAGGCGAGCCGAGAAGGGCAAAGCGGCGAGGAGCCGCTAGTGAGATCTGAGAGGAGTTCGAGCGCGAGCGATCGATACACGAGCAGTGCTTCCGGCCCGAGTTTCGCGGCGCCCGCCTGACCAAAGAGTTTAAAGCGCGGCGATGGGCTGCTGAGACTCTGATACACGAGCCTTGGTCCCACGATGCAGGCGGGGAGATGGGTCACAGAGATGGCGATTCTTTGGCGGTCGTGGCGAATATGAGATAAATTTGAATCACGGCCGATTCGATTCGATTCGATAGCACCGATGGTTCACCCCGGCGAGATAGTTTGAGGCTACGGGACTTTACGAGTTGTAGCCGCGAGTTTTATGGGTCGAGGCACGAGGATGATCGCAGGAGTTCATCCGGCGATTCTGACGGATCGTCACGGGTGATCGAGGCTTGAGCAGTCTGTGACCTTTGGTTCGCATCGGCTGCGTGATACATGATCGATTGGTTTGATTCATGGGAGCTTTCGGGAGAGCATGCACCTCAGCAGTATGGGATGAGTTTTGGGGCTTTCCTCACGCACTTCTTGCCTCATGAGATGAGGAGGGCACGGGTAAACAAATTTTTATTCTTGAGGCAGAGAGGCGCCTGTCGAAGTACAATGTCGAGTTCGATTCTTTGGCTCGATATGTCCTGCGCTAGTTGCGAATATGGAGGATAGGGTGCATCGCTACGTCAGGGCTAGATGATTATATGGTGAGTCTTGTGCGGTGTTTCTCTTCAGGGGCATGGACATTGCCGCGTGCGAGCTCATGCACTAGGATGTGAGGCACGGAGGGTCGACGGAATGACACAGATCGCGAGAAGAGGGCCGGGGCGGCGGGGTCCTTTGGTGGCTTTCGAGGCGGACCGCCTCGGCGAGCTAGTTATATACCCCACCGATGCAGTGGTCCTCCACCGTCTTGAGGAAGCGGTCGGGGCTCGAGGTTCAGATTTTGGCGGAGCGGGGTGTTAACGGTGAAGCCACCCTACCTCGTTGTGACCATTGTGGTAGACTCCATTTTGGAAGTGTCGTGCTAGATTGGGAGTTTGTTTTGCATGCGGCCAGCGAGGCCATTTGCGAGGCTGTCCGAGCCAAGGGAAGCGGATGTTACGACTCGACGCCGGGATCTGTGGTGGTTCATCACCTGACTATGCGCCTGCGAGTGAGGCCTATGATTAGAGTGGAGCGGTAGCTTGGGTATATCCTTAACCTCTAGAGTTTTGGTATGCTTGTTATGATGATCTCATTATTGTGTGCTATGTGCGGATAGCATTGTGATATGTGTGAGTTAGAATGCATGGTTAGTTGGAAGGATACGTATGGAGGCATGGTAAGTGTGAACCTTAGACTATTTCACGGCCCGAGACCTTAGAGGTAAGGTCGTCTTGAGTAAAAGATTTGTTTTATGTTTGACCTTTATAAGGGTGAGTAGTATCGTGGGATTTATTTGTGTGATAAGTCAGTGGGTAGTGTGAGATGGTAGTGGTAGCTTTCGTGATGTGAATTAGTAAGATTGTTCGAATCGGGAACAAGAGTTTGTACGGTTGGGGTCGGGTTTAGGACCATTTGCGGGTCAACCGTAACCGGTTTTAGGTGGGGTCAGTTCGGGTGGTCCCGCCGGTGGTAGGGTCACGAGGGTGCTAGGCGAGTTTAGACGACCATCGTATGAGTTTGTGGATGTGTTCGACCAGAATCGTTCGTGAAGGCGGTAATGGCCTTAGGGGATACGGCTAGTAAGGCGACCAAGTTTGGAGGTGGTGACTCAAAGTTTTGGAAAGCAGGCGATGACTAAAGTGTGATGCGTTTACTAGAAGAGTTCATGTGTTCGAGAAGGGCACGGCGAGTAAGGAAGGAGGAGAACGTGTGTTATTTCGTGACGGTATGGCGTTGGCAATTTGTTAGAAGAGCTTCATCGATATCCGTCTTGTGAAGGAACATTCGGGACGAATGTTTCTAAGGAGGAGAATGTTATACCCGTATTTCCGGAGTATGTATGCGAGGGCGTGCGTGCGAGAATCTGCGAAAGATTGGAAAGGAAGAAAGAGGTGATTTTCCACGGAAAAGTTTAGGTTTTGTGAAGGAAAAAGGTTCGTTAATGGGAATTGGATTCCCAGTTTGGTATTCGGACTTCTGGAATATTAGAGAATTATGGAATTTTATTTTGGAAATGGTCACGTGGGGCCCACGGGAGAAATTCTGATTTTGTAGGGCAGCTTTGTTTTGAGATTTTGGCCATTGTGGATTTTTGGAAGATGTTTTATTTTGGGCCAATAGGAGGGTGACACGTGTCACCCCGCCTGAGTGGCTTAGCCGAAATGACATTTGTGCACAACACGGTTAGAGTCGTTTTTTTGGAAGCGTTTTGCGTAACTGCGAAGGAAAATTCGGCTATGTCGTTTTGTATTTTTGCGGATTTTTCCAGAGGCGAAACATTTTGGACCAACGGGAGGGTGGCGTGTCACCCTGCATGATGAGACAAGTGGGGCGTGACTTGGCGAATTGAGGGCTTGTGGTGCTAGATATTTGTGTAGATATTTGTGAGGTTTTAAGGAGTAGGGGCTAGGGTGCACTTGTCTTGATCTTGGCCTTACACTTGCCTTGCACATGGCTTAATCTTGGCCGTTGGTTGGCCTTTGGTTTTGCTATAAATACCCTCCACTTGTGAAGACTTATTCATTCACTCCTCACTTTCTCTAAGTCTTGAAATCCCTCCCTCCTCTAGTAGCTCTCGTCCTAAGCCTCTCCCCCTCCTCCTTGTGGCCTTTGGCGAGAAGGTTCCCCACTTGTGGTGCTAAGCCGTGGGGTACCCACTGCTAGTTGTTTCGTATAATACCCTTGTTGTGGTATAGAAATACTCCTAGTATTGTTATAATGCCCAAAATACCTTAGCCTTGTACCTTGTAGTATCCCAAGATACCTCTTTCACGTAGAGTCAGGAAATACTACCTTTTGTCCTTTTAGTCTCAAACCCAGAAACCACAAGGAAATCTTCATAGTTGGTTGAAGTATGTGAGTAGAAGTTGGTTAGAACTTCTAAGGGTTGTTTGGAGTGGTTTGGGCGCACGGTGGAGCTAAACCTTGCTCGGGATCGACATTATAACTTGGATAATTTTGGGCTTATCGAGGTAATTATCTTGTCCTCTATTGTAATTGGAAATTACATGTTTGTTAGAGTATATAGTTGAAGTATACTATATATGGAACTACTTAGTATTCGGATGTCTTTTGACTTAAGCTGAAGAATAAAGAACCCAGGCTGTATTTACATAAGTATTGCGGTAGACTTGTGTAGAATTGTACGTCAGGTTAGGCGTGTAAACCCACACTGGTTGGCTTGGTAGCCAGGCCTCGATAGAGGAGGAGATTTCTGTTTGTTGCGGGGAGAGTCTTTGCCAATTTTCTATAGAAAGATAGAAACTTGTGTTTTGGGGTTAATAGGCGTTTTGACCTTTATAGGTGAAAGTACTAAGAGTAGCGTATTCTACTCGAGGAGTGGAAAGGGCTAGCAAGGTTGTAGTACTTGGAGCATTTTGCTTATTGTCGATAAATCGTCGCGAGGTATGTGAACCTCTTCCTATCTTTTCTAGCATGATTGTTGTGAACTATGTAGTACGGTAGGCGTCATGTGCTAAGTGATTTGGTTGGTTTAAAACATAGGGTGTTATAATAGCTTTATGGGAAGTTAGTTATAACGACCTTATGTAAGTGAAAATGGTTTCTTGATGTTAGAAGTTAAGAGACTTGATCTTATAAGATAAGAGACTTAACTTATTTGTTTTAATGTGGATGTTTGTGTGAAACCTCATTCGTGAGTAATGAGTACTTGGTTTTAAAGGGATAATGTTTCTTGATTTGGGAATCGGAATGTGTATCGACAGGACCAGCTGCGGCGTTAATAAAGGAAAATGTATTGAATAATGATGTGTTGTATTAAAACCGGTAGAAACCTCCATCTGCATAGAAGCTAAGATGAGACAAAATGATATTACATTTTCTAGATCATGGTCTTTGTAATAAGATCGTTATAAACAAGAATAAACTACTCACGTATATGACATATGTTACTCAATTGTTCTAAAAGGAATCAGTGATTAAGTTTGGGAACTATGAAACCATTTGAAAATGAGAAGCTTGAGTAATTGAAACTAGGCAAGCGGAACTTAGGAAAAGAATGTTATTACTTGATTTTGAAAAGGAAGGTGGGTTGGTCATTCTAATACTACGGGTATCGGGTGACTTTTATAAAAGTAATGGATCTCTTTTAAAAGAACTTAACGTATGTAGTACTTTGGGGTTAAAAACCGGACTTTGGCATAAAATGAAAGTACTTTGAGTTGTGTGAAACTTGCCTATGCTTGTTGTTGTGAAACTTGCCTATCTTTGTGATGATAGCCTTTATTGTACAATCGTTGTGTTTACGTGTTACGCGTCTCGATAGAAGTCGGTTGGTAGTTGAGAACTTACTTGGGCGTCTTACGTGATGTGGAGAAATTCCGCAGATGCGTTCTGTTGATAGTATTATTGTTGTTAATCGCTTTGGACATACCGACCACGATCGTGGCGCGCGGGTATGCTTCCATTTTGGTTAAGGTCTTGTGGTTAATCGCTTTGGATATCTTGACACGATCGTGGCGCGCGGGTATGTTTCCATTTGATTATCGCGCTTGTGATTTCCCTTTGGACATCGACACGATGCGTAGCGCGCGGGTATCGTCCATTTGGAATGTTGTCTTATTTTCCCTTTGGACATCACGACACGATCGTAGCGCGCGGGTATGCTTCCATTTGGATTCTTTGTCTTGTTGTTGAGTCACATGGACATGTCTACACCGTCTGCAGAATTCAGGGCATGTGGCCGTGGGACATTGGTATTATTGTTGCATCATGGACATGTCTACACCGTCACGATATTAGGGGCATGCGGCCATAATCACGAACTCGATTGATGTTGTGGGCGTGTGTCCGATTGTTATTTTGGTGTGATGACTGTTTTATGTTGTTATGTGTAGTTTGGTTTTCATACTTGTCTCCTGCTTTATATAGACTAGTATGATTTCATTCTGATATTATGCAGTTTCACATACTTGGTACTGTTGTCTTGACCTCCTTGAGCTGCGTTCATCTGCGCAGTAGGTACATCGGTCGTGGTTCCTCGCTCTTAGGATCACGATTCGGCGCATTTGAAGCTCCGTTTCTCGGAGGCTTATCTTTTAGTAGGTGTTCCACTGAGTTGTAGGTTCTTGTACATTCGGGGTATGGCGGGAGCCACTGTCGTCATAGTCGTGTATATCTTAGAAGTGCATAATCTTGTTGTGGGCGGGGTTGTAAAAGGATTAAAGCTGTTCGTGTTTTATGTATATCTTGAAGGCAAGCTGTTTTGGTTGCTTTGTTTATTCATTTATCTCTTGTTAAATGACTCTTGTTTTGTGTTCGCTGATTTTCTCGATGTATGTATCACTAGGGTGCCCGGGTAAGGCACGATGCGAACCCGGGCAGTCGTTACAACGATTATGATTTGTTTCTTATCGTTATATTCATTCCATATTAAATTTGTTATGCGGCCCCTTGAAGTGCGTTCATGCGAGTTTAGGTACGATTGTGGATCCGCGAGCTTAGGATCCGGTTCACAAGTTGAGATGGCTCGGTGTTTGGAGTTGTCACGTTTATGTTTATTCGAAGTGCAGGCGGGGCCTTGTCCATACGCTTGTTATGTCAAAACTCTTAGTGCGTAGTCACATATGGTGGGTCGATTTGTAAAAAGAAAGGAAAGCAAGCTTGGTTGTTTTTATATATGTTCGGAAGGTAGCCTGTCGGCTAACTGTTGTTTTACTACGATGTTTTTTTAAGTTTCATGTATGTTCGCTGATTTTCTCCGATGTTTACAGTAAGGGTGCCTGGGTAGAGGCGCCATCGCGATCGAGGTCGGGTCGTGACAGCTTTATGGGAAGTTAGGTATAACGACTTAAGAGATAAAAGGCAGTTTACTTAATTGTTTATGAAAGCCTTGTATTGATTTCGGAAATGAGAATAAGTATCGAACAAACCACTGCAGCGCTAATAAAGGAAAATGTATTGACTAATTAAGTATTATTAAAACCAGTAGAAACCTCCATCTGCATAGAAGCTAAGATAAGACAAAATTGTATTACATTTTCTAGATCATGGCTGCTTTAATAAGATTGTTATAAACAAGAATAACTACTCACACATAAGGTATATGTTACTCAATTGTTTTAAAAAGAGATTACGTTATTTGATTAAGACTATGAACTATGAGATCTTTCGGAAGTAAAAGACTTGAGTATATTTTAATTAGGCAACTTGAACTTTTGGAAAAGAATGTTGTTACTTGATTTTAAAAAAAGGAAAGTGTTTGTGATTTAAAAGGAAAGTATGGTATTATCTTAATCTGTCTTAAAAGAGAGTTTAAATGTTATGGCCAATTTGATACCGAGTCCATGGGATGGACCGGGAATGTATTCCACACGTTTTGATACCGAGTCCATGGGATGGACCGGGAATGTATTCCACCCGATTTGATACCGAGTCCATGGGATGGACCGGGAATGTATTCCACACGTTTTGATACCGAGTCCATGGGATGGACCGGGAATGTATTCCACCCTATTTGATACCGAGTCCATAGGATGGACCGGGAATGTATTCAACACGTTTTGATACCGAGTCCATGGGATGGACCGAGAATGTATTCCACCTGATTTGATACCGAGTCCATGAGATGGACCGGGAATGTATTCCATACGATCCGGCACCTAGTCCATGAGATGGACTGGGAATGTGACCATGCGATTCCACCTCGAGTCCCATGGGATGGGTCGAGACATGTTATACGTATCACACGATTTATACCTAGACTGGCGGTGAGGAAGAGTTCCACGGCGTGAGGATGACTTGAGGCGTGAGTCACGACTTGACATGGCCGCTTTTATGTTGTGATCGTAGTTTGTTATCATACATGTCTCTCTGTTATGATTTCGTTCTGATATTTCGATTTCACATGGTACTGTTATCTTGACCTCGCCCAGAAGTGCGTTCATCTGCGAGTAGAGGTACATCGGTTGATCCTCACTCTTAGGATCACAGTTCAGCGTATTGGGAAGCTCCGTTTTCTCCGGAGGCTTATCTTTTGGTATGTTTTCCCCGAGTTTGTAAGTTCTTGTACATTCAGGGGTATGGCGGGGCCCTGTCCCGTCATAGTTATTGTAAAAATCTTAGAGGTCTGTAGTACTGTTGTGGGCAGGGTTTGTAAAAAAGGATGTAACTGTTCAAGTTTATATATATATATGCCGAAAGGCAACTTTTCTCAGATAAACTGTTTCTCACTTCATATTGTTTCATGTCTTGTTTTATATTCCGCTGGTTACTCTGATGTTGTATCACTAGGGTGCCCGGGGTAAGGCACCGATCGGGCAGGATCGGTCGTGACAAAAGTGGTATCGAGCGATTAATCCTCGGAAAGTGTCTACAGACCGTGTACAGTAAGTCTTGATTATCGATGTGTTGTGCACACATCTATAATCGCAGGCTGAGACATTTAGGATTAGTTTCCATTCTTCTCATTACGAGATCGTGCCTTAGAAGGCGTGTTATAAGTTGGACCCTCGACGTATTTCGTTTTACGATTATGCCTCCGCACAGCAACCGGGCCAGATGGGCAAAGCGTAGGAGGCTGCTAGTAGGATCTGAGAGAAGTACGAGCGCGAGCGGTCATTACGAGATAGTGCTTGAGACGGCGAGTTTTGCGACGCCCTCCATGAAAGAGTTTAGAGCCGCATCAATGGCTGCTGAGACCCTGATACACGAGCCTCGGTCCGCGGCTGGAAGCGAGAGGTTAAGTACAAAGAGATGGCGATTCTTGGCGGGATCGTGGCGAACATGAGGATAAATTTGGATCAGCGATTGGAATTGTTATACCGTATTTCAGTTATATGCGTGATGAAATGCGTCAAAAGTTTAGCCTTAGTTAGGCACTTTGGATGAAATGTTTGTGCACAACACTCGAAAGAATCGTTTTCCGAAACGTTTTCCAAAGCTGCGTAGGAAAATTCGGCTATGTCATTTCTAATTTTTGCGGATTTTTCAGAGGCGAAATATTTTGGACCAACGAGAGGGTGACACTTGTCACCCTCAGTGGCGGATTAGGGCGACCTTGGGCACGTTTTTGTGCCTTCTCCTTAGTCGAGGAGTTGGTAGGATATTTGTGTAGTAGATGGATAAGGACACTTGCCTAAATCTCCACCTTACACTTGCCTAGCACTTGGCTTCATCTTGGCCATTGGTTGGCCATTGCTTGACCTATAAATACCCCACTTGAAGGTTTTCTTCATCCACAAATCAATTCTCAAGTCTTGAAAAAATCCCTCCTCTCTTATAAGCTTTCGTCAGCGCTCCCCCTTGCGAGCCCATACCGAAACCTACCCCCTTGGTAGAAAAGTTGTCTTCAAGTATAGTTACTATTCCAAAATACCTAGCCCAAATCCTTGTAGTATTTTAGTAGAAGTTGTGTAGAACTTCTAAGGGTTTCTTGGAGCTCTGGGAGCGTACAAATTAGGAGCTAAACCTTGCTCGGGAGCGACATTTAACTTGGATAATTTTGGGCTTATCGAGGTAAACACTCTTGTTCTTATTGTAATTAGGATATTACATATAAGAATAGTTAAGACTTGAGTATAAGATATGAAAGAATAGTAATGAATAGAATTGAGCGTAAATCACGATAGAAGGGTATAAAAGAAGAATAATTGAGCTATGCTTACATAGAATTTGTTTTCTGATGAACTTGAGTAGCTTAGGGTAGGGAAGTGCTGCCCGATTCAGTAGAATAGAGGACCCTCTGCTTAGAAGCTGTTTCTGAGTAGTCTAGGCGTTGATAGGCGTGTCGACTATTATAGGTTGATTCTCTGCGCGCGACATATTCGACTTGGCGGTGGTTTTTGTAGAAGGTATGTGATTCTTCTATACTCTTGAGCATGATATTTTAAATATATATATAGTACGGTAGACGTCGTGTGTTAGCGAATAATAATTACGGCAATGTCTTTTGACTTAAGCACGAATAATAAAGATCTTGAAGCATTTCAAAAGAATCTTGAATCATTTTTAACGGAAGAGAAGCGGTTGGTTTTTAAACAAAAGCTTAAGAGTTATACTAGCTTTATGGGAAGTTAGGTATAACAACTTAAGAAAGATAAAAGAAGCTGTTTACTTATTTGTTATAAAAACCTTGTATTGATTTACGTAAGGTGTAGTAAGATTGATTGATAAATAGACATATTATGATGCTCGTGTGTTAGTGTCTTGTGATGTTGTGAAGAGTCATTCTTGTTGTGCTTACGTTGCTAAGCGGTAAGTCGGTTGTCTTGTTATTATATCACCTACCCGCGGACTTGTTATACAGGGCTTGCCACCCTTGATGCGGTCTATCGGCTATGCGGTCCGTGAGACTATGAGGAGGCTGCGGGAGTTCGAGATTGATCATTCGGGTGTTTTAGCCGTCACGGGGATGCCTATGCGATGCAGTGTGACTATGCGGTCTATTGAGACTATGCGGTGCGGGAGTCGGGAGAATGCAGGGGTTAGCTACCGTCACGAGAATACCTCATGCGGGTGCGTGTGTGACTATGCGGTGCGGGAAGTCGGGACTAGGCACGCATAATGATACTATAGGCGTCGGCCTTGCCCGATCATTCGCGGCCTAGGAAAGACCGGTTACATTATATCTATTTTGCTCTTGTTTATGTTGTGCACTATGTGCGATTAAAGCTGGTTGTATTTACAAATGGTTTTAAATACTTTGATTTTACTTGATGCTTCTGATTTCACATACTTAGTACATTTGTCTTGACCTCGCCAGAGTGCGTTCATGCCGCATGGTAAGAAGCGGTGCTAGATCCACATCCTTAGGATCTTTTTGCTTGGGTGTCAGGAGCTCCATCTTATAGGAGGCTCGACTTGTGGGTATGATCTCCCTGTTGTTGTATATAGTTTTGTACATTCGGTATGGCGGGGGCCTGTCGCCATAGTTGTTTAACTTCTTAGAGTGCATAGTCCTATTATGCAGTTGGGATGTAGCGCAAAACTATGTTATATATATATGCGAAAAGCGACATTTTCTCACATAAAGCGTATGTCTCATTTTACAAGCTGTTTCATGTCTTGTTTTTATATTCGATTACTCGATGTATGACTACTTGGGTGCGGGTAAGGCACGATCCGCGAACGAGTCGTGGCTATTATACCCGTAGTTGCGTGGTATGTATGTGAGGCGTGCGTCACGAGTGCGAAAATTTTGAAAGAAAGAAAGATGTGAGTTTTCGCGGAAAAGTTTAGGTTATTTGTGAAGAAAAGGTTCGTTAATGGGAATTGGATTCCCAGTTTGGTATTTGGACTTCATAGATTATATTAGAATTTTGAGATTTTATTTTGGAAATGGTCACGTGGGGCCACGGAGAAATTCTGTTTTGTGAGCAGCTTTGTTTTGAGATTTCCGGTAAATTGGATATTTTGAAGACGAAATATTCAGGCGAATCGAGCGACACGTGTCACCCCATGTGGCACCATGGCGATTTTACATTTTTACACAACACGGTTGGAGTCGTTTTTCGACGAAGCGTTTTGCGTAACTGCGAAGGAAAATTCCGGCTATGTCGTTTTGTATTTTGCGGATTTTTAGAGAGGCGAAACATTCGGACCAGCGGGAGGGTGACATGTGTCACCTCACAATGAACAAGTGGGGCGTGACTTGGCGAATTGAGGCAAGTTGGGCTTGATATTTGTGTAGATATTTGTGAGGGTTTTAAGGAGTAGGGTCTAGGGTGCACTTGGCTTGATCTTGGCCTTACACTTTCCTTGCACATGGCTTGATCTTGGCCATTGGTTGGCATTTGGGTTTGCTATACATACCCCGCTGTGAAGACCGTTCGTCCACAAATGTTTCCAAGTCTTGAATCCCTCCTCCTCTTGTTGACTCGTCCAAGAGCTCCTCTCCCCCTTGAAAGTGGCCTTTGGCGGGTGAGGTCTCCCTCACGCTTGTGAGGGCTAGCGTGGGGTACCACTAGCCTAGTTGTTTTCGTATAATACCACTTGTTGTGGTATAGAAATACTCCTAGTATTGTTATAATGCCCAAAATACCTTAGCCTTGTACCTTGTAGTATTCCAAAGATACCTCTTTCGTAGAGTCAGGAAATACTACCTTTTGTCCTTTAGTCTCAAACCAAAACCACAAGGAAATCTTCATAGTTGGTTGAAGTATTTGAGTAGAAGTTAGTTAGAACTTCTAAGGGTTGTTTGGAGTGGTTTGGAGCGCACGGGTGGAGCTAAACCTTGCTCGGAAGCGACATTAAACTCGGATAATTTTGGGCTTATCGAGGTAATTATCTTGTCCTCTATTGTAATTGGAAATTACATGTTTGTTAGAGTATATAGTTGAAGTATACTATATATGGAACTACTTAGTATTCGGCAATGTCTTTTGACTTAAGCTGAAGAATAAAGAAGCCCATGAATCTGTATTTACATAGGTGCGTATTGCGATGAACTTGTGTAGAATTGTACACGTCAGGTTAGGCGTGTAAACCCACACCGGTTGGCTTGGTAGCCGGCCTCGATAGAGGAGGAGATTTCTGTTGTTGCGGGGGAGTCTTTGCCAATTTTCTATAGAAAGATAGAAAACTTGTGTTTTGGGGTTAATAGGCGTTTGTGACCTTTATAGGTGAAAGTACTAAGAGTAGCGTATTACACTGAGAGTGGAAAGGGCTAGCAAGGTTGTAGTACTTGGAGCATTTTGCTTATTGTCGATAAATCGTCGCGAGGTATGTGAACCTCTTTCTATCTTTTCTAGCATGATTGTTGTGAACTATGTGATACGGTGACGTACGTGTGCTAAGTGATTTGGTTGGTTTAAAACATAGGGTGTTATAATAGCTTTATGGGAAGTTAGTTATAACGACCTTATGTAAGTGAAAATGGTTTCTTGATGTTAGAAGTTAAGAGACTTGATCTTATAAGATAAGAGACTTAACTTATTTGTTTTAATGTGGATGTTTGTGTGAAACCTCATTCATGAGTAATGAGTACTTGGTTTTAAAGGGATAATGTTTCTTGATTTGGGAATCGAGAATGTGTATCGACAGACCAACTGCGGCGTTAATAAAGGAAATGTATTGAATAATGATGTGTTGTATTAAAACCGGTAGAAACCTCCATCTGCATAGAAGCTAAGATGAGACAAAATGATATTACATTTTCTAGATCATGGCTCTTTGTAATAAGATCGTTATAAACAAGAATAAACTACTCACGTATATGACATATGTTACTCAATTGTTCTAAAAGGAATCAAGTGATTAAGTTTGGGAACTATGAAACCATTTGAAAATGAGAAGCTTGAGTAATTGAAACTAGGCAAGCTGGAACTTAGGAAAGAATGTTGTTACTTGATTTTGAAAAGGAAGGTGGGTTGGTCATTCTAATACTACGGGTATCGGGTGACTTTTTAAAAGTAATGGATCTCTTTTAAAGAACTTAACGTATGTAGTACTTTGGGGTTAAAAACCGGACTTTGGCATAAAATGAAAGTACTTTGAGTTGTGTGAAACTTGCCTATGCTTGTTGTTGTGAAACTTGCCTATGCTTGTGATGATAGCCTTTATTGTACAAGCGTTGTGTTTTACGTGTTACGCGTCTCGATAGAGTCGGTTGGTAGTTGAGAACTTACTTGGGCGTCTTGCGGCGGTGGCGGAGAAATTCCGCAGTGCGTTCTGTTGATAGTATTATTGTTAATCGCTTTGGACATCCGACACGATCGTGGCGCGCGGGTATGCTTCCATTTTGGTTAAGGTCTTGTGGTTAATCGCTTTGGATATCTTGACCACGATCGTGGCGCTGCGGGTATGTTTCCATTTCGATTATCGCGCGTGATTTCCTTTTGGACATCGACCGCGATCGTAGCGCCGCGGGTATCGTCCATTTGGAAAGTTGTCTTATTGTTTCCCTTTGGACATCTTGACCACGATCGTAGGCGCGGGTATGCTTCCATTTGGATTCTTTGTCTTGTTGTTGAGGTCACGTGGACATGTCTACCGATCTGGAATTCCGGCATGTGGCCATGGGACATTGGTATTATTGTTGCATCGTGGACATGTCTACCGTCACGATGTTAGGGGCATGCGGCCATAATCGAACTGATTGATGTGGTGGGCGTGAGACCCGTAGTTATATTGGAGTGATAGTATTTTATGTTGTGAGCGTAGTTTGGTTATCATACATGTCTCTGCTTTATATAGACTAGTATGATTTCATTCTGATGTTATCTGATTTCACATACTTGGTACTGTTATGCTTGACCTCCTTGAGGCTGCGTTCATCTGCGCGAGTAGAGTACATCGATCGTGGTTCCTCGCTCTTAGGATCCAGTTCAGCGCATTTGAAGCTCCGTTTCTCGGAGGCTTATCTTTTAGTAGGTGTTCCCGAGTTGTAGGTTCTTGTACATTCGGGGTATGGCGAGCCACTGTCCGTCATAGTCATTGTATATCTTAGAGTGCATGTAATCTTGTTGTGGCGGGGTTGTATAAGGATTAAAGCATTCGGAGTTTTATGTATATCTGAAGGCAAGCTGTTTTGGTTGGTCTGTTTATTTATTATATCTCTTGTTAAATGACTCTTGTTTTATGTTCGCTGATTTTCTCGATGTATGTATCACTAGGGTGCGGGGTAAGGCACGATGCGGGCCGGGCAGTCGTTACAAAAGTGGTATCGAGCGAGTTCTCCTCGGAAAGTGTCTACGCACCGTGTCTAGTAAGTCTTGATTATCGTGTGTTGTGCACCACATCTATAATCGGAGGCTATAGGACATTTAGGATTGGTTTCCATTCTTCTCATTACGAGATCGTGCCTTAGAAATGTTGTAAGTTGGACCCCTCGGCGTATCTCGTTTTTACGATTATGCCTCGCGCAAAGCAGCGAGCCGAAGGGCAAGCGGCCGAGGAGCTGCTAGTGAGATCTGAGAGGAGTTCGAGCGCGAGCGGTCGATGCACGAGCAGTGCTTGGCGGCGAAGTTTCGTGCCGCCCGCACAGCCGAGTTTAAAGCGCGGCGATGGCTGCTGAGACTCTGATACACGAGCCTCGGTCCCACGATGCGGAGGCGGGGAGATGGGTCCAAGAGATGGCGATTCTTGGCGAAGTCGTGGCGAATATGAGATAAATTTGGATCGGCGGTTCGATTCGATTCGGTAGCACGATGGATTTCACCCGGCGAGATAGTTTGAGGCTCACGGGACTTTACGAGTTGTAGCGCTTGAGTTTTATGGGTCGAGGCACGAGGATGATCGCGAGGAGTTCATCCGGCGATTCTGACCGGATCATGCGGGTGATCAAGGCTTGAAGCAGTGCTGTGACCTTTGGTTCGCATCGGCTGCGTGATACCGCAGTCGATTGGTTTGATTCGTGGGAGCTTTCCCGGGGAGAGCATGCACATCCAGCAGTATGGGATGAGTTTTCGGAGGCTTTCCTCACGCACTTCTTGCCTCCGCAGATGAGGAGGCGGTAAATGATTTTTGTTCTTGAGGCAGAGGCGCCTGTCGGGAGTACAATGTCGAGTTCGATTCTTTGGCTCGATATGTCCCTGCGCTAGTTGCGAATATGGAGGATAGGAGTGCATCGCTACGTCACGGGCTTGATGATTATATGGCGAATCTTGTGCGGGTGTTTCTCTTGGTAGGGCATGGACATTGCCCGCATGCGAGCTCGTGCACTAGGATGTGAGGCACGGAGGGTCGGCGGAATGACACAGATCGCGAGAAGAGGGCGGGGCGTGGTCCTTTGGTGGCTTTCGAGGCGGACCGCCTCGGCCCGAGCTAGTTATATACCCCGCGGTCTGAGTGGTCCTCCACCGTCTTGAGGCGGTCGGGGCTCGAGGTTGATTTTGAGCGGGGTGTTAACGGTGAAGCCACCCCTACCTCGTTGTGACCATTGTGGTAGACTCCATTTTGGAGAGTGTCGTGCTAGATTGGGAGTTTGTTTTGCATGCGGCCAGCGGGGCCATTTTGCGAAGGCGTCCTACCAAGGAAGCGCGGATGTTCTGACTTCGACGCCGAGGATCTGTGGCTGGTTCATCACCTTCTACAACTATGCGCCCTGCAGGGCAGGCCTATGATTAGAGTGGAGCGGTAGCTTCAGGTATATCCTTAACCCTCTAGAGTTTTGGTATGCTTGTTATGATAATCTCATTATTGTGTGCTATGTACGGATATCATTGTGATATGTGTGAGTTAAAATGCATGGTTAGTTGGAAGGATACGTATGGGGCATGGTAAGTGTGAACCTTAGACTATGTCACGACTGAGACCTTAGGGGTAAGGTCGTCTTGAGTTAAAGATTTATTTTTGACCCTTATCAGAGTAGTAGTGCGTGGGATTTATTTGTGTGATAAGTCCGTGGGTAGTGTGAGATGGAAGTGGTAGCTTTCATGATGTGAATTAGTAAGATTGTTCGGATCGGGAGAACAAGAGTTTAGCGCGGTTGGGGTCGGGTTGAGGACCATTTGCGGGTCAACCCGTAACCGGTTTGGGGTGGGGTCAGTTGGGTGGTCGCCGGTGGTAGGGTCACGAGGATGCTAGGCCCAGTTTGTATGATCATCGTATGAGTTCGTGGGCGCGTTCGACGAAGCGGTTCGTAAAGGCGGGAATGGCCTTAAGGAAGTTTGAGGTTAGTAAGATGACCAAGTTTGGAGGTAGTGACTCGGAGATTTTCGAGAGCGGAGTAATGGTGAAGTATGGTGCGTCTTTGGGAGAGTTCGAGTGTTAGAAGGGTACGCGTAAGGAAGGAAGATAACGTGTGTTATTTCGTGGCCAAGCTGTGGCATTGGCAACTTGTTAGAGGAACTTTATCGTTATTCGACTTGAGAAGGAACATTCGGGACGAATGTTTCTAAGGAGGGGAGAATGTTATACCCCGTAGTTGCAGGGTATGTATGTGAGGGCGTGCGTGCGAGAGTGCGAGAAAATTTTGAAAAGAAAGAAAGATGTGAGTTTTCACGGAAAAGTTTCCGGTTATTTGTGAAGAAAAGGTTCGTTAATGGGAATTGGATTCCCGGTTGGTATTTGGACTTCATAGATTATATTAGAATTTTGAGATTTTATTTTGGAAATGGTCACGTGGGGCCACGGGAGAAATTCTGATTTTGTGAGCAGCTTTGTTTTGAGATTTCCGGTAAATTGGATATTTTTGGAAGGCGAAATATTCAGCGAATCGAGGCGACACGTGTCACCCCGTATGGCACCGCGGCGATTTACATTTGTACCTGCACCTTTGGTTGGAGTCGTTTTTCGGCGAAGCGTTTTCGTAACTTGCGAAGGAAAATTCGGCTATGTCGTTTTGTATTTTGCGGATTTTTCCGAGAGGCGAAACATTCGGACCAACGGGAGGGTGACATGTGTCACCCTGCAATGAACAAGTGGGCGTGACTTGGCGGGTGAGGGCAAGTTGGGCTTGATATTTGTGTAGATATTTGTGAGGTTTTAAGGAGTAGGGTCTAGGGTGCACTTGGCTTGATCTTGGCCTTACACTTGCCTTGCACATGGCTTGATCTTGGCCATTGGTTGGCATTTGGGTTTCTTATAAATACCCCCACTTTGTGAAGACCGTTCGTCCACAAATGTTTCCAAGTCTTGAATCCCTCCTCCTCTTGTTGACTCTCGTCCAAGAGCTCCTCTCCCCCTTGAAAGTGGCCTTTGGCGTGAGGTCTCCCCTCCCTTGTGAGGGCTAGCGTGGGGTACCCACTGCCTAGTTGTTTTCGTATAATACCCACTTGTTGTGGTATAGAAATACTCCTAGTATTGTTATAATGCCCAAAATACCTTAGCCTTGTACCTTGTAGTATTCCAAAGATACCTCTTTACGTAGAGTCAGGAAATACTACCTTTTGTCCTTTAGTCTCAACCAGAAACCACAAGGAAATCTTCATGGATTGGTTGAAGTATTTGAGTAGAAGTTAGTTAGAACTTCTAAGGGTTGTTTGGAGTGGTTTGGGCGCGCAATTGGAGCTAAACCTTGCTCGGAAGCGACATTAAACTCGGATAATTTTGGGCTTATCGAGGTAATTATCTTGTCCCTCTATTGTAATTGGAAATTACATGTTTGTTAGAGTATATAGTTGAAGTATACTATATATGGAACTACTTAGTATTCGGCAATGTCTTTTGACTTAAGCCTGAATAATAAGAAGCTGAATCTGTATTTACATAGTGCATATTGCGATAGACTTGTGTAGAATTGTACACGTCAGGTTAGGCGTGTAAACCCCACTGGTTGGCTTGGTGGCCGGCCTCGATAGAGGAGGAGATTTCTGTTTGTTGCGGGAGAGTCTTTGCAATTTTCTATAGAAAGATAGAAAACTTGTGTTTTGGGGTTAATAGACGTTTGTGACCTTTATAGGTGAAAGTACTAAGAGTAGCGTATTCTACTCGAGGAGTGGAAAGGGCTAGCAAGGTTGTAGTACTTGGAGCATTTTGCTTATTGTCGATAAATCGTCGCGAGGTATGTGAACCTCTTCCTATCTTTTCTAGCATGATTGTTGTGAACTATGTAGTGCGGTGAGCGTACATGTGCTAAGTGATTTGGTTGGTTTAAAACATAGGGTGTTATAATAGCTTTATGGGAAGTTAGTTATAACGACCTTATGTAAGTGAAAATGGTTTACTGATGTTAGAAGTTAAGAGACTTGATCTTATAAGATAAGAGACTTAACTTATTTGTTTTAATGTGGATGTTTGTGTGAAACCTCATTCATGAGTAATGAGTACTTGGTTTTAAAGGGATAATGTTTCTTGATTTGGGAATCGGAATGTGTATCGACAGGACCAACTGCGGCGTTAATAAAGGAAATGTATTGAATAATGATGTGTTGTATTAAAACCAGTAGAAACCTCCATCTGCATAGAAGCTAAGATGAGACAAAATGATATTACATTTTCTAGATCATGGCTGCTGTAATAAGATCGTTATAAACAAGAATAAACTACTCGTATATGACATATGTTACTCAATTGTTCTAAAAGGAATCAGTGATTAAGTTTGGGAACTATGAAACCATTTGAAAATGAGAAGCTTGAGTAATTGAAACTAGGCAAGCGGAACTTAGGAAAGAATGTTGTTACTTGATTTTGAAAAGGAAGGTGGGTTGGTCATTCTAATACTACGGGTATCGGGTGACTTTTATAAAAGTAATGGATCTCTTTTAAAAAGAACTTAACGTATGTAGTACTTTGGGGTTAAAAACCCGGACTTTGGCATAAAATGAAAGTACTTTGAGTTGTGTGAAACTTGCCTATGCTTGTTGTTGTGAAACTTGCCTATGCTTGTGATGATAGCCTTTATTGTACAAGCGTTGTGTTTACGTGTTACGCGTCTCGATAGAGTCGGTTGGTAGTTGAGAACTTACTTGGGCGTCTGGCGGTGGCGGAGAAATTCCGCAGATGCGTTCGTTGATAGTATTATTGTTGTTAATCGCTTTGGACATCCGACACGATCGTGGCGCCGCGGGTATGCTTCCATTTTGGTTAAGGTCTTGTGGTTAATCGCTTTGGATATCTTGACCACGATCGTGGCGCGCGGGTATGTTTCCATTTCGATTATCGCCTTGTGATTTCCTTTTGGACATCTTGACACGATCGTGGCGCGCGGGTATCGTCCATTTGGAAAGTTGTCTTATTGTTTCCCTTTGGACATCCGACACGATCGTAGCGCGCGGGTATGCTTCCATTTGGATTCTTTGTCTTGTTGTTGAGGTCACGTGGACATGTCTACCGATCTGCGAGTCGGGGCATGTGGCCGTGGGACATTGGTATTATTGTTGCATCATGGACATGTCTACACCGTCTGATATTCGGGGCATGCGGCCGTAATGCGAACTGATTGATGTGGTGGGCGTGAGACCCATAGTTATATTGGAGTGATGGTGTTTTATGTTGTGAGCGTAGTTTGGTTATCATACATGTCTCTGCTTTATATAGACTAGTATGATTTCATTCTGATGTTATGCAGTTTCACATACTTGGTACTGTTATCGACCTCCTTGAGTGCGTTCATCCGCGGTAAGTACATCGGCCGTGGTTCCTCGCTCTTAGGATCACGATTCAGTAGCATTTGAAGCTCCGTTTCTCGGAGGCTTATCTTTTAGTAGGTGTTCCACTGAGTTGTAGGTTCTTGTACATTCGGGGTATGGCGGGCCCTGTCCGTCATAGTCATGTATATCTTAAGTGCATGTAATCTTGTTGTGGGCGGGGTTGTATAAGGATTAAAGCTGTTCGAGTTTTATGTATATCTTGAAGGCAAGCTTTTGGTTGTCTGTTTATTTATTATATCTCTTGTTAAATGACTCTTGTTTTATGTTCATGATTTTCTCTGATGTATGTATCACTAGGGTGCCCGGTAAGGCACGATGCTTGAACGGGCAGATCGTTCTGATGACAAAAGTGGTATCGAGTAGTTAATCCTCGGAAAGTGTCTGACGTATCTAGTAGAGTCTTGATTATCGGTGTGTTGTGCACCACGATAATCGAGAGGCTATTGTCACGACCGAACGGGCGTGGTGGTGCCTTACCGGGCACCTGGTGATACAACACGAGTGTCAGTGGAACATAAAACAAGACATGAAAATATTATGAAGTAAGAAGCGATGTCGGAGAAAACTTGCGCTTACGGCATATATATAAATCAATTTTAAAACGACAGTTACATCCCATTACAACTCGCCCAGCGTACTACGGACCTCTAAGAAAGATACGACAACTTTGGCGGGACAGGGCCCCGACATACCACTGAATGTAAATACAACGGCGGACTATACGGTGATAAGCCTCCTGAGAAGCGGAGCTTCCATCTGTTGACTGTGACCGAGAACTTGGATCAACGGATGGTGTACCTCAACTGCGGCGTGAACGGCCCGAAGGATCGATCAGCCAGTACCAAGTATATGAAAGCGTAAAGTACTTAAATGAAAACATCTCATTTTAAAATCAGTTTTGCAAGTATATGCGAAACAACGAGGTAACCGCGCATAGTGCCACATCATAAACAAGAGCAACAATAGGTAAAGTATGAGGTCTTTTCTAGCTGCGAATGATCAAGCGGGCCAATTGCGTAGTATCACCATGCAAGCCTAATCACGGACTCCGTAGTCCGCGTAGGCCTCATATAGGCCGCATAGGGTATGTAACCCCGCGTCGAGGGTAGCCTCCTCGGCATCGTCTGGACTCGTAGTCCGCATGGCCACATAGACGCGTGAGGTATAACCCGCATCACTAACACGGAACTCCGTAGCTCGCGTAGGTCCCTTGGACCCGCATGAGGTATCCTCGAATCATGGTCCCAGACCTCCTGAGTTTACCCCGCATCGGAGGGCAGCTTAACCCCCGGTAATATGTCAAGAGGTGAGTGATATTATACTAACATAACATCTTATCGGTAAACAACATAAGCCTGAAGAATACTCTCTACACAAAGCGTTGCAGACACTAACACACATAGCATCATATCACGTCTACTTATCAAATCAATCAAGAAAGTATTACAAGGCTATCACAAACCAACACAATCAAGTTATACACACAAGGTACATTCTAATATATGATTAACAAGATCGGGTATCTATTCCCAAAGTACTTCATACATTATCTTTTAAAAGATACTTTACGTTTACAAAAGTCACACAATACCCGTAGTATATGAAAATAGAGTGATTATCCTTTGAAGTAAATCAAAACACTTCTCTTCGTAAAATCAAGTAACAACATTCTTTTCCAAATGTTTCAAGTTTGCCTAATTTCAATTACTCAAGTTTCTCATTTTCGAAAGGTTTCGTAGTTCATAATTTTAATCACTTAATGATATAATTCTCCTTTAAAAGCAATTTGAGAAACATATATACGTCGTGATTAGGTTATTCTTGTTTATAACAATCTTATTTAAGCGGCCATGATCTAGGAAATGTAACATCATTTTGTCTCATCTTAGTTTCTATGTAGATGGAAGTTTCTACTGGTTTTACTAATACATTATTAGTCAAAACATTTCCCTTTTATTAGCGCTGCTGTGGTTTGTTCGATACTTATTCTGATTTCCGAAATCAGTAAAACATTGTTGCTTTTAAAATCAAGTACTCATTACTCATGAATGAGGTTTTACAACATTTTTAACAAAATGTTAATTACCGAGTAAAACAAGTTAAGTCTCTTATCTTGTAAGATCAAGTCTCTTAACTTTTAAAATCACTAAACCAGTCATTTTACCATTCTTCAGACGTTATACCTAACTTCCCATAAAGCTAGTATAACTCTTATGTTTTCAAAACCAAGTATTATTCTTACATTAAAAAATGATTCAAAGATTCTTTTGAAATTCTTCAAGATTCTTTATTATTACACATTAAGTCGGTTATAAGTCAAATCGATTTACCTTTTAAAACCATAAAGCATTTTCTTACTTACATAAAGTTGTTATAACCGACTTCCATAAAGCCGTTATAACACTTTATGTTTCAAACCAATCAAATCGTTTAACACGTATGCGTCTACCGTACTACATAGTTATACACATATCATGCTAGAAAAGGTAGGAAGAGGTTCATACCTAGCGACGATTATCGACTAATAGCAAACGCTACAAGCACCTCAAACCGTCAGCTACTCCTTAAGCCAAGTAGATCGCGCCACACGTAGTACTTCAACCTATAAGGCCACAAGGCGCTTATTAACATCTAGATCTTATCGTAGAACATTCTCCCGAAAATTCGGCACCTTTACATGGCGGCGTAAATCTCCTTTCTATCGGGTAGGCTACCAAGCCAACCGGGGGTTTATACGTCTAACGGGCGTGCACAATTCTACCCAGAAAAGCTACACAAGCCTCATCTGATAACTATGTAATTCTGATTCGGTACTCTTCTTTACATTCAGCTTAAGTCGCAAGACATTGCGTAAGTATTATTCGAGCTTAAGTCAAAAGACATTGCCGCACAACTATGTTCCATTCTATATATAGTATACTATAACTATATATTCAACAACATGTAATTTCCAATTACAATGTAAGGTCAAAAGTGTTTACCTCGATAAGCCCAAAATTATCCAAGTATAAAGTCGATCTGGGCAACGTTTAGCTCGACTCGTGCGCTCGACCACTCCGAACCACCGTAGAAGTTCTAACCAACTTCTACTTAATACTCAACTAACTATGGAGATTTTCCTTAGGGTTTCGGTTTTGTGAGTGAAGGAAGTATAATAGTATTTACGGGCTTTTAGTATAAGTATAACCTTAGAATACTACAAGGTATCTGGCTAAGGTAATTTGGGTATAATGATACTTTTGAGAGTATTTCTACCAAGAGGAGGTATTTATACAAAACAACTAGGCTGGGGGTACCCACGGCTAGCACCTGAGGAGGGGGTGTATACCCGCCGGCCTACCCAGGGGGTACTCGGCCATGGGAGAGAGGGCTCTCGGCCGAACTCAACCCACCGGGGAGGGAGGAGGATTTTAACACTTCGGAAACTATTTGGAAGGGCTGAAGAAGTCTTCCAACGGGGGGTATTTATAGGTCTAGCAAAGGCCAACCAATGGCCAAGATCATGCCAAGTGCATAGCAAGTGTAGGGCAAGATCATGCCAAGTGCACCTTATCCATCTACCACCAAAATATCCTACCTACTACTTGACAAAACTCACCCAATTCGTCACCCTTGACCGCTGACCTATCGATGAGAGGGTGACAAGTGGCGCCCTCTTGTTGGTCCAAAATGTTTCATCTCTCGGAAAAATCCAAAAATTAGAAATGACATAGCGGAATTTTCCCTACGAAAAACGTGAAAGCGTTTCGTGAAAAACAACTCTAGCAGGGTGTTGTGAACAAAAATAATTCGCCAAGCCTATTCTCAAGTTCAAATTTTTCTCGTCGTCCTTACGTACATACTGAAAATACGGTATAACATTCTCCTCGCCAGAAACATTCGTCGAATGTTCCTTCTAAGTCTCAAAACAAGCGTCGCGATATAGTCTTCACTACTATACTTACGAAACAAACACGCCACACGTAGCCACGTAAACAACTTGCGCAAAATACTTACATCCAAGTCCACGAGGAAACACCTCTAACATCACCACAAACACCTCTCTCCGGTCTAAAATATACTTCCTTGCGCCTTCTCCTTCCAAAAGAAATGATCACGTCTATGCTCGCCATACATGCTCGCTTCTCCCTTTACTCGTCGTGATACCACTTTTGTCACTTTGCGCGAGGTTCTAGTGTCACTCGGCGACCCGACAAATGATGCCGGTGCATCGATCCACGAGGTATCGTACACTCGAACTCTTACCACATTTAAATCACGCCCGGTTTCCAAAACTCGGGATTACTATCTACAACGTGGTCATCATTAGCGGGAACACTGGATGGATCTCCGATACTTTCCGATCATAACAATCTGAAAGGCCGGACGTCTTGCCTCTAAGTCGGACGGCAAATGCTAACATATAGGCAACGGCACATTCTTCACATGAACTTAAAGGGCCCCAAGTAACTCGGGCTAAGTTCCTCTGTTTTCCAAAACTCGTCACATGACCGGGGTGGTACTTTCAAGAAGACCGACCGTCAACTGAACTCTAAGCGTCGTCGATTATCCATACGATTTCTCGGCTGCGGAACCTCTTCTAGACAAGCCACTTTATCCACATCTGCTGAACACGTATGAACCAACTATTCGAACGCCAACGTCGAACCAATCGGCCGTGACTTACACTTCCGCCCTACAAGGCGTCCGGCGATATCCGAACACCGAAATGGTAGCTATAAAACACTTCCCCAGCGAGATAACAATCCTTACAACTACCTGAAATCCAAACACCGGCGGCTTAACGCGATCTGAGACTACGAGTTCCTAACCTGCACAGTAAAACTTCCGAGAAAGCGATCGTAACACAGGCTCGGCATGCTGCTCATAAGGTGAAAGCGGGCACCGTGCGGCCTTACCACCTTTCGGATATACCATCTCGCGTAACCTCTGCCGAGTAAACGGTCCGACTAAAAGACAAGAGGGACGACCTCGCCGGCCGACTCTGGTCGACGCGTCCACGAACTTCGTCTGTTGGTTAACTAAACTTGGGCCTAACACCCTCGTGACCCTACCACTGGCGGGACCACCATCGCCCACCACCATACATGCCGCGGGTGACCCGCGCGTGGCCTCAACCCGACCAACGCGGCGCTAGCTCCGTCGGAACAATCTCACTAATCACGCGTTACGAAAACCTGGCGGTCTTCTTAGCTCAACTACCCTCCTTCATTCCACACTACTCGAGGACTCATCCCAAACATAGCTCGCGTGCACTATGCACTCAGATGAGATCAAACAAAACACTACACCTTTTCTCGAGATGGCGCACCTGCAAGGTCTCTGCGTATAAAGCTCTAAGGCTCGCACTTCCTATCAGTCAATCTTTCCGGTTACTAACCATGATTTCTAATCACTAATTACACCTGCTATCGAGAACATAGCACTTATGATATACCCGTCTTATCATACATCCGATCTCTGAGGTTAAGGATATACTGTATCTCTTTCACTCTCTTAGTCGTTCTAAACAAACCCACGTAGTGGGTAGCTAGGGAGATGACGAACTACCCACCGATCCTAAAGGTTAAGTCCTCCTACTAGGACATCCTTTCGACCACGTAGCCCGACGGCGCGAGTAAAACAAGTACCAACTAAAGATGACATTCCCGGGATGGCGTCATCATAGTGAACACTGGGAAAAAGCGAATCGGTGTTTGGAACCTACGTGTGGTGTGAGCGGAAACTGCGAGCTCGACCAACTCTGCGTACCGAACGTCCCGAAATCAGCGGAAGACCACTCTGCTGGCGGAGGTGCATATCTAATCTCGGTGGCGACTTGCCTCGAAAGTTACCAAAGGACCTTCTTTGCTCGGCCTCTTACGCGTCGCCGTTAACGCGTCGATCTACGTTTCTTGGCCTGCTGCGCATAAGCCCGTACACAGGCCATGCTCAAGCCTAACTGAAGAATTACTCTTGTGCAACCCTCTCTTAGATAGTCATCAAGACTCGCGGTACATCGGTATACTCTCTGGTAGCCAAATCCATAGCTAATGTGGTCGCCTCTTTGCGATCTATATTCTGTTCGATCGTGGGCGAAGGTTCATATATCATGGTCGCGATGGAGCTGCGCGCCGTGCTAAACTCTGCTGGGGCTTAGTGACGTCGCAGAACTCCCCGAATGAAGCACCACCCCAGGTGATGATTGGGCTGTGCCCGTGTAACCTCTGCATGCTCTGCTCGCGGCTCCTGCGCCGCCTCTGAGCGGGTTTGCCTACGCGGAGGCATAACGATAAGGAAAGAATTACGTTAGAGGTCGACTTACAACCGGCTAGGCGCGATCTCGAGTGAGAAGAAATGAAACCAATCCTAAATATCCTATAGCCTCACGATTATTGGTGTGGTGCGCACACCGATAATCAAACTCTTGGATCTGATGCGTAGACACTTTCAGGATTAATCGCTCGATACCACTTTTGTCACGACCGAACGGGCGTGGTAGTGCCTACCGGGCACCTAGTGATACAACATCGAGTAATCAGTGAACATAAAACAAGACATGAAAATATTATGAAGTAAGAAAGCGATGTCGGAGAAAACTTGCCTTCTGGCATATATATAAATCAATTTTAAAGCCGACGATTCATCCCATTACAACTCGCCACTGCGATTACTCTGGACCTCTAAGAATGATACGACAACAATGGCGGGACGGGGCCCGCCATACCTGAATGTAAATACCTCTACAACGACGGACTATACCTGATAAGCCTCGGAGAAAGCGGAGCTTCCCGTCTGTGACGTGACCAGGAACTAGGATCAACGGTCGTGTACCTCGACTGCGGCGTGAGCGGCCCGAAGGTCGATACAATACCAAGTATATGAAAGCGTAAAGTACTTAAATGAAAACATCTCGTTTTAAAATCGGTTTGCAAGTATGTGCGAAACAACCAGTAACGCGCATAGTGCCATCATAAACAAGAAACAATAGGTAAAGCTATGCGAGTCTTTTCTAGGCTGCGAATGATCGAGCGGGGCCAATTGCGTAGTATCACCATGCAAGCCTAATCACGGACTCCGTAGTCGCGTAGGCCACTCATATAGGCGCATGGGGTATGTAACCCGCATCGAGGGTAGCTACTCCTCGGCGTAAATCCTGGACTCGTAGTCGCATGGCCACATAGACCGCGTGAGGTATAACCCGCGTCACTAACACGGAACTCCGTAGCTCGCGTAGGTCCCTTGGACCCGCATGAGGTATCCTCGAATCATGGTCCCAGACCGCCTGAGTTTACCCCGCATCGGAGGGCAGCTTAACCCCCGGTAATATGTCAAGAGGTGAGTGATATTATACTAACATAACAGCTTATCGTTAAACAACATAAGCACAACAAGAATACTCTCTTACACAAGCGTTGCAGAAGACACTACACACATAGCATCATATCACGTCTACTTATCAAATCAATCAAGAAAGTATTACAAGGCTATCACAAATCAACACAATCAAGTTATACACACAAGGTACATTCTAATATATGATTAACAAGATCGGGTATCTATTCCCAAAGTACTTCATACATTATCTTTTAAAAGATACTTTCGTTTACAAAAGTCACACAATACCCAGTAGTATATGAAAATAGAGTGATTATCCTTTGAAGTAAATCAAAACACTTCTCTTCGTAAAATCAAGTAACAACATTCTTTCCAAATGTTTCAAGTTTGCCTAATTTCAATTACTCAAGTTTCTCATTTTGAAAGGTTTAGTAGTTCATAATTTTAATCACTTAATGATATAATTCTCCTTTAAAAGCAATTTGAGAAACATATATACGTCATTGAGTAGGTTATTCTTGTTTATAACAATCTTATTTAAGCGGCCATGATCTAGGAAATGTAACATCATTTTGTCTCATCTTAGTTTCTATGTAGATGGAAGTTTCTCTTGGTTTTACTAATACATTATTAGTCAAAACATTTCCACTTTTATTAAGTATTCTTGTGGTTTGTTCGATACTTATTACGATTTAGAAATCGGTAAAACATTGCTTTTAAAATCAAGTACTCATTACTCGCGAATGAGGTTTTACAACATTTTTAACAAAATGTTAATTACCGAGTAAAACAAGTTAAGTCTCTTATCTTTTAAGATCAAGTCTCTTAACTTTTAAAATCAATAAACCATTCATTTTACCATTCTTAAGGCGTTATACCTAACTTCCCATAAAGCTAGTATAACTCTTATGTTTTCAAAACCAAGTATTATTCTTACATTAAAAATGATTGAGATTCTTTTGAAATACTTCAAGATTCTTTATTATTACAAATTAAGTCGGTTATAAGTCAAATCGATTACCTTTTAAAACCATAAAGCATTTTCTTACTTACATAAAGTTGTTATAACCAACTTCCCATGGCGGTTATAACACTTTATGTTTCAAACCAATCAAATCGTTTAACACGTATGCGTCTACCGTACTACATAGTTATACACATATCATGCTAGAAAAGGTAGGAAGAGGTTCACATACCTAGCGACGATTATCGACTAATAGCAAAGCGCTCAGCACCTCAAACCGTCGGCTACTCCTTAAGCCAGTAGATCGCGCCACGTAGTACTTGACCTATAAGGCCACAAGGCTTATTAACATCTAGATCTTATCGTAGAACATTCTCACAGAAAATTTGGCGGCACTGCCCACATGACAGCGTAAATCTCCTCTCTATCGGGCGACTACCAAGCCAGCAGGGGTTTATACGTCTAACGGACGTGCACAATTCTACCCTACAGAAAAGCTACAAACCTCTTTGTCTGATACCCTATGTAATTCTGATTCGATTACTCTTCTTTACATTCGTGCTTAAGTCGCAAGACATTCAGTAAGTATTAATCGAGCTTAAGTCAAAGACATTGCCGCACAACTATGTTTCATTCTATATATAGTATACTATAACTATATATTGACAACATGTAATTTCCAATTACAATGTAAGGTCAAAGTGTTTACCTCGATAAGCCCAAAATTATCCAAGTATAAAGTCGATCTGGGCAACGTTTAGCTCGACTCAGTGCACTCGACCTCAGAACCACCTTAGAAGTTCTAACCAACTTCACTTAATACTCCAACTAACTATGGAGATTTTCCTTAGGGTTTCGGTTTTGTATTGAAGGAAGTATAATAGTATTTGGGCTTTTCGTATAAGTATAAACTTAGAATACTACAAGGTATCTGGCTAAGGTAATTTGGGTATAATGTGATACTTTTGAGAGTATTTCTACCAAGAGGAGGTATTTATACAAAAACAACTAGGCTGGGGTACCCGTGCCTACCACAAGGAGGGGGTGTATACCCTCTGCTCCCACTGGGGGTAGTCTCGACGAGGGGAGAGGGGCTCTCGGCGAACTCAACACAAAGGGGAGGGAGGAGGATTTTAACACTTAGGAAATATTTGGAATGGATGAAGAAGTCTTCCAAAGGGGGTATTTATAGGTCTAGCAAAGGCCACCCGATGGCCAAGATCATGCCAAGTGCATAGCAAGTGTAGGGCGAGATCATGTCAAGTGCTTATCCATCTACCGCAAAATATCCTACCTACTACTTGACAAAAACTACCCATTGATTCGTCCACCCAAGCCTATCCAGTGAGAGGGTGACAAGTGTCGCCCTCTTGTTGGTCCAAATGTTTCGTCTCTCGGAAAAATCCGCAAAATTAGAAATGACATAGCGGAATTTTCCTACGAAAAACTGTGAAAACGTTTAAATCGAAAAACAACTCTAGCAAGGTGTTGTGAACAAAAATAATTCGACAAGCCTATTCTCAAGTTCAAATTTTCTCGTCGTCCTTACGTACTCTGCGAAAATACGGTATAACGGTATAGGATATTTAGGATTGGTTTCCATTCTTCTCACTCTGAGATCGTGCCTTAGAAGTGTTATAAGTTGGACCCTCTAACGTATTCCTTTTATGTGATTATGCCTCAAATAAGGCAACCGGGCGGAAGGCAAGGCAGTAGAGGCTGCTAGTAGGACAAAGTTCTGAGGCTCGAGCCCGATCTATACGAGGCGGCGAGTTCCATGGCGCGCCCGGCCCAAGAAACAAGATGCACTGTACCTCGATCCGGCTGGAAGCGGATGAGATGGGTTCTGAGATGGCGATTCGGCGGGATCGTGGCGAACGTGAGATAAGTGAATCTGCGGTTCGATTCAGCGGCATGGTTCGCGAGATCGAGGTTTGCGGCTACGAGATTTTCCGATTTGTAGCACTTGAGTTCTGGTCGAACGAGATGATCGCGAGTTCATCCGTCGATTCTGAAGAGATCGTCTGAGTGGTCAAAGCTTGAGACCGTCCGTGATCTTGTTCGCATCGGTGCGTGATACGCGATCGATTGGTTTGATTCATGGGAGTTATCCGGGAAACCGCGTCAGCCACTTGGGATGAGTTCTCGGAGGCTTTTCACTCACTTCTTGCCTCGCGGATGAGGAGGCCGGGCAGATTTTCTTCTTTGAGGCGAGCGCCGATTAGGGAGTACAATGTCGAGTTCGATTCTTTGGCTCGATATGTCCACTGCATTGGTAGCGGATATGGAGGGCGGTGCATCGCTACGTCAGGGCTAGATGATTATATGGCGAGTCTTGTGCGGTGTGGCTCTTGACCGAGCATGGACATTACCCGTATCTGACTCGTGCACTTGGATGTGAGGCGTAGAGGCCGAAGCGGGTCGGCGGCATCGAAGAAGGACAAGGCGGCCGGTTCTTTTGGTAGTTCTCGGGGTGGGCGGCCTCGTGATCTAGATTTGCACCCGGCCATTTCGAGCACTCGCATCATTGTCGGTCTGACGGTATTGGCGGTCGAGGCCCGGGACTTGATTTCGGGTAGCAAGAGGTGCTAACCGATCGAGTACTGCTCGGTGTATGCTGTTGTGGTAGATTCCATTCGGGGAGGCGTAGTACTACTCAGGGAGCTTGCTATACTTGTGGCGCGGGGTCATTTGCGAGCTTGTCCAGGCCAGGCAGCGGTGGTAGGGCTCGGCTATAAGTGCATTGCGGTTCCTCTCCTCTGATTACTCGCCGGGCGGGAGGTACTCGTGGGCGGTGTCGCGGCGAGAGGTCGTGGTGCGGGTCCCGATTCTAGCGGTCCTCGAGCGCATTTATGCCTCGGTGGCGGGACGGGATGCGCCGAACCGGGCGTTCTGGTGCCTTACCGGCACCTAGTGATACAACATCGAGAAAACGGCGGAAAAATAAAACACGAGTCATGAAACAAGAAATATAATAAATAAGCAGGCCAAAAGCAGTTGCCTTGGTATATCATAAAAACACGAGCAGTTATCCTTTTTACAAACCACACCCAGCAGCGATTACTCTGACCTCATTTACAACAACTATGGCCAGGGAGGCCCGCATACCACAGATGTACAAGAACCTACAACTCGGGAAAGCATGCAAAGATAAGCCTCAGAAGGAAACGGAGCTTTCAACACGCTGAAATGAGATCTAGGCGGGGATCCACGGCCGATGTACTCTACTGCGGCGTAGGCGGCCCGAAGGAGGTCGATCTGGCAATTGCAGTATGTATGGCTGTCAAATCGTAAATGAAATCATAATAGCCTAAAAGCGGGAGACATGTATGATAACCAAAATACGATGCAGCGACATAAGCGATCAAATCGAGGACTCGCGCGCAAAGTCACCACTCAAATATTGTAACCGTTAAGGGCAGGTCGCAGTGCCTTACAGGCACCTGGTGATACAAACATCGAGAGAAAATCACGGAACCTGAAACAAGAGTCATTTAACAAGAGATAAATGAATAAGCAGCTGCCAAAAGCAGTTGCCTTGGTATATACATAAAACACGAGCAGTTTAATCCTTTTACAAC
The DNA here is from genome assembly GCA_029844215.1 of Przewalskia tangutica. Classification (NCBI taxonomy): domain Eukaryota; kingdom Viridiplantae; phylum Streptophyta; class Magnoliopsida; order Solanales; family Solanaceae; genus Przewalskia; species Przewalskia tangutica. The sequence goes on along the minus strand of CM056737.1, from coordinate 40,365,574 downwards.
CGCCACCAGCGATTACTCTGGACCTCAAGATATCTGATGACTATGACGGGACGGGGCCGCCATACCACAGATGTACAAGAACCTACAACTCGAGAACACTGCAAAAGATAAGCCTCGGAGAAAGCGGAGCTTGAATCTGTTGGCTGATCATGGCGAGAACCACGGCCGATGTACCTCTACTGCGGCGTGAACGCGGCCCGAAGAGTCGATGCAACAGTACCAAGTATGTGGCTATGCAATCGTAAATGAAATCATACTAGTCTATATAAGCGGGAGCGTGTATGATAACCAAACTACGATTCGCAACATAAAGCGATCATCACTCCGATATAACTATGGGTCTCGCGCCACAACATCAATCGAGTTCGCATTATGGCGCGTGCCGGAATCGCATCGGTGTAGACATGTCCATGATGCGACAATAATACCAATGTCCCGGCCCATGCCCGGACTGCGCCGGTGTAGACATGTCCGTATGACCTCAACAACAGCGAGAATCCAAATGGAAGCATACGTGCTACGCGTCGTGTCGATATGTCGAAGGAAAAATAAGACAACATTCCAAATGGGCGCATGCGTGCGCTACGCGTCGTGTCGGTATGTCGAAGAAATCCTGGCGATAATCAAAATGGAAACATGCGTGCGCTACGCGTCGTGTCGATATATCAGCGATTAACCACAGACCTTAACCAAAATGGAAGCATGCGTGCGCTGCAGCGTCGTGTCGGTATGTCAGCGATTAACAACAATAATACTATCAACGAGGCGTGCGTGGAATTTCTCGTCGCTGACACGTCGAGTAAGTTCTCAACGATCAACCGACCTCTATCGAGAGGCGGTAACACGAAACAACGATTGTACAATAAAGGCTATAAATCATCATAGCGCATAGGCAAGTTTCACAACAACAAGCATAGGCGAGTTTCACAACTCAAAGTACTTTTAAAGAGATCCATTACTTTTATAAAAGTCACCGATACGTAGTATTAGAATGACCAACCAGCTTCCTTTTCAAAATCAAGTAACAACATTCTTTTCCTAAGTTCGGTTTGCCTAGTTTGATTACTCGAAGCTTCTCATTTTCAAATGGTTTCATAGTTCCCAAACTTAATCACTTGATTCCTTTTTAGAACAATTGAGTAACATATGGCATATCGTGAGTAGTTTATTCTTGTTTATAACGATCTTATTACTGACCATGACCTAGAAAATGTAATATCATTTTGTCGTCTTAGCTTATGCGGATGGAGGTTTCTCGGTTTTAATACAACACATCATTATTCAATACATTTCCTTTATTAACTGCGGTGGTGCAGCCGATACACATTCGATTCGAAATCGGTAAAACATTATCCACTTTAAAACCAAGTACTCATTACTCACGAATGAGGTTTCACAAACATCCACATTAAAACAAATAAGTTAAGTCTCTTATCTTATAAGATCAAGTCTCTTAACTTCTAACATCGATAAACCATTTTCACTTACATAAGGTCGTTATAACTAACTTCCCGTAAAGCTATTATAACACCACATGTTTTAAACCAACCAAATCACTTAGCACGTATGCGTCTGGTACTACATAGTTCCACAACAATCATGCTAGAAAAGATAGGAAGAGGTTCACATACCTCGCGACGATTTATCGACGATAAGCAAAATGCTCCAATCTTACAACGCACTGTACTTTCCTCCGAGTAGAATCGCTACTCTTAGTACTTTCACCTATAAAGGTCAAAGCGTCTATTAACCCTAAAACACAAGTTTCTATCTTTCTATAGAAAATTCGCAACACCTCACATGACAGCGTAAATCTCCTCTCTATCGAGTGGCTACGAAGCTTGACCGAGGGGTTTACACGTCTACCGGGCGTGTACAATTACTCGATACTTACACAAGTCTCCGCTGATCCTATGTAAATCTGATTCGATTCGGTTCTTTATTCTTGGGCTTAAGTCAAAAGACATTGCGAATACTAAGTAGTTCCATATATAGTATCTTGACTATATATTGACAAACATGTAATTTCCAATTACAATAGAGGACAAGATAATTACCTCGATAAGCCCAAAATTATCAAGTTATAATGTCGATCTGAGCAAGGTTTAGCTCCTCAGTGCGCTCAAACCACTCCAAACAACCCTTAGAAGTTCTAACCAACCTACTCATCTTGACCAACTATGAAGATTTCCTTAGGGTTTGGTTTGAGACTAAAAGGACAAAAGGTAGTATTTAGGACTCTACGTAAAGAGGTATCTTTGGAATACTACAAGGTACAAGGCTAAGGTATTTTGGGCATTATAACAATACTAGGGAGTATTTCTATACCACTGACAAAGGGTATTATCACGAAAACAACTAGGCTAGGGGTACCAGGCTGGGACCTCATGAGGAGGAGACCTCGGCGAAGGCCACTTTCGAGGGAGGAGCTCTTGGATGAGAGTCAACAAGAGGAGGAGGATTCAAGACTTGGAAACATTTGTGGATGAATGAAGTCTTCACAAAGGGGGTATTTATAGCAAACCCAAATGCCAACGATGGCCAAGATCAAGCCATGTGCAAGGCAAGTGTAAGGCCTTGATCAAGCCAAGTGCACCTAACCCTACTCCAAAACATGGCACAAGACAAGCCACAAAACAAGGCCAAAACAAGGCACAAAACAAGGAACCAATAGGGCCAAAAACGTGAGCCACAATATCAATCAATTCGTGAACGATCGTCCGGGCGCCCAATGCTTCGATGTGAGGGTGACACATGTCACCCTCCGTTGGTCCAAAATGTTTCGTCTCTCGGAAAAATCCGCAAAAATTAAAAAGGACATAGCCGGAATTTTCCTACGAGCGTGGAAAGCGTTTCCTCGAACGACTCTGAGTACACTTGTGCCCAAATGTAACCGGCCAAGCCACTGGCGGGGTGACACGTGTCACCTCCTATTGGCCTCAAAGCGTCTTTGAAAAATCCACAATGGCCAAAATCTCGAAAACAAAGTGGGCCCTAAAGCAGTAAATTTCTCGTGGGCCCAGCGTGACCATTTCGAAAATAAAATTCCATAATTCTCTAATATTCCGAAGTCCGAATACCAAATCTGGGAATCAATTCCATTAACGAACCTTTTTCTTTCACAAAACGGAAACTTTTAGTGGAAAAATCCTCTTTCTTCTTTCCAATCTTTCTGTAGTATTCTCGTCGTGCGTCCTCGCATACATACTCTGGAAATACGAGGTATAACATTCTCCTCGCCGAAACATTCGTCCGAATGTTCCTTCCTGAGCGGATATCGATGAAGCTCTTCTAACAAATTGCCAGCGCCACGCGGCCGCGAAATAACACACGTTATCTTCCTTCCTTACTCGTCGTGCCGCTTCTCGAACACTTGAACTCTCGATGCGTACCATACTTCAGTCATTACTTCCGTTCCGAAAATCTGCGGAGTCACTACCTCAAACTTGGTCATCTTACTAACCTCAACTTCCCTAAGGCCATTCGGCCTTTACGAACCGCTTCTGGTCGAGCGCGTCCACGAACTCATACGATGATCATAAAAACTTGGGCCTAGCATCCTCGTGACCCTACTACCTGGCGGGACCACCCAGAACTGGCCCCACCCCAAACGGGTTACGGTTTGACCCGCAAATGGTCCTAAACCCGACCCCCCGTGCCAAACTCTTGTTCCCGATTGAACAATCTTACTAATTCACATCATGAAAGCTACCACTTCCATCTCACACTACCCACGGACTTATCACACAAATAAATCCCACGTATACTACTCACCCTTAAAAGGTCAAACATAAAGCGAATCTTTTACTCAAGGCGACCTTACCTCTAAGGTCTCGATCGTGAAATAGTCTAAGGTTCACACTTACCGTACCTCATCGTATCCTTCCAACTAACCATGCATTTTAACTCACACATATCACAATGCTATCCGTACATAGCACACAATAATGAGATCATCATAACAAGCATACCAAAACTCTAGAGGTTAAGGATATACGAACTACCGCTCCACTCTAATCATAGGCACGCCTGCAGTGCATGCGTATGAAGGTGATGAACCAGCCACAGATCCTGAAGGTGATCGTAACATCCGCTTCCCTTGGTAGGACAGTTCCTCGCAAAATGGCCTGCTGTCATGCAAAACAAACTCCCAATCTAGCGACACTCTCCAAAATGGAGTCTACCACAATGGTCCGCGAGGTAGGGGTGGCTTGGTGGTTAACACCCGCGCTCTCGAAAATCTGAACCGCCGGAGCCACGACTGCGTCGAAGGCGGTGGAGGACCACTGCATGCAGTGGGGGTATATAACTAGCTCTTCTTTGAGGCGGTCCGCCTCGAAAGCCACCAAAGGACCTGCCGTCACGGCCTCTTCTGGCGATCCGGTCATTCGTCGACCCCTCGTGCCTCGCATCCTGGTGCGTGAGCTGCGTGCGGGCAATGTCCGTGCGGTGAAGAGAAACACCGCGCAAGACTCGACCATATAATCATCTAGCCGGTGGCGTGGCGATGCACCTATCCTCCATGCTCTGCAACTAAGCGCGGGACATGCTCGAGCAAAGAATCGAACTCGACATTGTACTCACGACGGTCGCCCTCTGTCTCGATAACAAAAATCGCCGGCGTGCCCTCGCCATGCGGAGGCAAGAAGTGCGTGAGAAAGCCCCGAAAACTCATCCCATCTGCTGGAGTGCATGCTCTCCCGAAAGCTCATGAATCAAACGATCATTTGCGGTATCACGCGCGGCCGTCTGAACAAAGGTCCGCAGACTCGGTTTACGAAGCCTTGATCACCGCGTGATCGTTTATGCTGCCGGATGAACTCCTGCGGATCATCCTCGAGCCTCGACCCATAAAACTCTGGCGGGCTCTGACTCGGAAAGTCCGTAGCCTCAAACTATCTGCTCGGGGTGAACGGCTGGTGCTCTTTGGGCCAGGCTGCTGCATCGGCTGTCCTGCCATATCGGCCTGACACGGCAATAATCGGGCCATCTCGCGTGACCCATCTCCCCTGCTCGGTGTGGGGTGGAGGCTCAGTCTTGCGGTCTCGGCGGCCATTCTGCGCTCTAACCTCTCTTTGGCTGGCGGCGTCCTGAACCCGCCGTCAAGCCTGACCTCAGTCTTGGCCGGACTGCGCCTCGAACTCCTCGTATCTCACTAGCGGCTCCTCGCTGCCTTGCCATCTCTCTGGTTGCCTTGCGCGGAGGCATAGCGGTAAAAGCGAGATCGTCGGAGGGTCCAACTTACAACACAGCTCTAAGGCACGATCTCAGGATGAGAAGAATGGAAACCAATCCTAAATGTCCTATAGCCTCACGATTATAGATGTGGTGCACAACACCGATAATCAAGACTCTACTGAACACGGTGCGTAGACACTTTCAGATTAAGCGCTCACGATACCACTTTGTAACGACGTTCGGGGCGTTCACTGATGCCTTACAGGGCACCCTAGTGATACAAACATCGAGAAAATCAGCGGAACACAAAACAAGAGTCATTTAACAAGAGATAAATGAATAAACGAGCCAACCAAAGCGATTTGCCTTGGTATATACATAAAACACGAGCAGTTTAATCCTTTTACAACCACACTTGGCGCGGTACTACGGACCTCTAAGATATCTGATGACTATGGCGGGACGGGGCCCGCCATACCACGAATGTACAAGAACCTACAACTCGGGAACACTGCAAAAGATAAGCCTCGGAGAAGCGGGCTTGAATCTGTTGGCTGTGATCCTGAGCGAGGAACCACGGCCGATGTACCTCTACTGCGGCGTAGGCGGCCGAAAGAGTCGATCTGGTACCAAGTATGTGAAAGCGTATAAATCGTAAATGAAATCATACTAGTCTATATAAAGCGGAGACATGTATGATAACCAAACTACGATTCCTGACATAAAGCGATCATCACTCCAATATAACTATGGGTCTCACGCCACGCATCAATCGAGTTCGCATTATGGCGCGTGCCGGAATCTTGCATCGGTGTAGACATGTCCATGATGCAACAATAATACCAATGTCGTGGCCACGTGCCGGAATTCTGCGCCGGTGTAGACATGTCCATGTGACCTCAACAAGAGACAAAGAATCCAAATGGAAGCATACGTGCGCTACGCGTCGTGTCGGTATGTCGAAGGAAAAATAAGACAACATTCCAAATGGGCGCATACGTGCGCTACGCGTCGTGTCGGTATGTCGAAGGAAATCACTGGCGATAATCAAAATGAAACATACGTGCGCTACGCGTCGTGTCGATATATCAAGCGATTAACGCAAGATCTTAACCAAAATGGAAGCATACGTGCGCTACGCATCGTGTCGGTATGTCCAAAGCGATTAACAACAATAATACTATCAGCGAGAACGTGCGTGGAATTTCTCGTCGCTGACGCGTCGAGTAAGTTCTCAACGATCAACCGACCTCTATCGAGAGGCGGTAACACGAAACAACGATTGTACAATAAAGGCTATCATCACAAGCATAGGCAAGTTTCACAACAACAAGCATAGGCAAGTTTCACTGACTCAAAGTACTTTTAAAGAGATCCATTACTTTTATAAAAGTCACGATACGTAGTATTAGAATGACCAACCCACCTTCCTTTTCAAAATCAAGTAACATTCTTTTCCTAAGTTCGGTTTGCCTAGTTTCAATTACTCAAGCTTCTCATTTTCAAATGGTTTCATAGTTCCCAAACTTAATCACTTGATTCCTTTAGAACAATTGAGTAACATATGTCATATCGTGAGTAGTTTATTCTTGTTTATAACGATCTTATTACTGACCATGACCTAGAAAATGTAATATCATTTTGTCTCATCTTAGCTTATGCAGATGGAGGTTTCTCTTGGTTTTAATACAACACATCATTATTCAATACATTTCCTTTATTAACGCGGTGGTCCGCCGATACACGTTCGATTCCGAAATCGGTAAAACATTATCCCTTTAAAACCAAGTACTCATTACTCACGAATGAGGTTTCACAAACATCACATTAAAACAAATAAGTTAAGTCTCTTATCTTATAAGATCAAGTCTCTTAACTTCTAACATCGAGAAACCATTTTCACTTACATAAGGTCGTTATAACTAACTTCCCGTAAAGCTATTATAACACCACATGTTTTAAACCAACCAAATCACTTAGCACGTATGCGTCTGCGTACTACATAGTTCACAACAATCATGCTAGAAAAGATAGGAAGAGGTTCACATACCTCGCGACGATTTATCGACAATAAGCAAAATGCTCCAAGTACTACAACCTTGCTAGCCACTTTCCACTCGAGTAGAATCGCTACTCTTAGTACTTTCACCTATAAAGGTCAAAACGTCTATTAACCCCAAAACACAAGTTTCTATCTTTCATAGAAAATTGGCGGCCTCCCCCACACATGGCGTAAATCTCCTCTCTATCGGTAGGCTACCAAGCCAACGAGGTTTACACGTCTACCGGGCGTGTACAATTCTACTCAGAATACTACACAAGTCTACCGCTGATCTATGTAAATCTGATTCGATTCGATTCTTTATTCTTGGGCTTAAGTCAAAAGACATTGCGAATACTAAGTAGTTCCATATATAGTATACTTGACTATATATTCAACAAACATGTAATTTCCAATTACAATAGAGACAAGATAATTACCTCGATAAGCCCAAAATTATCCAAGTTATAATGTCGATCTGAGCAAGGTTTAGCTCCACTCATGCGCTCAAACCACTCCAAACAACCCTTAGAAGTTCTAACCAACTTCTACTCACATACTTGACCAACTATGAAGATTTCCTTGGGTTTGGTTTGAGACTAAAAGGACAAAAGGTAGTATTCAGGACTCTACGTAAAGAGGTATCTTTGGAATACTACAAGGTACAAGGCTAAGGTATTTTGGGCATTATAACAATACTAGGGAGTATTTCTATACCACAACAAAGGGGTATTATCTGAAAACAACTAGGCTAGGGGTACCCAGGCTGAACCTCATGAGGAGGAGACCTCGGCCAAAGGCCACTTTCAAGGAGGAGCTCTTGGGCGAGAGTCAACAAGAGGAGGAGGATTCAAGACTTGGAAACATTTGTGGATGAATGAAGTCTTCACTGAGGGTATTTATAGCAAACCCAAATGCCAACCATGGCCAAGATCAAGCCGTGTGCAAAGGCAAGTGTAAGGCCTTGATCAAGCCAAGTGCACCTAACCCTACTCCACAAAACATGGCACAAGACAAGCCACAAAACAAGGCCAAAACAAGGCACAAAACAAGGAACGATAGGGCCAAAAGCGTGAGCCACAATATCAATCAATTAGTGAACTAATCGCCCGACGCCACAAACTTCGATGTGAGGTGACACATGTCACCCTCCGTTGGTCCAAAATGTTTCGCCTCTCGGAAAAATCCGCAAAAAATTAAAGGACATAGCGGAATTTTCCCACGAAGGCGTGGAAACGTTTCGTCGAAAAGCGACTCTGAGTCGACGCTTGTGCCAAATGTAACCGGCCAGCCACCAGGCGGGGTGACACGTGTCACCCTCCTATTGGCCCTCAAAAACGTCTTCGAAAAAATCCACAATGGCCAAAATCTCAAAACAAAGTGGGCTACAAACCAGTAAATTTCTCCGTGGGCCCACGTGACCATTTCCAAAATAAAATTCCATAATTCTCTAATATTCCAGAAGTCCGAATACCAAATCGGGAATCAATTCCATTAACGAACCTTTTTCTTTCACAAAAACCGGAAACTTTTCCGTGGAAAAATCACCTCTTTCTTCCTTTCCAATCTTTCTGCCGTATTCTCGTACGTACGTCCTCGCATACATACTCTGGAAATACGGGGTATAACAAATATAACTATGGGTCTCACGCCCACAACATCCATCATGTTCGCATCATGGCGCGTGCCGGAATCTGCGTCGGTGTAGGCGTATCGTGATCTGCAATAATCAAGGCGCGTGGCCACGTACCCCGGAATACTGCATCGGTGTAGACATGCCCATGTAACCTCAAAAACAATATCTTGGGTGGTCAACCTGCCGTGGCCACATGCCGAATCTTTGCGTCGGTGTAGACCGTCCGTGTTGCGGTAATAACCATATATCAGATGTCGACACGCGCGGCCGCGTGCCGAGAATCTGCGTCGGTGTAGACATGTCCATGTGACATCAACAACAAGACAGTAATCAAAATGGAAACATACCCGTGGACTTCTCCATCACTGCCGACGCGTCCAGTAAGTTCTCGACAAGTCAACGCCCTGTCGAGACGCGGTAACACAGAAACACCACACTTGCATAACAAAGGCTATCATCACAAGCATAGGCAAGTTTCACAACAACAAGCATAGGCAAGTTTCACAACAACAAGCATAGACAAGTTTCACAACAACAAGCATAGGCAAGTTTCACCACAACAAGCATAGGCAAGTTATACATCACTCGAGTACCCGTTTTATGCCAAAGTCGGGTTTTAACCACTAAAGTACTACTTACGTTAAACCCTTTAAAAGATCCGTTTCTTTCACATAAGTCACACAATACCCGTAGTATTAAAATAGTGACTATCTTATTAAGTAAACAAAATACTTCCCCTTTTGTAAAATCAAGTAACAACATTATTTTCCCAACGTTCAAGTTTGCCTAATTTCAAATGCCTAAGTCACTTATTTTAGAAAGGTTTCATAACTCATAGTCTTAATCTCTTTTAAAACATTTGAGTAACATATGCCATATATGGGAGTAGGTTATTCTTGTTTATAACAATCTTATTCTGTGACCATGATCTAGAAAATGTAATATCATTTTGTCTCATCTTAGTTTCTATGCAGATGGAGGTTTCTCCGGTTTTAATAATACTTCATTACTTAATACATTTTCCTTTATTAACGCATTTGCGATGGTTTGTCGATACGTTCGATTTCGAAATCGTTAAAACATCATTCCTTTAAATAAAACCAAGTACTCATTACTCACGAATGAGGTTTCACACAAACATTCACATTAAAACAAATAAGTTAAGTCTCTTATCTTATAAGATCAAGTCTCTTAACTTAACATCGATAAACCATTTTCTTTACCTCTCTTAAGACATTATACCTAACTCCCGTAAAGCTAGTATAACTCTTTTTAAAACCTTTAAAACCAAGTGTTACTCTCCTTCAAACGATTTATAAATCTTTTGAAATACAAAGAAGTTCTTTATTATAACAAGCGATTATAATTCACATGATTACCTTTTAAAACCACAAGTATTTTCTTACCTACATAAAGTCAAGTTATAACAACTTCCCATAAAGCGTTATAACACTTTATGTTTTAAAACAATCAAACACGGTTAACACGTATGCGTCTGCCGTACTACATAGTTCACACATATCATGCTAGAAGAGATAGGAAGAGGTTCACATACCTCGCGACGATTATCGACAATAAGCAAAAAGCTCAAGTACTACAACGCACTGGCCGCTTTCCACTCGCCGGTAGAATACGCTACTCTTAGTACTTTCACCTATAAAGGCCTGGCGTCTATTAACATCTAGATCTCAACGTTCCATATTCTACGAGAAAATTGGCAGACCTCCCCCATGGCAGCGTAAATCTCTCTCTATCGAGGCGGCTACCAAGCCAACGAGGGTTTACGCCTAACCTGGCGTGTACAATTCTACTACACGGTATGCTATACAAGTCTCTTTATGTCTGATCTATGTAATTACTGATTCGATTCGATTCTTTATTCTTGAGCTTAAGTCAAAAGACATTGCCACAATACTAAGTTCGATTCTATATATAGTATACTTAACTATATATTCTAACAACAGGTAATTCCAATTACAATAGAAGGACAGTAGTGTTTACCTCGATAAGCCCAAAATTATCCGAGTTTAATGTCGCTCCTGAGCAAGGTTTAGCTCCTACTCCGAGTGCTCCAAACAACCCTTAGAAGTTCTAACCAACTTCTACTTACAACTTCAACTACGGGTGAAGATTTCCTTAGGGTTTCGTTTAGAGGCTAAAGGAAAGTATAATCGTATTTTCCGGGTTTTTCGTACAAAGGGTACTTTGGAAAGTACTACAAGGTATTTGGGCTAAAGTATTTGGACATTATAACGATACTAGAAGAGTATTTCTATACCATAACAAAGGGTATTATACGAAAACAACTAGGCTAGGGGGGGGGTGGTGCTCTCGGCTAGTACTCACAAAGGGGTAGGGGTTTCTCGGCCACAAGGCCTCATGAGGAAGAGGGGGTGGCGGACGAACTACACACGGGAGGGAGGAAGAGAACTTCAAGACTTAGGAAGATTTTTGGATGAAGAAGTCTTCCAAAGGGTGGGGTATTTATAGGTCAAGAATTGGCCAACCAATGGCCAAGATTCAACCAAGTGTAAGGCAAGTGTAGGGCTAGATTTCAACCATGTGGACCTTATCCATCTACCACACAACTTGCACAAAATATCCTACCAACTAAAGTGGTCCAAAATCGTCCAAGTCAAGCCATGGTTGCCGTCGAAGCCTTCGATGTGAGGTGACACATGTCACCCTCGTTGGTCCAAAATGTTCGTCTCTCGGAAAAATCCGCAAAATCATAAATGACATAGCGGAAATTCCCTACGAAAGGCTGTGAAAGCGTTTAAAAACGACTCTAACAGGGTGTTGTGCACAAAAGAATTCGAGCCTAAAGAAGTTCGAAAATTTCTCGTCGTCCCCACGCATACTGCGGAAATACGGGTATAACATTCTCCCTCCTTAGAAACATTCGTCGAATGTTCCTTCTAATCTCAAAACAAGCGTCGTCGGCATAGTCTTCACTACTATACTTACGAGAATCAAACATGCCACACTGGCCACAAAATAACATGCGCGCAAAACCCAAATCCACGCCGAGGAACCACCTCGGTTAGCACAAAAGTCCCACCAAGGTCTAAAATATACTCCTTCGCACCTCGTTTCCCCAGAAAGCGATCACACGCTCACTTCTCCCTAACTCGTCGTGCCTTACCGAACACTCGAGCTCTTTCTAGTATCCGTACCACACTTCCGTCAACGTTCTGTTTCCAACCCTTGGAGTTACTACCTCAAACTTGGTCATCTTACTACCTCGATTTCCTCTAAGGCCATTCTCGGCCTTCACTGATTACGGTCGAACATATCTATGAACTCATCGATGGTCATCTAAACTTGGGCCTAGCACCTCGTGACCACCGCCACTGGCGGGACCACGAGCTGACCCTTCGAAGCGGGGCGGGTTGGCCCGCAACATGGCCCAACCCGACCATCATGGCGCCAACTTCCGCTCGCCGACACGGAACACATCGAAGCTACCACTTCCGTCTCACTAACCAGATTTTTAAATCACACTATAGCACAAAGCTATCCGAACATAACACTTAACACATCATTAACATCAATACATACAAGTATCTGAGTTAAGGATATACACGAAACTAGGCGGTTCAAGGCCGCTAAAATCGAACTTCCGCGACCTACCGTGGCCCATCGCCTCTAGTAGTGCATGCTATCCTACCAGCGCTACCACAGTCGGACGGTCTCGTCATATGGCCTGTTGGCCGCAAGAATAACAAGCTCCTTGGTACTACGACACTCACGAAATGCGGTCTACCATCGACCACAGGTAGGTAGGGGTGCATCCGCCAACACCCTACTCGCGAACATCCGAACACAGGAGCCACGACTGCTCCTGAATATCCCAAGGTCCCAAAGGCTGCGGAGGACCACTCTGCAATGGCGAGTACATAACTAGTCTGCTGTTGAGGCGGTCCGCCTCGAAAGTCGCCAAAACATCCGTGATCTTGGCCTTAACCTGTGGCGGTCCGCTGCGTCGATCTCTTCGCCGCGCAAGTCATGAGCGAATCGGGCAATGTCCATGCGGTGAAGAGAAACACCGCACAAGACTCGGCCATATAATCATCTAGCGGTGGCGTAGCGATGCACCTATCCTCCATATCTGCAGCAAGCGCGGGGACATATCGAGCCAAAGAATCGAACTCGACATTGTACTCCACGGCGGTCGCCCTCTGTCTCGATAACAAAAATTTGTCGGCGTGCCCTCATCTGCGGAGGCGAAGTGCGTGAGAAAAGCCCCGAAAACTCATCCCATCTGCTGCGAAGGTGCATGCTCTCCCGAAAGCTCACGAATCAAACCCGATCATTGCGGTATCACGCGCGGCCGTCGCGAACCGAAGTCGCAGACTCGGTCTCTGAAGCCTTGATCACCGCGTGATCCTCTGGCAGCGGATGAACTCTGCGGATCATCCTCGAGCCTCGACCGTAGAACTCTGGCGGGCTACAACTCGAGAAAATCTCGTAGCCTCAAACTATTCGCTCGGGTGCACCACGGTCTTCTTTGGGCCTGAGGCTGCTGCGTCCGGCCTATCCTCATATCGCCCTGACCACGGCAATAATCGCCATCTCTCGTGACCCATCTCACTGCTCGGTGTGGGTGGAGGCTCGGTATTGTAGTCTCATCGGCCATGCGGCCTCTAAACCTCTTTGGTCTTTGGCGTCGCGAAACTCGCCGTCGGAAGCACTATCTCAGTCTTGGCCGGGCACAGGCCTCGTGCTCCTCTGTATCCCACTAGCAGCTCCTCGGCTGCCTTGCCATCTGAGTCTTGTAGTCGCTTCGCGGAGGCATGGCGGTAAAATGAAACACGTGAGGGTCCAACTTACAACTGGCTCTAAGGCACGATCTCGGAATGAGAAGAATAGAAACCAATCCTCATGTCCTATAGCCTCACGATTATAGATGTGGTGCGCAACACACGATAATCAAGACTACTGAACACGGTGCTGTAGACACTTTCAGAGACTAAGCGCTGCGATACCACTTTGTAACGCCCGAACCGGGCAGTTCGTGCCTTACCGGGCACCTGGTGATACAACATCGTAGAAAACCAGCGGAAAATAAAACACGAGTCATGAAACAAGAAATATAATAAATAAGCAGGCCAACCAAGCAGTTGCCTTGATATATACATAAAAACACGAGCAGTTATCCTTTTTACAAACCACGCCACAACGATTACTCTGCACCTCTAAGATTTACAACAACTATGGCGGGACAGGTTCGCGCATACCACGAATGTACAAGAACCTACAACTCGTGGAAACATACCAAAGATAAGCCTCAGAAACGAGCTTTCAACACGAAATGAGATCCTAAGGCGGGGATCCACGGCCGATGTACCTCACTGCGGCATAAACGCGGCCGAAGGAGGTCGATCTGACAGTACCAAGTATGTGAAATCACAAATCGTAAATGAAATCATAATAGCCTAAAAAGCGGGAGATGTATGATAACCAAAATACGATGCAATATAAAAGCGATCAAGTCGGGGACTCACGCCTCAAAGTCACCACTCAAATATAACTATGGGTCTCACGCCCACAACATCCATCATGTTCGCATCATGGCGCGTGCCCGGAATCATCGGTGTAGACATGTCCATGATGCAACAATAATAATCAAGCGCGTGGCCGCGTACCGAATCTGCGCCGGTGTAGACATGCCCGTATAACCTCAATAACAATATCTTGGGTGGTCAACCCCGCGCGTAGCCACGTGCCCCGAATCTTGCATCGGTGTAGACGTCCATGTTGCGATAATAACCATATATCGGGTAATCAACGACGGCGGCGCGTGCCCGAATCTGCGTCGGTGTAGACATGTCCATGTGACATCAACAACAAGACGATAATCAAAATGGAAACATACGTGGAATTCTCCATCACCCGGCCGTCGAGTAAGTTCTCAACAAGTCAACCGCCTCTATCGAGGCGCGGTAACGAAACACCACTTGCATAACAAAGGCTATCATCACAAGAAGGCAAGTTTCACAACAACAAGCATAGGCAAGTTTCACAACAACAAGCATAGACAAGTTTCACAACAACAAGCATAGGCAAGTTTCACCACAAGCATAGGCAAGTTATACATCACTCAAGTACCTTCATTTTATGCCAAAGTCGGGTTTTAACCTAAAGTACTACTTACGTTAAACCCTTTAAAAGATCCGTTTCTTTCACATAAGTCACACAATACCGTAGTATTAAAATAGTGACTATCTTATTAAGTAAACAAAATACTTCCTTTTGTAAAATCAAGTAACAACATTATTTTCCCAACGTTCAAGTTTGCCTAATTTCAAATGCCTAAGTCACTTATTTTAGAAAGGTTTCATAACTCATAGTCTTAATCTCTTTTAAAACATTTGAGTAACATATGCCATATATGGGAGTAGGTTATTCTTGTTTATAACAATCTTATTACAGCAGCCATGATCTAGAAAATGTAATATCATTTTGTCTCATCTTAGTTTCTATGCGGATGGAGGTTTCTCTTGGTTTTAATAATACTTCATTACTTAATACATTTTCCTTTATTAGCATTTGCGGTGGTTTGTCGATACATTACGATTTCAAATCAGTAAAACATCATTCCCTTTAAATAAAACCAAGTACTCATTACTCACGAATGAGGTTTCACACAAACATTCACATTAAAACAAATAAGTTAAGTCTCTTATCTTATAAGATCAAGTCTCTTAACTTCTAACATCAGTAAACCATTTTCTTTACCTCTCTTAAGACATTATACCTAACTCCCCATAAAGCTAGTATAACTCTTTTTTTAAAACCTTTAAAACCAAGTGTTACTCTCCTTCAAAACGATTTATAAATCTTTTGAAATACAAGAAGTTCTTTATTATAACAAGCCGCTTATAATTCACATCGATTACCTTTTAAAACCACAAGTATTTTCTTACCTACATAAAATTTGTTATAACAACTTCCCATAAAGCCGTTATAACACTTTATGTTTTAAAACAATCAAACACGATTAACACGTATGCGTCTGCGTACTACATAGTTCACACATATCATGCTAGAAGAGATAGGAAGAGGTTCACATACCTCGCGACGATTATCGACAATAAGCAAAAAGCTCAAGTACTACGCACTGGCCCTTTCCACTCCTCGAGTAGAATACGCTACTCTTAGTACTTTCGCTATAAAGGCCACAAACGTCTATTAACATCTAGATCTCAACGTTCCATATTCTCTGAGAAAATTGGCGACTCCCCGCAGCGTAAATCTCCTCTCTATCGAGGCTGCTACCAAGCCAACCAGGGGGTTTACGCCTAACGGGCGTGTACAATTCTACTACACAGGTATGCTATACAAGTCTCTTGTAATACAATCCTATGTAATTCTGATTCGATTCGATTCTTTATTCTTGGGCTTAAGTCAAGACATTGCCACAATACTAAGTTGATTCTATATATAGTATACTTCAACTATATATTCTAACAACAGTAATTCCAATTACAATAGAAGGGCGATGAGTGTTTACCTCGATAAGCCCAAAATTATCCGAGTTTAATGTCGCTCCTGAGCAAGGTTTAGCTCCTACTCCGAGTGCTCCAAAAAACCCTTAGAAGTTCTAACCAACTTCTACTTACAACTTCAACTACGGGTGAAGATTTCCTTAGGGTTTAGTTTAGAGGCTAAAGGAAAGTATAATCGTATTTTCCGGGCTTTTCGTACAAAGGGTACTTTGGAAAGTACTACAAGGTATTTGGGCTAAAGTATTTGGACATTATAACGATACTAGAAGAGTATTTCTATACCATAACAAAGGGTATTATACGAAAACAACTAGGCTAGGGGGGGGGGGGGTGGTGCTCTCGGCTAGTACTCACAAAGGGGTAGGGGTTTCTCGGCCTGAGGCCTCACGAGGAAGAGGGGTGGTGGACGAACTACACAAGGGAGGGAGGAAGAGAACTTCAAGACTTAGGAAGATTTTTGGATGAAGAAGTCTTCCAAAGGGTGGGGTATTTATAGGTCAAGAATTGGCCAACCAATGGCCAAGATTCAACCAAGTGTAAGGCAAGTGTAGGGCTAGATTTCAACCACGTGGACCTTATCCATCTACCACAACTTGCACAAAATATCCTACCAACTAAAGTGGTCCAAAATCGTCCAAGTCAAGCCATGGTTGCCGTCAAGCCTTCGATGTGAGGTGACACATGTCACCCTCCCGTTGGTCCAAAATGTTTCGCCTCTCGGAAAAATCCGCAAAAATCATAAATGACATAGCGGAAATTCCCTACGAAAGTCAGAAAACGTTTCGTCGAAAAATGACTCTAACCGGGTGTTGTGCACAAAAGAATTCGGCCAAGCCTAAAGAAGTTCGAAAATTTCTACGTACGTCCCCCACGTACATACTCTGGAAATACGGTATAACACGAGGCCTCACCGATGTAAATCACGGTACCTTATCGGTCTCGATTATGATGTGTATGCCTTGATAGATCCGGTTCTACTGTCCTATATATCTCCCTTGTTGCTAGTAGGATAGGGATAGAGCACGAGTCCATAGACCACTTTCGAGGTAGCTACGCCATGGGTGATTCGGTAGCTCGGCGGTATTTAGAGCTTGTCGGTGACTTTATGCGATCGTCGGACCAGCGACCTTGATAGAGCTGGACATGACTGATTTCGACGTGATCATGGGCATGAATTGGCTAGCTTCTTGCTATGCCAATGTAGACTGCAGGGAGAGAGTGGTACGGTTCGAGTTTCCTGGGGAGCCGATTATTGAGTGGGAGGGGAACACTGTATCGCCGAGGGTTAGGTTTATTTCCTACCTCAAGGCTAGGAAGATGGTGCAGAAGGGGTATATCTACCATCTCGTTCGGGTGTTTGATCACGAGGTGCGGTACCAGTTTTCGATCGATTCGATGAGTCGAAGTTCCCAGGCGTGTTTCAGGCGACCTCCGGGTATCCTCCGAGAGGAGATAGAGTTTTGTATCGATGTCTTGCGGACACTCGGCTATTTCCATTCCGCCATACGAATGGCACGCCGAGTTGAGAGAGTTAAAGGACCAGTGCGAGATTTCTTTGGAGAAAGGGCTTCATCAGGCCTGAGTGTTTCTCCCGGGAGCGTCGGTATTGTTCGTGAAGAAGAAGGGCGGGGCCGCGCATGTGTGTTGATTACGGTGAACAAGGTGACCATTAAGAAACGAATACCCTTCCCGGGATTGATGATTTGTTCGACCGGTGCGAGTGCGAGATGTTTCTCAAGATTGATCTGCGATCGGGCTATCATCAGTGCGAGTCGAGAGGTGGATGTCCCTAGGATCGCATTTGGACCGTACGCACTATGAGTTTAGGGTTATGTCGTTCGGTTTGACCAATGCTCGGCGCTTTTATGGATTTGATGAACCGAGTGTTCAAACCATTTTTGACACGTTTGTGATAGTGTTCATTGATGATATCTTGGTTTATTCTCGCTCGGGCGGAGCACGCGAGCATTTGAGAGCTGTCTTTGAGAGTTCTCGATACCAGCGATTATCGCCAAGTTTTCCAAATGTGAGTTTTGGTTAGCTTCGTGGCTTTTCTTGGGCATATTAGTCGGCCGATGGTATTCGGTGGATCGGCCAAGATCGAAGCGATCGGAGTTGGCCTAGACTCTTACTCCGGCGCAGGTTCGCGATTTTAGGCCTTGCAGTTATTATCGGTTCGTTGAGAAGTTTGCTTCTATCTCGCACCATTAACTAGGGTGACTCGAAGGCGGCTAAGTTTGATGGACTAAAGGAGAGGCGGCACCGCCCCGTTCTTACTCTTCCGGAGGGTCAGACGGCTATGTCGTGTATTGTGATCGTCGGCATCGGGTTGGGATGTGTTGATGCACGGGGCAAGGTAATAGCGTATGCATCCGGCGACTTAAGAACCACAAGAGGAACTACCCCACCCATGATTTGGAGTTTGCAGCGGTGATTCACGCCTTGAAGATCTGGAGGCACTATTTGTATGCGGTTCATGTGGATATTTATACACTGAACAAGAGCCTCAGGTATATCTTCACCGGATGGGTGAACTTACGACAGAGACGGTGGTTAGAGCTGCTCAAGGATTATGATGTTGACATCCTGTACTGTTACACCCCGTAAGTCCAGGACATGTATAAGAGAATGTACGTAAGGAAACAAGACTTGGACATTAGTACGAAAGGAAGAATTGTTCTTCCGACGGAAAATCTTCCGGACGTCGGAAAGGAAAAGTGTTCGTTATTGAGAATTGGATTCTCAAAATGCATTATTTGAAGAGTATGGAACTTATTAATATTATGGAAATTTATTTTTACAGATTTGGTCACGTGGGGCCCACCCGAGGAATTTTACGTTTTGTGGGGCCCACGAGGGTTACGAAATTTTATGGACGAATGAGAGGGCGACACGTGGCACCCCCATAAGTGGTCTTGGTCGAATTATAGGAGGGGTATTTTGGTCATTGAACCTCTTGGAAGATAAGTCTTCAAAGCTTGACATAATTGACTAGTCAACTTGCCACTTAGGCTTGATCCTTGTGATAATCATCCTAACCTCACATTTGTGGACATCTAAACCCTCCATTGTGTTATAAGTATACTACTAGTAGCAAGACAAGGTCTTGAAGACTTAGAAAAATTTCACAACACTTTGTGCTAGCCTTAGTGCTCTCGGGTTTGAGCATCCCCTCACACAAAAAATTTGTAATCTAGTTCCTTTGTCCACAAGACTTTAAACCAAGGTTCCTAAGAGTGTTGTAAGGTTATCTCAATAGAAAGATTTCGGAAAAAACGTATTTTTACGTTAGTCGCAAGGCGGAAACTAAGTGAGTTCTTCAACTTTGAAGATGGAAATTGAAGATGGGTTCTTCATAGGCCTCTAAGGAGTGCTTGGAGCAGATTGGAACCTAAGTAAAGGAGCTAAAAATTGCTAAGACGCGACTTTGAATCTTGGAAATTTTAAGGGCTTTGAAAGGTATAAATTTTGTCGTTTTAGCAATTAAGCTTACTTATTGATTGTAGCTATGGTTATTAGCAAGCATGAGTTATATATTACGAAGTTTGATTATTATGTTGGCTATTGGAACCCTAATCCGAAAACTAGCATGTTTAGCTTTAAGATTGGAATTCAAGTTGATTATTAGTTTAAGTCGTCGCATGTTGAATAAAGAAGGAAATTGTAGTTGTTGAAGTAGTTATGACTAAATAACATGTTGACCTTAGAACTTGGAATTGGAAAAGGATTGGAAAAGACGTAGTGTTATTGGTTATATGTTGGCCGAGAATGGCTAGTGAAGTATTATAGTATTTGGTATGAATTGTGGGGCGGAATTTTACACGTATTGTAAGGCGTGTAATCCCCTTTGTTTGGTTGTTGTTTGGAGCCTTAAATGTGGCTTGTTGGTTATTGTATTCGGCCTTGAAAAAGGTGGCAAAGTGAGTAGAAACAAAGGAAGTGCTGCCCGATTTTCCGTAGAATTAGAGACCGTATACTTAGTATTATTCTACGTTATAGGCTAGAAGTTGATAGTCTTGTTGTGACCATTATAGGTTGACACTTCTACGTACGGCGTATTCGGCTTAGCTTGTGGATTTAGCCGAAAAGGTATGTGAACTATCTCCTCTTCTAGCATGATTCCTTAAGATTAAGAAAGTATGTTTTACTCCTTAAATGAGCCATTCTTTGATTGTACTTTGATGTTTAGATTGTAAGTTGTATAATCCATTTTCTTAATGAAGTTTGGATTCTTAAAAGTGAAGGTATTTTACTTAAAGTACATGGAGTCTTAAAAAGGAAGTGGTTTCCAAATCTTTTGGCTAGTGCCTTAATTCTAAAACCTAAAGGTCATTATAATGACTTTAGAAGTCAGTGATTTACTTATTTGATTTAAAAGAGGAGAAATGACATGTTTTAAGAGAAGTAACTTGTTTCAAAGAGTGAGTTACTTGAGGTTTAAAAAGAAGAAACTTGTTTTCTATATATTAAGAGACTTGAAGTGTTTTGAAAGTTAAGAACTTGATTTGTAAGTATGTGATACTTGGTTTTTAATAGCATAAGTCTCTTGGTTATTAAAGGAATGGATATGTCTAAAACCATAAAGGGTTATAACAGCTTTATGTGAAGTTGGTTATAACGGCTTTATGGAAGGTTTAGAAAGTGGTCTATTTTGATTAAAGGGCATAAGTTGCCTAGATTGTGAAAATTTGAAGTTACTTGATTTCAAGCCTTGAAATGAGTTTTCTAAACATGTAGTAACTTACTTTGAAAAATAGACATGCCTTGATACTACGGGTGTTAGTATCTTGGGATTTTACATAAAAAGGAGTCTTTTGAAAAGAATGTACGTACGTAGTACTTTGGCCTACTTAATTGAGAATAATTCTATGTGATGCCTTGATTAGTACTTTGGCTTGATAAATTGAGGATTTGTCTAAGTGTGCCTTGATAAGTACTTTGGCTTGTTAAAAGAGAATTATTCTATGTGATGCCTTGATTAGTACTTTGGCTTGATAAATTGAGGATTTGTCTAAGTTTGCCTTGATAAGTACTTTGGCTTGTTAAAAGAGAATTATTCTATGTATGCCTTGATTAGTACTTTGGCTCGATAAATTGAGGATTTGTCTAAGTATGCCTTGATAAGTACTTTGGCTTGTTAAAAGAGAATTATTCTATGTATGCCTTGATTAGTACTTTGGCTTGAAAAATTGAGGATTTGTCTAAGTGTGCCTTGATAAGTACTTTGACTTGTTAATTGAGAATTGCCTATGTGTGCTGGAAATAGCCGGTTGTGTGCTATTGGTATATCAGTCGTTTCGGGGTCATTCCCCGGGTTTGTGGCATTTGCATAATTCCGTGGATTTGCTACCCACGATCTGAGAATACCTCGTGCGAGTCCGTAGGGCTTATGCGGGTGAAATAGTCCCACGCGGACGGGTCCGACTATCACGAGAATACCTCATGCGAGTCCGTAAGGGCTTATGCGGGTGAAATAGTCCTATGCGAGGAATACCTCATGCGAGTCCGTAAGGGCTTATGCGGGTGAAATAGTCCTATGCGAGGAATACCTTATGCGGGTCCGAAAGGGCTTATGCGGGTGAAATAGTCCCATACGGGCGGGTCCAGCCTATGCGAGGAATACCTCATGCGGGTCCACGCGACCTATGCGGGTGAAATAGTCCTAGGAATAGGATTGCTGAATAATACTGCGGGCGGATGGTCCTACTTTGATCATGAGCTTCCTATTTTATATTGTAAGGATACGACTGTTTACTCTCATTGTAGTAAGGCACAAGGTGTTGTATTTTGAGTATCATATATATCCCCGGAATTGTTTGTGTTACCCTATGTTCATGCTTTTATGAGGTAGGATTTCGGGGCATGAGACCACGAGGTATTTCGGACACAGGTGGGACTTGGTGTTCATGTATCCTTATAGGTGTTGTTACATCATGGACTGCCGGCAGTGAGGAAGGATTCCACGGGCATGATTGATATTATGGGCGTGAGACCCATGGTTATATTTGAGTAATGACTTTGAGGGCCTGCGTCCCTGACTTGATATGACTGCTTATGTATTGTGTACTGTAGGTAGGCTATCATACATGTCTCCTTCTTTATTTAGACTGTTATGATTTCATTCACGATTTCTCGCTCACATACTTGCATTCTTCAGTCTTGACCTCCTTGGCCGCGTTAAATGTCGCGAGTTTAGGTACGCAGTTTGGTGATCGGCAGGTGTAGGACCCTGCTCAGAGTTTTTGGATAGCTCCCTTTGTTCTGGAGTTTATCATTTTGGTATAGTTCCTTCAGTACAGGCTTTTGTACATTTATGGTGCAATGCGGGGCCTTGTCCGTCATATTTCGATTAACTCCTGTAGTGCCCGTATTCATATGTGGGATTGGACTCGTATGCGGTGTAGTGTCTTTTGTTTATGTATATATGGCGGCCTTGTCGGCTTTGCCGCTTGCACGTCGTTGTTTTAAAAAAAAAAAAAAAGGTGTTATTTAATTTCCGGTTACTTGCATTGTTAAGGTAGAAGGGTGCCCAGGTAGGGCACGATCCACGCCCGGGTTGGGGCTTGACAGTGGTATCAGGCGATCGATCCTCGGAATGTTTCTGACCGTGTCTAGTAAGTCTTGATTATCGGTGTGTTGCGCGCCACACCCATAAGCGAGGCTACAGGACATCTAGGAGTTGGTTTCTATTCTTCTCACTCTAAGATCGTGCCATAGAGCTGTGTTAGTAAGAAAATTCCTCTCTGACGTATTGTTGTGTTCTGATTATGCCTCGAGGAGAAACAAAGCCCGAGAGGGCAAAGGAGTAGCAGGAGCTACTAGTCAGACTCAGAGAGTTGATAGGGCTTATGCCCAGGGTATATCGGATGTTGTTCCATAGTCGGCGAGTTCTTCTGCGCCAGGTTTTGAGGCCCCAGCACCAGAGCCTCCAGTTTCTCGGTTAGGAGAAGACTATAGGGTCATGAGGGAAGCAGTTATGTTATTGACCAAGATAGCGGTGCTAGCGATTTGTAAGTGATAGTACCCCAGAGGTAGGGATACTTTGATTAGTAAAGTGAGAAGTAGGAATGTTGACAAGAATGATAGGTGAACTGAGACTATAGTTGTATAAAGTTCACAAGTTGTAATTACCCCGTATAAGTGTAAGACCGATAGGGAAGATTGTACAGTAGAAATACTTTGGCTTGTGTGATGAACCTCTAGTGAATAGGGGATAGGGTAAGAAGTACCTTGAGATAAGAGAGATGTATTTCAGACTAAGAATGAGGAGTTAAGTGTGACGATGAGTCGGGTTGTGGACTCATTTCGGGTCAGCCGATAGTATGGAATGGGTGATGTCAGTTAGAAATGGTCCCGTTATGTGATAGGGTCCTGAGGATGCAAGGCCCAAGTTTAGTAAATTGTTGTACGAGTTTGTGGATGCGTTCCACCGGAACTAGGTCGTAAGGACCGATGAGAGCCTTAGCAGGAAATTCAAGTAGCATAATGGCCAGGTTCGATTAATAACTCCAGTTGGAGAAGCGAAACAATATTTGAGAATTTGTGCGTGTACTAAATGAGTTTAAATGCGAGAAAGAATGACAAGTAAGGAAAGAAAGGAACCTCTAGGATCCGTGTTTGGGAAAAGCGTAACCTTGAGTTTTGTGAGAAGGGGGTGACGGAAGGTCCATTGATATGTTTACGTATGTTATGTGGTGGCCATGTGTGGCATCGTTGGTCTTGTGCATTTGATTGATAGGCATAGTATAGAGATTGTCTTGGAGTGTGTATAGCTTGGCAGACTAAGAACATTCGGGACGAATGTTTCTAAGGGAAGAATGTTACACCGTAAGTCCGGGACATGTATAAGAGAGAATATGCGTAAGGAAACAAGACTTGGACATTAGTACGAAAGGAAGAATTGTTCTTGACGGAAAAATCTTCCGGACGTCGGAAAGGAAAAATGTTCGTTATTGAGAATTGGATTCTCAAAATGCATTATTTGAAGAGTATGGAACTTATTAATATTATGGAAATTTATTTTTACGGATTTGGTCACGTGGGGCCCACCCGAGGAATTTTACGTTTTGTGGGGCCAACGAGGGTTACGGAATTTTATGGACGAATGAGAGGGCGACACGTGGCACCCCCCATAAGTGGTCTTGGTCGAATTATAGGAGGGGTATTTTGGTCATTGAACCTCTTGGAAGATAAGTCTTCAAAGCTTGACATAATTGACTAGTCAACTTGCCACTTAGGCTTGATCCTTGTGATAATCATCCTAACCTCACATTTGTGGACATCTAAACCCTCCATTGTGTTATAAGTATACTACTAGTAGCAATACAAGGTCTTGAAGACTTAGAAAAATTTCACAACACTTTGTGCTAGCCTTAGTGCTCTCGGGTTTGAGCATCCCCTCACACAAAAAATTTGTAATCTTGTTCCTTTGTCCACAAGACTTTAAACCAAGGTTCCTAAGAGTGTTGTAAGGTTATCTCAATAGAAAGATTTCGGAAAAAACGTATTTTTACGTTAGTCGCAAGGCGGAAACTAAGTGAGTTCTTCAACTTTGAAGATGGAACTTGAAGATGGGTTCTTCATAGGCCTCTAAGGAGTGCTTGTAGCGGATTGGAACCTAAGGAAAGGAGTTAAAAATTGCTAAGGCGCGACTTTGAATCTTGGAAATTTTAAGGGCTTTGAAAGGTATAAATTTTGTCGTTTTAGCAATTAAGCTTACTTATTGATTGTAGCTATGGTTATTAGCAAGCATGAGTTATATATTACGAAGTTTGATTATTATGTTGGCTATTGGAACCCTAATCTGAAAACTAGCATGTTTAGCTTTAAGATTGGAATTCAAGTTGATTATTAGTTTAAGTCGTCGCATGTTGAATAAAGAAGGAAATTGTAGTTGTTGAAGTAGTTATGACTAAATAACATGTTGACCTTAGAACTTGGAATTGGAAAAGGATTGGAAAAGACGTAGTGTTATTGGTTATATGTTGGCCGAGAATGGCTAGTGAAGTATTATACTATTTGGTATGAATTGTGGGGCGGAATTTTACACGTATTGTAAGGCGTGTAATCCCCTTTGTTTGGTTGTTGTTTGGAGCCTTAAATGTGGCTTGTTGGTTATTGTATTCGGCCTTGAAAAAGGTGGCAAAGTGAGTAGAAACAAAGGAAGTGCTGCCCGATTTTCCGTAGAATTAGAGACCGTATACTTAGTATTATTCTACGTTAGAGGCTAGAAGTTGATAGTCTTGTTGTGACCATAGGTTGACACTTCTACGTACGGCGTATTCGGCTTAGCTTGTGGATTTAGCCGAAAAGGTATGTGAACTATCTCCTCTTCTAGCATGATTCCTTAAGATTAAGAAAGTATGTTTTACTCCTTAAATGAGCCATTCCTTGATTGTACTTTGATGTTTAGATTGTAAGTTGTATAATCCATTTTCTTGATGAAGTTTGGATTCTTAAAAGTGAAGGTATTTTACTTAAAGTACATGGAGTCTTAAAAAGGAAGTGGTTTCCAAATCTTTTGGCTAGTGCCTTAATTCTAAAAACTAAAGGTCATTATAATGACTTTAGGGGAGTCAAGGAGTGATTTACTTATTTGATTTAAAAGAGGAGAAATGACATGTTTTAAGAGAAGTAACTTGTTTCAAAGGAATGAGTTACTTGAGGTTTAAAAGTAGAAGAAACTTGTTTTCTATATATTAAGAGACTTGAAGTGTTTTGAAAGTTAAGAACTTGATTTGTAAGTATGTGATACTTGGTTTTTAATAGCATAAGTCTCTTGGTTATTAAAGGAATGGATATGTCTAAAACCATAAAGGGTTATAACGGCTTTATGGGAAGTTGGTTATAACGGCTTTATGGAAGGTTTAGAAAGTGGTCTATTTTGATTAAAGGGCATAAGTTGCCTAGATTGTGAAAATTTGAAGTTACTTGATTTCAAGCCTTGAAATGAGTTTTCTAAACGTGTAGTAACTTACTTTGAAAAATAGACATGCCTTGATACTACGGGTGTTAGTATCTTGGGATTTTACATAAAAAGGAGTCTTTTGAAAAGAATGTACGTACGTAGTACTTTGGCCTACTTAATTGAGAATAATTCTATGTGATGCCTTGATTAGTACTTTGGCTTGATAAATTGAGGATTTGTCTAAGTGTGCCTTGATAAGTACTTTGGCTTGTTAAAAGAGAATTATTCTATGTGATGCCTTGATTAGTACTTTGGCTTGATAAATTGAGGATTTGTCTAAGTGTGCCTTGATAAGTATTTTGGCTTGTTAAAAGAGAATTATTCTATGTATGCCTTGATTAGTACTTTGGCTCGATAAATTGAGGATTTGTCTAAGTATGTCTTGATAAGTACTTTGGCTTGTTAAAAGAGAATTATTCTATGTATGCCTTGATTAGTACTTTGGCTTGATAAATTGAGGATTTGTCTAAGTGTGCCTTGATAAGTACTTTGGCTTGTTAATTGAGAATTGCCTATGTGTGCTGGAAATAGCCGGTTGTGTGCTATTGGTATATCGATCGTTCGGTCATTCCCGGGTTTGTGGCATTTGCATAATTCGTGGATTTGCTACCCACGATGCGAGGAATACCTCATGCGAGTCCGTAGGGCTTATGCGGGTGAAATAGTCCCGTGCGGCGGGTCCGACCTATCGAGGAATACCTCGTGCAGTGCATGGCTTATGCGGGTGAAATAGTCCTATGCGAGGAATACCTCATGCGAGTCCGTAAGGGCTTATGCGGGTGAAATAGTCCTATGCGAGGAATACCTTATGCGGGTCCGAAAGGGCTTATGCGGGTGAAATAGTCCCATGCGGGCGGGTCCAGCCTATGCGAGGAATACCTCATGCGTGTCCACGCGACCTATGCGGGTGAAATAGTCCCAGGAATAGGATTGCTGAATAATACTGCGGGCGGATGGTCCTGCTTTGATCATGAGCTTCCTATTTTATATTGTAAGGTTTGTTCTGTTTACTCTCATTGTAGTAAGGCACAAGGTGTTGTATTTTGAGTATCATATATGTCCCCGGAATTGTTTGTGTTACCCTATGTTCATGCTTTTATGAGGTAGGATTCCGGGGCATGAGATGTCACGACCCGAACCCGGGCCCGTGACTGGTGCCTTACCCCGGGCACCCTAGTGATACAACATCAGAGAAAACCAGCGGAAATAAAACTTAAACATGTAAATAGACATGGATTAAGATGAAAGAAAATAGGCCAACCAAAGCGGTTGCCTTTCAACATATATATATATAAACATTTGAGCGATACAATCCTTACAACCCCGCCCATTACAAAGTCTGGACCTCTAAGATTTATACAACAACTATGGCGGGACGGGCCCCGCCATACCACAGAATGTACAAGGACCTCTGGACTCGTGGTAACATACCAAAGATAAGCCTCAGAAGGACGAAGCTTCCCAAGACAAATGAGATCCTAAACGCGGGGATCGACAGCCGGTGTACTTCTACCTGCGGCATGAACGCAGCCCCCCGAAGGAGGTCAGTACAACAGGTACCAAGTATGTGAAACTGTAAAATACTGTAAATGAAATCATAATAGTCTATATAAAGCAGGAGACATGTATGATAACCAAACTACAGTTCACAACATAAAAGCAGTTATGTCAAGTCAGGGACTCACGCCCTCAAAGTCATCCCTCATGCCCGTGGAACTTCTTCCTCACTGCCGGCAGTCTAGGTACAAATCATGTGATACGTATAACATGTCTCGGCCCATCTCATGGACCCAGTATAGAAACATGTGGGATACATTCCCGGTTCATCCCATGAACCGGTAGTCGAGTGAAATACATTCCCGGATGAACCGGTAGTCGAATGAAATACATTCCCGGATAAACCGGTAGTCGAGTGAAATACATTCCCGGATGAACCGGTAGTCGAGTGAAATACATTCCCGGATGAACCGGTAGTCGAGTGAAATACATTCCCGGATGAACCGGTAGTCGAGTAAAATACATTCCCGGTTCATCCCATGAACCGGTAGTCGAGTAGAACACAATACTTGCACAACAAGGCTATCACACGTAACATGGTCAAGTTTCATAACAAGCATATGCAAGTTATACACAACTCAAGGTACTTTCATTTTATGACAAAGTCCGGATTTTAACCCTAAAGTACTACGTACGTTAAATTCCTTTTAAGAGATTCATTCCTTTTCTAAAAGTCACCCGATACCCGTAGTATATAAAAATGTGTGACTTATATCTTTTAAGTAAACCAAAACAACTTTCATACTTTCCTTTTTAAAACCAAATTAAGGCAATACCATGCTTTCCTTTTGGACCAAAATACTTCTCTTTTAAAAGTCAAGTTACCACATTAAAACAAATGATAAAACCCTTCTTTTGTTTTCATAAAGTCGTTATAACCAACTTCCCATAAAGCTGTTATAACACTTTATGTTTTAAACCATTTTAAGACAACACAATGCCTTTCTTTTCCCTAAAAGTTCCAGTTTGCCTAATTTCAATTACGCAAGTCTCTTTTTAGAAAAGTTTCATAGTTCAATGTCTTAATCTCTTTTTAAAACAATAGAGTAACATATGCCATAGGTGAGTAGGTTAATCTTGTTCATAATCAATCTTATTAAGCAGCCATGATCAAGAAAATGTAATATCATTTTGTCTCATCTTAGCTTCTATGCAGATGGAGGTTTCTACTGGTTTTAATAATACTTAATTATTCAATACATTTTCCTTTATTAACGCGGTGGTTTATCGATACACGTTCGATTTCCAAATCGGTAAAACATTATTCCTTTTAAAAACCAAGTACTCATTACTCACGAATGAGGTTTCACACAAAATCCATATTAATTCATTTAAGTTAAGTCTCTTATCTTATAAGATCAAGTCTCTTAACTTCTAAAATCAGTAAACCATCTTCTTTACCTCTCTTAAGACGTTATACCTAACTCCCATAAAGCTAGTATAACTCTTTTTAAAACCTTTAAAACCAAGTGTTACTCTTAACAAAAATGGTTTCTTAACAATTTTGAAATACTTCAAAATTCTTATTATTCGGGCTTAAGTCAAAAGACATTGCCGTACAACTACGTTCAATTAACACGTCGTCTAGTATATATTATTCGGGCTTAAGTCAAAAGATATTTTGCATACTATATATATCTTCCTTTTAAAATATCATGCTCGAGTATAGGAAGAATCACATACCTCGCGACGATTTATCGACTATAAGCAAAAGCGCTCACGGCTATAACCTGGCTGCTTTGGTCACCTTCTAAGTAGCCCATGCTACTTGCGAACATTCAAC
The DNA here is from genome assembly GCA_029844215.1 of Przewalskia tangutica. NCBI lineage: Eukaryota > Viridiplantae > Streptophyta > Magnoliopsida > Solanales > Solanaceae > Przewalskia > Przewalskia tangutica. Next base: position 40,335,901 of record CM056737.1, on the reverse strand, counting down.
CAATAAAGGTTATCGTCTCTGTATATACGGTCTATGTAAAATGCAGTTGAACTTACTTATATTCTTACGAAGTGATTTGATTCAAGTCTTTTACGTAATATCCTTACATTACGATTCAATTCTCTTCTATGAATCTTATATTCATTACTATACTACTACATTATGTAATTTCCAATTACACTAGAAGACAATAGTATTTACCTCGATGAGCCCAAAATTATCCAAGTAAAAAGTCGCTCACGAGCAACGTTTAGCTCTACTCAGAGTGCTCCAATCCGCTCCAAACAACCTTTAGAAGTTCTACGCACGTTCTTCTAAACACTTCAACCGACTATGAAGGTTTTCCTTAGGGTGTCGTTTAGTGGCTAAAGGAAAGTATAATAGTATTTTAGGACTTTTCGTATAAAGGTACTTTGGGAAGTACTACAAGGTATTTGGCTAAAGTATTTTGGGCATTATAACAATACTTGTAGAATACATTTCTACCAAGGGGGTAGTATTTTGACTAGCACAACTAGGCTAGGGGTGTTGCTCTCGGCTAAATCTCAAGGGAGGGGTGTGGTGGGCGAAAACAACAAGAGGGAGAGGAGGGATTTTCAAGACTTAGACAATTTTTGGATGAATAAGTTCATCAACTTAGAGGGTATTTATAGGTCAAGAAATGGCCAACCAATGGCAAGATATATCCAAGTGTAAGGCAAGTGTAAGGTCAAGATGAAGCCATGTGTTTGTGGGTCCCACTTGCTCATCAACTACACAAAATATCCTACCTAACCCTTGACCACAATTTTTGCACAAAAAACGTGCCAACTTTTCCCCTTTGGCCGTCCACTTCCTTCCAATGTGAGGGTGACACATGTCACCCTCCCGTTGGTCCAAGATGTTTCGCTCTCGGAAAAATCCATAAAAATTATTAATGACATAGCGGAATTTTCCTACGAAAGTTGTGGAAAGCGTTTAGTCAACGACTCCTTTCGGTACTTGTGCACAAAATTTCATTCTTGCCTAATCTTTAAGGCTCAAATTTATACGTACGCCCTCACGTACATACCCTGGAAAAACGGGGTATAACATTCTCCCCTCCTTAGAAACATTCGTCCCGAATGTTCCTTCTAAGCCTCAAAACAAACATGCGCCATTATAGTCTTCACTACTATACTTACGAGAACAATCCTGCCACACCTGGCCACAGAAACACCCGCGCAAATACTTACATCCAAGTCCACGAGGAAACACCTCTAACATCACAAACTTTTGTCACTTTGCCGCGAGGTTCTAGTGTCACTCCGGCGACCCAACAAATGGTACCGGACTGCATGCGATCCCTGAGGTCTAAAATATACATCCTTCGCACCTTCTCCCTTCACAAGAAATGATCATATCTATGCTCGCAATACATGCTCGTCTCTACCCTCACTCGTCGTACTCTTCTCGAACACTTGAACTCTTCTAGTATCGTACCACACTTCATCCAACGCTCGTTTCCAACCCTTGGAGTCACTACCTCCAAACTTGGTCATCTTACTAACCTCGATTTCTTCTAGGGCCATTCTCGGCCTTCACGAACTGATTTTGGTCGAACATATCCACGAACTCATACGATGGTCATCTAAACTTGGGCCTAGCACCCTCATGACCCTACCCTCCGGCGGGACCACCCAGAACTGACCCCATGTCAAGACTCACGGGTTGACCCGCAACACGTCCTCAACCCGACCCACAATCGCGCTAAACCCTTGCTCCCCGATACGGAATAATTATTACTAACTCACATCATGAAAGCTACCACTTCCATTTCACACTACCCATGGACTTATCACACAAATATATCCCACGTATACTACGCACTCTGATAAAAGTCAAACATAAAATGAATCTTTTACTCAAGACGACCTTATCTGTAAGGTCTCAATCGTGAAATAATCTAAGGTTCACACCTTCCATGCCCCCATACTTACTCTTCCAACTAACCATGTTTTCTAACTCACAATATAACACAACGCTATCCGTACATAGCACACAACAATAAGATCATCATATCAAGCATGAAAAACTCTAGAGGGTTAGGGATATACCTGAACCTACCGCTCCATTCTAATCATAGGCCTGCCCTGCAGGGCGCATAGCTGTAGAAGGCGATGAACACGCCCCGATCCGGTAGGCTGCGTCATCTTTGCCGGTACCTCTCCTATAAACACGATCTCTCGTCACATGGCCCCTGACGGCGCAGTGAAACAAGCACCCGATAAAAAGCGACATTCCCGGGATGATGTTTGCCACATCGTGCACACTGAGGGGGACATGAATCCTGCTGGCTAGCACTCACGTATACTTGTGAACCCGGAAGCCACAGGCTCGACCAGCTCGAATACCCGAGCGTCACGAAGGCGCGGAGGACCACTCTGTCTTGGCGGAGGTACATAACTAACCTTCTTTGGCGGTCCGCCTCGAAAGTTACCAAGGACCACGATGTCACAGCCTCTTCTGGCGATCTCGGTCATTTAAATCGACCTCTCGTGCCTCGCATCCTGGTGCATGAGCTTGCATGCGGGCAATGTCCATGCCGGTGAAGAGCTACACCCGTACAAGCCTCTGCTAAGTAATCATCTGGCCGGTGGCGTAGCGGTGTACTCATCCTCCATATCGGCTACTCTGGCGGGGACATACTGAGCTAACGAGTCGAACTCCACATTGTACTCTCTAACCGTCGCGATCACGCGCTTAACGTCAAAAATCTGTCGGCCCGAGCCCTCCTCATCTGTGGAGGCAAGAAGTGTGCAAGAAATGCCTTTGAGAACTCGTCCCGTATAGCTGGAAGTGCCTTCTCTCCCGGGACGACTCACGAATCAAACTAGTCATTGCGGTATCACGCGGCCGATGCGAACCTAGGACCAGCGACTCGGTGTCCGATGCCTTGATCACTCTCATGACCCGAATTAACTGGGATGAACTCCTGCGGATCATCCTCGTGCCTCGACCCATAAAACTCGCGGGTTACACCTCGAGAAAATCCGTAGTCTCAGCTATGCGCTCGGGGTGAACTACGGGTGCTACTGGGACTGGAACTGCTGCATCCAGCCTATCCTCATATCTGGCCACGACCACGGCGATGGCGGGCCATCTCCTTGTACCCGTCTCATCTGCTCCGGGATGTGGGGCCGGAGGCTCGGTATTGTAGTCTCGGCGACGGCTGTTGCGGCTCTAAACTTCTTTGGTCTTTGGCGGTGTCGCAAAACTAGCCGTCGAAGCACTATCTCAGTCTTGGCCAGGGCTGCGCCCTCGTACTCCTCGTATCTCACTATGACTCCTCATTGCCTTGCCCATCGGGCACAGGTTGCCTACAGCGGAGGCATAGCGGTAAATGAAAGGAATACGTCGGAGGGTCCGACTTATCACACGGCTCTAAGGCACGATCTCGGAATGAGAAGAATGAAACCAATCCTAAATGTCCTATAGCCTCACGATTATAGATGTGGTGCACAACACACGATAATCAAGACTATACTAGACACGATGCTGTAGACACTTTCAGGACTAAGCGCTCGATACCACTTTTGTCACGACCGAACCGGGCGTGGTGGTGCCTACCGGGCACCTAGTGATACAACATCAGAGAACACCAGCGCACATAAAACTAAACCATGTACATAGACATGGATTAAGATGAAAGAAAATAGGCCAACGAAAACGGTTGCCTTGAAACAGATATATATATATACATTTGAGCGATTCTGATCCTTACAACCCGCCACAAGCGGTGCTCTGCACCTAAGATTTATACAACAACTATGACGGACGGGGCCGCCATACCACGAATGTAGAAGGACCTACGGACTCGGGTAACATACCAAAGATAAGCCTCGAAGGGCGGAGCTTCCCAAGGCTGAAATGAGATCCTAAACGCGGGGATCGGCGGTAGGTGTACTTCTGCGGCAGCGAAACGCAGCCCCGAAGGAGGTCGATCTAACAAGTACCAAGTATGTGAAACTGTAAAACTACTTTAAATGAAATCATAATAGTCTATATAAAGCAGGAGACATGTATGATACCCAAACTACACTTCACAACATAAAAGCAGTTATGTCAAGTCAGGGACTCACGCCATCAAAGTCATCCCTCATGACCGTGGAACTTCTTCGCCACTTGCCGCGATCTAGGTACAAATCATGTGATACGTATAACATGTCTCGGCCCATCTCATGGACCCGATGTAAAGCGTGTGGGATACATTCGGTTCATCCCATGAACCGTGGTCGAGTGAAATACATTCCGGATGAGCCGGTAGTCGAATGAAATACATTCGGATAAACCGGTGGTCGAGTGAAATACATTCCGGATGAACCGATAGTCGAGTGAAATACATTCGGATGAACCGTGGTCGAGTGAAATACATTCGGATGAACCGTAGTCGAGTAAAATACATTCGGTTCATCCATGAACCGGAGTCGAGAAGAACACGATCTTGCACAACAAGGCTATCACCGTAACATGGTCAAGTTTCATAACAACAAGCATAGGCAAGTTATACCTGACTCAAGGTACTTTCATTTTATGACAAAGTCGGATTTTAACCCTAAAGTACTACGTACGTTAAATTCCTTTTAAAGAGATTCATTCCTTTTCTAAAAGTCACCCGATACCCGTAGTATATAAAAATGTGTGACTTATATCTTTTAAGTAAACCAAAACAACTTTCATACTTTCCTTTTTAAAACCAAATTAAGGCAATACCATGCTTTCCTTTTGGACCAAAATACTTCTCTTTTAAAAGTCAAGTTACCACATTAAAACAAATGATAAAACCCTTCTTTTGTTTTCATAAAGTCGTTATAACCAACTTCCCATAAAGCATTTATAACACTTTATGTTTTAAACCATTTTAAGACAACCTGATGCCTTTCTTTTCCCTGAAAGTTCGGTTTGCCTAATTTCAATTACGCAAGTCTCTTTTTAGAAAAGTTTCATAGTTCAATGTCTTAATCTCTTTTTTAAAACAATAGAGTAACATATGCCATAGGTGAGTATGTTAATCTTGTTCATAATCAATCTTGTTAAGCGACCATGATCTAGAAAATGTAATATCATTTTGTCTCATCTTAGCTTCATGCAGATGGAGGTTTCTCTTGGTTTTAATAATACTTAATTATTCAATACATTTTCCTTTATTAACTGCGATGGTTTATCGATACACATTCGATTTCCAAATCGGTAAAACATTATTCTTTTTAAAACCAAGTACTCATTACTCGCGAATGAGGTTTCACACAAAATCCATATTAATTCATTTAAGTTAAGTCTCTTATCTTATAAGATCAAGTCTCTTAACTTCTAAAATCAGTAAACCATCTTCTTTACCTCTCTTAAGACTTTATACCTAACTCCCAAAAAAGCTAGTATAACTCTTTTTAAAACCTTTAAAACCAAGTGTTACTCTTCTGTCAAAATGGTTTCTTAACAATTTTGAAATACTTCAAAATTCTTATTATTCGGGCTTAAGTCAAAAGACATTGCCGTACAACTACGTTCAATTAGCACACGTACGTCTACCGTACTATATATTATTCAGGCTTAAGTCAAAAGACATTGCCGTACTATATATATCTTCCTTTAAAATATCATGCTCAAGAGTATAGGAAGAATCACATACCTCGCGACGATTTATCGACTATTAGCAAAAGCGCTCACGGCTATAACCCATAGCCTGGTCCACCTTCTAAGTAGCCCATGCTACTTGCGAACATTCAACCAATAAAGGTTATCGATCTCAGTATATACGATCTATGTAAATACAGTTGAACTTACTTATATTCTTCTCAAGTGATTTGATTCAAGTCTTTTACGTAATATCCTTCTATTACAGTTCAATTCTCTTCTATGAATCTTATATTCATTACTATACTACTACAGTATGTAATTTCCAATTACACTAGAAGGACAGTAGTATTTACCTCGATGAGCCCAAAATTATCTAAGTAAAAAGTCGCTCCTGAGCAACGTTTAGCTCCTACTCCGAGTGCTTCAATCCGCTCCAAACAACCCTTAGAAGTTCTACGCAACTTCTACTAAACACTTCAACCGACTATGAAGGTTTTCCTTAGGGTTTCGTTTAGTGGCTAAAGGAAAGTATAATAGTATTTTCCGGGCTTTTCGTATAAAGGGTACTTTGGGAAGTACTACAAGGTATTTGGCTAAAGTATTTTGGGCATTATAACAATACTTGTAGAATACATTTCTACCAATGGGGGGGTAGTATTTTGACTAGCACAACTAGGCTAGGGGGGGGGGGGGTTGCTCTCGGCTAGAGCTCTCAAAGGGGAGGAGGTGTGGTGGACGAAAACAACAAGAGGGAGAGGGAGGGATTTTTCAAGACTTAGACAATTTTTGGATGAATAAGTTCATCAACTTAGAGGGGTATTTATAGGTCAAGAAATGGCTAACCAATGGCCAAGATATATCCAAGTGTAAGGCAAGTGTAAGGTCAAGATGAAGCCATGTGTTTGTGGGTCCCACTTGCTCATCAACTACACAAAATATCCTACCTAACCCTTGACCACAATTTTTGCACAAAAAACGTGCCAACTTTTCCCCTTTGGCCGTCCACTTCCTTCCAATGTGAGGGTGACACATGTCACCCTCCCGTTGGTCCAAAATGTTTCGTCTCTCGGAAAAATCCACAAAAATTATTAATGACATAGCCGGAATTTTCCCTACGAAAGCTGTGGAAACGTTTCGTTGAAAAACGACTCCTTTCGGTACTTGTGCACAAAATTTCATTCTTGCCTAATCTTTAAGGCTCAAATTTATACGTACGCCCTCACGTACATACCCTAGAAAAACGGGGTATAACATGAGACCACGAGGTATTTCGGACACAGGTGGGACTTGGTGTTCATGTATCCTTATGGGTGTTGTTACATCATGGACTGCCGGCAGTGAGGAAGGATTCCACAGGCATGATTGATATTATGGGCGTGAGACCCATGGTTATATTTGAGTAATGACTTTGAGGGCCTGCGTCCCTGACTTCATATGACTGCTTATGTATTGTGTACTGTAGTTAGGCTATCATACATGTCTCCTGCTTTATTTAGACTATTATGATTTCATTACAGTACTTACTGTTCACATACTTGGTACATTCTTCGTCGACCTCCTTGAGCCGCGTTCATCTGCCGAGTTTAGGTACGATTTGGTGATCGGCAGTGTAGGACCACGCCGAGTTTTTGGATAGCTCCCTTTGTTCAGGAGTTTATCATTTTGGTACATCCTTCAGTACAGGCTTTTGTACATTTATGGGTACGGCGGGGCCTTGTCCCGTCATATTTCAGTTAACTCCTAGAGGTCTGTATTCATATGTGGGATTGGACTCATGTACGGTGTAGTGTCTTTTGTTTATGTATATATGGCAGCCTTGTCGGCTTTGCCCTTGCACGTACGTTGTTTAAAAAAAAAAAAGAGGTGTTATTTAATTTCCGCAGTTTACTTGCGTTGTTAAGGTAGAAGGGTGCCCAGGTAGGGCACCAGTCACGGGCCCGGGGTTCGGGGCTTGACATGTACCACCCGGGGAAGGCCAATGTTGTGGCAGATGCTCTTAGTCGTAGATCGATGGGTAGCCTATCAGATGTGCAGCCAGAGAGGAGGGGCATGGTTCGCGATTTGCATCAGTTAGCGAGCCTTGGTGTCCGTTTGATTGATTCTGATAGCAGTGGGGTTCGAGTTCGAGAGGTTGCCGAGTCTTCCATCGTCGAGGAGGTGAAGATGCAACAGTTTGAGGATCCGGTTTTGATTCGGTATCGTGATACGGCTCTTCGTGAGGGGAAGGGTCCTTTTGAGGTAGCACCTGATGGGGTGCTAAGGTTTGAGGGCAAGTTGTGTGTTCGGATGTTTGAGGACTTGGCAGAGTTCTTGGGAAGCACCTGCGTGCGGCGTTACTCTATCCATCCGTGGTCGACTAAGATGTACCACGACCTTAGATCGTGTATTGGTGGGATGGCTTGAAGAGGGCGTTGCGAGTTCGTAGCTCGGTGCGTCTTTGTCGGTGAAGGTAGAGCACGAGGCTGGTGGTTTGTTGCGACGATAGAGATCCCGACCGGAAGTGGGAGGTGATCAACATGGATTTTATCACGGGATTACCTCGCACTCGGAGGAGACATGATTCTATTTGGGTTATCGTCGGCAGTGTGAAATCAGCCCACTTTCTTCCGTCGGGGCGACTTTTTCGGTGAGGATTATGCCATACTTTACATCAGAGATCGTCGGTGCGTGGAGTCCCTATTTCGATCATATCGCATGCAGGAGCCGGTTTACGGCTAACTTCGGAGGTCTTTCGAGAAGGGTTTAGGGGCGGTGAGCACGAGTACTACATTCCATCCACAGCATGACGGACATGCGAGCGCACTATCCGCACTCGAGGATATCTTTGCGAGCCCGTGTTATCGACTTGAGGGTAGGGAGGATCATTTGCCTCTAGTTGAGTTTGCGTATAATAATAGCTACCACTCCGGATTCGGATGGCGCCTTATGAGGCCTTGTATGGGAGGAAGTGCGGTCGCGATAGGTTGGTTTGATGTAGGCGAGTGCGATTAGTGGGACGGTTGGTGCGGCGAGGTGGATAAGGTGAAGCTTATCCAGAGGCGGTTCTTGGCGACTCGAGTCGGCAAGTCATATCACGGATCATCGTCGTCGGCATCCGAGTTCGAGGTTGATGATTGGGTTTTCTGAAGGTGTCACCCATGAAGGGTGTGATGAGATTCGGGAAGAAAGGAAACTTCGGCCCAAGGTACATTGGGCCTGTCAGTTGTCGCGAGGTAGGCAAGGTTGCCTATGAGTTGGATCTGCCGTCCGTCCGAGGCGGTGCATCCGGTGTTTCATGTTTCTATCTTGAGAGATGTATCGGGATCCATCTAGAGTGCATCCGATTGACGATGTCGGTGACCAGGGGTTATCGTGTGAGAGACTCGTAGCGATAATCGATCGTCGGAGTTAGGCGTCACGGACGGGGCGTGGCTTCCGTCAAAGTCTTGTGGCGGAACGAGCTCAGGGAGGAGATGACATGGGAAGCTGAGGAGGACATGAGGCAGAAGTATCCTCACCTATTCCCCACACCTCCAGGTAATTCACTTTCCTACTTGTAAATTGTCATTGTCATATATGCCTAAGTGTTGTTTTGTGTCCGTATGTGGAATTTGCAAACTGTTTAAGTTATGAGGAACCTTATTGTTATCTGTCTTGGGAAGGAACATTCGGGACGAATGTTTCTAAGGAGGGGAGAATGGTATACCCCGTATTTCCAGATTATGTACGTGAGGACGTACGTACAAAAGTTTAGCCTTAGTTAGGCACTTTGGACGAAATATTTGTGCACAACACTCGAAAAGAATCATTTTCCGACGAAACGTTTTCCAAAGCTTGCGTAGGGAAAATTCCGGCTATGTCATTTCTAATTTTTGCGGATTTTTCCGAGAGACGAAATATTTTGGACCAACGAGAGGGTGACACTTGTCACCCTCAAGTGGCGGGATTGGGACGACCTTGGGCACGTTTTTTGTGCCTTCTCCCTTAGTCAAGGAGTTGGTAGGATATTTGTGTAGTAGATGGATAAGGACACTTGCCTAAATCTCCACCTTACACTTGCCTAGCACTTGGCTTCATCTTGGCCATTGGTTGGCCATTGCTTGACCTATAAATACCCCCCACACTTGAAGGTTTTCTTCATCCACAAATCAATTCTCCAAGTCTTGAAAAAAATCCCTCCCCTCTCTTATAAGCTTTTCGTCCAAGGATCTCCCCCCCTTCCTTGAGCCCTTAGCCGAAACCTACCCCCCCTCCCTTGGTAGAAAAGTTATCTTCCAAGTATAGTTACTATTCCAAAATACCCTAGCCCAAATCCCTTGTAGTATTTTAGTAGAAGTTGTGTAGAACTTCTAAGGGTTTCTTGGAGCTACCGGAGCGTACAAATTAGGAGCTAAACCTTGCTCAGGAGCGACATTTAACTTGGATAATTTTGGGCTTATCGAGGTAAACACTCTTGTTCTTCTATTGTAATTAGGATATTACATATAATAATAGTTAAGACTTGAGTATAAGATATGAAAGAATAGTAATGAAGAGAATTGAGTAAATCACATGAAGGGTATAAAGAAGAATAATTGAACTGTACTTACATGGGACTGTTTTCCACAATGAACTTGAGTAGCTTACCGGGTAGGGAAGTGCTGCCCGATTTTCCGTAGAATAGAGGACCCTCTGCTTAGAACTGTTTACAGAGTAGTCTAGACGTTGATAGACGTGTCTGACTATTATAGGTTGATTCTCTGCGCGCGACATATTCGACTTGGCGGTGGTTTCGCGAGAAGGTATGTGATTCTTCCTATACTCTTGAGCATGATATTTTAAATATATATATAGTACGGTAGACGTCGTGTGTTAAGCGAATAATAATTACGGCAATGTCTTTTGACTTAAGCTGAATAATAAAGATCTTGAAGCATTTCAAAAGAATCTTGAATCATTTTTAACGTAAGAAAGCGGTTGGTTTTTAAACAAAAGCTTAAGAGTTATACTAGCTTTATGGGAAGTTAGGTATAACAACTTAAGAAAGATAAAAAAAGAGCTGTTTACTTATTTGCTTATAAAAACCTTGTATTGATTTACGTAAGGTGTAGTAAGATTGATTGATAAATAGACATATTATGATGCTACGTGTGTTAGTGTATTGTGATGTTGTGAAAGGGTCATTCTTGTTGTGCTTACGTTGCTAAGCGGTAAGTCGGTTATCTTGTTATTATATCACCTACCCCTTGACTTGTTATACAGGGCTTGCCACCCTTGATGCGGTCTATCGGCTGTCGCGATCTGTGAGACTATGCGGAGTCTGCGGGAGTTCCGTGATTGATCATTCGGGTGTTTTAGCCCGACGCGGGGATGCCTATGCGGTCTGTGTGACTATGCGGTCTATTGAGACTATGCGGACTGCGGAGTCGAGGAGTACCGGGGTTAGCTACCCCGTCGCGAGAATACCTCATGCGGGTGCATGTGTGACTATGCGGTGCGGAAGTCGGGACTAGGCACATAATGATACTATGGGTGATCGGCCTTGCGATCATTCGCGGCCTAGGAAAGACCAGTTACATTATATTTATTTTGCTCTTGTTTATGTTGTGGCACTATGTGCAGTTAAACTGGTTGTATTTACAAATGGTTTTAAATACTTTGATTTTACTTGATGCTACGATTTCACATACTTAGTACATTGTCTTGACCTCGCCCGGCTGCGTTCATGCAGCGGTAAGCAGCAAGCTAGATCCACATCCTTAGGATCTTTTTGCTTGGGTGTCAGGAGCTCCATCTTCTCCGGAGGCTCGACTTGTGGGTATGATCTCCCTGTTGTTGTATATAGTTTTGTACATTAAGGGTATGGCGGGGCCCTGTCCCGCCATAGTTGTTTATCTTCTTAGAGGTTTGTAGTCCTATTGTACAGTTGGGATGTAACTGCAAAACTATGTTTATATATATATGCCGAAAGGCGACATTTTCTCACATAAAACTGTGTCTCATTTTACAACTGTTTCATGTCTTGTTTTTATATTCCGCTGATTACTCTGATGTATGACTACTTGGGTGCCCGGGTAAGGCACCAGTCACGGGCCCCGGAATGGGTCGTGACACAGATCCTGTAGTACCCATGGTTCACCCGAGATCGGATAGTTTGAGGCTATGGGACTTTCTGAGTTGTAGTCCGCCAGAGTTCTACGGGTCGAGGCCTGAGGATGATCCGCAGGAGTTCATCCGAAGCGATTCTGATGGATCATGAGAGTGATCAAGGCTTCGGAGACCGAGTCGGTGGTCTTAGGTTCGCCTCGGCTGCGTGATATTGCAGTCGACTGGTTTGATTCGTGGGAGCTGTCCCGGGGAGAGTATGTACTTCCAGCCGTATGGGACGAGTTCTCAGGGGCATTTCTTGCACATTTCTTGCCTCCACAGATGAGAAGGGCTCGGGCCGACAGATTTATGACGATGAGGCAGACCGGGCGTACGGTTCGGGAGTACAATGTGGAGTTTGACTAATTAGCTCGGTACGTCCCCACATTAGTAGCCGACATGGAGGACAGAGTGCACCACTACGTTACCGGGCTTGATGACTACTTGGCAGAGGCTTGTTCGGGTGTAGCTCTTCAGCCGGGCATGGACATTGCCCGCATGTAGGCTTATGCACTTGGATATGAGGAGCGGAGGGGTCGACGGAATGACCGAGATCAGCAGAAGAGGGCCAGGACAACAGGGTCCTTTGGTAACTTTCGAGGCGGACCGCCTCGGCCGAGTTAGTTATGTACCTCGCCAAGACAAAGTGGTCCTCCGCGATCTTGACGCGTTTGGGGTATTCGAGGCTGGTCGAGCTCGTGGCTTAGTTTCTGAGATATACATGGGTTCTAGCGCCAGGATTCATGTCCCGCCGGTGTCGCGATGTGGCGGCGGCGTCGTCCCGGGAATGTCGTCTTTTTTCGGTGCTTGTTTCACTGCGGCCGTCGGGGCCATATGACGAGGCGTGCTTATAGGAGAGTGCAGCAGAATGGCGCGACCTAACGTCGATGGCGGGTTCATCGCCTTCTGACTATGCGCTCTGCGAGCGAGCCTATGATTAGAGTGAAGCGGTAGATACAGGTATATTCTTACCCCTCTAGAGATTAGTATGCTTGATATGATGATCTTGATTAAGTGTTATGTTCAGATAGCATTGTGTTAATTGTGTTTAGAAGACAAGGTTAGTTAAAATGGTAAGATTGGGGACAGTGAAATTGTAAGCCTTAGAATTTTATACGTGGAGACCTTAGAGGCGAGGTCGTCTTGAGTAAAAGATTTATTTTTATGTTTGACCCTTATCGGAGTGCATAGTATACGTGAGATATATTTGTGTGATAAGTCTCTGAGTAGTGTGAAATGTAAGAGGGTAGTTGAGCTAAGAAGACCACTAGGTTTTCGTGACTCGATGGTGAGATTGTTCTGGATCGGGAAACAAGAGCTTGGCGCGATAAATGGGTCGGGTTGAGGCCAGATTGCGGGTCAACCCGCAGCCTGGTTTGAAGTAAGGAAAATATGTGGTGGTCCCGCTTTGTGATAGGGTCACGAGGGTGTTAGGTCTAAGTTTAGTTAACCATCGTACGAGTTTGTGGATGCGTTCGACCAGTAGTCGGGCCGATGAGGTCAGCCCATCTTGTCTTTCAGTCAGAACTGTTTACTCGGCAGAGGGTTATGCGAGATGTTATATATCAGGAAGGTTGTAAGGTTGCACGGGGTTCCTACTTTTACCTTATGACGGGCAGCGGAGCCCAGTTATGGCTATTTCTTTTTCTGGAGGTTTTACCAGGCGGGGTTAGGAACTCAGGTGAGTCTCAGTATTGCATTCACCCTCGGGCCAGTGTTTTTGATTTCAGGGGTAGCAGCGAGGATTATGTGCCTCTTATTGAGTGAGTATCATAATAGCTACCATTTCAGTATTCGGATGTCGCCTTATGAAGCCTTGTATGGGCGGAAGTGTAGGTTGCCGGTCGATTGGTTCGATGTTGGAAAGGTTCAGATAGTTGGTCCGTACTTGATCCAGCAGGATGTGGATATGTTCGGAAAAGTATCGGAGATCCATCCAGAGTGTTCCCAGTTAATGATGACCAAGTTGGAGGTAGTAACCCCGAGATTTTGGAAACTGAAGCAATAACAGAAGGGTGGTAAGTTTATTTAGGAAGTGTTCGAGTGTACGAGGAGGGTACGGCGAGTAAGAGAATAGAAGTGATCATTACTTTTGTGAAGTAAAGGTGCGAAGGGAATATCTTTTAGACCTTGGGTGGGAGCTTTTGTAATGCTAGAGGTGATTCCTCGTGGACTTGGATTAAGTATTTGCGCGTGTGTTATTTTTGTGGCCAGGTGTGGCATTGGCAACTTGTTTAAGTTAAGAGGGACTTTATCGTTATCCGTCTTGAGAAGGAACATTCGGGACGAATGTTTCTAAGGAGGGGAGAATGTTATACCCCGTATTTCCAGAGTATGTACGTGAGGACGTACGTACAAAAGTTTAAGCCTTAATTAGGAAAAGGGCGAAATAGTGAACTTTCAACGGAAAATATTCGGAACCTTGCGAAGGAAAAATTTCGGTTACTACATTTAAAATTTTTGCGGATTTTTCCAAGAGATAAAATATTTTGGACCAATGAGAGGGCGACATGTGTCACCCTTAGGTGGCAAGGGTTGGACGAAATCTTGGGCAAAGATTTGCACGTTTTTTCCATGTAAAATGCCATAAACCTTTGGTCAATGTTTGGTTAGATATTTGTGTGGTAGATGGATAAGGTGGGACCCACACACACTTGTCCAAATCTCCACCATCCACTTGCTTTGATCTTGGCCATTGAAGGTTCTATAAATACCCCTCAAGTGCAAGACTAAATCTTCATCCTTTAAACATTTTCCAAGTCTCAAAATCCTCTCCCCTCTTGAAAGCTCTTGTCCAAACTCCCCCTCCCCCATTGTGAAGCCCTCGGCCGAAACACCCCCCCCCCCCTTCCTAGTTGTTCTTGTCGAAATACCCCCCCCCCCCCCTTGGTTGAAAAAATATTCTCCAAGTATTGTTATTATTCCAAAATACCTTATCCCTAATACCTTGTAGTATTCCAAAGTTACCTCTATACTAACAGCCCGGAAAATACTACTATATTTCCTTTAGTCACAAAACGAAACCCTAGGAAAATCTTCATTGTTGGTTGAAGTATTAAGTAGAAGTAGTGTAGAACTTCTAAGGGTTTCTTGGAGCGAATTGGAGCGTACATAATATGAGTTAAACCTTGCTCAGGATCGACATTTAAACTTGGATAATTTTGGGCTTATCGAGGTAAATATCCTTGTCCTTCTATTGTAATTGGAAATTACATATAGTAGTTTAGAATTGAGTATAAGATATAGAAGGATGGTATTTAAGAAGAGAATTGAACTGTACTTACATGGGGTGTGTTCTGATGAACTTGTGTAGTTTGTCGGGTAGGGAAGTGCTACCCAAATTTCCGTAGAAATAAGAACCTTCTGCTTAGAATATTCTACAGAGTAGTCTAGACGTTGATAGACGTATTTGACTATTATAGGTTGAAACTCTGCGCGCGACATATTCAACTTGGCAGGTGGATTTCGCCGAGGAGGTATGTGATTCTTCCTATCCTCTTGAGCATGATATTTTAAAAGAATATATATAGTACGGTAGACGTACGTGTGTTAACTGAACGTGGTTTTACTTCGATGTCTTTTGACTTAAGTTTTAAATAATAATAATCTTGAAGTATTTTAAAAGAATTAAGAATCGTTTGTGAAAGAAGAGTAATACTTGGTTTTAAAAGCTTAAGAGTTATACTAGCTTTATGGGAAGTTAGGTATAACGACTTAAGAGAGATTAAAGGAACGGTTTACTTAATTGTTTATGAAAAGCCTTGTATTGATTTGGAAATGAGAATAAGTATCGAACAAACCATCGCGGCGCTAATAAAGGAAAATGTATTGACTAATTAAGTATTATTAAAACCGGTAGAAACCTCCATCTGCATGAAGCTAAGATAAGACAAAATTGTATTACATTTTCTAGATCATGGTCTTTAATAAGATTGTTATAAACAAGAATAACTACTCACACATAAGGTATATGTTACTCAATTGTTTTAAAAAGAGATTACGTTATTTGATTAAGACTATGAACTATGAGATCTTTCGGAAGTAAAAGACTTGAGTATATTTTAATTAGGCAACTTGAACTTTTGGAAAAGAATGTTGTTACTTGATTTTAAAAAAGGAAAGTGTTTGTGATTTAAAAGGAAAGTATGGTATTATCTTAATCTGTCTTAAAAGAGAGTTTAAATGTTATGGCCAATTTGATACCGAGTCCATGGGATGGACCGGGAATGTATTTCACACGTTTTGATACCGAGTCCATGGGATGGACCGGGAATGTATTCCACCCGATTTGATACCGAGTCAATGGGATGGACCGGGAATGTATTCCACACGTTTTGATACCGAGTCCATGGGATGGACCGGGAATGTATTCCACCCGATTTGATACCGAGTCCATGGGATGGACCGGGAATGTATTCCACACGTTTTGATATCGAGTCCATGGTATGGGACCGAATGTATTCCACCGATTTGATACCGAGTCCATTAGATGGACCGAATGTATTCCATACGATCCGGCACCGAGTCCATGAGATGGGACCGAATGTGACCACGCGATTCCACCTCGAGTCCCGTAGGATGGGCGAGACATGTTATATGTATCCACGATTTATACCTAGATCACGGCGGTGAGGAAGAGTTCCACGGCATGAAGGATGACTTGAGGCGTCGTCCACGACTTGACATGATCGCTTATGTTGTGATCTGTAGTTTGTTATCATACATGTCTCTGTTTTATTTTAGATTATGATTTCGTTCTGATATTTCAGTTTCATACTTGGTACATTGTTATCGACCTCGCCCGGGCTGCGTTAAATGCCACAGTAGAGGTACATCGGTTGATCCTCACTCTTAGGATCACGGTTCGTATTAGGAAGCTCTGCTTTCTCCGAGGCTTATCTTTTGGTATGTTTTCCCCAGTTTGTAAGTTCTTGTACATTCGAGGGTATGGCGGGCCCGTCGTCATAGTTATTGTAAAAATCTTAGAGTGCAGTAATCTTGTTGTGGCGGGGTTTGTAAAAAGGATGCTTGCTCAAGTTTATATATATATATGCGAAAGGCAACTTTTCTCGAATAAAGCGTTTCTCACTTCATATTGTTTCATGTCTTGTTTTATATTCCGGTTACTCGATGTTGTATCACTAGGGTGCCCGGTAAGGCACGATCACGGTGTCACGACGGCAAAACGCGGTGCCTTACCCGGGCACCCAAGTAGTCAAACAACATCAGAGAAAATCAGCGGAAATTAAAACTCATACATGATAACCAATGAAAAGAGAAAAACAGGCTAACGTTACCTTTTACGAAAAATAACTAACACTGAAGCGATTACAATCCCGCCACATCAAGACCTCACAGAATTTTTATAACATCTCCGACGGACAGGGCCGCCATACCCTCAATGTACAAAAGTTCTACAACTTGAACGCACCAAGTGACAAAGTCTCCGAAGGAATGGAGCTTCGAGAACCGAACGATCCAAAGTGCGGATCAACAAGCGATGTATCTCAACTCGCGGCATGAACGCAGCCCCAAGGGGCCGACAACAGTATGCGAAAAAAATACGTAAATGAAATCATAATAGTCTATAAGGAAAAGCAGAGACATGTATGATAACCAAACTACAATGCACCACGATATCTGATTACCAAATCAAATCACATCAAGTCGTGGACTCACGCCGAAAGATCATTACTCAAAGTGGACGATACTCGTGGGCTACCCAACGTGTCGGTATGTCAACCCAATAACAAGATAGTACTCACGGTGGGCCCATACCTGGGCTACCCAACGTGTCGGTATGTCCCACGATAACAAGATAATACTCACGTGGACGATACTGCGGGCTACCCAACGTATGTCAAACAAATACCCGAATAATACTCGTGGAATACGGCTACCCAACGTGTCGGTATGTCCAAACAAATACCGGATAATTCTCACGTGGGCGATACTGGTGGGCTACCCAACGTGTCGGTATGTCCAAACCATTTACAAGATAACACTCTAATAGAAGCATACCCGGGCTACCCAACGTGTCGATATGTCCCAAAGGATCAATATAGTGGAAGCATACCCGGGCTACCCAACGTGTCGATATGTCCATCATACCACCCGATATCCCCTCGTCGAGAGACTCGGTAGCTCAAAGTCAAACACTTGCACAACAACAAAACTATCACCACAAGCAGTTACACCAACTCAAAGTACCCGTTTAAGTCGACAAACGGGTTCCAACCCCAAAATACTACATTCTTTCCTACCTTCAAAGACCTCTCTTTACGTAGAAACCATACGATACTATCACACGTAGTATCACACACATTCATGTTTAAAACACGTGCTTCAAACACAATTAACATAACGTCAAGTATACCTTTTAAAAGTCCAAGTAATTAACTCCTTTAAGGTCAAGTATTCCTACCTTTTAAAACTAAGTCATTTACTTTTCCCTTAAGAAAAGTTCGATATTTGAAAACAAGTGATTTATACTTTCAAACTCAAGTTACTTCTCTTTTCCAAAATCCAAGACATTATCCTTTGCAATCCATTAAGTTCATTCTTTGGAATTTTAAGAAAAGTCGAACTTGTTATCAATGATTCTCATTTAAGCCCATGATCTAGGAAATGTAATATCATTTTGTCTTATCTTAGTT
Source organism: Przewalskia tangutica (assembly GCA_029844215.1). Taxonomy (NCBI): domain Eukaryota; kingdom Viridiplantae; phylum Streptophyta; class Magnoliopsida; order Solanales; family Solanaceae; genus Przewalskia; species Przewalskia tangutica. The sequence continues at coordinate 40,317,545 of CM056737.1, read as the reverse complement.
TCTATGCGGATGGAGGTTTCTCTGGTTTTAATATAATCAATTAGTCAAACCATTTCCTTTATTATGGTGTGTTCGATACTTGTTCCCACTTTCGAAATCCATTTCACATTCTTATGCCGTTATACCTAACTTCCCATAAAGCTAGTATAACTCTTAAGTTTTCAAAACTAAGTATTACTCATTACTCACGAATGAGGTTTTACAACTTTTGAATACATTACAAAACTTTCACAATTCTAAGTTAAGTCTCTTATCTTACAAGATCAAGTCTCTTAACTTCTACCAATCAACAACGTTCTTTTACTCACATAAAGTTGTTATAATGACTTCCCATAAAGCCGTTATAACCCCTTTATGTTTTAAACCAACCAATTACCACATAAACATTTATGAGACCAAGAGGGCTCATTCTTTAAGCAAAGTGCCCATTACTAACGGATAAGACTTACTACTCTTACACCTAATGAAGCCCTTTACACTTCATAACAAGTCAAGACACAATTTGGAAAATCAATTTCCTTTAACACGCGTCGTCGCACTATATATTTCACAAATAGTCATGTCAAGAGGATAGGAAGAATCACATACCTCGCGACGATTGTCGACACTAAGCAAAATGCTCCACAGTACTATCTCCCTTAAGAAGAATATGTTACACGTAGTACTTCAATCCTATAAGGGCCATAAAACGTCTATCAAACTCTAGTTTCGAACGTAGAGTAAACTAAGTACAAGGCCCATTCTACTAAATCGAACTTCCTTTGTTTCTATTAACTTGCCACCTTTCACAAGGCCGAAATCAACAAGGCTACAAGATCCAAATCTAAGCCAACTTAACTATAACAGCCTCAGGCTCACAAATCTATACAAACTTAACTATAACAGCCTCAGGCTCACAAATCTATTCAAACTCTAAATATAACAGCCTCAGGCTCACAGATCTATACTACTATCACAAGTACTAACTCAAAACCCAGAGAAGGGAAACTCTTACCTTTTAGAAAAGCCCACAAAAGCCCTTTCCTACCACTTCTTCCGTCAACTCAACCACCAGCGCTTCCCACAAGTTCACCAACACTTTTTCCTTCTGCGCCGCTCAGCGGTTCCTAAGGCCGGTTTCTCAAAAACCTGAGAGAAGGGAGAGGGGTTTTCTCTTTGGAGGGTTTGAAATGAATTCGCCAAGTCTTCCAAGACTTGGCCTAAAATAGGCTTCTATCATTTGGTCAAAGGATGGGAGGACACTTGTCACCCTCCCATAGGCTCTTATAAAAATATCCCGATTTTTCTCCTTTACATGAAAATCCGCCTCGGCGCGCTGCCCGCCCGGCGCCATGCTAACACTTCGTAAAATAATTGCACGCGCCGCATTCGGCGCGCGGCGCCAACACCGCAGACCCTCGGTACAATCGCGCGCGCCACGCTCTCCAGGCCGCGAACCCTGAATCAAGTCATCGCTTTACTTGACTGCGCGCCAAACTTGAAACTTCCATAACTTTTGACTGATGTCCAATCGACGAACGGTTGGTTACGTTGGGACCTAGATTCAACGGACTACACACTAGGCCTTTTAAACACCTTACAATCCTTAACAACTGGGTCCAATACTCAAAGGTAAACTCAAAATCCTTCCAACACATGTTTGCCAACTTATCTATCCTCTAGAATTTACGGGGTGTAACATTCTTCCTCGTAAACATTCGTCCGAATGTTCCTTCTAAGTCTTCGAACACGCGCAGTATAGTCTTCACTACTATACCTACCAAAACTCATTTATGCCTCTCATGGCCATAATATAGAAATCACGCATCTCCAAATTCCGAAATCACCTCTAACGTGCAAACATCACTATTTTCTCCTCCGGTCTAAAGGATACTCTCACTCGGCGCACCTTCCTTGTACACTCTCTCTCTACACGTTCAACCATCGCTGCTTTCTACCACCTTGGAGTCACTACCTCCAACTCGTCCATCTTACTAATCCACGTCATGGAAGCTACCACTTCCATCGCAAACTACCCATGGAATCATCACACAAAACTCCATGTATACCATACACTCGACAAGGATTAACAATGAAAGGCTTCTACCCAAGACCTTACATCTAAGGTCTCAAGTTATAAATTCTAAGGTTCAAAATTTTCTCATCCCCAACTTACCTCTTTATTAACCATGCTTCCAAATCACATTATATACACAAAGCTACCCGAACATAGCACTCAACACATCACCACAACATCAAAGCATACAATACTCTGAGGTTAAGAACATACCAGAACTATTGCTTCACTTCCCTTCTTGTCGCTCTACTCATGTTCTTTCCGACACGACGCCACAAAGGAGGAGGTGAATCGCCCACCGATCCCGGCGGAATCTCAACCTCCGCGCTATCTCGGTGGGACAATTCCTTAAATGGCGGTGGCGCGTGTAAAACGATTCCCTATTAGCACGACACTCCCATCGTGGAGCCTACCACAATGGTCACAACGAGGTAGGGTGGTCCCATCCGACTAACATCCCCGATCCCCAAAACCCGAAACCTCGAGCCACGACTGCTCTCAATTTTTCGAACGCCCACGGCGGAGGTGGAGCACTCCGTCTTGGCGGAGCGCATAACTAACTCGCTCGCCGAAGGTCACCAAAGGACCTGCGCCTTGGCCCTACTCTGCTGATCTTGGTCATTCCGCCGACTCCTCGTGCCTCACATCCAGTGCATGAGCTCGCATGCGGCAATGTCCATGCCGGTGAAGAGCTACTCGAGCAACTCTCGCCAAATAGTCATCAAGCCGTGACATAGCGGTGCACTCGCCCTCCATGTCGGCTACTAACGCGGGGGCGTCGAGCTAGTGAGTTAAACTCCACGTTGTACTCTGAACCGTGACGCTCGCCTCAACATCAAAAACTGCCTGCAGCCCGGAGTCCTCCTCATCCGCGAGGCAAGAAATGTGCAAGAAATGCCTCCGAACTCGTCCCATCTCGCTGAAGTGCATGCCCTCCCGGACAGCTCCACGAATCAAACGATCATTGCGGTATCACGCCGATGCGAACCTAGGACCACCGACTCGGTCTCCGATGCCTTGATCACTCTCTCCAGAATCGCTTGATGAACTCCTGCGGATCATCCTCGTGCCTCGACCAGAACTCTGGCGGGCCTGACTCGAAAGTCCGCACCTCAAACTATCCGATCTCGGGTGAACCACTGGTGCTCTGCGTCCGGCTATCCTCGTGTCGCTGACCACGGCGATAACGCCAACTCCGTAACCCATCTCCTCTGCTCCGCATGGGTGGAGGCTCGTCTTGTGGTCTCAGTAGATACTCGCGACTCCTCTCCGCCGGTTGCCTTCGCAGAGGCATAACGGTAAAAAGCGAAACACGTCGGAGGGTCCAACTTACAACACAGGCACGACCTCGGAATGAGAAGAATAAACTAATCCTAAATGTCCATGACCTCACGATTATAGATGTGGTGCACAACATCGATAATCAAGACTTACTATGACAATCTTGAGACACTTTCCGAGGACTAATCGCTCGATACCATCACGACCCGAAGTGCCTTACCCGCACCAAGTAGTCAAACAACATCGAGAGAAAATCGGTGAAATTAAAACTCATACATGATAACCAATGAAAAGAAAACAATCTAAGCGGGCGGCTTACCTTTTCTCGAAAATAACTAACACTGACAATTTACAATCCCCGCTTGCATCGCACTACACTTACTCTGGAATTTTTATAACATCTCTCGACGACGGGGCCATACCAATGTACAAAGTTCTACAACTTCGTGAACCGTAGTGACAAAGTCTCCGCAGGAATGGAGCTTTCTGAGAACAGAACCGCGAGCCAAAGGGGGCGGATCACCAAGCGATGTATCTCAACCTGCGGCATGAACGCAGAATGTAAAAATACGTAAATGAAATCATAATAGTCTATAAGGAAAACAGAGACATGTATGATAACAACTACAAGACACCACGTATATCTGATTCAAATCAAATCACATCAAGTCGAGGACTCGCCCGAAAGATCATTACTCAAAGTGGGACGCATACTGCTGGCTACCCAACGTGTCGGTATGTCCAACCCAATAACAAGATAGTACTCACGGTGGACGCATACTGCTACCCAACGTGTCGGTATGTCCCAACCAATAACAAGATAATACTCACCGTGGACGATACTGGGCTACCCAACGGTCGGTATGTCCAAACAAATACCCAGATAATACTCATCGTGGACGATACTGCGGCTACCCAACGTGTCGAGATGTCCAAACAAATACCCAGATAATTTCACCGGCTACCCAACGTGTCGGTATGTCCAAACGGTTTACAAGATAACACTCCTAATAGAATACCCGGGCTACCCAACGTGTCGATATGTCCCAAAGGATCAATATAGTGGAAGCATACCCGCTGGCTACCCAACGGTCGATATGTCCATCATACCACCCGATATCCGCCCCCCACGAGGAGAGAGCTCAAAGTCAAACACTTGCACAACAACAAAACTATCACCACAAGCACAAAGTTACACCCAACTCAAAGTACCTTCGTTTAAGTCGACAAACCGGGTTCCAACCCCAAAATACTACATTCTTTCCTACCTTCAAAGACCTCTCTTTACGTAGAAACCATACGATACTATCACACGTAGTATCACACACATTCATGTTTAAAACACGACTTCAAACACAATTAACATAACGTCAAGTATACCTTTTAAAAGTCCAAGTAATTAACTCATTTAAGGTCAAGTATTCCTACCTTTTAAAACTAAGTCATTTACTTTTCCCTTAAGAAAAGTTCGATATTTGAAAACAAGTGATTTATACTTTCAAACTCAAGTTACTTCTCTTTTCCAAAATCCGACATTATCCTTTGCAATCCATTAAGTTCATTCTTTGGAATTTTAAGAAAAGTCGAACTTGTTATCAATGATTCTCATTTAAGCATGATCTAGGAAATGTAATATCATTTTGTCTTATCTTAGTTTCTATGCGGATGGAGGTTTCTCGTTTTAATATAATCAATTAGTCGAAACCATTTCCTTTATTAATGGTGTGTTCGATACTTGTTCCCACTTTCAAATCCATTTCACATTCTTATGCCGCTATACCTAACTTCCCATAAAGCTAGTATAACTCTTAAGTTTTCAAAACCAAGTATTACTCATTACTTAATGAGGTTTTACAACTTTTGAATACATTACAAAACTTTCACAATTCTAAGTTAAGTCTCTTATCTTACAAGATCAAGTCTCTTAACTTCTACCAATCAACAACCGTTCTTTTACTCACATAAAGTTGTTATAATCGACTTCCCATAAAGCCGTTATAACCCCTTTATGTTTTAAACCAACCAATTACCACATAAACATTTATGAGACCAAGAGGGCTCATTCTTTAAGCAGTGCCCATTACTAACGGATAAGACTTACTACTTTACACCTAATGAAGCCCTTTACACTTCATAACAAGTCAAGACACAATTTGGAAAATCAATTTTTAACACACGCGTCAACCGCACTATATATTTCACAAATAGTCATGTCAAGAGGATAGGAAGAATCACATACCTCGCTGACGATTGTCGACACTAAGCAAAATGCTCCAGACTATCTCCTTAAGAATATGTTACACGTAGTACTTCAATCCTATAAGGGCCATAAAACGCCTATCAAACTCTAGTTTCAACGTAGAGTAAACTAAGTACAAGGCCCTACATTCTACGGAAATTGGGAACTTCCTTTGTTTCTATTAACTTGCCACCTTTCACAAGGCCGAAATCAACAAGGCTACAAGATCCAAATCTAAGCCAACTTAACTATAATGACCTCGGGCTCACAAATCTATACAAACTTAACTATAACCTCAAAGCTCACAAATCTATTCAAACTCTAAATATAATGACCTCAGCTCACAGATCTATACTACTATCACAAGTACTAACTCAAAACCCGAGAAGGAAACTCTTACCTTTTAGAAAAGCCCACAAAGCCCTTTCCTACCACTCTTCCACAACTCAACCACCAGCGCTTCCACAAGTTCACCAACACTTTTCCTTCTTGCTCCAACAGCTCTGGCCATTTCTCAAAAACCTAGAGAGAAGGAGAGGGGTTTTCTCTTGGGAGGTTTGAATGAATTGGCCAGTCTTCCAAGACTTGGCCCTAAAATAGGCTTCTATCACTGGTCAAAGGATGGGAGGGACACTTGTCACCTCCCATAGGCTCCTTATAAAAATATCCCCGATTTTTCTCCTTTACCCGAAAATCCCGCCTGGCCACGGCCATGCGCGCTAACACTCAGAAAATAATTGCAGCGCCGCGTCCGCATTCGGCGCGGCGCAACACCCGCACTACAATCGGCGCGCGTCGCTCTCCAAGGCCGCGAACCCCGGCAAGTCAGCGCCAAACTTGAAACTTCCATAACTTTTGACTCGATGTCCAATCGACGAACGGTTGGTTACGTTGGGACCTAGATTCAACGGACTACACACTAGGCCTTTTAAACACCTTACAATCCTTAACAACTGGGGTCCAATACTCAAAGGTAAACTCAAAATCCTTCCAACACATGTTTGCCAACTTATCTATCCTCTAGAATTTACGGGGTGTAACACACGGGCCCGGGATCGGGTCGTGACAGGGATGTCGGGGCATGCGACCAGGATGCGGGTTAGATGCCCGTACGTTTCATTGGATGTACCGGCAGTGACGGAGGATTCCACAGGTATGCTTCCATTGATATTATCACATGGACATGTCTACACCGATGAGGGATTCCGGAGGCATGTGGCCATGCAGCGGGTTAAACTCCCGGTATATTATTATTGTCACATGGGCATGTCTACACCGATGAGGGATTCCGGGGGCATGTGACCATTGCTATTATTCCATGGGCTAGCTCCCCATGAAGACCTGTCTACACCGATGAGGGATTCCGGGGGCATGGTATATACGATCATTATTCCATGGGCTAGCTCCCCATGAAGACCTGCACCTGCGATGAGGGATGCCGAGGGCACGTTATGGCCATGTTACACCGATGAGGGATTCCGGGACATGCGGCCGCGTATTATATATATATATATTGTATATGTGTACGCCGACAGTGAGGTAGGATGCCACTGGCGGGTCACATGGTTATGTGCTACACCTACGGCCGCAGTGGACGAGGATTCCACGCGGAAGGTATATATATGTATTGTATATGTGTACGCCGACGGTGAGGTAGGATGCCACGGGCGCATCACATGAGTATGATTTATGTCATGGACTGCCGGCAGTGAGGAAGGAATTCCACGGGCACGAGTGATGACTTTGAGGGCGTGAGTCCCTGACTTGACATGACTACTTATATGTTGTAATCAGAGTTTGGTTATCATACGTCTCCGCTTTATATAGACTACTATGATTTCATTTATAATATTTTCAGTTTCACATACTTGGTACCTGTTGTACTGACCTCCTTCGGGGGGCTGCGTTCATGCCGCAGGTAGAGGTACACCGGTTGTTGATCCTCGCTCATAGGATCACAGTTCAGCGTTTTGGGAAGCTCCGTTTCTCCGGAGGCTTATCTTTGGTATAGTCCCCTGTCATTGTAGGTACTTGTACATTCAGGGGTATGGCGGGGCCCTGTCCCGTCATAGTTGTGGTTACATTCTTAGAGGTCTGTAGTACTGTTGTGGGCAGGGTTTGTAAAAGGATATAACTGTTCGGGTTTTATGTATATATACAGAAAGGTGACCGTTTTGGTTAGCCTGTTCTCTTATATTTCACTGTTTCATGTATTTGAGATTTTATTTCCGCTGGTTTTTCTCTGATGTATTATCACTAGGGTGCCCGGGGTAAGGCACCAGTCGCGGGCCCGAGGACGGGTCGTGACAGTTGGTATAATGATGATGTGTATTTGTACGAGCGTATTTATTTGGGGTCATATGTGCGTTGCCTAGAATGATTATGAGTTACCATGAGTTGGTTAAGCCTTAATAATTACTTGAAAGGTGTGAAACAGTTTATTGAATCCACACCTAGGCTTTATTTATGTACTTATTTGGAATAGTCAAGAGGTAATGAACTGACTAAGATTGTGATAGACTCTTGAAAGACCAGGTTTAATTGACTTATGGACATACCATGTTATTAGATTAAGTTGTGTTGTATGCTTAAGTGAGATGCACGAATAATATTTTTATGGAGTAAATATGGTTGTTGTGATTAGGACAACATGATATTGAGATTATGAGAAACTATCTTACCCGTATGAGGGGAGAGATAATGTAAGATTGGGACATGGAATAATCGAGAATCGTGGAATACTAGCTAACTATTGAGACCTTAGATGAACATTCGAGGACGAATGTTGATAAGGGGGGAAAGATGTTACACCCCGTAATACCAGGGCTACTAATTGATAACGTGATTAAGGATTTAAGATTTGAATTTTGGAAGGAAAGAATAATTACATTTTCTTAAGGAAAATTTGAAAAAAATGACGGAAAAATTATTAACTTGGAGTATAATACTTCTAATTGGATTTATGGACTTAGTATTGGATTATAAGGTGTTGGAATTGATAATATGGGGTCCACCGAGAATTTCACAATTTCGCAGGGACCTTCGAAAAATTATAATATTTTGGACCAATCGGAGGGCGACACGTGGCACCCCTCCACTTGTCTTGCTAAGATGACAACAAAATAGATATTTTGAGAGGGGACAAGTGGACATGGGTCCCACTCCACTTGGCTATACATATCCAAGTCTTGCAAGACTTGGATCACTTTACACTTAGACAAAAAAATAAGCTCTCATCTTCTCCCCTTTAGCTCTATAATTTCGAGAGCCCCTTGGCTAAGAACAACCATTGTTGATCAATTTATTTCTCCAAGATTAAGCCCTTAAACCAAGTGCTAAGCCTAGATTATTATTCTACACATTTTTACTTGTCTTGGCCGAAAGTTGATGCCAAAACCCTAGGAGTTCCGTCGACTTTTTGGAAGTGAGATTCAAAGATAAGTTGCTCCTAAGGTTGTAGGGGGTACATATATGTGATTGGAACTTGAAGAAGTGGAGCGAAACGAAAACTGCGCACCAATAAAGACCGGACTGTTTTGGGGCGTTTTTGGGCAATAAATGAGGTAAAGGTCCTTCTTCTTTTAAAGTAATTGGATATTACTTATTGTTATTATGTATGTATGAACTTGTGTTAGAAAAGAATGAAGAATAATAAGCGTTTGAGCCATTTTTGGGGCTAAAACCGATTTGGGACAAATTTGGTGCAAATGGAATTCGTTGGTTATTGTCGTTGTTATCTTTACCTATTGCATGTTATAATGGATTAATATTGTTGTTAATAAGTTGTTATAACTTATGTAGAAGTTTTGGAACTCGAATTGGAATAAAATGGATTAAGGAACGAGTTATCGGGTTGTAGTTGTTGTGGCCGAGAAACTGACCAAAACTGTTAGACGTTGTTGTGTCGTTTAGTGGACTGTTTTGAGGTATTAAATGCTGGAAATTTAGTTGTTGTTATGCATGTTTAAGTGTAGTAGTTGCTAATTAAAGTCCTAAGGGAATAAGGGTGTGGAAAGGCGTTAAAAGGCCTCACATTTTACCCTCGTTATGGTTGGATTGCGGACTGTTTTTATGGGCTGATTTGTGGATTGTTTTGTATAACTGTGGGGCAGAATTTTACACGTCCAGTTAGGCGTGTAATCCCCTTTGGATAACTGTTGGTTGTGCCTTAAATGTGGCTTGTTGGTTGATGAATACGGGCCTTGGAAAAGGTGGAAAAGTACGTAGAAACAAAGGAAGTACTGCCCAATTTTCCATAGAATTAGAGGGCCATTATTTGGTATAAGTCCTACACTTGATAGCTTGTTGTTGATAGAAGTGCTATTGTCATTTTAGGTTGAAGTACTACGTTTAGAACATTCTACTTGGCTTGTGGAATAGCCAATAAGGTTGAAGTACATTGGAGCGTATTGCTACTTGTCGTTTGGGTTAGTCGCCAACGAGGTATGTGAACTTCTTCCTTCCTTTGACATGATTATTTGGTAAGTCTATGTGACTAAATTTTAGTGAGTCTATGTGACTTGATTTGGTAAGTCTATGCGACTTAATTCATTTGAAGTAAGTAAGTCCATTTTGGAAATATATGAGTCTTGATTATGAAAGTATGAGTGGATTAGTCAAAATTGTATAAGTTACGTGAAGTACTTTAAAGTTAAGAGATTTGATTTAAGGTTAAGAGACTTGATTTCTTTACAAGTTATGAGACTTTATTTTTCAAGAAAGGGGACTTGATTTCTAAAGTTAAGAGATTTGATTTAAAGTTATGAGACTTGATTTCTTTACAAGTTATGAGACTTTATTTTTCAAGATATGAGACTTGATTTCTAAAGTTAAGAGATTTGATTTAAAGTTATGAGACTTGATTTCTTTACAAGTTATGAGACTTTATTTTTCAAGATATGGGACTTGATTTCTAAAGTTAAGAGATTTGATTTAAAGTTATGAGACTTGATTTCTTTACAAGTTATGAGACTTTATTTTTCAAGATATGACTTGATTTCTAAAGTTAAGAGATTTGATTTAAAGTTATGAGACTTGATTTCTTTACAAGTTATGAGACTTTATTTTTCAAGATATGGGACTTGATTTCTAAAGTTAAGAGATTTGATTTAAAGTTATGAGACTTTATTTTTCAAGATATGGGTTACTTGATTTACTTCTAAAGTTAAGAGGCTTGATTTCGAAAGAGTATGTGACTTGAGTTTTAAAAGTATACGTTTATTGATTTAAAGAGAAGGAGTTTTATGATTCTTTTTAAGTATGTATGTACGTAGTACTTTTGGGTTTAGTTTCCCCAATGTGATAAGAAATAAAAGTGCCTTAAGTTCTCTAAAATGAAAGGTTGTTATAATAGCTTTATGGGAAGTTGTTATAACGACTTAAGAAGAAGTGAAAGGGTGGTTAAAATGTTATGTAAGGAAAATCACACCGAGCCTACAAATAGGACGGATTATGTTATGAGATACACCGAGCCTACAAATAGGCCGAATTACGCCAAATCACACTGAGCCTACAAATAGGCCGGATTATGTTATGAGATACACCGAGCCTACAAATAGGCCGGATTACGCCATATTACCCCGAGCCTACACATAGGCCGGGTTACGTCATCTTACACCGAGCTCCACAGGCGGGCCGGATTATGCTACATGATTCCACGATACCGCGCTCGCGGAGAGCGGATTATGCTACATGATTCCACAGTACACCGAGCTCCACAGGCGGGCCGTATTATGCTACATGATTCCACAGTACACCGAGCCCCACAGGCGGGCCGGATTATGCCACATGATTCATCAGTACACCGTGTCCCGCAAATGGGCCGGATTACGTTATCACGTATGGATAATCAAAGTAAGCTCCCAAATAAGAAGTCCCTCCATAAAGGGCCGGATTATGTTATGTAAGATATGTAAGTTATGTGGAAAAACTTGATTGAATTCTTAAGTATGTATGTAAGATTATGATGCTAATTCTTATTGAAAGAAGGAAAAGAATGATTAATGTACGATTGATTTCATGAGTTAAAATGGCACGGTAGGATCTGGTATTTTAATTTTTATACTTGCCCCTGTCATTCTTTTGTACAGTTATGATCTTGTTTAATGTACTTTATTTCCGTTCCATACTTAGTACTTGTTGTACTGACCCCCTTAGGGGGGCTGCGTTCATGTCCGCAGGTCTAGGTACACAGTTGTGGATCCGCGAGCTTAGGATCCTTATTCAGCATTTTTAGATGGCTCCAAGTTCCGGAGTTTGTCATTATGGCTAGGTACATTCAGGGGTACGGCGGGGCCTTGTCCCGTCATAGTTGTTGTCACCTTCTTAGAGGTCTGTATTCATATGTGGGCTGGACTGGTGTAAGTTGTATTTACATTGTTGTATAGCGTAGACCCTTTCGAGTGATTTATATTTATACGGAAGTCTTTCCGGCTTTGCCTTTGTTTTTTAAAAAAAAAGAGTGCTATTTATCTTCCGCGGTTTATTTATGTTGTATGGGTAGAAGGTGCCCAGGTAGGGGCACCAGTCACGAGCCCGGGATTTGGGGCGTGACAGGGACTTCTCATTTTGGAGCTTGCTTTGATTATCCATACGTGATAACGTAACACGGCCCATTTGTGGGACACGGTGTACTGATGAATCATGTGACATAACCCGGCCCACCTGTGGGGCTCGGTGTACTGTGGAATCTGTAGCATAACCCGACCCGCCTGTGGGGCGCGGTGTACTGTGGAATCTGTAGCATAACCTGGCCCGCCTGTGGGGTGCGGTGTACTGTGGAATCTGTAGCATAACCCAGCCCGCCTGTGGGGCGCAATGTACTGTGGAATCTGTAGCATAACCAGGCCCACCTGTGGGGCGCGGTGTACTGTGGAATCTGTAGCATAACCCGGCCCGCCTGTGGGGCGCGGTGTACTGTGACATAACCCGACCTATGTGTAGGCTCGGTGTATATGGCGTAACCCGGCATATGTGTAGGCTCGGTGTATCTCATAACATAACCCGGCCTATTTGTAGGCTCGGTGTGTCTCATAACATAACCCGACCTATTTGTAGGCTCGGTGTGTCTCATAACATAACCCGACCTGTTTGTAGGCTCGGTGTATTACATAACATAACCCGGCCTATTTGTAGGCTCGGTGTGTCTCATAACATAACCCGACCTATTTGTAGGCTCGGTGTGTCTCATAACATAACCCGGCCTATTTGTAGGCTCGGTGTGTCTCATAACATAACCCGACCTATTTGTAGGTTTGGTGTATTACATAACATAACCCGACCTATTTGTAGGCTCGGTGTGTCTCATAACATAACCCAGCCTATTTGTAGGCTCGGTGTAACTCTCCTTACATAACATTTTAAACCATCTTTTCACTTCTTCTTAAGTCGTTATAACAACTTCTCATAAAGCTATTATAACAACCTTTCACTTTAGAGAACTTAAGGCACTTTTATTTCTTATTACATTAGGAAAACTAAACTCAAAAGTACTACGTACATACATACTTAAAAAGAATCATAAAACTCCTTTCTTTTTAAAATCCATAAAATTCTATTTTTTTCTTAAACTTAAGTTACATACTCTTTTGAAATCAAGTCCCATAACTTGAAAATAACGTCTCATAATCCTTTACATAAATCAAAGTTCATGGTCTTAAAACTTCATAACGTACATTCTTTAAAATCATGTCGCTTATACATATAAAATAATGTCATCTATACTTTAGAAATCAAGGCCCATAACTTGAAAAATAAAGTTTCATATACTTCCAAAACCAAGTAACTTATTCTCTTTAAAATCATTTAACTTTCACTTATAAAATCAAGTCCCTTTTTCAAATATAAAATCAACTTACTTACTTCAAATAAATCAAGGCACATAGCTTTAAATCAAACCTCATAACTTCCTAACCATTCTTACCAACATCTCCCATAAGACTTGGTAAGGACTTGGGATAATTTAGACACACCTTTAACATGGAATCAACAATATGAATACTTCTTAACTTCTAAGAGTAGAATGAATCATAAATAATACCACATGTATATTTCATACCTAGAATCATGCCAAAAGAAGGAAGAGATTCACATACCTCGCGACGACTAACGACACGTAGCAATATGCTCCAAAGTACTTCGACCTTGTTAGCTATTCCACCCTTCAAGTAGAATACGCTATATGTAATACTTTAACCTATAATAACCATAATACGTCTATCAATTCCTAGCCTTTTAAAGGTAGAATAATACTAAGTGTAAAGTCTCTTATTCTACGGAAAATTAGGCAGCATTTCCTTTGTTTCTACGTACGTTTCCACCTTTTTCAAGGCCCGAAATCAATAACCAACATGCCATATTTAAGGCGCAACAAACCATCAATTCAAAGGGGATTACACTCCTTAATAGGACGTGTAAAATTCTGCCCCACAATTAATATAAAATTGTCCAATATTTTTGGCCATTTCGGCAATCAAAGTATAGAAACAAGTAGTCATTTCCCATTTCCTTTTCAATCCAAGTTGTTAGTCAAACATGTTATATAGTCGCAACCAATTATAACAACTCTAATCTCTTTCTTATATAAGCAGGACTACGTCAGCAGATTTTGGGGGAGGCACACAGTGCTCGTTACTCTATTCATCCGGGGTCGACTAAGATGTACCATGACCTCAGATGTATGTATTGGTGGGATGTCCTGAAGAGGGATGTGGTAGGGTTTGTTGCTCAGTGTCTGAATTGTCAGCAGGTCAAGGTTGAGCACCAGAAGCCCGGTGGGCTATTGCAGGCGATTGATATTCCGACATGGAAGTTGGAGGTGATCAACATGGATTTTGTTACAGGGTTACCTCGTACTCAGAGGAAGTGTGATTCCATCTGGATTATTGTAGACAGGCTGACTAAATCAGCCCACTTTCTTCCAGTCAGGACTACGTATTCGGCTGAGGATTATGCTAGATTGTATATCAGGGAGATTGTGAGACTTCACGGAGTTCCTATATCTATTATATCGCATGAATGAGCCCGCTTTCGCTAACTTCGAGATCTTTCCGTAAGGGTTAGGGACACAAGTGAGTCTCGATCGCTGCTTCATCCTCGACCGACGCCTGAGCAGAGCGTACTATCCGAACACTGAGGATATGTCATGGCCTGTGTTATTGATTTCGTGGGTAGCCGAGGATCATTTGCCTCTTGTGGAGTTTTCTTATAACAACAGCTACCATTCTAGCATTCAGATGGCGCCATATGAGGCTTTGTATGGGCGGAAGTGTAGGTCGCCAATTGGTTGGTTCGATGTGGGCGAGGTTCAGTTAGTTGGCCCAGACTTGATTCAGCAGGCTGTGGATAAGGTGAAGCTTATCCAAGAGAGACTGTTAGCGGCTCGTAGTCGCGTAAGTCTTATGCAGATAATCGGCGTCGACATTTGGAGTTTCAGGTAGACGATTGGGTCTTCTTGAAGGTATCACCCATGAAGGGTGTGATGAGGTTCAGAAAGAAGGGGAAACTTAGCCCAAGGTACATTGGGCCTTACCAGATCATCCGTAGAGTAGACAAGGTTGCCTATGAGTTGGATCTGCCATCGGATTTAGAGGCAGTACATCCGGTCTTCCATGTTTCTATGTTGCGGAAGTGTATCGGAGATCCATCGAGAGTTTTCCCAGCTAGCGAGGTCCAGGTGACAGAGGGATTATCATATGAGGCGAGTCCCATAGCGATACTCGATCGCGTGTCGCGATCATGACCAAGGATGTGGCTTCCGTCAAAGTCTTGTGGCGGAATGATAATAGGGAGATGATGACTTGGAAAGCAGAGGAGGACATGTTGAGGAAGTATCCTCACTTATTCTCTACACCTTCAGGTAATTCATTTCCCTTACTTGTCAAGTTTTAATTGAAGTATTTTGCTTAAGTGTTATTATGTGACCACGTGTGGCATTATTGGTTGTAGGGGTTATAAAAGGAGACTATGTCGTTATCTATAAGATTGACTCCGAAAGTGTCACGACCCGATCCCGGGCCCGTGACTGGTGCCTTACCCGGGCACCCAAGTAGTCATACATCAGAGTAATCAGCGGAATATAAAAACAAGACATGAAACAATTATAGAATGAGAACAGTTTATTCATGAAAATATCGCTTTCGCATGTATATATACATAAAACTTGAACCCAACAGCTACATCCTTACAAACCCCGCCACAACAAGATTACATGCACTTCTAAGAGTTTTTATACAACATGACGACAGTGGCCGCCATACCCACGAATGTACAAGTACCTACAAAGTGATGGACTATACAAAAAGATCAGCCTCCGGTGAAACGGAGCGTCCCAATACGCTGAATCGTGATCCTATGCGAGGATCAACAATCGTGTACTCATGCAGATGAACGCAGCCTCAAGGAGGTCAAGATAACAGTACCAAGTATGTGAAACTAAAAATATCAGAAATGAAATCATAGTAGTCTATATAAAGCAGGAGACATGTATGATAACCAAACTACAGTCCACAATAAATAAGCAGTCATGTCAAGTCAGGGACTCACGCCCTCAAGGTCATCACTCAAATATAACTATGGGTCTCACGCCCACAACATCAATCATGCCCGTGGAATACCTTCCTCACTGCCGATCATGATATAATAACACCGCGAGTACACATGAACACCAGATCCCACCTGTGTCATAAAACCGTACGGGGCAAGTACGAAGGCTAACTACCAGATACCAAAGCCGCATCATCAACTGACCGGGGCAAGTACGAAAGCCAACTACCAGATACCAAAGCCGTACTAACAATACTATACAACCAAACCACGAAGCTGACACGGGGCAAGTACGAAAGCCAACTACCAGATACCAAAGCCGTGTCACGTAGCTGACCGGGGCAAGTACGAGGGTTAACTACCGATACCAAAGTCAGAATCACGAGACTTCGCCACTAAACCGAACGGGCAAGTCTGAAGGCTAACTACCGGATACCAAAGTCGAATCACCACGACCCGGCAAGTACGAGCCAACTACCGATACCAAAGCCGAATCAAGAAACCTCGCGGAGAGCTAGTCCATGGAATAACACTATCAATGTGCGTGCACTGTGGAATCCTCCACACCGCCAGACGCCCAAGTAAGATCATAACAAATCAGCCGGCCCTCCATTGAGAGACGCGGTGGTATAGAAATACAATACTAGCACGACAAGGCTATCACACGCAAACATAGGCAAGTTACACACAACTCAAGGTACTTTCATTTTATGCCAAAGTCCAGGTTTTAATCCCCAAGGTACTTCGTACGTTAAATTCTTTTTAAAGGATCCATTTCTTTTACAAAGGTCACCCGATACCCGTAGTATTAAAATAGAAGGACTAACATTTTTAAGTAAACCAACACACTTTCCTTTTTTAAAATCAAGTAACAACATTCTTTTCCAAAAGTTCAAGTTTGCCTAATTTCAAATATTCAAGTCTCTTATTTTCGAAAGATTTCATAGTTCATAGTCTTAATCAAATAACGTAATCTCTTTTAAAACGATTGAGTAACGTATGCCTTATGTGTGAGTAGGTTATTCTTGTTTATAACAATCTTATTAAAGCAGCCATGATCTAGAAAATGTAATACAATTTTGTCTTATCTTAGCTTCTATGCAGATGGAGGTTTCTACTGGTTTTAATATAATTAATTATTTTTCAATACATTTTCCTTTATTAACGCTGCAGTGGTTTGTTCGCTACTTATTCTCATTTCCGAAATCAGTAAAACCTTATTCTTTAAAAACCAAGTACTCATTACTCACGAATGAGGTTTCACAACTTTTTAACAAAATTCATATCAATTCAATTAAGTCAAGTCTCTTATCTTTTAAGATCAAGTCTCATAACTTCTAAAATCAATAAACCATTCTTTTTATCTCTCTTAAGTCGTTATACCAACTTCCCATAAAGCTAGTATAACTCTTAAACTTTCAAAACCAAGTATTACTCTTCTTTCAAAAATGATTCTTAACTCTTTTGAAATACTTCAAGATTCTTTATTATTTAAAACTCAAGTTAAAAGACATCGAAGTAAAACCACGTTCAGTTAACACACGTAAGTCTACCGTACTATATATATTCTTTTAAAAATATCATGCTCAAGAGGATAGGAAGAATCACATACCTCGCGACGATTACCGACAATTAGCAAAACGCTCCAAAGTACTGTAATCCTGCTAGCCTTTTCCACCCTTCGAGTAGAATACGCTACTCGCAGTACTTCAACCTATAACGGTCATATAAGTCTATCAACGTCTAGACTACTCTGTAGAATAATTCTAGATACAAGATTCCTTATTCTATGGAAAATTTGGCAGCACTTCCCTACCCGCCAAACTACACAAGTCTACTGTAAATACAGTCCTATGTAAGTACAGTTCAGTTCTCTTCTTTTATACCATCCTTATATACGTCTTATACTCAATTCTATACTACTACAGTATGTAATTTCCAATTACAATAGAAGGGTAAGAGTATTTACCTCGATAAGCCCAAAATTATCCAAGTTTAAAAGTCGATCCTGAGCAAGGTTTAGCTCCTATTCTGTACGCTCCAATTCGCTCCTAGAAACCCTTAGAAGTTCTACACAACTTCTACTAAATACTTTAACCAACTATGAAGATTTTCCCTAGGGTTTCGTTTAGTGACTAAAGGAAGTATAGTAGTATTTTCCGGGCTTTTAGTATAGAGGTAACTTTGGGAATACTACAAGGTATTTGGGCCAAGGTATTTTGGAATAGTAACAACACTTGGAGAATACTTTTCTACCAAAGTGGGTGTTTTTCGCCAGCACATGAGGGGGTTTCGCCAAGCAACTAGGGGAGGTGTTAGGACGAGAGCTTCACTGGGGAGAGGATTTTGCCTTGGAATTTATCAAGTGAGGATGAAGAATAAGTCTTGCACTTATGGGGTATTTATAGGAAACCAATGGCCAAGATCAAAGCAAGTGGAGGAGGAGATTTGGACAAAGTGTGGGTCCCACCTTATCCATCTACCCACAAAATATCTCACCAAACATTGACCAAATGTTTTAGGCCACAAAAATGAAAAAAACGTGCACTCCATTCGTCCACCAACCCGCCCACTTGAGGGTGACAAGTGTCGCCCTCTCGTTGGTCCAAAATATTTCATCTCTCGGAAAAATCCGTAAAAATTATAAATGTCGCAACCGTAATTTTCCCTTCGCAAAGTCCGGAAAATGTTTCGTCGGAAAACAATTCTTTTCGCTAGTTGTGAACAAATTTCGTCCCTTTTCCTACTTAAGGCTTAAACTTTGTGACGACGCCTCACGCATATACTGAAATACGGGGTATAACATTCTCCCCTCCTTAGAAACATTCGTCCCGAATGTTCCTTCTCAAGACGGATAACGACAAAGTTCCTCTTAACTTAAACAAGTTGCCAATGCCACACCTGGCCACAGAATAACACACGCGCAAATACTTAACCCAAGTCAACGAGGAATCACTCCTATATCACAAAAGCTTCCACCCTAGTCTAAAGGATACTCCCTTCGCATCTTCACTTCACAACAAAATGATCTCTTTTATTCTGCTAACACACGTTCACTTCTTTCCTTACTCGTCGTACCCTTCTCGTACACCCGAACTCTCTCCCTACTACACATTCCATACTCCAGTCATCGCTTCAGTTTCCAAAAATTTGGAGTCACCACCTCCAAACTTGGTCATCTTACTAGCCTTGAATTCCTTCAAGGCCATTCCCGGCCTTCACGATCCGATTCTGGTCGAACATATCCACGAACTCATACGATGGTTACCTAAACCTGGGCCTAGCACCCTCGTGACCCTACCACCCGGCGGGACCACCTCGAACTGACCCCACCCCAAACCGGGTCGACCCGCGAATGGTCCTCAACCCGACCCATAATCGCGCCAAACTCTTGTTCCCCGATCCGGAACAATCTTACCTATTCAAGTCCTGAAAGCTACCACTTTCATCTTACACAACCCATGGAATTATCCCACAATACATTTTTACGCATACCAAGTATTTTGACAAAGACTAACCGTAAAATCTTTTATTCAAGACGGCCTTACATCTAAGGTCTCAACGTGTAGTATCCTAAGGTTCATACCTTCCCTGTCCCCATACTTATCCTTTCAACTAACCATGTCTCTAAACCACAATATACACAACGCTATCTGTACATAGTACTCAACATATAATCATCGTATCATGCATGCTAATCTCTAGAGGGTTAAGGATATACCTGGAAAAAAATAGGCGGTTCAAAGAACCGCTAAGACTGGGAACTTCCACCGCGACCTCTGCCGTGGCCTGCCGGTATATGAACATCCTGCCTAGCTATGGAAGGTGAAGAACCCGCAACTGATCTCGTAGTCTGTGCTATCCCACCAGTGCTACCTCTGGTCGGACGATCTCGCCAAATGGCCTGCTGGCCGCAAGCATAACAATCTCCCAAATTAGTACGACACTCTCCCTTATGAATTTTTCCACAACGGCCACACTGAGACAAGGGTGGCCTCATCCGGCGAGCACTCCTACTCCCCTGAAAATCTGAAACCTGGGAGCCCTGACCTGCTCCCGAATACCCCGAACGTCCCGAAGGCGCGGAGGACCGCTCATCTTGGCGGTACATAACTAGCCTGCTGAGGCGGTCCGCCTCGAAAGTCGCCAAAAGACCCTGCTGTCCTGGCCCTCTTCTGTTGATCTCGGTCATTCCGCCGACCTCTCCGCTCCTCACACCCAAGTGCATAAGCCTGCATGCGGGCAATGTCCATGCCCGGCTGAAGAGCTACACCCGAACAAGCCTCTGCCAAGTAGTCATCGAGCCCGGTGACGTAGCGGTGCACTCTGTCCCCCATGTCGGCTACTAACGCGGGGACGTACCGAGCTAGTGAGCCAAACTCCACATTGTACTCCCGAACCGTACGCCCGTCCTGCCTCAATATCAAAAATATGTCGGCCCGTGCCCTCCTCATCTGCGGAGGCAAGAAGTGGCTGAGAAATGCCTCCGAGAACTCGTCCCAAATAGCTGGAGGCGCATGCTCCCCCCGGGACAGCTCCCACGAATCAAACCAGTCGACTGCGGTATCACGCAGCCGATGTGAACCTAAGACCACTGACTCGGTCTCCGAAGCCTTGATCACTCTCATGATCCAGAATCGCTTCGGATGAACTCCTACGGATCATCCTCGTGCCTCGATCCATAAAACATGCGGTCGCAACTCGTAAAGTCCCGCAGCCTCAAACTATCCGCTCGGGTGAACTACGGTACTACCGTCTAATTGCTGCGTCCGGCTTATCCTCGTGCCTTGCCACTATCCCCGCCAATAATCGGGCCATCTCTTTGTACCCAACTCCTCGCTCCGGTGTGGGGTGGAGGCTCAGTCTTGTGGTCTCAGCAGCCCATCGCTGCTTTCTAAACTCGCTGGGCCGGGCATCGCAAAACTCGCCGTCTGAAGCGCTATCTCAGGTAATGACCGGGTCTACGTCCTCGTACTCCTCTGTATCCTACTAGCAGCTTCCTCGGCTGCCTTGCCCATCTGGGCCCGGGATGCCTTGCGCGGAGGCATAACTGGTAAAAATGAAATACGTCAGAGGGGTCCAACTTATAACACAGCTCTAAGGCACGATCTCAGAATGAGAAGAATGGAAACCAATCCTAAATGTCCTGCAGCCTCCTGATTATAGATGTGGTGCACAACACATCGATAATCAAGACTCTACTAGACACGGTCTGTAGACACTTTTCGAGGATTAACTGCTCTGATACCACTTTTGTCACGACCCGATCCCGGGCCCGTGACTGGTGCCTTACCCGGGAACCCAAGTAGTCATACATCAGAGTAATCAGCGGAATATAAAAACAAGACATGAAACAATTATAGAATGAGAACAGTTTATCCATGAAAATATCGCCTTTCGGCATATATATATACATAAAACTTGAACCCGAATAGTTACATCCTTACAAACCCTGCCCACAACAGTACTACAGACCTCTAAGAGTTTTTATACAACATGACGGGACAGGGCCCCGCCATACCCCTGAATGTACAAGTACCTACAGTGACAGGGGACTATACCAAAAGATAAGCCTCCAGAGAAACGGAGCTTCCCAATACGCTGAACTGTGATCCTATGAGCGAGGATCAACAATCGTGTACTCTACTGCGGCATGAACGCAGCTCAAGGAGGTCGATAACAAGTACCAAGTATGTGAAACTGAAAATACTGTAAATGAAATCATAGTAGTCTATATAAAGCAGGAGACATGTATGATAACCAAACTACAGTCCACAATAAATAAGCAGTCATGTCAAATCAGGGACTCACGCCCTCAAGGTCATCACTCAAATATAACTATGGGTCTCATGCCCACAACATCAATCATGCCCGTGGAATACCTTCCTCACTGCCGGCAGTCTATGATATAATAACACCAAGGAGTACACATGAACACCAGGTCCCACCTGTGTCATAAAACCGTACGGGGCAAGTACGAAGGCTAACTACCAGATACCAAGGCCGCATCATCAACTGACCGGGGCAAGTACGAAAGCCAACTACCAGATACCAAAGTCGTACTAACAATACTATACAACCAAACCACGGGCGACACGGCAAGTACGAAAGCCAACTACCAGATACCAAAGCCGTGTCACGTAGCTGACCGGGGCAAGTACGAGGGCTAACTACCAGATACCAAAGCCGTAATCACGAGACTTCGCTACTAAACTGAACGGGGCAAGTACGAAGGCTAACTACCAGATACCAAATGTTACACCCCGTAATTACACGACATGTTTTAAGAACGTAAGTAAGAACTCGCAAGTGTTAAGATTTGAGACTTGTAAAAATTTATCGGATTTATGGAATTGTCGGAAAACGTTTTATTGTGACGAATGGGAGGGTGACACGTGTCACCCCCCCTTATGTGATGCCTTGGTCGATTTAGGCAAGGCCATAATGGTCATTTACCATAAGTCTTGGATGACTAAAGTCTTGCAAGTTATGGCTTGACAATCTTGACTAAGTCAATGGTCAATAAGTCTTGATATTTGCTAAGAGATTATCCAAGCCAACCATTTGGATGCATCTTAACCCTCCATGACCCTTTATATTACTACTAGTAGCACTACTAGTACCAACACTTAGCAAAATTCTTGAAAAATTGAAGAACATAGGCTTAGTGCTCTCGGGTTCTCTTCAAGGAAAAAGGAAATTTTTTTGCTTCTTGTTCTTTTAGCTCCCCACTTTAAACCAAGGTTCTTAGGTGTATTGTAAACACATCTCAACAGAAAATTCTTGGAAAAAGATAGTTTACGGGTTAGTCGCAAAACGAAAACCTAAGGGTCTTTCTAGGTTTTGTTTGGAGATTTGAAGGATAATTGTTGGTGTTGTTCTAAGGGTCTCAACAAGCGAATTGAAGTGTCTTGGAGAGGCTATAAACTACTAAGGAGCGACTTCGGATTGGAGTTGGATTAAGAATCATTGAGGTATAATCTTGTTCTTTAAAAGTATTACAAGATTATTTATATTGTTGTTGTTAGCTTTACTTGTTGCTAGCATGAAGTTGATATGTTGAAGTTATAAGTATTATGGATTGCTTGTAGCTAAATCCGAAATGTTATACAAGCCACTTGAAAATTGGATTACTAATTGGTCGTTTTTAAGAAATCGTCGCATGTTACTTACTTAAAGATTATGGTTATTATAATCAAATGCGACTTGATATCATGTTATGCTACCAATTTGGATTGAAATGGAAATTGGATAAGAATTGGTATTGTTGAACTCAGGGTGGCCGAATTTGGACTGTAGTTTGTATTAGTTTGTTATTCATTTGTATTGAACTACCTTCTATATTGTTGTGAGCCAATTGGGGCTGTTTGATTATTCATTTGTATTGGACTACCTTCTATATTGTTGTGAGCCAATTGGGGCTGTTTGGTTATTGTATTTCGGCCTTGAAAAAGGTGGCAAAGTGAGTAAAAACAAAGGAGGTCTTTGTCAGATTTTCCGTAGAATATAGAGACTTAACACTTATAATATTCTACGATTGAAGTAAGGCTTTAATAGACGTATTGTGAATATTATAGGTTGACATACTACGGGCGGGACTTGGTACTTGGCAAGTGGTTTGACCCGACGAGGTATGTAGAATTTTTCCTATCCTTTGAGCATGACTAGTTTCGCGTATATAGTACGGTAGACGTACAAGACTTTGACATTCCTTACTAGCCTTATAAAAATGCCAAGTCGGGTGAGTTAGGAAGTTAACTCACTTCTTTGAAAGTATTAAGGATGTCTTAAGTCTTAGTAAAGTTAAGGGACTTGAAGAGATTTAAAGTATGTGATACTTGTGTCGTTTTAATCGTATAAGTCCCTTGGATAGGAAATTGTACTTGACTAAGGTATAAAGTGAATATAACGACTTTATGGGGAGTTGGTTATATTGACTTTATGCAAAGGTAAATGGCTTGTTTTTAATGAAAGGCAAATTGGTTTTAAGGTATCAATTGCCTAAGGTTTTATAAGAAAAGAAGTCACTTGATTTAGAAACCTAACTTAAATTCAAAAGGTATTGTGACTTGTCTTGAAAAGAGATTTTGACTTGATACTACGGTTTATAGTATCTTGGAAGTTCTATATGAAAATGAGTCATTTTTGTTAAAAGGTTGAAGTACGTAGTACTTTGGGTTACATTCCCGGATTTTTATAAAAGACCTGTTAGTGCCTTAAGTAAACTAAAATGAGAGTGTAGACGAATAAGACTAATAAGAAGTTAGGGGGATTTCTAACTTGCTTATTTATTGTATGATGGCCGGTTGAGATAGGGTAAGAGTATAAGTGAGGGGTAAACCCCCAAGACGCTATACCACCTTCTCCAGGATAAGAGTATAAATGAGGGGTAAACCCCCAAGACGTTATACCACCTGTTTTATTACCTTTGCCAGGGTAAGAGTATAAATGAGGGGCAAAACCCCCCAAGACGTTATACCACCTGCTTGAGGGTAAGAGTATAAATGAGGGGTAGGAACCCCAAGACGTTATACCACCTGTTTTTATGGGTTCGCTACCCATGATATGATCGAGATCGCTATTGTGAAGTTGTACGTATTCTCTTGATGTACTCTCATTGTTAGTAAGGCACTGTGTACTGTAATTTTGTTATCATACATGTCTCCGGCTTTCTTTTAAACTTATGTTGTATTTACAGTACTTTTCAATTTTACATACTTAGTACATATTGTGTCGACCCCTTCCTGGGCTGCGTTAAATCTGCGAGGAAGGAGTAGCGGTGTGGTGGATCCTCACTCTTAGGATCACTTATCGACGTCGGAAGCTTCATTCTCGGAGGCTTGTCTTTCTTTTAGTCTGATCTTTCCACGATATTGTAGATTATGTACATTCGGGGTATGGCGGGGCCCCGTCATACGATTGTTATTCTAAGTGCTGTATTCACATATGTGGTTGGGTAAGAAGCGAGTTGTAAATTTGTACTTTTGACTTTATTTATATTATGCAAGCCGGCCTTATCGGCTAGCCAGTGTTGGAAAATTTTTTACACCTGTGTTTATGTTGTGTATGTTCATTGTTATTCTCGATGTATACGAACAGGTGCCCGGGTAGGGCACGATCGCGGCCGGGTGGTCGTGACACCAAAGCCGAATCGCACGATTAGTCCTCGGAAAGTGTCTTGAGACCTGTACAGTAGAGTCTTGATTATCGGTGTGTTGTGAACCACATGTATAATCGGAGTGCGGGGACATTTAGGATTGGTTTCCATTCTTCTCTCTCGAGATCGTGCATTAGAAGTGTCTTATTAGGTTGAATCCTCTCGACCTCTTTTATGAAACAACTATGCCTCACGGAAGCGGCCGGGGCCCGGAAGGGCAAAGCGGCGGCGAGGCTGCTAGCGGTACTCGAGATAGTTACGGGCTCGTGCACATACTATGCCCGAGGTAGTAGGCGGTCGGCGAATTCAGCCACGCTGCGATTTTAGAGAGCAAGAGCGGCGGTAGCTCAGAGGTTCCTGCAGGAGCCTCGATTCCACACCACCGCGAGTATAGAGACTACGAGAACAGATTCGATTGTTGACGATATAGTAGTCGCGTTAGCCGACAGAAGCGAAAGCGACCCAGAGCGGTTTGCGGGTTAGGGATTTTTGGTATGTCATCCACGAGTTTTATGGTTGGAATCGATGAGGATCCGCGATTGTTCATTCAGCCTACAATGACCATGCGAGTTCTTAGGGCTTGAGATGAGTGCATTACGCTAGCCTCTTCTGGGTTGCGCGATATTGCGTTGAACTGGTTTGAGTCGTGGTTGCTTTCGAGGGTGATGATGCTCTTCCGGCTGTTTGGGAGGAGTTTCGAGGCCTTCATGGATCACTTTTTGCCTCCCGAGATGAGAGAGCCGGGTAGACAGTTCTTGACCTTGAGGCGAGCGGGAGGCTGTCGGGAGTATAGCAGAGTTTGACTCCTTGTCGGTTATCGCATACTATTGTAGGCGACATGGCGGATAGGGTTCATCGTTATGTGATGGGGCTTGGCCGTCATATGAATACGCATGCTTAGGTGTGGCTCTTCACCGGTATGGACATCGCCGGATGCGAGCCTATCTGCGAGGATCGAGGATAGAGAGAGGAGGACCAGATTGACTGAGCCCGGCCAGAGGGCGTGACATCGTGGTCTCAGGCGATTTTCGGGCGGCCTCGTGAACGAGTCCACTTTCCGGCCCGACGAGTGCTCGCCCGCGATTTTACGGCAGAAGTCCGGCGGCAGTCATTCGGGAGCAGTCGTGGCTCGGGACTTGAGATTCGGGGAAGGAGCGTCACCGTCGGGACCATCCACACCTCGATGTGCTCGATCGCGGTAGGTTCCACGGCGAGTGTCGCGAGCTTCGGAGCTTGTTACTCGTGTGGCGGGGCCATTTGAGGAGAGATTTTCCGTCTCAGGCGGCATGGGTGGTACGGTGCGAAGCGGGATCTGTTGATGGGTCTTCTTCTTCCTTACGTGGTTATGCGCCGGGGCGGGTACTCGCGGACCGGCGGGCGCGGTAGAGGTCGTGGTGGTGGTTCTAGTTCTAGCGGTCCACGACCGCATATATTCTCTAGCCACCGCCGGGATCGGGAGGCTTCCACGGCGTCGTCACGGTGCATTCTGATTTCAGTGTGATGTTTATGCTTTGATAGATCCGAGTTCTACCTTGTCCTATGTGTCCCCTCTTGTGCGGGTAGAATCGGGATAGAGTCGGTGTCGATAGAGCCGTTTGAGGTAGCTACGCGATGGGTGATTCGGTGTTAGGCGGCGGGTGTATAGAGGTTGTCGATATTTATTCTGATCGTCGGACTTGATAGAAGTGGAGATAGCGATTTTGATGTCATTATGGGTATGGGTGGTTGGCTTCTTGTTATGCCAACGTTGGTAGGGACAGGTTGGTTCGGTTCGATTTCTAGCGAGCGATTATCGAGTGGAAGGGCAACACGGCGTCGAGAGGTAGGTTTATTTCTTACCTCAAGGCTAGGAAGATGGTGCGAGAAGGGTACATCTATCATCCGGTTGGGTATTTGATCTGGTGAGGTGTGATTCTTGATCGATGCGATGGTTAGGGAGTTTCCAGATGTGTTCCCAGATGATCTTCCGGGTATCCCTCCTGAGAGGGAGATCGAGTTTTGTATTGACACGTTGCCAGACACTCGACCTATTTCCATTTCGCCATACAGAATGGCACTTTCCGAGTTAAGGAGTGAAGGACCGGTGAAAGATTTCTTTGGAGAAAGGCTTTATCAGGCCTAGTGTATCTCCCTGGGGAGCGCCGGTGTTGTTTGCGAAGAAGAAGGATGGGTCGCTGCGTATGTGTGTTGATTACAGGCAGCTGAATAAGGTAACCATCAATAATAGGTACCTCCCCGTGATTGATGATTTGTTTGACGATTGCGAAGTGCGAGGTGTTTCTCAAAGATAGACTGCGATGCAGTTATCATCGAGTTCGAGTTCGAGGCGGATATCCCAAAGACTGCATTCAGGACCCGATATGGGCACTATGAGTTTAGGGTTATGTCTTTCGGTTTGACCAACGCTCCAGCGGTATTTATGGATTTGATGAACCGGGTGTTCAAGCCATTTTTGGATACCTTTGTGATTGTATTCATTGATGACATCCTGGTGTATTCACGGACAGAGCAGGAGCATGCAGATCACTTGAGGATTGTACTTGGGATTCTCCGGAGCCGGCAGTTGTTCGCCAAGTTCTCCAAGTGTGAGTTTTGGTTGGCCTCAGTGGCATTCCTGGGGCATATTATTGGGGCTGATGGTGTTCGGGTAGATACGGCGAAGATTGAGGCGATCAGTCATGGCCGAGACCTACTACTCCGACCGAGGTGCGCAGTTTCTTAGGGCTGGCAGGTTATTATCGTAGGTTTGTAGAGCAGTTTGCTTCGATTTCAGCACCGTTGACTAGGCTGACTCAGAAGGCAGCCAAGTTCCAGTGGACAGAGGCTTGCGAGAAGGGTTTCGAGTTGCTGAAGGAAAGGTTGACTACAGCTCCAGTTCTTACTCTTCCTGAGGGGTTAGACGGGTACGTGATCTATTGTGATGCCTCGGGTATCGGGTTAGGGTGTGTTTTGATGCAGCACGGCAAGGTTATAGCCTATGCTTCCCGGCAGTTACGGAAGCATGAGAGGAATTACCCTACCCATGACTTAGAGTTGGCCGCGGTTATTCATGCCTTGAAGATTTGGAGACATTATTTGTATGGGGTTCATGTGGATATTTATACAGACCACAAGAGCCTCCAGTATATCTTCAGGCAGAGGGAGCTGAACCTGAGACAGAGACGGTGGTTAGAGTTGCTGAAAGATTATG
This sequence comes from Przewalskia tangutica, assembly GCA_029844215.1. Classification (NCBI taxonomy): domain Eukaryota; kingdom Viridiplantae; phylum Streptophyta; class Magnoliopsida; order Solanales; family Solanaceae; genus Przewalskia; species Przewalskia tangutica. Next base: position 40,289,080 of record CM056737.1, on the reverse strand, counting down.
ATGTTGATATTCTCTACCATCCGGGGAAAGCCAACGTTGTTGCTGATGCCTTGAGTCGTAGATCTATGGGGAGCCTATCGGAGTGCGGCAGAGTCGAGGACATGGTCCATCGAGATCCACCGTTAGCGAGCCTAGAGGTTCGATTGATCGATCCGATGATAATGAGAATGCGGGTTCGTGAGGTTGCGAGTCTTCCATCGTTGATGAGGTGAAGAAGCGGCGATTTGAGGACCCGGTGTTGGTGCGGTATCGAGATACATCTCTTCGTGAGAGAAGAGTCTTTTCGAGTAGCGCTGATGAATCTTTGAGATTTGAGGCCGGTTGTGTGTTCCGATGTGTCGAGGGCCGTCGGCATAATGCACAGAGGCCGGTGCTCGTTATTCTATTCATCCGGTCGACCAAGATGTACCATGACCTCGGATGTTTGTATTGGTGGGATGGCACGAAGAGGGCGTGGCGAGTTTTGTTGCCTGATGTCCTAATTGCCCGGCAGTCAGTCGAGCACCGTGAGGCCCAATGGATTATTGCGATCTATTGAGATTCCGACTTGGAAGTGGGAGATGATCAACATGAACTTTGTTACAGGGTTACCTCGTACTCAGAGGAAGTACGACTCCATTTTGGTTATTGTTGACAGGCTGACGAAATCAGCCCATTTCCTTCCAGTCAGGACGACGTTTTCGGCTGAGGACTATGCCAGATTGTACATCAGAGAGATTGTGAGACTGCACGGTGTCCCGGTGTCGATTATATCTGATAGGGGAGCCCAGTTTACAGCTAACTTCTGGAGATCTTTCCAGAAGGGTCTAGGGACACAGGTGAGTCTCGATCTGACATTCCATCCTCGGTGTGAGCGGCAGAGCGTACTATCCAGACACTTGAGGATATGCTGCGAGCCTGCGTGATTGATTTCAGTGGTAGCTGGGAGGACCATTTACCTCTTGTGGAGTTTGCTTATAATAACAGCTACCATTCCAGTATACAGATGGCGCCATACGAGGCTTTATATGGGCGGAAATGTAGATCGCCGATTGGTTGGTTAGACATGGGCGAGGTACAGTTAGTTGGCCCAGATTTGGTACAGCAGGCTGTGGATAAGGTGAAGCTTATCCAGGAAAGACTGTTAGCAGCTCAGAGTCGGCAGAAGTCTTATGCGGATAATCGACGTCGGCATTTGGAGTTTCAGGTAGACGATTGGGTCTTCTTGAAGGTGTCACCCATGAAGGGTGTGATGAGATTCGGTAGAAGAAACTCGGCCAAGGTACATTGGGCCCTACCGGATCGTCAGTAGAGTGGGCAAGGTTGCCTATGAGTTGGATCTTCCATCGAGTTAGAGGCGGTACATCGGTCTTCCATGTTTCTATGTTGAGAAGTGTATCGGAGATCGGCGAGTTTTCCCTACCGGTGGTCGGGTAACAGAGGGGTTATCGTATGAGGAGAGTCCCATAGCGATACTCGATCGCCAGGTCAGGCGACTGCGGACCAAAGATGTAGCTTCCGTCAAAGTCCTGTGGAGAAATGATAACCAAGAGGAGATGACTTGGGAAGCGGAGGAGGACATGTTGAGGAAGTATCCTCACTTATTTCCTATACCTTCAGGTAATTCATCTTCCCTTACTTGTCAAGTTTGAATTGATGTATCTCTTTTGCTTAAGTGCTATTATGTGGCCATGTGTGGCATTTTTGGTATGTCGGGGTTGTGAAAGGAAGCTAGGTCGCTAATTATAAGTTTGACTCCGAAAGAACATTCGGGGACGAATGTTTCTAAGGGGGGAAGAATGTTACACCCCGTAATTACAGGACATGTTTTAAGAACGTAAGTAAGAACTTCATGAAGTGTTAAGATTTGAGACTTGTAAAAATTTATCGGATTTATGGAATTGTCGGAAAACGTTTTATTGTGACGAATGGGAGGGCGACACGTGTCACCCCCCCTTATGTGATGCCTTGGTCGATTTAGGCAAGGCCATAATGGTCATTTACCATAAGTCTTGGATGACTAAAGTCTTGCAAGTTGTGGCTTGACAATCTTGACTAAGTCAATGGTCAATAAGTCTTGATATTTGCTAAGAGATTATCCAAGCCAACCATTTGGATGCATCTTAACCCTCCATGACCCTTTATATTACTACTAGTAGCACTACTAGTGCCAACACTTAGAAAAATTCATGAAAAATTGAAGAACATAGGCTTAGTGCTCTCGGGTTCTCTTCAAGGAAAAAGGAAAAATCTTTGCTTCTTGTTCTTTTAGCTCCCCACTTTAAACCAAGGTTCTTAGGTGTATTGTAAACACATCTCAATAGAAAAGTCTTGGAAAAAGATAGTTTACGGGTTAGTCGCAAAACGAAAACCTAAGGGTCTTTCTAGGTTTTGTTTGGAGATTTGAAGGATAATTGTTGGTGTTGTTCTAAGGGTCTCAACAAGCGAATTGAAGTGTCTTGGAGAGGCTATAAACTACTAAGGATCGACTTCGGATTGGAGTTGGATTAAGAATCATTGAGGTATAATCTTGTTCTTTAAAAGTATTACAAGATTATTTATATTGTTGTTGTTAGCTTTACTTGTTGCTAGCATGAAGTTGATATGTTGAATTTATAAGTATTATGGATTGCTTGTAGCTAAATCCGAAATGTTATACAAGCCACTTGAAAATTGGATTACTAATTGGTCGTTTTTAAGAAATCGTCGCATGTTACTTACTTAAAGATTATGGTTATTATAATCAAATGCGACTTGATATCATGTTATGCTACCAATTTGGATTGAAATGGAAATTGGATAAGAATTGGTATTGTTGAACTCAGGGTGGCCGAATTTGGACTGTAGTTTGTATTAGTTTGTTATTCATTTGTATTGAACTACCTTCTATATTGTTGTGAGCCAATTGGGGCTGTTTGATTATTCATTTGTATTGGACTACCTTCTATATTGTTGTGAGCCAATTGGGCTGTTTGGTTATTGTATTTCGGCCTTGAAAAAGGTGGCAAAGTGAGTAAAAACAAAGGAGGTGCTGTCCGATTTTCCGTAGAATATAGAGACTTAACACTTATAATATTCTACGATTGAAGTAAGGCTTTAATAGACGTATTGTGAATATTATAGGTTGACATACTACGGGCGGGACTTGGTACTTGGCAAGTGGTTTGACCCGACGAGGTATGTAGAATTTTTCCTATCCTTTGAGCATGACTAGTTTCGCGTATATAGTACGGTAGACGTACAAGACTTTGACATTCCTTACTAGCCTTATAAAAATGCCAAGTCGGGTGAGTTAGGAAGTTAACTCACTTCTTTGAAAGTATTAAGGATGTCTTAAGTCTTAGTAAAGTTAAGGGACTTGAAGAGATTTAAAGTATGTGATACTTGTGTCGTTTTAATCGTATAAGTCCCTTGGATAGGAAATTGTACTTGACTAAGGTATAAAGTGAATATAACGACTTTATGGGGAGTTGGTTATATTGACTTTATGCAAAGTTAAATGGCTTGTTTTAATGAAAGGCAAATTGGTTTTAAGGTATCAATTGCCTAAGGTTTTATAAGAAAAGAAGTCACTTGATTTAGAAACCTAACTTAAATTCAAAAGGTATTGTGACTTGTCTTGAAAAGAGATTTTGACTTGATACTACGGTTTATAGTATCTTGGAAGTTCTATATGAAAATGAGTCATTTTGTTAAAAGGTTGAAATCGTAGTACTTTGGGTTACATTCGGATTTTTATAAAAGACCTGTTAGTGCCTTAAGTAAACTAAAATGAGAGTGTAGACGAATAAGACTAATAAGAAGTTAGGGGGATTTCTAACTTGCTTATTTATTGTATGATGGCCGGTTGAGATAGGGTAAGAGTATAAGTGAGGGGTAAACCCCCAGGACGCTATACCACCTTCTCCATGATAAGAGTATAAATGAGGGGTAAACCCCCAAGACGTTATACCACTTGTTTTATTACATTTGCCAGGGTAAGAGTATAAATGAGGGGCAAAACCCCCCAAGACGTTATACCACCTGCTTCAGGGTAAGAGTATAAATGAGGGGTATGAACCCCAAGACGTTATACCACCTGTTTTTATGGGTTCGCTACCCATGATATGATCGGGAGACTGCTATTGTGATGTTGTACGTATTCTCTTGATGTACTCTCATCGTTAGTAAGGCACTAATCGTACTTGTGTTATCATACATGTCTCCGGCTTTCTTTTAAACTGATGGTGTCTTTACAGTACTATCCAGTTTTACAGACTTAGTACATATTGTGTCCTGACCCCCTTCCACGCGGGCTGCGTTAAATGCACGCGAGGAAGGGAAGGTGGTGGATCCTCACTCTTAGGATCACTTATCGACGTCGGAAGCTCCATTCTCGGAGGCTTGTCTTTCTTTTAGTACGATCTTTCCACGATGTTGTAGATTATGTACATTCGGGGTATGGCGAGACCTGTCCATACGATTGTTATTCCTAAGTGCAGTATTCACATATGTGGTTGGGGTAGAACTGAGTTGTAAGTTATACTTTGACTTTGTTTATATTATGGAAGCGGCCTTATCGGCTAGCTTTGTGTTGTTATATTGTTTACACTGTGTTTATGTTGTGTATGTTCGCTGATATTCTCGATGTATACGAGCAGGTGCCCGGGTAGGGCACGATCGCGGCCGGTCGGTCGTGACACAAGCCGAATCAGCCACGACCGGGGCAAGTCGAGCCAACTACGGATACCAAAGCCGAATCAGTAAAACCTCATGGAGAGCTAGTCCATGGAATAACACTATCAACGAAGCGTGCAGTGGAATCCTCGTGATTCAGATGCGTCAAGTAAGATCATAACAAATCAATGCCCTCCATTGAGAGACGCGGTGGTATAGAAATACAATACCAGCACGACAAGGCTATCACACGTAAACATAGGCAAGTTACACACAACTCAAGGTACTTTCATTTTATGCCAAAGTCCAGGTTTTAATCCCCAAATTGCCGTGCGTTAAATTCTTTTAAAGGATCCATTTCTTTTACAAAGGTCACCCGATACCCGTAGTATTAAAATAGAAGGACTAACATTTTTAAGTAAACCAACACACTTTCCTTTTTTAAAATCAAGTAACAACATTCTTTTCCAAAAGTTCAAGTTTTCCTAATTTCAAATATTCAAGTCTCTTATTTTCGAAAGATTTCATAGTTCATAGTCTTAATCAAATAACGTAATCTCTTTTAAAACGATTGAGTAACGTATGCCTTATGTGTGAGTAGGTTATTCTTGTTTATAACAATCTTATTAAAGCAGCCATGATCTAGAAAATGTAATACAATTTTGTCTTATCTTAGCTTCTATGCAGATGGAGGTTTCTACTGGTTTTAATATAATTAATTATTTTTCAATACATTTTCCTTTATTAACGCTGCAGTGGTTTGTTCGCTACTTATTCTCATTTCCGAAATCAGTAAAACCTTATTCTTTAAAAACCAAGTACTCATTACTCACGAATGAGGTTTCACAACTTTTTAACAAAATTCATATCAATTCAATTAAGTCAAGTCTCTTATCTTTTAAGATCAAGTCTCATAACTTCTAAAATCAATAAATCATTCTTTTTTATCTCTCTTAAGTCGTTATACCAACTTCCCATAAAGCTAGTATAACTCTTAAACTTTCAAAACCAAGTATTACTCTTCTTTCAAAAACGATTCTTAACTCTTTTGAAATACTTCAAGATTCTTTATTATTTAAAACTCAAGTTAAAAGACATCGAAGTAAAACCACGTTCAGTTAACACACGTACGTCTACCGTACTATATATATTCTTTTAAAAATATCATGTTCAAGAGGATAGGAAGAATCACATACCTCGCGACGATTACCGACAATTAGCAAAACGCTCCAAAGTACTGTAATCCTGCTAGCCTTTTCCACCCTTCGAGTAGAATACGCTACTCGCAGTACTTCAACCTATAACGGTCATATAAGTCTATCAACGTCTAGACTACTCTGTAGAATAATTCTAGATACAAGATTCCTTATTCTATGGAAAATTGGGCAGCACTTCCCTACCCGCCAAACTACACAAGTCTACTGTAAATACAGTCCTATGTAAGTACAGTTCAGTTCTCTTCTTTTATACCATCCTTATATACGTCTTATACTCAATTCTATACTACTACAGTATGTAATTTCCAATTACAATAGAAGGGTAAGAGTATTTACCTCGATAAGCCCAAATTATCCAAGTTTAAAAGTCGATCCTGAGCAAGGTTTAGCTCATATTCTGTACGCTCCAATTCGCTCCTAGAAACCCTTAGAAGTTCTACACAACTTCTACTAAATACTTTAACCAACTATGAAGATTTTCCCTAGGGTTTCGTTTAGTGACTAAAAGAAGTATAGTAGTATTTTCCGGGCTTTTAGTATAGAGGTAACTTTGGGAATACTACAAGGTATTTGGGCCAAGGTATTTTGGAATAGTAACAACACTTGGAGAATACTTTTCTACCAAGGGGATGTGTTTGGCTAGCACACAAGGAGGAGGGGGTTTCGGCCAAGCAACTAGGAAGGGAGGTGTTGGGGCGAGAGAGCTTCACTAAGGGGAGAGGGATTTTGCCTTGGAATTTATCAAGTGAGGATGAAGAATAAGTGTTGCACTTATGGGGTATTTATAGGGAAACCAATGGCCAAGATCAAAGCAAGTGGAGGGAGGAGATTTGGACAAGTGTGTGTGGGTCCCACCTTATCCAACTACCCACAAAATATCTCACCAAACATTGACCAAATGTTTTAGGCCACAAAAATGAAAAAAACGTGCACTTCATTCGTCCACCAACCCGCCCGGAGGTGACAAGTGTCGCCCTCTCGTTGGTCCAAAATATTTCATCTCTCGGAAAAATCCGTAAAAATTATAAATGTCGCAACCATAAATTTCCCTTCGCAAAGTCCGGAAAACGTTTCGTCGGAAAACAATTCTTTTCGCTAGTTGTGAACAAATTTCGTCCCTTTGCCTACTTAAGGCTTAAACTTTTGTACGTACGCCCTCACGTACATACTCTGGAAATACGGGGTTTAACAGAAAGAACATTTCGGGGACGAATGTTTCTAAGGGGGGAAGAATGTTACACCCCGTAATCCCAGGACATGTATATAATAACGTACGTAAGAACTCAAAAACGTTAAGATTTGAGACTAGTAAAAATTTATCGGAATTATGGAAATGTCGGGAAACAAAATATTACGACGAATGGGAGAGTGATATGTGTCACCCCCCCCCCCCCTTGGATGGTCTTGGACGTTTTTGTTACACCCCGTATTTTCCAGAGTATGTATGTGAGGACGTACGTACGTTTGTACAAACCCTAATTAGGTTAAGGATGAAATTTTGAACTTTCAACGGAAAAGATTCCGAACCTTGTGAAGGAAATTCTACATTTTTAATATTTTAACCGATTACGGATTTTACCGAGAGACGAAATATTTTGGACCAATTGGAGGGCGACATGTGTCCCCTTAGTTGGCATGGGTTGGACGAAATGGTGGCCAAGTGGACATGGTCAAGTGGTCAAAGTCTTGGAAGATAGTTTCTTTGGGTGAGTGGGAGTAGGTGAGGGATGATTTTTGGGCATGTGGGGGGCTTGCCTTGGGCGTTTTTTTTGTGCCTAGTGGAAGGCCACATGGCTCTTTGTTGTGGGGGACATATGTCCCAATGTTGTGGTGGACATATGTCCCAAGGTTGTGGTGGACACTTGGTGGAAGACCTCACTTGAACAAGCTACCACATCTACACCCTCCATTTGTTTTAATCTTGGCCCTTGGTGGTTCTATAAATACCCCCCTTGCTAGCAAGACTTCTTCATCCCTTAAACATTTTCCAAGTCTCAAAATCCCTCTCCCCCTTTAGTTGAAGCTCTCGTCCAAACTACCCTCCCTTAGAAGGCTCTCGGCCGAAACACCATCCCCCTTCCTAAGTTGTTCTCGTTGAAGTACCCCCCCCCCCCCTTGGTTGAAAAATATTCTCCAAGTATTGTTACTATCCCAAAATACCTTAGCCCAAATAACTTGTAGTATTCCCAAAGTTACCTCTATACTAAAAAGCCGGAAATACTACTATACTTCCCTTCAGTCACAAAACGAAACCCTAGGAAAATCTTCATAGTTTGTTGAAGTACTAAGTAGAAGTTGTGTAGAAACTTCTAAGGGTTTCTTGGAGCGTATTGGAGCGTACAGAATAGGAGCTAAACGTTGTTCAGGATCGACATTTTAACTTGGATAATTTTGGGCTTATCGAGGTAAATATCTTGTCCTTCTTTTGTAATTGGAAATTACATACTGTAGTAGTATAGAAAAGAGTATAAGATATATAGAAGGATGGTATAAGAGAAGAGAATTGAACTGTAATTACATAGTATAGAAGGATACTAAAGAAGAGGATTGAATTGTACTTACATAGGACTGTATTTACAGTAGACTTGTGTAGTTTGGAGGGTAGGGAAGTGCTGCCCAATTTTCCGTAGAATTAAGAACCTACTGCTTAGAATATTCTGCAGAGTAGTCTAGACGTTGATAGACGTATTTGACTGTTATAGGTTGATACTCTGCGCGCGACATATTCGACTTGGCAGGTGGACTTCGCCGAGGAGGTATGCGATTCTTCCTATCCTCTTGAGCATGATATTTTAAAAGAATATATATAGTACGGTAGACGTACGTGTGTTAACTGAACGTGGTTTTACTTCGATGTCTTATGACTTGAGTTTTAAATAATAAGAATCTTGAAGTATTTCAAAAGAATTAAGAATCGTTTTTGAAAGAAGTGTAATACTGGGTTTTAAAAGCTTAAGAGTTATACCAGCTTTATGGGAAGTTGGTATAACGACTTAAGAGAGATAAAAGGAACGATTTACTTAATTGCTTATGAAAGCCTTGTATTGATTTCGGAAATGAGAATAAGTATCGAACAAACCACTGCAGCGCTAATAAAGGAAAATGTATTGACTAATTAAGTATTATTAAAACCAGTAGAAACCTCCATCTGCATAGAAGCTAAGATAAGACAAAATTGTGTTACATTTCCTAGATCATGGCTGCTTTAATAAGATCATTAATAAACAACTTTGATTTTCTTATAATTTCAAAGTAAGGACTTGATTTATAAAAGACAAAGACTTAAAAATTTGAAGTGTTTTCGTTTAAAAAGGAAGGCATGCTTTTGTCTTAAGTTGGTTCAAAAAGAAGGTAGGGAAATTGTTTTGGTTTACTTAAAAAGATAGTCACTCTATTTTGCTACTACGAGTATCGTGTGCCTTTTGTGAAAGAAATGGATCTTTTTAAAAGAGTTAATGTATGAAGTACTTTTGGGATAAAAACCCGAATTTGTTGACATAAAATAGAACGTACCTTGTGTGAATAACTTGACTATGTTGGTTTGTGATAGCCTTGTAATACTTTCTTGTTGGTTTGATAAGTAAACATGTTAGGATGCTACGTGTGTTAGTATCTTGTGATGTTTGTGTAAAGGGGTTTCCCTTGTTGTGCTTATGTTGTTTAACGATAAGTCGTTATGTTAGTATTGTACCACTCACCTCTTGACATGTTATACCGGGGGTTAAGCTGCCCCGTGCGAGGATGCCTCATGCGGGTCCAGGGACCTATGCGAGCTACGAGTTCGAGTTAGTGTGCGGGGAATACCTCATGCGGTCTATGTGGCCATGCGGACTACGAGAGTCCAGGACGATGTCGGGGAGTAGCTACCCTCGATGCGAGGAATACCTCATGCGGGCCTAGGTGGCCTATGCGGAGCAGCGGTATGCTCCAGGATTAGACGCGCACATTGATACTGAGGGCGAGTGGCCAGCTTCGATCATGTGGCGCGGTCTAGAAAGACCTCGTGATACAGTGTATGGCATTGTTGGTACTGTGGGTTTTAGTAGTCGGCTATGCCTTCGTACTTACCCCGTACGGTTTTATTATGACACAGGTGGGACCTGCTGTTCATGTGTATTCCTTGGTGCTTTTATATCATGGACTGCCGGCAGTGAGGAAGGAATTCCACGGGCATGATTGATATTGTGGGCATGAGACCCATGGTTATATTTGAGTAATGACTTTAAGGGCGTGAGTCCCTGACTTGACATGACTGCTTACATATTGTGCATCGTAAATTGGTTATCATATATGTCTTCTGTTTTATATAGACTACTATGATTTCATTTCTGATATTTTGATTTCACATACTTGGTACTGTTATCGACCTCCTTGAGGCTGCGTTCATGCGTGGTAAGTACACCGATTATTGATCCTCGCTCATAGGGTCACAGTTCAGCGTTTTGGGAAGCTTCGTGTCTCCGGAGGCTTATCCTTGGTATAGTCCCCTGTAGTTGTAGGTACTTACATTCAGGGGTATGGCGGGGCCCTGTCCCGCCATTGTTGTTATAACATTCTTAGAGGTTTGTAGTACTATTGTGGGCAGAGTTTGTAAAAGGGATGTAACTGTTCGGATTCAAGTTTTTATATATATATGCCGAAAGACAAATTTTCTCAGATAAACTGTTTCTCACTTCATATTATTTCATGTCTTGTTTTATATTCCGCTGGTTACTCTGATGTATGTCTACTTGGGTGCCCGGGTAAGGCACCAGTCACTCTGAGATCGTGCCTTAGAGCTGTGTTATAAGTTGGACTCCCTCTGACGTATTCTTTTTACCAGTTATGCCTTCGCGCAAGCGCAACGGGCCGAAGGCAAGCGGCGAGAGGCTGCGCGTGAAACACAGAGGGTTACGAGGGCACAGGCCCAATCATCACCTGAGGTGGTGCTTCATTCGGGGAGTTCTACGACGTCGCCAGCCCCAGCAGAGTTTAGCACAGCAGCAACAGTTCCTACTGCGGCCATGATATTTGAACCTTCAGTTCTACGACCAGTAGCAGAAAGTATGGATTGCAAAGAGACGACCCTGTTGCTAGCTAGGGATTTAGCAACCAGAGAGTATATTATGTACCGATTAATCACGGGTCTTGATGATTATCTAAGAGAGGGTTGTGCAGTAGCTCTTGATCGGGCATGAGCATGGCACATGCGGGCTTATCGCGGCGAAAGCGTAGGATCGACGGGTTAACCAAGATCGTGAAGAGGCGAGCAGAGGTCCTTTGGTAACTTTCGAGGCGAATCGCCTCGGCCAGGCTGAATACGCACCTCCGCCCGATGCTGAGTCGTCCTCCGCGAACTTCGGGGCGTTAGGTATGCGAGAGTTGGTGAGCTCGGGGTTTAGTTCACGAATACACGTAGGTTCCGGCCAGGATTCAGTTTTTCCCTCGGTGTTCCACGATGTGGCGGCGTCATCGGGAATGTCGTCTTTTGTTGAAGCTTGTTTTACTGCGGCGTCGAGCCGTATGGCGAAGAATGTTCAAGTAAGAGGATGCAGCGGAGGACTCGGCCTACGGTCGATTGTGGATTGATGGTTCGCAGAGGAAGGGTGTTAGCGAGAGGCCACCCCGCTCGGTATGGCGTTGCGGTAGGTGTTCTTATGGGAGTGTCGTACTACTTAGATAGCTTGTTAGGCTTGCGGCCAGCGGGCCATTTCGCGAGAAATTGTCCAGAAACAGTGGCGCGGATGTTACGACTCAACGCCGGGATCGATGGCTGGTTCATTACCGTCTGTAGTTATGCGCCCGTGAGCGGGATTTGATTGGAGCGACAAAGGTAAAGTGAAGCGATGAGTTCTGAGATATCTTCAGCCTTAAGAGACTTGTTTAGGTCGTTATGGTAGATACATGTGGAGTGCTATGTTCGGTTAGCATTGAGTAAATTGTGATTAGAAATCATGGTTAGGTAAAAGGGTAAGATTTGGGGATAAGGAAAGTGTGAGCCTTAGAGTTTTATACGTGGAGACCTTAGAGGCGAGGCCATCTTGAGTAAAAGATTTATTTTTATGTTTGACCCTTATCGGAGTGCATAGTATACGTGAGATATGTTTGTGTGATAAGTCCCTGAGTGGTATGAGATGAAAGAGGGTAGTTGAGCTAAGAAGACCACTAGGTTTTCGTGACTTGATTGTGAGATTGTTCCGGATCGGGAAACAAGAGCTTGGCGCGATAAATAGGTCGGGTGGAGGCCAGATTGCGGGTCAACCCGCAGCCCGGTTTGAATTAAGGAAAAATTGTGGTGGTCCCGCTTTGTGATAGGGTCACGAGGGTGTTAGGCCCAAGTGTAGTTAACCATCGTACGAGTTCGTGAATGCGTTCGACCAGTAGTCGGGCCGATGAGGTCAGCCCATCTTGTCTTTCAGTCAGAACTGTTTACTCGGCAGAGGGTTATGCGAGATGTTATATATCAGGAAGGTTGTAAGACTGCACGGGGTTCCTACTTTTACTTTATGACAGGCAGTGGAGCCCAGGTTGCGGCTATTTCTTTTTATGGAGATTTTACCAGGCAAGGATAGGAACTCAGGTGAGTCTCGGTATTGCACTCACCCTCGGGCCGGTGTTTTGATTTCAGGAGTAGCAGTGAGGATTATGTGCCTCTTGTTGAGTGAGTATTATAATAGCTACCATTCCAGTATTTGGATGTTGCCTTATGAAGCCTCGTATGGGCGGAAGTGTAGGTTGCCGGTCGATTGGTTCGATGTTGGCAAGGTTCAGATAGTTGGTCCAGACTTGATACAGCAGGCAGTGGATAAGGTGAAGCTTATCCAGGAGCGGTTATTGACAGCTCAGAGTCAATAAAAGTCGTGCGGATAATCGGCGTCGACACTTGGAGTTCAGGTTGACGGTGGGCCTTCTTGAAGTTACCACCCCGGAAGGGTGTGGCGATATTGGGAAAGCGGGGGAAACTTAGCCCGAGGTACTTTGAGCATTTTCAGATCATTTGGAAAATAGGCCAGATTGCCTATAAGTCAGCATTGTCGTCAAGCGTAGGAAGCGTCGTCCGTCTTTCATGTTGTTATGTTCGGAAGAGTATCGGAGAATCCATCCAGAGTGTTCCCAGTTAATGATAACCAAGTTGGAGATAGTAACCCTGAGATCTTGGAAACTGAAGCAATAACAGAAATGTGGTAAGAATTCGAGTGTTCGAGGAAGGTACGACGAGTAAGGGGAGAAGCGAGCATGGGTTAAGAGTATAGAAGTGATCAATTCTTATGTGAAGTAAAAGTGCGAAGGGAGTATCTTTTAGACCTTGGGTAGGAGCTTTTGTGATGATGGAGGTGATTCCTCGTGGACTTGGAGTTAAGTATTTGCGCGTGTGTTATGTTATGGCCAGGTACGGCATGATTGGTTTCGTAAGTATATTAGTGAAGACTAAACCGACGCTAGCGTGTTTTGAGACTCAGAAGGAACATTCGGGACGAATGTTTCTAAGGGGGGAAGAATGTTACATCCCGTATTTTCCAGAGTATGTATGTGAGGACGTACGTACGTTTGTACAAACCCTAATTAGGTTAAGGATGAAATTTTGAACTTTCAACGGAAAAGATTCCGAACCTTGTGAAGGAAATTCTACGTTTTTAATATTTTAACCGATTACGGATTTTTTCGAGAGACGAAATATTTTGGACCAATTGGAGGGCGACATGTGTCACCCTTAGTTGGCATGGGTTGGACGAAATGGTGGCCAAGTGGACATGGTCAAGTGGTCAAAGTCTTGGAAGATAGTTTCTTTGGGTGAGTGGGAGTAGGTGAGGGACGATTTTTGGGCATGTGGGGGGCTTGCCTTGGGCATTTTTTTTGTGCCTAGTGGAAGGCCACATGGCTCTTTGTTGTGGGGGACATATGTCCCAATGTTGTGGTGGACATATGTCCCAAGGTTGTGGTGGACACTTGGTGGAAGACCTCACTTGAACAAGCTACCACATCTACACCCTCCATTTGTTTTAATCTTGGCCCTTGGTGGTTCTATAAATACCCCCCTTGCTAGAAAGACTTCTTCATCCCTTAAACATTTTCCAAGTCTCAAAATCCTCTCCCCTTTAGTTGAAGCTCGTCCAAACTACCCCCCAGAAGGCTCTCACAAAACACCTCCCCTTCCTAAGTTGTTCTCGTTGAAGTACCCACTTGGTTGAAAAATATTCTCCAAGTATTGTTACTATCCCAAAATACATTAGCCCAAATACCTTGTAGTATTCCCAAAGTTACCTCTATACTAAAAAGCGAATACTACTATACTTCCTTCGATCAAAACGAAACCCTAGGAAAATCTTCATAGTTTGTTGAAGTACTAAGTAGAAGTTGTGTAGAAACTTCTAAGGGTTTCTTGCGTATTGGGCGCATGAGAATAGGAGCTAAACGTTGTTCAGGATCGACATTTTAACTTGGATAATTTTGGGCTTATCGAGGTAAATATCTTGTCTTTCTATTGTAATTGGAAATTACATACTGTAGTAGTATAGAAAGGAGTATAAGATATATAGAAGGATGGTATAAGAGAAGAGAATTGAACTGTAATTACATCGTATAGAAGGATACTAAAGAAGAGGATTGAACTGTACTTACATAGGACTGTATTTACAGTAGACTTGTGTAGTTTGGCGGGTAGGGAAGTGCTGCCCAATTTTCCGTAGAATTAAGAACCTACTGCTTAGAATATTCTGCAGAGTAGTCTAGACGTTGATAGACGTATTTTACTGTTATAGGTTGATACTCTGCGCGCGACATATTCGACTTGGCAGGTGGACTTCGCCGAGGAGGTATGCGATTCTTCCTATCCTCTTGAGCATGATATTTTAAAAGAATATATATAGTACGGTAGACGTACGTGTGTTAACTGAACGTGGTTTTACTTCGATGTCTTATGACTTGAGTTTTAAATAATAAGAATCTTGAAGTATTTCAAAAGAATTAAGAATCGTTTTTGAAAGAAGTGTAATCTGGTTTTAAAGCTAAGAGTTATACCGACTGTATGGGAAGTTGGTATAACGACTTAAGAGAGATAAAAGGAACGGTTTACTTAATTGCTTATGAAAGCCTTGTATTGATTTCGGAAATGAGAATAAGTATCGAACAAACCACTGCAGCGCTAATAAAGGAAAATGTATTGACTAATTAAGTATTATTAAAACCAGTAGAAACCTCCATCTGCATAGAAGCTAAGATAAGACAAAATTGTGTTACATTTCCTAGATCATGGCTGCTTTAATAAGATCATTAATAAACAACTTTGATTTTCTTATAATTTCAAAGTAAGGACTTGATTTATAAAAGACAAAGACTTAAAAATTTGAAGTGTTTTCGTTTAAAAAGGAAGGCATGCTTTTGTCTTAAGTTGGTTCAAAAAGAAGGTAGGGAAATTGTTTTGGTTTACTTAAAAAGATAGTCACTCTATTTTGCTACTACGGGTATCGTGTGCCTTTTGTGAAAGAAACGGATCTTTTTAAAAGAGTTAATGTATGAAGTACTTTGGGATAAAAACCCGAACTTGTTGACATAAAATAGAAAGTACCTTGTGTGAATAACTTGACTATGTTGATTTGTGATAGCCTTGTAATACTTTTTTATTGGTTTGATAAGTAAACATGTTAGGATGCTACGTGTGTTAGTATCTTGTGATGTTTGTGTAAATGGGTTTCCCTTGTTGTGCTTATGTTGTTTAACGATAAGCCGTTATGTTAGTATTGTACCACTCACCTCTTGACATGTTATACCGGGGGTTAAGCTGCCCCCCGATGCGAGGGATGCCTCACGCGGTCCGAGGACCTATGCGGAGCTACGAGTTCCGTGTTAGTGCGGGAATACCTCACGCGTGCATGTGGCCATGCGGACTACGAGTCCGGGGCGATGTCGGGAGTAGCTACCCGATGCGAGGAATACCTCATGCGGGCCTAGGTGGCCTATGCGAGCAGCGGTATGCTCGAGATTAGACGCGCACATTGATACTGAGGGCGAGTGGCCAGCTTCGATCATGTGGCGCGGTCTAGAAAGACCTTGTGATACAGTGTATGGCATTGTTGGTACTGTGGGTTTTAGTAGTCGGTTATGCCTTCGTACTTACCCCGTACGGTTTTATTATGACACAGGTGGGACCTGGTGTTCATGTGTATTCCTTGGTGCTTTTATATCATGGACTGCCGGCAGTGAGGAAGGAATTCCACGGGCATGATTGATATTGTGGGCATGAGACCCATGGTTATATTTGAGTAATGACTTTAAGGGCGTGAGTCCCTGACTTGACATGACTGCTTACATATTGTGCATCGTAAATTGGTTATCATATATGTCTTCTGTTTTATATAGACTACTATGATTTCATTTACAGTATTTTCAGTTTCACATACTTGGTACCTGTAGATCGCCCTCCTTCGAAGGCTGCGTTCATGCCGCAGGTAGAGGTACACCAGTTGTTGATCCTCGCTCATAGGGTCACAGTTCAGCGTTTTGGGAAGCTTCGTGTCTCCGGAGGCTTATCCTTGGTATAGTCCCCTGTAGTTGTAGGTACTTACATTCAGGGGTATGGCGGGGCCCTATCCCTCCTGTCACGACCCGACCCCGGGCCGCGACTGGTGCCCTTCTCTATTTTAAATCATCTCTTTGCTTACATTACTGAAGAAAACCATTCTTTTAATCTTCCATGAAGTTGTTATAACCAACTTCCCATAAAGCTGTTATAACTCTTTATGTCTTAGGCAAATTTATTCCTTTTTATAACCAAGAGATTTATACTTTCAATTTGAATTTCATAGCTTTCAAAATACTTCAAGTCTCTTAACTTTTAAGAAAACAAGTTTCTTAACTTTAGAAATCAAGTCTTTCCAAATCAAATATTCTATACTTGTAAATCAATTCATTTCTTCCTTTAAGAATCAAGTCCCATAACTAAAAAAATAAAGTCTATACTTTGGTGCGCGGTGAATAAGTTATACTTATTTATATCGATCTTAATCAAGTAGCCATGATCTAGAAAATGTAATACAATTTTGTCTTATCTTAGCTTCTATGCAGATGGAGAATTCTACTTGTTTTAATATAATTAATTGTCATTACATTTTCCTTTATTAACGCTGCAATGGCTTGTTCGATACTTATTCTCATTCGTGCCATAAATTAGCCAAGTCAACTCGACTCCAAATACTTCCTAACGACTCTTACCAACATCCCCCATAAGACTTGGTAAGAACTTAGGATTTCTTAGGCGTAGCTTTTACATAGAGTAAATGTCACGACCCGTTCCGGGGCCCGTGATTGGTGCCTTACCCGGGCACCCAAGTAGTCATACATCAGAGTAATCAGCGGAATATAAAAACAAGACATGAAACAGTTGTAAAATGAGACACAGTTTTATGTGAGAAAATGTCGCCTTTCGGCATATATATATAAACATAGTTTTGCAGTTACATCCCAACTGTACAATAGGACTACATACCTCTAAGAAGATAAACAACTATGGCGGGACAGGGCCCCGCCATACCCTGAATGTACAAAACTATATACAACAACAGGGAGATCATACCCAAACGTCGAGCCTCCGGAGAAGATGGAGCTCCTGACACCGAAGCAAAAAGATCCTAAGGATGTGGATCTAGCACCGCTGCCCTTACCGCGGCATGACGCAGCCCAGAAGGAGGTCGATAACGGTACTAAGTATGTGAAATCAGAATCTTCAAGTAAAATCAAAGTATTTAAAACCATTTGCAAATACAACCAGTTTAACTGCACATAGTGCCACAACATAAACATGAGCAAAATAGATATAATGTAACTGGTCTTTCCTAGGCCGTGAATGATCGAAGCAAGGCCAATCGCCCGTAGTATCATTATGCGTGCCTAGTCATAGACTTCCCGCAGTCCGCATAGGTCACACACAGACCCGCATGAGGTATTCCTCGTGACGGTAGCTAACCCCTGCATTCTCCCCGACTCCGCACCGCATAGTCTCATAGACCGCATAGTCACACTGCATCGCATAGGCATCCCCGTGACGGATAAAACACCCTAATGATCAACTCGAACTCCCGCAGCTCGCGTAGTCACATAGATCGCATAGGCCGTATAGACCCGCGTCAAGGGTGGCAAGCCCTGTATAACAAGTCAAGGGGTAGGTGATATAATAACAAGATAACTGACTTACCGTTTAGCAACGTAAGCACAACAAGAATGACCCCCTTTCACAACATCACAAGACACTAACACACGTAGCATCATAATATGTCTTTTTATCAAACAATCTTACTACACCTTACAAAAATCAATACAAGGTTTTTATAAACAAATAAGTAAACAGTCCCTTTTATCTTTCTTAAGTTGTTATACCTAACTTTCCATAAAGCTAGTATAACTCTTAAGCTTTTGTTTAAAAACCAAATATTTCTTCATAAAAATGATTCAAGATTCTTTGAAATGCTTCAAGATCTTTATTATTCAGCTTAAGTCAAAAGACATTGCCGTAATTACTATTCAGGCTTAAGTCAAAAGACATTGCCGTAATTATTATTCAGTTAACACACGTACGTCTACCGTACTATATATATATTTAAAATATCATGCTCAAGAGTATAGGAAGAATCACATACCTTCTCGGCGAAAACCACCTGCCAAGTCGAATATGTCGCGCGCAGAGAATCAACCTATAATAGTCAGACACGTCTATCAACGTCTAGACTACTCAGAAACAGATTCTAAGCGTAGGTTCTCTATTCTACTAAAATTGGGCACTTCCCTACCCGCCAAGCTACTCAAGTTCATCAGAAAACAAACATGTAAGTACAGTTCAATTCTATTCATTAATATTCTTTCATATCTTATACTCAAGTCTTAACTATTCTTACATATAATATCCAATTACAATAGAAGGACAAGAGTATTTACCTCGATAAGCCCAAAATTATCCAAGTTAAATGTCGCTCCTGAGCAAGGTTTAGCTCCTAATTTGTACGCTCCGATAGCTCCAAGAACCCTTAGAAGTTCCCAACAACTTCTACTAAAATACTATAAGGGATTTGGGCTAGGGTATTTTGGAATAGTGACTATACTTGGAAGACAAATTTCTACCTGGGGTTCTGGCTAGGGCTACTAGGCTGGGGGGGGAGGTGTTTCGGCCAAGGCCTTCCAAGAGGGGGGGGGAGTGTTGGACGAAAACACAACAAGAGAGGGGGAAGGATTTTCAAGACTTGGAGAATGGATTTGTGGATGAAGAAAACCTTCAAGTTAGAGGAGTATTTATAGGCCAACCAATGGCCAAGATGAAGCCAAGTGCTATGCAAGTGTAGGGTGAGGATTTAGGCAAGTGTCCTTATCCATCTACTACACAAAAATATCCTACCAACTCCTTGACAAAACAAGCCACCATTCGGCCCCTTTACCGCCCAAACATCCTCCAATTAGAGGGTCACAAGTGTCGCCCTCTCGTTGGTCCAAAATGTTTCGTCTCTCGGAAAAATCCGCAAAAATTAGAAATGACATAGCCGGAATTTTCCCTTCGTAAGTTTTGTAAAACGTTTCGTCGGAAAATGATTCTTTTAGTGAGTTGTGTACTAATTTTCGTCCTTAATGCCTAACTAAGGCTAAACTTTCAGACGCACGCCTACGATATACTGAAATACGGTATAACAAGAATCAACATAACTACCTCTTAACTTCTAAGAGTAGACGGAATCATGGAATACTACTACATGTATATTTCATACATAGAATCATGCAAAAGGAAGGAAGAGGTTCACATACCTCGCGACGATTATCGACAAATAGCAAAATGCTCCGAAGTACTTCAACCTTGATAGCTATTCCATCCTTCAAGTAGAATCCGCTATACCTAGTACTTCAACCTAAAATGGCCATAATACGTCCATTAACCTCTAGCTTCGAACGTAGAATATTCTAAGTGCTAAGCCACTAAATCGGGCAGCACTTCCTTTGTTTCTACATACTTTGCCACCTTTTTCAAGGCCGAATACAATAACCAAACACGCCACATTTAAGGCTCAACAATTCAGCTAACCAAAGGGGATTACACGCCTTAACAGGACGTGTAAAATTCTGCCCCACAAATTAATACGAAACTAGTTCCATAATTAAAGCTATTCTCGGCTAACATAAACAACAACTCAAAGTCTTTTCCAAATTCCTTTCCAATCCAAGTTCTTAGGTCTAACATGTTATATAGTCATAAACAACTTCAACAACTATAATTTCCTTCTTTATATAACATGTGACAACTTAAACTAATAATCCAATAGAATTGAAATCTCAAGGGCTAAACATACTAGTTTTCGGATTAGGGTTCCAATAGACAATACACTTATCAAACTTCATAATATATACTTCATGCTTGCTAAAATCCAAAGCTACAACAATAAGAAATCTTTAATTGCTAAAACGACAAGATTTTTACCTTTACAAGCCCTTATAAAATCCAAGATTCCAAGTCGCTCCTTAGCAATTCTTAGCTCCTTTTCTTATGTTCCAATCCGCTCCAAGAACTCCTTATAAGCTCATGAAGAACTTCTCTTCATGTTCCATCTTCAAAGTTGAAAAACACCCTAGGGTTTCGCCTTGCGACTAACGTAAAAATGCGGTTTTTTCGAAATCTTTCTATTGAGATATCCTTACTATATCCTTAGGGACCTTGGGTTAAAGTCTTGTGGCTAATGGATAAAAACTACAAAACTTTTGTGTGGGAATGATGTCAAAGCCGAGAGCAACTCAAGGCACACACAAGTCTCTCAAATTTTTTCTAAGTGTTGGAAGACAAGTCTTGCTACTTGTGTGCTTATATAAAACATTGGAGGGTCTAGATTATAACACTTGTTAAATTTGGAGGGAAGAGATCAAGCCAAGTGGCCCTTGGACTTAGTCAACAATGTCAAGCTCTTAATTAGCAAGACTTTGTTATCTACACATTGGTCAAATGACCATTTTGCCCTTGCAAATTTCGTCCAAGACTATAGTGGGGGGTGCCATGTGTCGCCCTCCCATTCGTCCATAAAATTCTGTAACCCTCGTGGGCCTCACAAAACGTAAAATTCCTCGGGTGGGCCCCACACGACCAAATCCGTAAAATAAATTTCCATAATGAAAATACATTCCATAATCCTCAATTAATGCATTTTGATAATCCAATTCTCAACAACGAACATTTTTCCTTTCCGACGTTCGGAAAAACAATTCTTTCTTTCGTACCCTTTCAAGTCTTGTGTTCCCTACATACATTCTCTTAAACATGTCCTGGAGTTACGGGGTGTAACACCGCCATTGTTGTTATAACATTCTTAGAGGTCTGTAGTACTGTTGTGGGCAGAGTTTGTAAAAGGGATGTAACTGTTCGGATTCAAGTTTTTATATATATATATATGCCGAAAGGCAAATTTTCTCAGATAAACTGTTTCTCACTTCATATTATTTCATGTCTTGTTTTATATTCCGCTGGTTACTCTGATGTATGTCTACTTGGGTGCCCGGGTAAGGCACCAGTCACGGGCCCGGGTTCGGGTCGTGACAGTTTTAGCCAAGGTTAAGAAGGTCATTTGACCAATGCTTGGATGAACTAGTCTTGCTAGCTCAAGCTTGAGTTTATTGACCAAGTCAAAGAGCCCACTTGGCTTGATATTTTAATCCCATGCATCCAAGCCACACATTTGTTCTAATCTAGACCCTCCATGTTGTTAAATAACCACACTAGTAGCAAGACAAACTTCCCACACTTAGAAATATTTTCAAGAAAACTTGTCCATGTCTAAGTGCTTTCGGGTTAGGGGTCCTTTGATGATGAAAAATTTTCGTTTGTGGTTCAATAATCCCAACACTTTAAACCAAGTTTCTTAAGGGTATTGTAAGGGTATCTCAATAGAAAGATCTCGGAAAAGTGTCGTTTTTGCATTAGTCGCAAGGTGAAAACCTAAGTCTCTTTCATAAGTTTGGATTGGAAATTGAAGGAAAGTTGTTTGTGAACTTCTAAGGGCTTCAAGTGACTAATTGGAGTGTCAAGGAAAGGAGCTAATTTGCTAAGGAGCTACTTCGGATCTTGAAGTTGGATTAAGGCTTGTCTAGGTAACAATTTTGTTCTCTTAGTGTTATAAGATTACATATTGTTGTAGTTATACATTTTAACAAGCATGAGATATATGTATTGGAGATTTATAAGTGTTATGGATATTGTAAGCCTAAATCCGAAATGACCTTGTTAGCCATTTGAAATTGAAATACAATTTGGTCGATAGCTATAATCGTCGCATGTTATCTAATTGAATATTTTAGTTGTTATAATCGATTGCGACTATATAACATGTTAGACTAAACAACTTGGATTGAAAAAAGAATTGGAAAAGACTTTGTGTTGTTATACCTCATATTGCCGAGAATGACATTATCTTTTGGACTAGTTTGATATCAATTGTGGGGCAAAATTTTACACGTCTTGTTAGGCGTGTAATCCCCTTTTGTTAGCTACATTGTTGAGCCTTAAATGTGGCATGTTTGCTTATTGAATTCGGGCCTTGAAAAAGGTGGAAAAGTACGTAGAAACAAATGAAGTGATGTCCGATTTTCCGTAGAATTTGGTGACTTTACACTTGAAATATTCTATGTTTGAAGCTAGAGGTTAATAGACGTATTATGGTCATTATAGGTTGACATACTACGTACGGTATATTGTACATATCAAGTGGATTGAACCGAAGAGGTATGTGGAACTTTCTTATCTCTTGATTATGAGTAGTTGTAAATGTATAGTACGGTAGATGTACGAGATTTAAATGAATTTAGTTTCATTTGATATCCTTGACTTGTTTTAAGAATGTCCAAGTTGGTTGAGTTAGAGAATTAACTCACTTGTTTAAAGGTTAAAGATATCTTAGTTTCTAAAGTTAAGAAACTTGATTTCTAAAGTTAAGAGACTTGAAATATTTTGAAAGTATATGATACTTGGTTTTTGAAAGTATAAGTCTCTTGGTTATAAAAAGAATGTAAGTGTCTAAAGCATAAAGTTAGTATAACGGCTTTATGGGAAGTTGGATATAACAACTTTATGGGAAGTTAAAATAATGGTTTATTTGATTTGATTTAAAGGTATCCATTGCTCAAAGTTTAAAGTAAGGGTCACATGGTTTAGAAGCCTAAAAATGTATTTCTAAAGGTATAATGACTTGTTTTGAAAAATAGACAAGCCTTGATACTACAGACGTTAGTATCTTGGGGATTTTATACAAGAAAGTCATTTTTAAAAGGATAAAGGTACATAGTACTTTGGGTTAAATTCCCGGATTTTATAATGACATGTTAGTGCCTTAAGTAAACTAAAATGAGAGTGTATATAAATAAGGTTAATAAGAAGTTAGGGAATTTCTTAACTTGCTTATGTTATGTATGATAAGCCGGTGGTGCTTATGTTATGTATGATAGCCGGTTGTGTTAGGTTATGTTATTCTTGCGGGGTAAACCCCCGGGTTACTACTTATTCCATGGATTTAATACCCATGATGCGAGTGCGGCGTTTGTACTCATCATGGCCCACCGCCCATGCGGTGAAATAGTCCTATGCGGGTGAAATAGTCTCACGCGAGGCGGATGACCTCATCAAGGGTCCACAGACCTTGCGGTGAAATAGTCCCAAGAGTAGGATTGCTTAATGATACTACGGGCGGGTGGCCCTACTTTGATCATGAGCCTCCTATTTTTATGCAGTAAAGTATACTCTTGTTTACTCTCATTGTTAGTAAGGCACAGTGTACTTTTATTTGAGTTATCATACATGTCTCCAACTTTATTTAGACTTTATGATTTCATTTCAGTACTTTCAGCTTTACATATTTGGTACATCTGTCTCGACTTCTTCATGGCCGCTGCTCATGCCGCAGTAGGGTAAAGAGTGGTGGATCCTCATTCTTAGGATCACTGATCAGTTGTCAGAAGCTCCATTTCTCCGGAGGCTTGTCTTTTGGTACGATTTCCCTGATGTTGTAGATTTATGTACATTCAGGGGTATGGCGGTGCCCTGTCTCGTCACAGTTGTTAATCTTAGAGGTCTGTAGTCATATCTAGTTGATTGGGTTGTAAGAACAAAGCTGTAACTATTTTATTTTTAAGTTATGTACATTTCACGAAAGGTGGCCTTATCGGCTAGTCTGTTGATATTTACTGTCTAAGTATTTTATGAGTTTTATATGTTCCGCTGCTATTCTCTGATGTATACCTGTGAGGGTGCCTGTGTAGGCACCGCCATGCCCGGGTCATGACACATCACACCTTAATCTATAACAACGATAATGACGTTATCGTTAAGCTACGAAAGATACAATTATCATAAAACAAACGATAAGCTTATTTTACATCAAAACAAGCAACATCTCCCCTTTTCTCGTTACATTTCCCAAGCCCTCATTAGACATAAAGAAAACAACTACTACGAAACCAAATATTTCAATAACAATAACAAGCTGCCAGCTCATTTTTAACTAGTCAACAACAAGTCTCCACCGTCTATTTTCTTTTAATTAAAGCAACACAACATCAACAACACAATAAAAATATTAAAAACATCATACTCAAGCTACTCCATAAATTTCCAACCTAAAGCATAGCTCACAACCACCTCAAAACAGTCTATACAACACATCCTCTTAAATACGATTTTCAAGTGTTATCTTGCAACTTTCTTATCGATATAGTTTAGATAAAACTTAGATCAGCTCAAAAACAACTAAGAGAAAGAGTATCTTACCTTATCCAGTGTTAGGTAGATCTTAGTAATGTTTTAGGGAGTCTTTATTTGTCTTTTAGTTATTTTGTGTAGTATTATGCGTGTTGTTTTGTGTTTTCAGGTTTTAAGCAATTCAGAAAGGGACAATGTGAATTCAAAGGAAAGATGTGGTTATTGAGGACAAAAATGCATATCTGGTAACAAGAAATAAGTCAAAAAAACCTTGGGAAGCTCAAAAAGCAGTTTAAACAAATTCTGAAGGTAAAACGCAGCAGAGTTGTGGCGTTCAGTAAAAGGAGGCACGACTGAGGAAGAAAGTATTGCGGTGCCTCATCGGTAGTAATATTCAGAGTGAATTAGCGTTGTGGCGCTCTAATAGTTGAGTCGCAGTGTTGACGGCTTCGATGTAGCTGTTACACCCCGTAATTCCAGGACATGTTTATAAGAACGTATGTAAGAACTCAAAAATGTTATGATTTGAGACTAGTAAAAATTTATCAGAATTATGGAAATGTCGGGAAACGAAATATTGCGATGAATGGGAGGGTGACACGTGTCACCCCCCCCCCCTTGGATGGTCATGGTCGAATGGACCAAGGATAGAAAGGTCATTTGACCAATGTAAAGATGACCAAGTCTTGCAAGCTAAGAGCTTGAGTTTATTGACTAGGTCAAAGAGCCCACTTGGCTTGATCTTTTAATGAAATGCATCCAAGCCACCCATTTGTTCTAATTTTGACCCTCCATGTTGTTATATAATAACACTAGTAGCAAGACAAGGCTTTCTACACTTAGAAAAATTTGAAAAACTTTGAGGACTCATTGAGGTGCTCTCAGGTTAGGGTGCATTTGAAGAGCAAAAATTTTCGTTTATTGTTCAATAATCTCAATACTTTAAACCAAGGTTCCTAAGGGTATTGTAAGAGTATCTCAATAGAAAGATCCCAGAAAAGTGTCGTTTTTGCATTAGTCGCAAGGTGAAAACCTAAGTCGTTTTCATAGGTTTGGATTGGATATTGAAGGAAAGTTGTGTGTGAACTTCTAAGGGCTTCAAGTGGCGGATTGGAGTGTCAAGGAGAGGCGCTAAGTTGCTAGGGAGCGACTTCGGATCTTGAAGTTGGATTAAGGCTTGTCAAGGTAACAATATTGTTCTCTTAAGTGTTATAAGATTACATATTGTTGTAGCTTTACATTTTAACAAGCATGAGGTATATGTAGTGGAGATTAATAAGTGTTATGGATATTAGAAGCCTAAATCTGAAATGACCTTGTTAGCCATTTGAAATTGAAATATAATTTGATCGATAGTTAGAATCGCCGCATGTTATCTAATTGAAGATTGTAGTTGTTATAATCGGTTGCGGCTATATAACACGTTAGACTAAAAAACTTGGATTGAAAAGGAATTGGATAAGACTTTGTAGTATGATACATTATAGCCGAGAATGGCATGGAATTATTGGATTGTTTTGTATTATTGTGGGGCAGAATTTTACATGTCTTGTTAGGTGTGTAATCCCCTTTGGTTAGCTACATTGTTGAGCCTTAAATGTGGCATGTTTGGTTATTGAATTCGGGTCTTGAAAAGGTGGAAAAGTACGTAGAAACAAAGGAAGTGCTGTCCGATTTTCCGTAGAATTTGGTGACTTTACACTTAGAATATTCTACGTTTGAAGCTAGAGGTTAATAGATGTATTATGACCATTATAGGTTGAAGTACTACGTATATCGTATTCTACTTAAAGGATGGAATAGTTATCAAGGTTGAAGTACTTTGGAGCATTTTGCTACTTGTCGATAATCGTCGCGAGGTATGTGAACCTCATCCTTCTTTTGGGCATGATTCTATGTATGGAATATACATGTGGTGTTATTTCATGATTCCTTCTACTCATAGAAGTTAAGAGGTATGTATGTTGATTTACTCTATGTAAAAGTTATGTCTAAGTTATCATAAGTTCTTACCAAGCCTTATGGGGGATGTTGGTAAGAGTCGTTAGGAAGTATTTGGAGTCGAGTTGACTTTGTTAATTTACTGCACGAATGAGAATAAGCATCGAACATGTAACGCCCCGAAACCCGGGCCCGTCACTGGTGCCTTACCCCGGGCACCCTAGTGATACATACATCAGAGAAAATCAGCGGAACATAAAACATGAGTCACTAAACAAGAGATATAGTAAATAAACAGGCCAAAGTCTGGGTTTGTAACCCCAAAGTACTACATACGTTAAGTTCTTTTAAAAGAGATCCATTACTTTTATAAAAGTCACCCGATACCCGTAGTATTAGAATGACCAACCCACATTCCTTTTCAAAATCAAGTAACAACATTCTTTTCCTAAGTTCCAGTTTGCCTAGTTTCAATTACTCAAGCTTCTCATTTTCAAATGGTTTCATAGTTCCCAAACTTAATCACTTGATTCCTTTTTAGAACAATTGAGTAATATATGTCTCACGTGAGAGTAGGTTATTCTTGTTTACATCATTCTTATTACAGCAGCCATGATCTAGAAAATATAATATCATTTTGTCTCATCTTAGTTTCTATGCAGATGGAGGTTTCTACTGGTTTTAATACGATACATCATTATTCAGTACATTTTCCTTTATTAACGCTGCAGTGGTCTGTCGATACACATTCTGATTTCCAAATCAAGAAACATTATCCCTTTAAATAACACCAAGTACTCATTACTCACGAATGAGGTTTCACACAAACATTCATATTAGAACAAATAAGTTAAGTCTCTTATCTTATAAGATCAAGTCTCTTAACTTCTAACATCAGTAAACCATTTTCTTTACCACTCTTAAGACATTATACCTAACTCCCATAAAGCTTAGTATAACTTTTTAAAACCTTTTAAAACCAAGTGTTACTCTCCTTTCAAAACGACTTATAAATCTTTTTGAAATACATCAAGTTCTTTATTATAACAAGCTTGTAATTCTCATCGATTACCTTTTTAAAACCACAAAGTATTTTCTTACCTACATAAAGTTGTTATAACCAACTTCCCATAAAGCCGTTATAACACTTTACGTGTTAAGAACAATCAAACACGCTTAACGATGCGCCTACCGTACTTACATAGTTCACACATATCATGCTAGAAGAGATAGGAAGAGGTTCACATACCGCGACGATTGTCGACTAATAGCAAAACGCCCAAGTACCTCAAACCGCCGGCTACTCCTAAGCTGGATCACTCCACACGTAGTACTTCAACCTATAAGGCCACAAGGCGCTTATTAACATCTAGATCTCAACGTTCCATAATCTACGTAAAATTCGGCAGACTCTCCCCGCCAGCAAATCTCCTTCTCTATCGAGGCCGGCTACCAAGCCAACCGGGGTTTTACACGCCTAACCTGACGTGTACAATTCTACTACACAAGAATACTACACAAGTCTCATCTGAATACACTATGTAATTACGATTCTTAATTCTTCAGCTTAAGTCAAAAGACATTGCCACAAGATTAAGTATAGTTCTATATATAGTATACTTGACTATATATTCAAATATGTAATTTCCAATTACAATAGAAGGACAAGAGTGTTTACCTCGATAAGCCCAAAATTATCCAAGTATAAAGTCGATCCCGAGCAACGCTTAGCTCCTACTCCGAGCGCTCAACAACCCTTAGAAGTTCTAACCAACTTCTACTTACAACTTCAACAACGGTGAAGATTTCCTGTGGTTTCGTTTTTGTGGCTAAAGGAAGTATAATCGTATTTTCCGGCTTTTGTATAAGTGTAACCTTGGGAATACTACAAGGTATTTGGGCCAAGGTATTTGGACATTATAACAATATTAGGAGAGTATTTCTATACCACAACAAGGTATTATACGAAGACAACTAGGCTGTGGGTACCCCAGTACCACAAAGGGGAGGGTGTGCTCTCGGCCACAAGGCCTCACGAAAAGGGGAGGGAGGGAAGCTCTGCTAGCACAACAAGAAGGGAGGAGAGGGTTTCAAGACTTGGAAGTTTTTGGAATGGATGAAGTCTTCACACTTGAGGGGTATTTATAGCAAAACCAAAAGCCAACCAATGGCCAAGATCAAGCCATGTGCAAGGCAAGTGTAAGGCCAAGATCAAGCCAAGTGCACCCTAACCCTACTCCACAAAACACTCCACAAAACACTCCACAAAACAAGGCCAAAACAAGGCACAATTCAAGGGACCAATCGCCAAGGCCAACCGATCCTCTGGACGCCCAATCGCCCAAGTCCTCCACTTGCTAATAATGTGGGGTGACACACGCCACCCTCCCGTTGGTCCAAAATGTTTCGTCTCTCGGAAAAATCCGCAAAAATTATAAATGACATAGCCGAATTTTCTACGAAAGTCCGTGGAAACGCTCCGCCGAAAACGACTCTAATCGCACTTGTGCCCAAAATTTCAAACATGCCTAACTTAAGGCTCAAAATTGCACGCACGCCCACACGCATATACTGAAATACGGTATAACATTCTTCCTTAGAAACATTCGCCCGAATGTTCCTTCAAGGTCTCAAAACAACAGCGCCGAGATAGTCTTCACCGCTATACGTTAAAACAATCATGCCACACCGTCACAAAAACACACGCTCACTTCTCCTTTCTCGCAGCACTGCCACGAACACTGAACTCGTTCTAGTGTCCGCACCACACTTCCGCCAACGCTCGCTCCCAACCCTGGAGTCACTACCTCCAAACTTGGTCATCTCACTAACCTCGATTTCTAAGGCCATTCCCGCCTTCACGAATCGATTCTGTCGAACGTATCCACGAACTCATACGATGGTCATCTAAACTGGCCTAGCACCCTCGTGACTCGCCACCGGGACCACCCAGAGCTGACCCTTCCTCAAAACGACGCGGGTTGGCCCGCAACATGGCCCCAACCCGACCCATCGTAGCGCCAACTCTCTAGTTTCTTGATCCGAACAATCTTACTTCTACAGCCGCGAAAGCTACCACTTCCATTTCACACTACCCAGGGACTTACCCTTTTCACTAACCAGGTTTTTAAATCACATTTTAGCACAAAGCTATCCAAACATATCATTAAACACATCAACAACATCAATACACACAAAACTCTGTAGGTTAAGGATATACTGAAACTAGGCGGTTCAAGGACCGCTAAAATCGAACTTCCACCGCGACTTACCGTGGCCCGCAATCGCTCTAGTAGTCATGCTATCCTACCATCTTTACCCGGTCGGACAAGCTCTCGTCATATGGCCCCGCTGGGCCGCAAGAATAACAAGCTCCTCGTACTACGACACTCTCAAATGCGGTCTACTACATCGACCACACCGGTAGGGGTGATCAGATCCGCCAAAACCCCTACTCCTCAACATCAAACCCGGGAGCCCCGACTGCCCCGAATATCCTGGGTCCCAAAGGCGCGGAGACCACTGCAATGGCGGAGGTACATAACTAGTCTGGCCGAGGCGGTCCGCCTCGAAAGTCGCTAAAATATCCGGCCGTCTTGCCTTCTTCTGGCGGTCCACCTGCCGACCGCGCCTCGCACTGCCAAGTGCATGAGCACGCGGGCACGTCCATGCCCTACCAAGAGAAACACCAACAACTCTTCGCTAGGTAATCATCGAGCCTCGTAACATACTTCGGTGCACTCGATCCTCCATACTAGCTACTAATGCGGAACATACCGCCAATGAGTCGAACTCACATCAGACTCCGAATCAGACGCGCTCGCTCAACATCAAAAATCTGCTTACCGAGCCCTCTCATCCGCGAGGCAAGAAATGTGCCGTAGGCCTCAAAACTCGCCCCAAACGGCCAAGGCATTCTCTCCCGACAGCTCCCACGATCAAAACCGGCCGATCGCGGTATCACGCACCGATGCTAACCTAGACCACCGACTCGGTCTCAAGCCTCGATCACTCATGATCCGCAGAATCGCTTTGGATGAACTCCTCGCGATCATCTCGTGCCTCACCCGTAACTCCGGGCTACATCTCGTAAAGTCTCGTAGCCTCAAACCGCTCGCCGGTGAACTACGGTGCTGGCCGGAATCGCCAGATCCAGCCTATCTCATATTCGCCACGACTCGCCAAGAATCGCCATCTCTTGTAACCAACTTCTTCGCCTGCATCGCGGATCGAGGCTCGTATCAGAGTCTCGGGACCATCGCTGCGCTCTAAACTCACTGGTCCGGGCGGCGTTGCGAACCCGCCGTCGGAAGACTGCTCGTGTATCGACGCTCGCGCTGCATTCTCAATCACACTAGCGCCTCTCGCCGCTTTGCCTTCTCGGGCCCACGGTTTTCGCAGGCATAATCGTAAAACGAAACACGCCGTAGGGTCCAACTTACAACACAACTCTAAGGCACGATCTCGTAATGAGAAGAATGGAAACCAATCCTAAATGTCCTATAGCCTCCTCGATTATAGATGTGGTGCACAACACACCGATAATCAAGACTCTACTAGACACGGTCAGACACTTTCCGAGGACTAATCGCCTGATACCACTTTGTAACGCCTCAAACTCCGGCCATCGTGCCTTACCCGGGCACCCTAGTGATACATACATCGAGAAAATCAGCAACATAAAACATGAGTCACTAAACAAGAGATATAGTAAATAAACAAAGCAAAGTCCGGGTTTGTAACCCCAAAGTACTACATAATGTTAAGTTCTTTTTAAAAGAGATCCATTACTTTTATAAAAGTCACCCGATACCCGTAGTATTAGAATGACCAACCCACATTCCTTTTCAAAATCAAGTAACAACATTCTTTTCCTAAGTTCCGCTTTGCCTAGTTTCAATTACTCAAGCTTCTCATTTTCAAATGGTTTCATAGTTCCCAAACTTAATCACTGATTCCTTTTTAGAACAATTGAGTAATATATGTCTCACGCAGAGTAGGTTATTCTTGTTTACATCATTCTTATTACAACATGATCTAGAAAATATAATATCATTTTGTCTCATCTTAGTTTCTATGCAGATGGAGGTTTCTAATGGGTTTTAATACGATACATCATTATTCAAGACATTTTCCTTTATTAACGCTGCAGTTGGTCCTGTCGATACACATTCCGATTTCCAAATCAAGAAACATTATCCCTTTAAATAACACCAAGTACTCATTACTCACAAATGAGGTTTCACACAAACATTCATATCAGAACAAATAAGTTAAGTCTCTTATCTTATAAGATCAAGTCTCTTAACTTCTAACATCAGTAAACCATTTTCTTTACCACTCTTAAGACATTATACCTAACTCCCCATAAAGCTTAGTATAACTCTTTTTAAAA
Source organism: Przewalskia tangutica (assembly GCA_029844215.1). NCBI lineage: Eukaryota > Viridiplantae > Streptophyta > Magnoliopsida > Solanales > Solanaceae > Przewalskia > Przewalskia tangutica. Next base: position 40,257,213 of record CM056737.1, on the reverse strand, counting down.
CCTTTTAAAACCAAGTGTTACTCTCCCTTCAAAACGACTTATAAATCTTTTTGAAATACATCAAGTTCTTTATTATAACAAGCCAGTTGTAATTCTCATCAGTTACCTTTTTTAAAACCACAAAGTATTTTCTTACCTACATAAAGTTGTTATAACCAACTTCCCATAAAGCCGTTATAACACTTTACGTGTTAAGAACAATCAAACACGCTTAACGCATGACGCTCACCGCACTTACATAGTTCACACATATCATGCTAGAAGAGATAGGAAGAGGTTCACATACCTCGCGACGATTGTCGACTAATAGCAAAACGCCCAAGTACCTCAAACCGCGGCTACTTCCTAAGCTGATCACTCCACACGTAGTACTTCAACCTATAAGGCCACAAGGCGCTTTATTAACATCTAGATCTCAACGCTCCATAATCTACGTAAAATTCGCACTCTCCCGCCACAAACAAGAAATCTCCTTCTCTATCGAGGCCGCTACCAAGCCAACCAGTGGGGTTTTACACGCCTAACCTGACGTGTACAATTCTACTACACAAGAATACTACACAAGTTCATCAGAATACACCCTATGTAATTACATTCATTCGATTCTTAATTCTTCAGGCTTAAGTCAAAAGACATTGCCACAGTACTAAGTATAGTTCTATATATAGTATACTTCGACTATATATTCAAATATGTAATTTCCAATTACAATAGAAGGACAGTAGTGTTTACCTCGATAAGCCCAAAATTATCCAAGTATAAAGTCGATCCTGAGCAACGCTTAGCTCCTACTCCGAGCGCTCCAAACAACCCTTAGAAGTTCTAACCAACTTCTACTTACAACTTCAACAACGGTGAAGATTTCCTTAGTGGTTTCGTTTTGTGGCTAAAGGAAGTATAATCGTATTTTCTGGCTTTTGTATGTGTAACTGGGAATACTACAAGGTATTTGGGCCAAGGTATTTGGACATTATAACAATATTAGGAGAGTATTTCTATACCACAACAAGGGTATTATACGAAGACAACTAGGCTGTGGGGTACCCCACTGCCAAGGTACCACAAAGGGGAGGGGTGTGCTCTACCACAAGGCCTCACACGAAAAGGGAGGGAGGGAAGCTCTCGGCTAGCACAACAAGAAGGAGGAGAGGGTTTCAAGACTTGGAAGTTTTGGAATGGATGAAGTCTTCACACTTAGGGGGTATTTATAGCAAAACCAAAAGCCAACCAATGGCCAAGATCAAGCCATGTGCAAGGCAAGTGTAAGGCCAAGATCAAGCCAAGTGCACCCTAACCCTACTCCACAAAACACTCCACAAAACACTCCACAAAACAAGGCCAAAACAAGGCACAATTCAAGGGACCAATCGCCAAGGCCAACCGATCCTCTTGGGCGCCAATCGCCCAAGTCCTCCACTTGCTACCAATGTGGGGTGACACATGTCACCCTCCCGTTGGTCCAAAATGTTCGTCTCTCGGAAAAATCCGCAAAAATTATAAATGACATAGCGAATTTTCTCTACGAAAGTCGTGAAACGTTCCGTCACAAAACGACTCTAATCGGCACTTGTGCCCAAAATTTCGAAACATGCCTAACTTAAGGCTCAAAATTCGTACGTACGTCCACACGTACATACTCTGGAAATACGGGGTATAACAGAACAAGCCATTGCAGCGTTAATAAAATAAAATGTATCAACAATCAATTATATTAAAATGAGTAGAATTCTCCATCTGCATAGAAACTAAGATAAGACAAAATTGTATTACATTTTCTAGATCATGGCTGCTTTAATAAGATCGTTATAAACAAGTATAACTTATTCACAACGCATAAAAGTATATGTTACTTAATTTAAAAGTGTTTATGTTATGAAGTTTTAAGGCTATGAACCTTGAATTCTTAAAAGGGTAAGAGACTTTATTTTTCAAGTTATGGGGCTTGATTTTTAAAGGAAGGAATGACTTGATTTAAAAGTATAGAATACTTGATTTGGAAAGTATTGATTTCTTGATATTCTAAAGATAAGAGACTTGATTTCTAAAGTTAAGAAACTTGATGTTACACCCCGTAAGTCTAGGGCATGTTAAAGAGAATGTACGTAAGGAATCATGACTCTAAATTGGTACAAAAGAAAGAATTGTTTTTCCGAAGGAAAATCTTCCGAACGTCGGAAAGGAAAAATGTTCGTTGATGAGAATTAGATTCTCAAAATGCATTATTTGAGGAGTATGGAATTACTTATCATAGTGGAGAATTATTTACGGATTTGGTCACGTAGGGCCCACCTGAGAAATTTTACGTTTGTGGGGCCCACGAGGGTTTCGATTTTACGACGAATGGGAGGGTGACACGTGTCACCCCCTTGGATGGTCTTGGACGAAATAGACCAAGGATAGAATAGTCAATTGACCAAAGCCTAAATGATCAAGTCTTGCAAGCCCAAGCTTAACATTATTGACTAAGTCAAAGAGCCACTTGACTTGAGATATTTAAATTTCCTTCATCCAAACCCAACAAGTGTTATGATCTTGACCCTTCATTTTGTTATATAGTCACACTAGTAGCAAGACTTGTCTCAACACTTAGAAAAAATTTAGAGAAACTTGTTCTTGTTCTTGAAGAGCTCCCGACTTTGCTCAATAGAAAGTAGAATTTTTTTCGTTTGTGGTTCAATAATCCCAATAATTTAAATGAAGGTTCCTAGAGGTATTGTAAGGATATCTCAATAGAAATATCCCGGAAAAATGACGTTTTCACGTTAGTCGCAAGGAGAAAACCTAAGGTGTTCTTCAACTTTGAAGTTGGAAATTGAAGGGAAGTTGTTTGTGAACTTCTAAGGGCTTCAAATAGCGTATTGGAGCGTAAAGGAAAGGAGCTAAGATTTCTAAGGAGCGACTTTAATCTTGGAGTTATATAAGGGCTTATCAAGGTAACAATCTTGTCGTTTTAATGATTGAAGATTACTTATTGTTGTAGTTATGGATATTAGCAAGCATGAGGTATATATTATGAAGTTTGATAAGTGTTATGGATATTGGAACCCCTAATACGAAAGTTGCATGATTAGCCTTAAGATTGTAATTCAATTTAGTTATTAGTTTTAGTCGTCGCATGTTATATAAAGAAGGGATTATAGTTGTTAGAGTTGTTTGCGACTATATAACATATTAGGACGACATTATGGATTGAAAGGAATTAGAAAGGATTATATATGGTTGTACTTTGTAGCCGAGAATGATAAGTTAATATTGGATTGTTTTGTATTATTGTTGGGCAGAATTTTACACGTCCTGTTAAGGCGTGTAATCCCCTTTGAATTGTTGATTTGTTGCGCCTTAAATGTGGCATGTTGGTTATTGATTTTGGGCCTTGAAAAGGTGGAAAAGTACGTAGAAACAAAGGAAGTGCTTCCCAAATTTCCGTAGAATAAGAGACCTTACACTTAGTATGATTCTACCTTAAAAAGGCTAAGAATTGATAGACGTATTATGGTTATTATAGGTTGAAGTACTACGAGTAGCGTATTCTACTTGAAGGGTGGAAAATCTAGCAAGGTTATAGTACTTCGGAGCATTTTGCAACTTGTCGCTAGTCGTCGTGAGGTATGTGAACCTCTTCCTTCTTTTGGCATGATCCTACATATGAAATAGCCATGTGATATTATTTCATGATTCCTTCTACTCTTAGAAGTTAAGAAGTGTCCACGTTATTGATTCTAAGTTAAAAGTATGTTTAAATTATCCTAAGTCCTTACCAAGTCTTATGGGAGATGTTGGTAAGAATGGTTAGGAAGTTATGAGGTTTGATTTAAAGCTATGTGCCTTGATTTATTTGAAGTAAGTAAGTTGATTTTATGTTTGAAAATGACTTGAATTTATATGTGAAAAGGGGATTGATTTTAAAAGTGGAGGTGATATGATTTTAAAGAGAATAAGTTACTTGGTCTTGGAAGTGTATGAAACTTTATTTTTCGAGTTATGGGACTTGATTTCTAAAGGTATAGATGACATGATTTTATAAGTATAAGCGACATGATTTTAAAGAGTATATGCTATGAGGTTTTAAGACTATAAGCCTTAATTTTATAAGTGGAAATGACTTGATTTAAAAAGCATGGTATCCTAATTTATTTCAAAAGTTAAGAAGATTGATTTCAAATGAGTATGTAACTTGACTTTTAAAAAGAAAGGAGTTTTATGATTCTTTTTAAGTATGTACATACGTAGTGTTTTTGGGTTTAGTTTCCCTAATGTTGCAAGAATAAAAGTGTCTTAAGTTCTCTAAAATGAAAGGTTGTTATAATAGCTTTATGGGAAGTTGTTATAACGACTTAAGAAGAAGTGAAAAGATGGTTTAAAACGTTATGTAAGAAAAGTTACACCGAGCCTACAAATAGGCCGGGTTATGTTATGAGATATACCGAGCCTACACATAGGCCGGGTTACGACATATTACACTGAGCCTACACATAGGCCGGGTTACGCCATTTAACACCGAGCCCCACATGCGGGCCGGATTATGCTACATGATTCCACAGTACACCGAGCCCCACAGGCGGGCCGGATTATGCCACATGATTCATCAGTACACCGTGTCCCGCGAATGGGCCGGATTACGTTATCACGTATGGATAATCAAAGTAAGCTCCCAAATAAGAAGTCCCTCCATAAAGGGCCGAATTATGTTATGTAAGATATGTAAGCTATGTGGAAATACTTGATTGAATTCTTAAGTATGTATGTAAGAATATGATGTTAATTCTCAGTGAAAGAAGGAAAAGAACGGTTAATGTACGATTGATTTCAGGAGTTAAAATGGCACGGTAGGATATGGTATTTCATTTTTATACTTGCTCCTGTCATTCTTTTATACAGTTATGATTTGGTTACTGTACCTTATTTCTGTTCCATACTCGGTACCCGTTGTACTGACCCAATTTGGGGGGGGGGGGGTTGCGTTCATGCCCGCAGGTCTTAGGCACACAGGTTGGTGATCCTTGCTCTTAGAATCTCTGTTCAGTTTTTGGGAAAAAGCTCCATTCACTCCGGAGGCTTATCTTTTGGGTACGATTTCCCTGATGTTGTAGATTTATGTACATTCAGGGGTATGGCGGGGCCCTGTCATACATTTGTAATTCTTAAGTGCGTAGTCATATCTTGTGGGTCGGTTTGTAAAGAAGAAGGATGTAACTGCGTTTGGTTAAGTATATGTATATGTGTCCAGGGAGGTAGCCTTATCGGCTAACCTGTTGTTTATTTCTTATTGATTTATTTTATAAGTTTCATGTATATTCCGCTGATTATCTCTGATGTATACCTGTAAGGGTGCCCAGGTAGGGCACCAGTCGCGGGCCCGGGGTCGGGTCGTGACACTTGATTTCTAAAGATAAGAGACGTGAAGTATTTTGAAAGTTATGCAACTCGATTTGAAAGTATAAGTCTCTTGGTTATAAAAAGAATGAATTTGTCTAAACCATAAAGAGTTATAACGGCTTTATGGGAAGTTAGTTATAACGGCTTTATAGAAGGTTAAGAGAGTTGTCTATTTTGATTGATAGGCATGAGTTGCCTAGGTTGTGAAATTAGAAGTTACTTGGTTTCAAAGTCTTGAAATGAATTTCTAAAGGTTTAGTAACTTAATTTGATAAATAGACATGTCTTGATACTACGGGTGTTAGTATCTTGGGGTTTTATATAAAAAAGAGTCGTTTGAAAAGAATGGAAGTACGTAGTACTTTGGATTAAATTCCCGGATTTTTATGTGATGTGGAAGTGCCTTGAGTTGATAAAATGAAAGTCTAAAGATTTTATAAACTTGCCTATGCTTGCTTGTGATAGCCTTTGAGTGCAAGTATTATATTTTTACGTTGTCGTGACTCTCAGTTTGAGGGCCGGCCGTCTTGTTGTAAATTTACTTGGACGTACCGGCAGTGACGGAGGATTCCACGGGTATGCTTCCATTGTGATTGATCCTTGGACATGCTTATACGATGAGGGATTCCGGGGCATGCGACCAGGATGCGGGTTAAATTCCCAGATGCTATTATTACTCTATGGTCATCCTTATACGATGAGGGATTCCGGGGCATGCGACCATGTTATATGCTATTACTCCATGGACTAGCTTTCCATGAAGACATGTACCCGAGATGAGGGATTCCACGGGCATGTTATATACGATTATTACCCCATGATTAGCTCTCCATGAAGTCATGTACCCGAGATGAGGGATTCCACGGGCATGAGATATATATATGTATTGTATATGTGTACGCCGACAGTGAGGTAGGATGCCACGGGCGCGTCACATGGTTATATTTTACACTTACGACTGTCGGCAGTGATGGGGGATTCCACGGGCAGGAGATATGTCACGACCCGACCTCGGGCTCGCGACTGGTGCCTTACCCCGGGCACCCTAGTGATACAACATCAGAGAAAATCAGCGGAAATAAAACTCATAGAAGATAAACAGTGAAATAAGAAAACAGGCTAACCAAAACGGTTACCTTTCTGTATATATATAAAACTTGAACAGCTACATCCTTTACAAACCACGCCACAACAATCTCTGCACCTCTAAGAATTTTATAACAACAATGACGGACAGGGCCCGCCATGCCCACGAATGTACAAAAATCTACAACTTCAGGAACTGTACCACAAGACAAGCTTAGGAGATATGGAGCTTTCAAGAATGAACAGCGATCCTAAGAGTGCGGATCGGCAAGCTATGTACCTTAACTGCGGCATGAGCGGCCCGAAGGAGGTCGATCTGGACAATGTCGAGTATGTGAAATTGAAAATCGTAAATGAAATCATAATAGTCTAAAAAGCGGGAGACATGTATGATAACCAAAATCGATTACACAACATATAAGCGATCGGGGACTCATGCGTAAAATCATCACTCAAATACAACCCGAATTTAACGCACAATGGCGCGTGCCGGCGTCTGTCACGACCGAACCGGGCGTGGTAGTGCCTACCGGGCACCCAGTAGACATACATCGAGTAATCGAACATAAAGACAATACATGAAACCATTAATAATAAAAGTGAAATAAGACAAACCAAAACTAAAGCGGTTACCTTCAAGTATAAATATAAATAGCAACTTTTTCAACATGAGCAGTTTAATCCTTTTACAAACCACGCCCACAACGATTACTACGCACCTCTAAGAATGATATGACAACAATGGCGGGCGGGGCCCGCCAAACCCCCGAATGTAAACACTTACGACGGCGGGGACTATACCCGATAAGCCTCGGAGAAAGCGGAGCTTCCCAAATAAAGCTGACCGAGAGTTAGGATCAACGACGGTGTACCTCAACTGCGGCATGAACAGCCCGAAGGAGGTCGGTCTGACAGTGCGAGTATGTGAAACTCAAAATACATACGTAAATGAAATCATAGCGATCATATAAAGCGAGAGACATGTATGATAACCAAACTACGATTTACAACAAAGCGATATGTCAAGTCGGGGACTCACGCCCTCAAGTCATCACTCAAATATAACAATGGGTCTCGTGCCCACAACATCAATCATGCCGTGGAATACCTTCCTCACCGGCGATCTATGATATAAAAGCACCAAGGAACACACATGAACACCGGGTCCCACGTGTCATAATAAAATCATGCGGGGTAAGTGCGAAGGCATAGCCGACTACTAAAAACCACAGCATCAACAAGGTCATGAATCAGATCATAATATCTGACTAGACCGTCACATGATCAGAGCGGGCCACTTGCCCGCAGTATCAATGTCGCGCGTCTAACCTGGAACTCCGCGACTCGCGTAGGCCAATCTCATCGGCCCGCGTGAGGTATTCCCGCGTCGGTGCTACTCCCGGCATCGCACCGACTTCGCGATCGCGTAGCCACATGGACCGCGTGCCCGTAAAGGACGCCACTAACACGGAACTCGTAGCTCGCGCTAGGCCCACAGGACTGCGTAGAGGTATTCTCGAATCATAGGTCCATCGACCGCTGAGTCTACCCGCGTGGAGCGGCTTAACCCCCGGAATCATCTCAAGAGATGAGTGATGTAAAATACTAACACAACAACTTATCGTTAAGCAACATAAGCACAACAAAGGAAACCCCTTTACTCAACATCACAAGATACTAACACACGTAGCATCCTAACATGTTTACTTATCAATCAACAAGAAAGTATTACCAGGCTATCACAAACCAACACAATCAAGTTATACACACAAGGTACTTTCTACTATATGCCAACAAGTTCGGGTTTTATCCCCAAAGTACTTCATACATTAACTCTTTAAAAGATACGTTACTTTCACAATGTCACACAATACAGTAGTATAAAAATAGAGTGACTATCCTTTTAAAGTAAATCGATTACTTCTCTTTGTAAAATCAAGTAGCAACATTCTTTTCCAATGATCAAGTTTGCCTAATTTCCAATGTTCAAGTTTCTCATTTTAGAAAGGTTTCGTAGTTCATAGTCTTATTCATTTAAGAATATAATTCTCCTTTAAACTATCTCGAGAAACATAAGTCTTATATGTGAGTAGGATATTCTCGTTTATAACAATCTTATTACAGCAGCCATGATCTAGGAAATATCATTTTGTCTCATCTTAGCTTCTATGCAGATGGAAGTTTCTAGTGGTTTTAATAATACTTACTTATTCAAAACATTTTCCTTTATTACTTACATGGTGGTTTGTCGATACACATTCGATTTCCAAATCGAAGAAAACATTCTTAAGCGTTATACCTAACTTCCCATAAAGTTAGTATAACTCTTAAGTTCTCAAAACCAAGTATTACTTCAAGTTCTCTATTAATCACATAACAAGCGATTTATAGTTCAAATCGATTTACCTTTTAAAAACCACAAGTATTTTCTTACCAACATAAAGTCGTTTATAACCGACTTCCCATAAAGCCGTTATAACACTTTATGTTTTAAATCAACTAAATACATTTAGCACACGTATGCGTCTCTGCACTACATAGTTCACATATCATGCTAGAAGAGATAGGAAGAGGTTCACATACCTCGCGTGAGTATCGACTAATAGCAAAAGCGCTCAAGTACCTCAAACCGTCGGCTACTCCTTAGCGGTAGATCGCGCCACACGTGGTACTTCAACCTATAAGGCCACAAGGCGCTTATTAACATTTAGGTCTAACAGTAGAACATTCTACGAGAAAATTGACCTCCCCATGGCGTAAATCTCCTCTCTATCGGTAGGCTACCAAGCCAACCGGGGGTTATACATCTAACCCTAACGGGTACAATTCTACTCCACGATGCTACTACACAAGTCTCATGTCTGACCCTAAGTAAAAGCAGTTTAGTACTCTTCTTGAAAAGGTTTCTTATTATTGGGCTTAAGTCCAAAGACATTGCCGACAACAACGTTCGCTTCTATATATATAGTATACTTCAACTATATAGTCTAACAATATGTAATTTCCAATTACAACAGAGGAACAAGATAATTACCTCGATAAACCCATAATTATCCTAGTTAAAGTCGATCTGGGCAATCGTTTAACTCGACTCAGCGCTCGACCGCTCTAAACCACCCTTAGAAGTTCTAACCAACTTCTACACAATACTCTAACGGACTATGGAGATTTTCCTTGGGTTTCGGTTTTGTGACGGAAGGAAGTATAATAGTATTTAGGCATTTTTGTATAGGTATAACCTTAGAATACAACAAGGTATACGGCTAAGGTAATTTGGGCATTATAACAATACTTTTGAGAGTATTTCTACCAAGAGGGGGGGTATTATACGAAAACAACTAGGCTGGGGGTACCCCAGTAGCACCCAGGAGGGGGTGTATACCTCGGCCTACCCCACTGGGGAACTCTCGCCAAGGGGAGGGGAAGCCTTTTGGACGAGAACAACAAGAAGGGAGAGGGAGGGATTTTAACACTTAGAAGATTTTAGGATGAAGAAAGTCTTCAACATAGGGTGGTATTTATAGGCCAACCAATGGCCAACCAATGGCCAAGATCTTGCCAAGTGCAAGGCAAGTGTAGGGCCAAGATCTTGCCAAGTGCCCCTTAACCAACTAACACACAAATATCCTACCAACTAAAGCCATTCCAATCGGCCACAACCGAGATCTCAAGTCTGCCAATGGGTGGGTGCCTTGTGGCGCCCTCTTGTTTGCCCAACACGTTCGTCTCTCGGAAAAATCCGCAAAATTAAAAATGACATAGCGGAAATTCCCTACGAAAGTGTGAAAACGTTTAGTCAACGACTCTAAGCGTGTTGTGAACAAAATTAATTCGGCCAAGCCTTAGTACAAGTTTCAAATTTTTCTACGTACGTCCTTACGTACATACTCTGGAAATACGGGGTATAACATTCTCCCCTCCTTAGAAACATTCGTCCCGAATGTTCCTTATAAGTCTCAAAACAAACGCGCGCCAATATAGTCTTCACTACTATACTTACGAGAACAATCCTGCCAATTTGCACTGCGTAAATACTTACGTCAAAGTCCACGAGAAACACCTCTAATCATCACCACAAAACACTCCTCACCGGTCTAAAATATACTTCTTCCACACTTTTCCAAACAAAAGAAATGGTCACATCAATTCTCGCCATACATGCTCGCTTCTTCCGATACCACTTTTGTCACTTTGCGCGAGGTTCTAGTGTCACTCGGCGACCAACAAATGGTACCGGACTACATGCGATCCACGAGGTGTCGTGCACTCGAACTCTTACCACATTTCGATCGCCCGGTTTCCAAAACTGGGTTACTATCCTGCGTGGTCATTAATCGGGAACACTGATGGATCTCCGATACTTTCCCGAACATAACAATACGAAAGACCGGACGTACTGCCTCCTAAGTCGGACGGCAAAAACTATCATATAGGCAACCTGGCCTATCCTTCACATGAACTCAAAGGCCCAAAGTAACTCGGGCTAAGTTCCCTCTGTATTCCAAAACTCGTCACACCCACCCCGGGGTGGTACTTTCAAGAAGACCGACCGTCGGCACGAACTCTGGCGTCGTGCCGATTATCCGCACGATTTCTCTGAGCTGCCAGAACCTCTTCTAGACAAGCTTTACTCTATCCACAGTCTGCTGGAACAAGCCTGAACCAACTATCTGAATCTTGCCAACGTCGAACCAATCAACCGGCAACTTACACTTCCGCCCCCTACAAGGCGTCACAAAGCGATATCCGAACACTGAAATGGTAGCTTAAACACTTCCTCCACAGGAGACAACAACCCCCACGACGACCTCCGAGATACACACACTGGCCCGAGGGCGAATGCGATCGAGATTCACGAGTTCTTAACACATGCTTGGCAAAACTTCCGAAACAACAATGACCTACCACAGGCTCCATCTGTCATAAGGTGAAGGTAGGCACCGTGCAGCCTTACAACCTTCGGATAACTCAACACAAGAGTAAACGGTCTGATCGAAGAACACGATGGGCTGCCCCATCGACCGACCATCGGTCGAATCGTCCACGAACTCGTCTGTTTGGTTAACTAAACTTGGGCCTAACACCCTCACAACCTAACACAAGGCGGGACCACCACAACCTGGCCCCACCAAACCTACCGCGGGTTGACGCAACGTAGCCTGAACCCGACCGAAGCGCGCACTATACTAGCTCCCCGATTGGGAACAATCTCACAAATATCGTTTAGAAAACCTAGCGTTATTCTTACGTCAACTACGACCTTTCATTCCACTCTACTAGGGTCTTATCCCAAACATAACTCACGTGCACTATGCACTTCAGATAAGGGTCAAACATAACACTACACCTTTTCTCGAGATGGCCTCACCTCTAAGGTCTCTACGTAAAAGCTCTAAGGCTCACACCTTCTCTATCCCCCAAAATCTTACTCGGTTAAACAACCATGATCTAATCACGACTAACACACATTATCGAACATAGCACTTAAGGTATACTCACCTTATCACACATTCTGATCTCTAGAGGGTTAAAAATATATCTATATCTACTGCTTCACTCCCCTTAGTCGTTCAAATCAAACCGCCTGTAGAGCGCATAGCTAGGAAGATGACGAACTACCCACCGATCCTGAAGGCTAAGTCCTCTACAAGGACACTCTATCGACATCGGACCACGGCGGTCGTAGGTACAACAAGTACCCGACTAAAAGGCGACATTCCGGGATGGCGTGCGTCATCGCTAATGAACAGGGAAAAGCGAATCGGTGGTGGAACCTGCGTGTAGATGTGAGCGGAAGCTGCGGAGCTCGACCAACTCTGCGTACCGAGCGTCACGAACCACGTGGAGGACCACTGCCTGCGGTGGATCGCGTATTCAATCTGCTTTGGTGAGGTGACTTCGCCTCGAAAGTTACCAAAGGACCTTCTGCTCGGCCTCTTCTGTCGCCGTTAACCCGTTGATCTCTACGTTTCTTGGCACATTGCGCATAAGCGTACGTGCCATGCTCAGCCTAATCAAGAATTACTCTTGCACAACCTCTCTTAGATAGTCATCAAGACCGTGGTACATCGGTATACTCTCTGGTAGCCACATCCATGGCTAATGTGGTCGTCTTCTTTGCACTCTATATTCATTGTTCGGTCGTGGGCGAAGGTTCAAATATCATGGCGCGATGGGAGCTGCCGCTGCCGTGCCAAACTCTGCTGGGGCTAGTGGCGTCGCAAAACTCCCGAATGAAGCACTACCTAGGTAATGATTGGGCACGTGCCCTCGCCACCCCACGAACTCTACTCGCGGCTCCGCCGGTGCGCGCCTCTGGGCGGGTTGCCTACGCGAGGCATAGCGGTAAGGAAAGAAATACGTCGGAGGTCCAACTTACAACACGACTCTAAGACACGATCTCGAGTGAGAAGAATAGAAACCAATCCTAAAATATCCTATAGCCTCACGATTATTGGTGTGGTGCACAACACACGATAATCAAGACTCCTGGATACGATGCGTAGACACTTTCAGGATTAAGCGCTCGATACCACTTTTGTCACTTTGTCGCGAGCCTTGCTCTCGGCGACCCGACAAATGATGCGGTACGCTGCGATCCACGAGGCATGCCCGCCGGCCTCGGGATGTGCCATACGGAGAGCCACGGTTGGTGCATTTCGTGGTAGAGCTCGCAGCCTCTTTATCCCGGCCCAGAAGGAGGTCGATCAGTCGATGCAGTATGTGGCGAAAATACATACGTAAATGAAATCATAGCGCGATCATATAAAGCGGGAGACATGTATGATAACCAAACTACGATTTACAACAAGCGATCATGTCAAGTCGGGACTCACGCCCTCAGTCATCACTCAAATATAACAATGGGTCTCGGGCCCACAACATCAATCATGCGTGGAATACCTTCCTCACCGCCGTGATCTATGATATAAAAGCACCAAGGAACACATGAACACGGGTCCCACGTGTCATAATAAAAGCATGCGAGGTAAATGCGAAGGCATGGCCGACTACTAAAACCCACGGTACCAACAAGGTCATGAATCGTATCATAAGATCTGTCTGGGCGTCACATGATCAAAGGCGGCCACTTGCCCGCAGATATCGATGTCGCGTCTAACCACTCGAACTCCCGACTCCGCGTAGGCCAATCTCGTCGGCCCGCATGAGGTATTCCCGCATCGAGGGTAGCTACTCCGGCGTCGTCACGAACGCGATCCGCGTGGCCACGTGGACCGCGTGCCCATAAGGGCGACACTAACACGGAACTCGTAGCTCCGCGTAGGCCCGCAGGACTGCGTGAGGTATTCTCGAATCATAGGTCCATCGACCGCTGAGTCTACCGCGTCGGAGCGGCTTAACCGGAATCATCTCGAGATGAGTGATGTAAAATACTAACACAACGACTTATCGTTAAGCAACATAAGCACAACAAAGGAAACCCTTTACTCAACATCACAAGATACTAACACGTAGCATCCTAACATGTTTACTTATCAATCAACAAGAAAGTATTACGGGCTATCACAAACCAACACAATCAAGTTATACACACAAGGTACTTTCTACTATATGCCAACAAGTTCGGGTTTTATCCCCAAAGTACTTCATACATTAACTCTTTAAAGATCGTTACTTTCACAATGTCACAATACGTAGTATAAAAATAGAGTGACTATCCTTTTAAAGTAAATCGATTACTTCTCTTTGTAAAATCAAGTAGCAACATTCTTTTCCAATGATCAAGTTTGCCTAATTTCCAATGTTCAAGTTTCTCATTTTAGAAAGGTTTCGTAGTTCATAGTCTTATTCATTTAAGAATATAATTCTCCTTTAAACTATCTGAGAAACATAAGTCTTATATGTGAGTAGGATATTCTCGTTTATAACAATCTTATTACAGCAGCCATGATCTAGGAAATATCATTTTGTCTCATCTTAGCTTCTATGCAGATGGAAGTTTCTCGGTTTTAATAATACTTACTTATTCAAAACATTTTCCTTTATTAACCGCGGTGGTTTGTCGATACACATTCTGATTTCCGAAATCAGTAAAACATTCTTAAGCCGTTATACCTAACTTCCCATAAAGTTAGTATAACTCTTAAGTTCTCAAAAACCAAGTATTACTTCAAGTTCTCTATTAATCACATAACAAGCCAGTTATAGTTCAAATCGGTTACCTTTTAAAAACCACAAGTATTTTCTTACCAACATAAAAATTTTATAACCGACTTCCCATAAAGCCGTTATAACACTTTATGTTTTAAATCAACTAAATACATTTAGCACGTATGCGTCTACCGTACTACATAGTTCACACATATCATGCTAGAAGAGATAGGAAGAGGTTCACATACCTCGCGGCAGTATCGACTAATAGCAAAACGCTCAAGTACCTCAAACCGTCGGCTGCTCCTTGGGTAGATCGCGCCACACGTAGTACTTCAACCTATAAGGCCACAAGGCGCTTTAACATTTAGGTCTAACAGTAGAACATTCTACGAAAATTAGCGACCTCCCCATGCAACGTAAATCTCCTCTCTATCGAGGCTGCTACCAAGCCAACCGAGGGGTTATACATCTAACCCTAACAGTACAATTCTACTCACGGTACTACTACACAAGTCTCTTTATGTCTGACCTAAGTAAAAGCGGTTTAGTACTCTTCTTGAAAAGGTTTCTTATTATTGGGCTTAAGTCCAAAGACATTGCCGACAACAACGTTCGATTCTAAATATATAGTATACTTGACTATATAGTCTAACAATATGTAATTTCCAATTACAACAGAGGAACAAGATAATTACCTCGATAAGCCCATAATTATCCTAGTTAAAGTCGATCACGGGCAATCGCTTAACTCAACTCGAGCGCTCGACCAACTCTAAACCACCCTTAGAAGTTCTAACCAACTTCTACACAATACTCTAACGGACTATGGAGATTTTCCTAGGGTTTCGGTTTTTGTGTGGAAGGAAGTATAATAGTATTTCGGGCATTTTTGTATAGGTATAACCTTAGAATACAACAAGGTATACGGCTAAGGTAATTTGGGCATTATAACAATACTTTGAGAGTATTTCTACCAAGAGGGGGTATTATACGAAAACAACTAGCAGGGGTACCCCACTAGCACCCAGGAGGGGTGTATACCCTCGGCCTACCCACTGAGGAACTCTCGGCCAAGGGGAGGAAGGCTTTGGGCGAGAACCACAAGAAGGGAGAGGGAGGATTTTAACACTTAGAAGATTTTAGGATGAAGAAAGTCTTCAACATAGGGTGGTATTTATAGGCCAACCAATGGCCAACCAATGGCCAAGATCTTGCCAAGTGCAAGGCAAGTGTAGGGCCAAGATCTTGCCAAGTGCCCCTTAACCAACTAACACACAAATATCCTACCAACTAAAGCCATTCCAATCGGCCACAATCGAGCTCTCACGTCCGCCAATGGGAGGGTGCCAAGTGGCGCCCTCTTGTTGGCCCAACACGTTTCGTCTCTCGGAAAAATCCGCAAAAATTAAAAATGACATAGCCGGAAATTCCCCTACGAAAGCGGTGAAAACGTTTCGTCGAAAAACGACTCTAAACGGGTGTTGTGAACAAAATTAATTCGGCCAAGCCTTAGTACAAGTTTCAAATTTTTCTACGTACGTCCTTACGTACATACTCTGGAAATACGGGGTATAACAATCTCACCTCGGTATAAGCATGGCCCTGGAACCGTCCTAGTGGGCCCATACCCGTGGACCATCCAACGTGTCGGTATGCCCAAAGGAGATAACAAGATAACACCCATAGTGGAAGCATACCCGTGGGCCACCCAACGTGTCAGTATGTCCAAACAAATAACAAGATAATACTCACTGTGGAAGCATACCCGTGGGCCACCCAACGTGTCAGTATGTCCAAACAATAACAAGATAATACCCACTGTGGAAGCATACCCGTGGGCCACCCAACGTGTCAGTATGTCCAAACAATAACAAGATAACACTCCTAGTGGAAGCATACCCGTGGGCCACCCAACGTGTCAGTATGTCCATCAATCAAACAGATAGCCGACCCTCCATCGAGAGACTCGGTAGCACAAAATCAAACACTTGCACAACAAAGGCTATCTCAACAAGCATAGGCAAGTTACACACAACTCAAGGTACTTTCATTTTATGTCAAAGTCCGGGTTTTAACCCCCAAAGTACTACATACTTTAATTCTTTCAAAAAGAAGATCTCCTTCTTTTCTTACGTAAAAACAACTCGATACTAATATTCGTAGTACCAAACACGTTCATATTTAAATCAAGTACTTTTAAACACTTTTAACATAACATCAAGTATACCATTAAAACCCAAGTAACTAACCCCTTTAAGATCAAGGTACTCCTACCTTTTAAAACCAAGCCACTTATATTTTTCCATCAAGAAGAGTTCAATATTTGAAAACAAGTTACTTATACTTTTAAACTCAAGTTACTTCTCTTTTCCCAAAAATCAAGTTACATGACCTTCAAAAAGCCTTTAAGTCTCCTTACTTTAGAATGTCAAGAAACCAAATAAAACTTTGTTCTTTTAAAGACCAAGTACTCATTACTCGCGAATGAGGTTTCACACTTTTCAACACCATTTAGGTCAATTATAAGTCAAGTATCTTATCTTTTGAAATCAACAAACCATTCTTTTACCTACATAAAGTTGTTATAACTAACTTCCCATAAAGTCATTATAACACTTTATGTTTTAAACCAACCAATTACAACTATAAGCATTTATGAGACCAAGAGGGCTTTTTCTTTAACAACCGAGTACCCATTACTAACGAAAAGATTTTACTACTTATCCACACAATCAACCCCTTTACACTTCATAACAAGTCAAGGCACAAAAGGGAAATCAAACTCCTTCAACATACGTGCGTCTACCGCACTATATTTTCACAAATAATCATGCTCAAGAGGATAGGAAGAATCACATACCTCGCGACGATTATCGACAAGTAGCAAACTGTTCCAAGGTACTATACTCTTGCTAGCCTTTTCCACCCTTCAAGTAGAATATGCTACTCGTAGTACTTCACCCTATAATGGCCATAATACGTCTATTAGCTCCTAGCTTTAACGTATAATACTCTAATTGCAAAGCCCCTTATTCTAAGGAAATTTGGACAGCACTTCCTTTGTTTCTACCTACTTTTCCACCTTTTTCAAGGCCGAATTCAGTAACCAAACACACCACATTTAAGGCTCAACAATGTAGTTATCAATAGGGGATTACACGCCTACAAGACGTGTAAAATTCCGCCCCACAATTGACATCAAAACTAGTCCACAAAATATAAGTGTACATTCGGCAATTAGAGGTACAACAACACCAATTCTCATCCAATTCTCTCTGACAACACTACTTCTCTTTCAATCTCTATTTCAATACAAGTTGTTTAGTAAGACATGTAATCAAGCCGAAATCGATTAAAAACTACTACAATCCTCTAGTAGATAACATGCGACGATTTTAGATAACGACCAAATTGTACTTTAATTCCAAATGGCTAAACATGTCATTTACGGCTTTCTAGCCTTCCAAAATCCATAGTACTTACCAATCTTTAATACATGATTCACGTGGTCTATAACAACTATAACAAGTATTATAACCTATTTCCAAGAGAAGAGGGAATCTTTTACCTTTTGGATTAGCCCACTAAAGCCCTCTCTCTTCAACTCCTTTCCCGTCAAACTCGTCCACGCACGCTTCCTACAAGTTACCAACACTTTGCCTTCTTGCCGCCGCTCCAACAATTTTTCCTTAGGCTAGGTTTTCTTCAAAAAGTCTAGAGAGAAAAGAGAGAGGAGTTCTTAGGAGGGTTAGATGAAATGACCAAGTCTTCCAAGACTTGGCCCTAAAATAGGACCATTTCCTTGGTCAAAAAGATGGGAGGGACACTTGTCACCCTCCCATAGGCTTTTCTCTAAAATATCCCCTGTTTTTCTCCCTTTACCGCGGAAAAATCCCGCCTTGGCGCCGCGGCCCCGCGGCGCTTCCACCTCTGAAAATTTCCTGCATTCCGGCGCCGCGGCCCTGCATTCCGGCGCCGCGGCGCTGTAACCTCCGCGAACCCCCAGTACAACCGGCGCCGCGGCGCTGTGGCCCCTGACCGAAAATACTTCTTTGCCTGACTGCGCACCGAACTTGAAACTTCCATAACTTTCGACTCCGATGTCCTATCGACGAATGGTTTGTCGCGTTGGGAACTAGATTTAACAGACTACACACTAGGCTTTTGAAACACCTAAAAACTCCTGATGTAACGGGGTATAAACCGCCTCAAAGTTGACTAAAACTCGTCCGAAACAGTCCACCACCCTATTTTTCTCAATTTTGATCTTAGTTCCTTTCGTACGATCTCATAAGCTGGACCGGAAATGCGGGGTGTAACATTCTCCCCCCCTTAGAAACATTCGTCCCGAATGTTCCTTCTAAGTCTCCAAAACGCATGCGCCGGTATAGTCTTCACTACTACACCTACAAAAATCAAATATGCCACTCACGGCCATAATAAAATAATCACGCAAAACTTTAAATCCCAGCCAACGAGGGATCATCTCTAATATCACAAAAGCTCCCACCACTTATGGACTTATCACCCGAATATACTTCACGTATACTATGTACTCCTACATGGATAACCGTAAAATCTTTTACTCAAGACGGCCTTACATCTAAGGTCTCGATTGTTATAAATTCTAAGGTTCAAAATTTTCTCATCCCCAGACTTACCCTTTTCACTAATCAGGCTTCTAAATCACATTTTAACACCAAGCTATCCGAACATAACACTTAGCACATCACCATAATATCAATGCATACTAGTCTCTAGAGGGTTAAGAATATACCTGTAACTATTGCTTCACTTTCCCTTTGTCGTTCTAATCATGTTCCTTCCCTGCACGGCGCATAAAAGGAGGAGATGAACCAGTCGCTGATCCCGAAGGCTGAGTCTCTACATCCGCGCTACCTCTGGTTGGAAAATTTCTCGCAAAATGGGCCTGCTGGCCGCACGTATAACAAACTCTCATACTAGCAAGACACTCCCCATCATGGAGCCTACCACAATGGCCACAACGAGGTAGGGGTGGTCCCATCTGACTAATATCCCTGTTTCCCCAAAAACCTGAAACCTTGGAGCCACGATGCGCTCTGAATCTCTCGAGCGATCACGAAAGGCGTGGTGGGGCACTCCGTACTGGCGGAGGCGCATAACTAGCATGTTTCTGAGGTTGCCTGCCTCGAAAGTCACCAAAGGACCCTGCTGTCCTGGCCCTCTTCTGCTGATCTTGGTTATCCCGTCGACTCTCGTTCGCTCGATCTGCTGTGTAGGCACGGATGCGGGCAATGTCCATGGCGGTGAAGAGCTACTCGTGTGCACCCTCCGCTAAATAATCATCGAGCGGTGACATAACGGTGCACTCTATCCTCCTTATGCGCCACTAAAGCGGGGACATACCGCCGATGAGTCAAACTACACATTGTACTCGAATAGTCCGCCGTTACGCCTCAACATCAAAAATCTATCTCGCCGGGCTCTCTCACCGCGAAGGCAAGTGTGCAAGAAATGCCTCGAGAACTCGTCCCGTCAAGCGGAGGTGCATGCTCCCCCCGGGACAGCTCCCATGAATCAAACCAGTCGACTGCAGTATCACGCAGCCGATGTGAACCCAAAACTACCGACTCTATCTCAGAGGCCTTGATCACTCTCATGATCCGCCGCAATTGTCGAATAAACTCCTGAGGATCATCCTCAGTCCTCGACCCATAGAACTCGGGTGGGCTGCAACTCAGAAAGTCCCGAAGTCTCAAACTATCTGACCTCGGGTGAACTACGGGTGCTACTGGAACCTCCGACTCTCGTCTGTCCTCGTGTCTAGCCACAATCCTAGCTAGTAACTGGGCCATCTCCTTGTAACCCATATCCTCTGTTCCTGGCCGTGGGACTGGAGGCTCAGTCTTGTGGCCTCGTAGAGACATTCTTTGCTCTGTCGCGACTCCCTCTGCTGCCTTGCCCTTCTGGGCCCTGGTTGCCTTTCGTGGAGGCATCACTGGTATAAAAAGAATACGTCAGAGGGAGTCCAACTTATAACACAGCTCTAAGGCACGATCTCAGAGTGAGAAGAATGGAAACCAATCCTAAATATCCTATAGCCTCCTGATTATAGATGTGGTGCACAACACACCGATAATCGAGACTCTACTAGATACGGTCTGTAGACACTTTAAGAGGACTAACTGCTCTGATACCACTTTTGTCATGATCCGACCTCGAGCTCGCTACTGGTGCCTTACCCCGGGCACCCTAGTGATACAACATCAGATAAAATCGCGGAAATAAAACTCATAGAAGATAAACAGTGAAATAAGAAAACAGGCTAACCAAAACGGTTACCTTTCTGTATATATATAAAACATGAACAGCTACATCCTTTACAAACCACACTTGTAGCAGTCTTCTGCACCTCTAAGAATTTTATAACAACAATGACGGACGGGGCCCGCCATGCCCGAATGTACAAAAATCTACAACTTGAGGAACTGTACCACAAGACAAGCTTAGAAGATATGGAGCTTTCAGAAGCGAGCAGCGATCCTAAGAGTGCGGATCGACCAAGCTATGTACCTCGACTGCGGCATGAACGCGGCCCAGGAGTTCGATAACAGTGCGAGTATGTGAAATCGAAAATCGTAAATGAAATCATAATAGTCTAAAAAAAGCGGGAGACATGTATGATAAGCAAAATACGATACAACATATAAGCGATCATGTCAAGTCGAGGACTCATGCGTAAAATCATCACTCAAATACAACCCGAGAATTTAACCCGCTGATGGCCGCGTGCCGGCATCTCACCTCGGTATAAGCATGGCCCTGGAACCGTCCTAGTGGGCCCATACCCGTGGACCATCCAACGTGTCGGTATTCCCAAAGGAGATAACAAGATGACACCCATAGTGGAAGCATACCCGTGGGCCACCCAACGTGTCAGTATGTCCAAACAAATAACAAGATAATACTCACTGTGGAAGCATACGGTGGGCCCAATGTCGGTATGTCCAAATAATAACAAGATAATACCCACTGTGGAAGCATACCCGTGGGCCACCCAACGTGTCAGTATGTCCAAACAATAACAAGATAACACTCCTAGTGGAAACATACCCGTGGGCCACCCAACGTGTCAGTATGTCCATCAATCAAACAGATAGTCGACCCTCTATCGAGAGACTCGGTAGCACAAAATCAAACACTTGCACAACAAAGGCTATCTCAACAAGCATAGGCAAGTTACACACAACTCAAGGTACTTTCATTTTATGTCAAAGTCCGAGTTTTAACCCCCAAAGTACTACATACTTTAATTCTTTCAAAAAGAAGATCTCCTTCTTTTCTTACGTAAAAACAACTCGATACTAATATCCGTAGTACCAAACACGTTCATGTTTAAATCAAGTACTTTAAACACTTTTAACACAACATCAAGTATACCATTGATGGGGGATTCCATGGGCACGCTTTGATATTTGTGGGCTTGAGACCCTTACTGGACTATGTGATGATATTTGAGGGCTGGTGTCCATAGCCCTGGTGTGATTATTGTTCATGTGTTGAAATAGTCTTTAAAAAAAGGTAAAACTGACTTTCATTACTTTCACTTCGGCAAGGCACAGTGTACTGTTATTTTGGTTATCATACATGTCTCCGGCTTTATTTTAGACTATTATGATTTCATTACAGTACTTTCAGTTTTACATACTTGGTACATATTTCGTACTGACCTCCTTCGGGGGGCTGCGTTCATGCCGCAGATTGAGGTACATAACTTGTTGATCCGCACTCTTAGGATCACTGTTCAGTTCTTGGAAAGCTCCATTTCTCCGGAAGCTTTGTCTTTTGGTACGGTTTCCTGAGATTGTAGATTTATGTACATTCAGGGGTATGACTGTCACGACCCGAACCCGGGCCTGTGACTGGTGCCTTACCCCGGGCACCCTAGTGATACAACATCAGAGAAAAACCAGCGGAAATAAAAACTCATGAAAGAAAACAGTGAAATAAGAAAACAGGCTAACCCAAACGGTTACCCTTTTTTTTTTTATAAATGAAAACTGAACAGTTACATCCCTTACAAACCTGCCCACAACAGTGCTACAGACCTCTAAGAATTTTTAAAACCATAATGACGGGACAGGGCCCCGCCATGCCCCTGAATGTACAAAAGTCTACTACTATGCCACCTTTTTCAAGGCCGAATTCAATAACCAACGCCACATTTAAGGCTCAATTAATTCACCAAAAACAAGGGGATTACACGTCTAACAATACGTGAAAAAATTCCGCCCCACAACAACACAAAATAACCCAATAATTTCCATGCCAATCTTGGCCAACAATGTAACCAATACTAACCCCTTTCAACTCTTTTCCAATTCAAGTTCTTAGGTCTAACATGATATCTAGCCCTAGACATCTTCAACAACTACAATCCCCCTTTACTACATGTGACTACCCAATTAGTAACCAAATTGAAGTTAAAATCTTAAGGCTAACATGCCTTTTTCGGTTTCAACAAGACAACAAGATCCAAATCTTATTCAAATATAACAGCCTCAGGCTCAATTCTAAACTACTAAAATATAACAGCCTCAGGCTCATTTCTAAACTACTATAACAAGTATAACTCATATCCAAGAGAAGGGGAAACTTTTACCTTTGGAGAAACCCACAAAAGCCCCTTTCTTCCACTTCTTTTCCGTCAAACTCGTCTACCAGCGCTTCCCACAAGTTTACCCACACTTTTCCTTCTTGCCGCCGCTCCAACAATTTCCTCTTAAGCTAGGTTTTCTTCAAAAATCTAGAGAGAAGGGAGAGGATTTCCTTGGGAGGGTTTGAGATGAAATGGCCAAGTCTTCCAAGACTTGGCCCTAAAATAGGCCCTTAATCTGGTCAAAAGGATGGGAGGGACACTTGTCACCCTCCCATAGGCTTTTAACAAAATATCCCCTGATTTTCGCCTGCTACCGCAGAAAAATCCCGCCTCGGCCCCGCCGCCGGCGCCGCGGCGCTTCCACTTCCGAAAAGTTCCAGCATTCGTGGCGTGGCCTACTGCATGGACTCGGTACAACCGGCGCGCGACCTGCGTCCGGCGCGCGGCTGCCCCGCGGACTCATGGTACAAGCCAGCGCGCGGCCACGCGTCCGCCCGCTGCGAACCCCTGACCGAAACCGCTGCTTTGCAGATTGCACCAAACTTGAAACTTCCATAACTTTTGACTCGATGTCCCTATCGGCGCGGTTTGTTGCGTTGGGAACTAGATTTAACGGACTACACACTAGGCTTTTTAAACACCTCGGAATCCTTAACAACTGGGGTACAACACTCCAAGGTAGACTCAAAATCCGTCCAACACATGTTTGCCCACTTATCTTTCCACTTTCAAATCTTATATTCCTTGGTATGTTCTTATCTTAACTCCTTGAATTTACGGGGTGTAACATTCTCCCCCCCTTAGAAACATTCGTCCCGAATGTTCCTTGTAAGTCTCCAAAACGTAGACACCGGTATAGTCTTCACCACTGCACTTACAAAGGAATCAGTTATGCCACTCATGGCCATAACATACATATTACACAAAACTCTAAATTCCAGCCAATGAGGGATCATCTCTAATATCACAAAAACTCCCACCACTCATGGACTTATCACCCGAGTATACTCCCCGTACTATGTACTCCGACAAGGATACTGAAAAAATCCTTTACTCTAGACGGCCTTACCTCTAAGGTCTCGATTGTTATAAATTCTAAAGTTCAAAATTGTCTCGTCTCCAGACTTACCCATTTTCAACTACCCATGTTTTCTAATTCACAACTAACACAATGCTATCCGTACATAGCACTCAACACGTATCCACCATAACAACATAAACCCGTCTCCTAAGAGCTGAAGATATCTCTGCAACTACTGCCTCACTTTCCCTTTGTCGCTCTAATCATAATCCTGCCCTGCAGGGCGCCTAGCTATATAAGGCGAGGAACCAGCCACCGATCCTGAAGGCTGAGTCATCCCTCTTGTATCCCTCCTACTTGGACATCCTCCCATCCCATGGCCCTGACGGCCACAGGTATAACAATCTCCCAAACTAGCACGACACCCTGAGGATCATCCTCAGCTCTCTATCCATAGAACTCTGGCGAACTGCAACTCAAGAAATCCCGAAGTCTCAGATTATCGGATCTAGGGTGAATCATCTGCTTCTTTGGAACCACCGGCCTCGTCGTCCTCATTCCACCACCGGACTAGCTAATGGCGGGACATCTCCTTGTAACTCCTATCCTCTGTTCCTGGCCGTGGGACTAGAGGCTCAGGTATCGTGGTCTCAGTAGCTACTGCTACTGCTCTAAACTCTCCTGGGGATAGCGGCGTCGCAGAACTCCCCAAATGAAGCGCTATCTCAGATAATGACTGGGCCCGTGCCCTGGTAACCCTCTGTGTTCTACTCGCAGCTCCCTCTGCTGCCTTGCCCTCCTGGGCTCTGGTTGCCTTGCGTAGAGGCATAACGGGTGAAAAGAATATGTCAGAGGGAGTCCAACTTATAACACAGCTCTAAGGCACGATCTCAGAGTGAGAAGAATGGAAACCAATCCTAAATATCCTGCAGCCTCCTGATTATAGATGTGGTGCACAACACACCGATAATCAGGACTCTAGATCTGATGCGTAGACACTTTCCAGGATTAAGCGCTCGATACCACTTTTGTCACGACCGAACCCGGGCGTGGTAGTGTCTACCGGGCACCTAGTGATACAACATCGAGAAAAACCAGCGGAAATAAAAACTCATGAAAGAAAATGAAATAAGAAAAGCAGGCTAACTGACGGTTACCTTTTTTTATAAATGAAAATCGATTACATCCCTTACAAACCTGCCCACAACAGTGCTACAGACCTCTAAGAATTTTTAAAACCATAATGACGGGACAGGGCCCCGCCATGCCCTTGAATGTACAAAAGTCTACTACTTCAGGGAATCGTACCACAGGACAAGCTTCCGGAGATATGGAGCTTTCAGAAACCGAGCGATCCTAAGAGTGCGGATCAGCAAGCTATGTACCTCAACCTGCGGCATGAACACAGCCCCCCGAAGGAGGTCAGTACAACAGGTACCAAGTATGCGAAACTGAAAAATACTGTAATTGAAATCATAGTAGTCTATATAAAGCCGGAGACATGTATGATAACCAAACTACAGTACACAATATATAAGCAGTCATGTCAAGTTAGGGACTCATGCCCGTGAAATCATCACTCAAATACAACCCGGGAATTTAACCCGTACAATGGCCGCATGCCCCGGCATCTCACCTCGGTATAAGCATAGCCCTGGAACCGTCCTAGTGGGCCCATACCCGTGGACCATCCAACGTGTCGGTATGCCCAAAGGAGATAACAAGATACTACTCACTGTGGAAGCATACCCGTGGGCTACCCAACGTGTCAGTATGTCCAATCAAATAACAAGATACTACTCACTGTGGAAGCATACCTGTGGGCTACCCAACGTGTCAGTATGTCCAATCAAATAACAATAATAACACCCCTAATGGAAGCATACACGTGGGCCTCCCAACGTGTCAGTATGTCCATCAAGAATCGATATAGTGGAAGCATACCCGTGGGCTACCCAGCGTGTCGGTATGTCCATCAATCAACGGATAGCGGCCTCGGCGAGACGCCAAGGTACGTAAATACAACACTTGCACAACAAAAGCTATCACAACAAGCATAGGCCAGTTCAACGTACTTTCATTTCATGTCAACAATTCCGGGTTTCAACCCCAAAATACTACATACTTTCATTCCTTCAAAACAAAGACCTATTTCTACGTAAAAGCCACACGATACTAACACCCGTAGTATCGAACACATTCAGGTTTAAATCAAGCACTTTAAACACTTTTTAGCACAATGTCAAGTATTCCATTTAAAAATCCAATAATGAATCCATTCCTTTACTCCTATAAAGTCGTTATAACTAACTTTCCATAAAGCTGTTATAACACTTCATGTTTTAAAACAAGTCAAGACAAAACCATGTCTTTCTTTTAAAACAAAACACTTCAAATTATTAAGTCTCTTTTCTTTTAGAAATCGAGTTCCTTACCTTGGGATTTTTAAGAAGATCAAAACTTGATTACAATAATTCTTATTAGAGCAGCCATGATCTAGGAAATGTAATACAATTTTGTCTTATCTTAGCTTCTATGCAGATGGAGGTTTCTACTGGTTTTAATATGATTAATTGTCATTACTTCTTTCATTTATAAACGCTGCATTGGCTTGTTCGATCCTTATTCCCATTTCCGAAATTTATGTAACATTATTCTTTTAAAAACCAAGTACTCATTTCTCACGAATGAGGTTTCACACTTTTCAACACCATTTAGGTCAATTACAAGTCACGTCTCTTATCTTTTGAAATCAACAACCCATTCTTTTACCTACATAAAGTGGTTATAACAAACTTCCCATAAAGCCGTTATAACACTTTATGTTTTAAACCAACCAATTACAACTATAAGCCCTTATGAGACCAAGAGGGCTTATTCTTTAACAACCAAGTACCCATTACTAACGAATGGGAGTTTACTACTTTTTCACACAATCAAGACCTTACACTTCATATCAAGTCAAGGCACAAAAGGGAAATTTAATTCCTTTAACACACGTGCGTCTACCGCACTATATATTTCACAAATAGTCATGCTGAAGAGGATAGGAAGAATCACATACCTCGCGGCGATTATCTACGGTTAGCAAAATGCTCCACAGTACTATCCCCCTTAAGTAGAATATGCTACTCGTAGTACTTCAATCCTATAAGGGTCATAAAACGTCTATCAAACTCTAGCTTCGAACGTAGAATAAACTAAGCGCAAGGTCCCTACATTCTACGGAAATTTGGACGGCACTTCCTTTGTTTCTACTTACTCTGCCACCTTTTTCAAGGCCGAATTCAATAACCAACGCCACATTTAAGGCTCAATTAATTCAGCAAAAACAAGGGGATTACACGTCTAACAATACGTGAAAAAATTCCGCCCCACAACAACACAAAATAACCCAATAATTTCCATGCCAATCTTGGCCAATAATGTAACCAATACTAACCCCTTTCAACTCTTTTCCAATTCAAGTTCTTAGGTCTAACATGATATCTAGCCCTAGACATCTTCAACAACTACAATCCCCCTTTACTACATGTGACTACCCAATTAGTAACCAAATTGAAGTTAAAATCTTAAGGCTAACATGCCCATTTTCGGTTTCAACAAGACAACAAGATCCAAATCTTATTCAAATATAACAGCCTCAGGCTCAATTCTAAACTACTAAAATATAACAGCCTCAGGCTCATTTCTAAACTACTATAACAAGTATAACTCATATCCAAGAGAAGGGGAAACTTTTACCTTTGGAGAAACCCACAAAAGCCCCTTTCTTCCACTTCTTTTCCGTCAAACTCGTCTACCAGCGCTTCCCATAAGTTTACCCACACTTTTCCTTCTTGCCGCCGCTCCAACCATTTCCTCTTAAGCTAGGTTTTCTTCAAAAATCTAGAGAGAAGGGAGAGGATTTCCTTGGGAGGGTTTGAGATGAAATGGCCAAGTATTCCAAGACTTGGCCCTAAAATAGGCCCTTAATCTTGTCAAAAGGATGGGAGGGACACTTGTCACCCTCCCATAGTCTTTTAACAAAATATCCCCTAATTTTTGCCTGCTACCGCAGAAAAATCCCGCCTCGGTGCCGCGGCGCTTCCACTTCCGAAAAGTTCCAGCATTCCGGCGCCGCGGCCCTGCATTCCGGCGCCGCGGCACTGCAACCCCCGCGGACTCCCAGTACAACCGGCGCGCCACGCGTCCGCCGCGTACCGAACCCTGAACCGAAACCACTGTTTTTCCTGACTGCGCACCAAACTTGAAACTTCCATAACTTTTGACTCCGATGTCCTATCGATGAACGGTTTGTTGCGTTGGGAACTAGATTTAACGGACTACACACTAGGATTTTTAAACACCTCGAAATCCTTAACAACTGGGGTACAACACTCCAAGGTAGACTCAAAATCCGTCCAACACATGTTTGCCCACTTATCTTTCCACTTTCAAATCTTATATTCCTTGGTATGTTCTTATCTTAACTCCTTGAATTTACGGGGTGTAACAATGACGGGGCCCTGTCCCGTCACAGTTGTTATGTCAAAACTCTTAGAGGTTTGTAGTCATATCTTGTGGGTCGCTTTGTAAAAAAAAAAAAAGAGGTAACTGCTTTTGGATTTATATATATATCCGGGAGGTAGCCTTATCGGCTAACCTGTTATTTATTTCTTTTTAAATTCATGTATGTTCCGCTGATTATCTCTGATGTATACCTGTAAGGGTGCCCAGGTAGGGCACCAATCACGGGCATTGGGCCGGATCGTGAAAGTAGCGAAAACCTAATTTTAACGAGGGCAAAAAGGTCCATTAAGGGGGTTCTCAGGATATAAGATGGGGGAGGCGGATTTTAAAGGGATCACACATTAGAGGCAAGAAACAAGAGGCCAATGAGCAATTAGAGACATCTTTTGTTCAAGTTTTTTTCCTTTTCTTTATTTTAATTCAGTTCATGTTGGATATTGAGTTAATTAGTTTTCTTAGCATGTCTATGAACTAATTACTTTTATTAGGGTTTTCCATTGATTCACTTAAAACTCTATTATGATTTAATGCACTTCTAGTGTTTATTCTTTGTCTATTAAGATCTATTCAACTTGTGTTTATTGAATGAGAATTAACTGGTCATTAGTTTTCATTACCTATATGATTTCAAATCAAGATCTAAGAAGGGAGATTTGAATATGCTATAGTTGATTAGACGTAGGTTAAATCTTGAACGAGAGTATCATGATTTCCTGTGTAGCTTTTTAGGTTATTGATCTTAATCCTCCTATGTGATTGAATTTATCATAGAAATATAGAAAATTCTCACTTAGGTTGAGTTCTATATGTCTTAACCGGAATATAGAACATCTCAGTTAACCTATTATCTTAATAAGAAGAAGAATCGCTAGTCTTGCATTAATGAATGATAGAGTGGAAAGTTGATGAGATTGAAAACCCTAATTTCCTTTATTACTGAATTAAACTTCGTGTGTTTTCATTATTATTTTATTCCTGAAATTACTTTAGTTTGTTAATTCCTTAGTTTAAAATCACAACTTATATTCATTTGCCAAATAGAAACTAATGATTAGTTAGTTGGTAATTGATAAATCAGTCTATGTGGACGATACTCGGTCTTATCGAAATTAATACAAATTGTGATATGTACACTTGCGTACCATCTAGAAATACAAAATCAAGTTTTGGCGTCGTTGCCTGGGATAGAAGTATTATCAAAATAATTAATCTTATTTCTAATTTGGTTGTTCCTAGAACACATTCTTCACTTGATCTGCGTGCATTGTTTTTATCAATTTTAGGTACCTTTGTTGTATGTGAAGCAAAAGAGGAGCAGCCAACCTTGTTCCTCTGAATCCAGAGATTGAGAAAGCTTGTAAGCAGAATCGAAAGAACAAAAGAATTGTTGATTCATGTCACGACCCGTTCCGGGGCCCGTGACTGGTGCCTTACCCGGGCACCCAAGTAGTCATACATCAGAGAAATCAGCGGAACATAAAAACAAGACATGAAACAATTGTAAAATGAGACACATTTTATCTGAGAGAAAGTCGCCTTTCGGCATATATATATATATACAAAGTTTGAACAGTTACATCCTTTACAACCCTGCCCACAACAGTGCTACAGACCTCTAAGAATGTGATAACAACTATGACGGGATAGGGCCCCGCCTGTTATACCCCGTATTTCCAGAGTATGTACGTGAGGGCGTACGTATATAATTTGAGCCTTAAAGTAGGCTTAGGTTCGAAAATTGTGCACAAGTGCCAAAAAGAATCGTTTTTCGACGAAACGTTTTACTAAACTTGCGTAGGGAAAATTCCGGCTATGTCATTAATAATTTTTGCGGATTTTTCCGAGAGACGAAACATTTTGGACCAACGGGACATGTGTCACCCTCACATTGGAAGCTAGTGTGGGCGGTTTGGACGATTTGGGGTCAAGGGAGTAGGTAGGATATTTTGTGCAAGTTGTGTGGTAGATGGATAAGGTCCACATGGTTAAAATCTAGCCCTACACTTGCACCACACTTGTCTTCATCTTGGCCATTGGTTGGCCTTTGGTTAACTATAAATACTCCCTTACTTGAAGACTTTCTTCATCCAAAAACTTGAGCAATCTTTCTAAGTCTCAAATACTCCTCCTCTTGTTGCTTTCGTCAAATCCCCTCCCTTTGAGAGCCTGTAGGCAAACCCACTCGAGTGAGGCTTGGCGTGGGGTACCACAACCTAGTTGTTTCGTATAATACCCTTGTTGTGGTATAGAAATACTCTTCTAGTATTGTTATAATGCCCAAATACCTTGGCCCAAATACCTTGTAGTATTCCCAAGGTTACACTTATACAAAGCCCGGAAAATACTATTATACTTTCTTTACCTACTAAACGAAACCCTAAGGAAAATCTTCATTGATAGTTGAAGTATTTAAGTAGAAGTTGGTTAGAACTTCTAAGGGTTGTTTGGAGCGGATTGGAGCACTCGGAGTAGGAGCTAAGCGTTGCTCAGGAGCGACTTTAAACTCGGATAATTTTGGGCTCATCGAGGAAATACTCTGTCCTTCTATTGTAATTGGAAATTACATCGTAGTAGTATAGAAATGAATATAAGATTCATAGAAGAGATTTGAAGCGTAATAGAAGGATATTACGAATAGACTTGGCCCGAATCACATCGGAAGAATATAAGTAGAAGTTAAAGCTGTACTTACATGACGATATTCTGATGGTGATAACCTTTATTGGTTGAATGTTTTGCAAGTAGCATGTGCTACTTAGAAGGTGGACAAGGCTAGCGGGTTATAGCGAGTGGAGCGTTTTGCTTATAGTCGATAATCGTCGTGAGGTATGTGATTCTTCCTATACTCTTGAGCATGATATTTTAAAGGAAGATATATATAGTACAATGCAATGTCTTTTGACTTAAGCTGAATAATATATAGTGCGGTGACGTCGTGTGCTAATTGAGCGTGGTTATGCAGCAATGTCTTTTGACTTAAGCTGAATAATATATAGTACGGTAGGCGTCGTGTGCTAATTGAGCGTGGTTATGCGGCAATGTCTTTTGACTTAAGCACGAATATTATATAGTACGGTGACGTCGTGTGCTAATTGAACGTAGTTGTACGGCAATGTCTTTTGACTTAAGCCTGAATAACAAGAAACTTGAAGTATGTCACAAGAGTTAAGAAACCATTTTTGAAAGAAGAGTAACACTTGGTTTTAAAGGTTTTAAAAAAGAGTTATACTAGCTTTATGGGGAGTTAGGTATAACGTCTTAAGAGAGGTAAAGAAAATGGTTTACTGATTTTAGAAGTTAAGAGACTTGATCTTATAAGATAAGAGACTTAACTTAAGTGAATTAATATGAGTTTTGTGTGAAACCTCCTTCGTGAGTAATGAGTACGTGGTTTTTAAAAGGAATAATGTTTTACTGATTTCGAAAATCAGAATGTGTATCGACAAACCACTGCAGCGTTAATAAAGGAAAATGTATTGAATAATGAAGTATTATTAAAACCAGTAGAAACCTCCATCTGCATAGAAGCTAAGATGAGACAAAATGATATTACATTTTCTAGATCATGGCTGCTTAATAAGATTGATTATGAACAAGAATAACTACTACTTATGGCATATGTTACTCAATTGTTTTAAAAAGAGATTAAGACATTGAACTATGAAACTTTTCTAAAAAGAGACTTGCGTAATTGAAATTAGGCAAACTGGAACTTTAGGGAAAAGAATGGTATTGTGTTGTCTTAAAATGGTTTAAAACATAAAGTGTTATAACAGCTTTATGGGAAGTTGGTTATAACGACCTTATGAAAAGAAAAGAAGGGTTTTTATCATTGGTTTTAATGTGGTAACTTGACTTTAAAAAGAGAAGTGTTTTGGTCTAAAAAGAAGGCATGGTATTGCCTTAATTGGTTTTAAAAAGGAAAGTATGGAAGTTGTTTTGGTTTACTTAAAGGATGTAAGTCACTCTATTTTTATACTACGGGTATCGGGTGACTTTTATAAAAGGAATGGATCTCTTTAAAAGGAATTTAACGTACGTAGTAATTTAGGGTTAAAACCCGGACTTTGGCATAAAATGAAAGTACTTTGAGTTGTGTATAACTTGCCTATGCTTGTTGTTGTGAAACTTGCCTATGCTTGTTGTTGTGAAACTTGCCTATGCTTGTTGTGATAGCCTTTGTTGTGCAAGAATTGTGTTTCTATACTACCGCGTCTCTCGATGGAGGGTCGGTTGACTTGTTGAGAACTTACTTGGGCGTGCAGCGGTGGCGGAGAAATTCCGCAGTGCGTTCGCTGATAGTGCTACTTTTGCTAAACGCTTTGGACATGCGACACGATGCGTAGCGCACGGGTATGCTTCCATTTTGATTGCCGCCTTGTTGTTCCCTTTTTGGACATACTGACACGATGCGTAGCGCACGGGTATGCTTCCATTTGGAATGCCGTCTTATTGTTTCCCTTTGGACATACTGACACGATGCGTAGCGCACGGGTATGCTTCCATTTGGAATGTTGTCTTAGTGTTTCCCTTTGGGCATACTGACACGATGTGTAGCGCACGGGTATGCTTCCATTTTGATTGCCGCCTTATTGTTTCCCTTTGGACATCGACCGCGATCGTAGCGCGCGGGTATGCTTCCATTTGGAATGTTGTCTTAGTGTTTCCCTTTGGACATACCGACACGATCGTAGCGCCGCGGGTATGCTCCCATTTGGATTCTTTGTCTTGTTGCTATCATATCATAGACTGCCGGCGGTGAGGAAGGAATTCCACGGGCACGAGTGATGATTTGGAGGGCGTGAGTCCCTGACTTGATATAACTGTTATATGTGTGTACTGTAGTTTGGTTATCATACATGTCTCCTGCTTTATTAGACTGCTATGATTTCATTTATAGTACTTTACAGTTTCACATACTTGGTACCTGTTGTACTGACCTCCTTCGGGGGGCTGCGTTCATGCCGCGGTAAGTACATCAGCCGCCGATCCCCGCTTTAGGATCACCTTTCGGCGTCTTGGAAGCTCGTTCCTTGAGGCTTATCTTTGGTATGTTACCACAGTGCAGTAGGTTCTCGTACATTCGGGGTATGGCGGGCCACGTCCGTCATAGTTGTTGTATAAATCTTAAGTGCATGCTTTGGTGTGGGCGGGGTTGTAAGGATTATGCTCGTTCAAAATGTCTTTGTATATATATATGCTAAAAGGCAACCGTTTGGGTTGGCCTATTTTCTTTCATCTTGATCCATGTCTATTTGCATGTCTAAGTTTTTATTTCCGCTGGTTTTTCTCTGATGTTGTATCACTAGGGTGCCCGGGGTAAGGCACGATCCACGCCCGGTTGGTCGTGACAAAGTGGTATCGAGCGATTAATCCTCGGAAAGTGTCTACAGACCATGTCTAGTAGAGTCTTGATTATCGGTGTGTTGTGCACCACATCTATAATCAGGAGGCTATAGGACATTTAGGATTGGTTTCCATTCTTCTCATTCTGAGATCGTGCCTTAGAGCTGTGTGATAAGTCGAACCCTCGACGTGTCACACGACCGAACGGGCGTGGTGGTGCCTTACCGGGCACCCTAGTGATACAACATCGAGAGAAAATCGGAAAATAAAAACATGAACATGAATTAAGAGACAAGATAAATAAAAGCAACCAAAAGCATTTGCCTTCATTATATATATACATAAATACCCGAACAGTTATCCTTTTACAAACCACCGCAGCGATGCTCTGCACTTATGATTTTTACAACTATGACGGACAGGCCCGCCATACCCCGAATGTATAAGAATCTGCTGACTCGGTAACATACCAAAAGATAAGCCTCAGAAAATGGGCTTCCGACACGCTGAATCGTGATCCTATGAGCAGAGATCCACAACCGATGTACTTCCACTGCGGCGTGACGCACTTCCGGCGAGGTCAAGATAACAGTACTAAGTATGTGAAATCGTAAAAGATCAGAATGAAATCATAATAGTCTATATAAAGCAAGAGACATGTATGATAACCAGATGAAATACGTGTCCCGGCCCATCCCGTGGGACTCGGTGAATAATCAGATGGAATACGTGTCCCTGCCCATCTCGTGGGACTCGGTGTATAATCAGATGAAATACGTGTCCCTGCCCATCTCGTGGGACTCGGTGTATAATCAGATGGAATACGTGTCCCTGCCCATCTCGTGAGACTCGGTGTATAATCAGATGGAATACGTGTCCCTGCCCATCTCGTGGGACTCGGTGTATAATCAGATGGAATACGTGTCCCTGCCCATCTCGTGGGACTCGGTGTATAATCATATGGAATACGTGTCCCTGCCCATCTCGTGGGACTCGGTGTAGAATCAAATGAAATACGTGTCCCTGCCCATCTCGTGGGACTCGGTGTAGAATCGTTCATAACAAATCAACCTGGCTCCATCGAGAGGCGAGTGCGAAATACAACCAAGGCTATCACAACAAGCATAGGCAAGTTTCACAACAACAAGCATAGGCAAGCTTTACAACAACAAGCATAGGCAAGTTTTACAACAACAAGCATAGGCAAGTTATACACAACTCAAAGTACTTTCATTTTATGCCAAAGTCCGGGTTTTAACCCTAAAGTACTACGTACGTTAAATTCCTTTTAAAGATCCATTTCTTTTACAAAGGTCACCCGATACCCGTAGTATAAAAATAGAGTGACTAACATTGTTAAGTAAACCAAAATGCTTTCCTTTGTAAAATCAAGTAACAACCTTATTTTCCAAACGTTCAAGTTTGCCTAATTTCAAATCTTTGAAGTTTCTCATTTTAGAAAAGGTTTCGTAGTTCATAGTTTTAATCCTTTAAAACATAATTCTCCTTTAAACGCGTTTTGAGAAACATATGTCTTATATGTGAGTAGGTTGTTCGTTTATAATCAATCTTATTAAGCGACCATGATCTAGGAAAAGCAATATCATTTTGTCTCATCTTAGCTTCATGCGGATGGAGGTTTCTCTTGGTTTTAATACCATACTTCATTATTCAATACATTTTCCTTTATTAACGCAGTGGTTTGTCGATACTCATTCGATTTCCAAATCAGTAAAACATTATCCTTTTAAAACCAAGTACTCATTACTCACGAATGAGGTTTCACACTTTTAACAAAATTCATATCAATACCATTAAGTCAAGTCTCTTATCGCCTAAAATCGAAACCATTCTTTTTATCACTCTTAAGACGTTATACCTAACTTCCCATAAAGCTAGTACAACTCTTATGTTTTCAAAGCCAAGTATTACTCTTCTTTCAAAAGGTCTTTTGAAACACTTCAAGTTCTTTGTTACTACACATCAAATCTGTTATAAGTCAAATCGCTTACCCTTTGAAACCACAAAGCATTTTCTTACCTACATAAAGTCATTATAACCAACTTCCCATAAAGCCGTTATAACACTTTATGTTTCAAACCAATCAAATACATTAAACACGTATGCGTCTCACCGTACTACATAGTTATACACATATCATGCTAGAACAGATAGGAAGAGGTTCACATACCTCGCGGACGATTCTGACTAATAGCAAAGCGCTCCAAGTACCTCAAACCGTCGGCTACACCTTAAGCCAAGTAGACCACGCCACACGTAGTATTTCAACCTATAGAGGCCACAAGGCGCCAATTAACATCTTAGATCTCAATGTAGAATATCTTACAGAAAAATTTGGCAGCACCTCCACACTACAGAAATCTCTCCTCTATCGAGGCTACTAAGCCAAGCAGTGGGGTTTTACGCCTAACCTGGCGTGTACAATTCTACTCACAATACTACACAAGTCTATGTCTGATACTATGTAATTACAGTTCAGTTCACTTCTTAAAATTCAGGCTTAAGTCGCAAGACATTGCCGTAAGTATTATTCAGGCTTAAGTC
The DNA here is from genome assembly GCA_029844215.1 of Przewalskia tangutica. Taxonomy (NCBI): domain Eukaryota; kingdom Viridiplantae; phylum Streptophyta; class Magnoliopsida; order Solanales; family Solanaceae; genus Przewalskia; species Przewalskia tangutica. Next base: position 40,220,551 of record CM056737.1, on the reverse strand, counting down.
AAAAGACATTGCCGCACAACTATGTTCAGTTCTATATATAGTATACTTAACTATATACTCCTACAACATGTAATTTCCAATTACAACAGAAGGTCAAGAATGTTTACCTCGATAAGCCCAAAATTATCCGAGTTTATATGTCGATCCTGAGCAAGGTTTAGCTCCTACTCCGTGCGCTCCAACCCGCTCCAACCAACCCTTAGAAGTTCTAACCAACTTCTACTTAACACTTCAACCGACTATGAAGGTTTTTCCTTAGGGTTTCGTTTTTGTGACTGAGGGAAGTATAATAGTATTTTCTGGGCTTTTGTATAAGTGTAACCTTGGGAATACTACAAGGTATTTGGGCCAAGGTATTTGGGCATTATAACAATACTTGGAGAGTATTTCTATACCACAAAAGGGGGGTATTTATACGAGGCACCAAGGCTAGGGGGGTGTACCCCACAGCTAGGGCACTACAAAGGGGAGGGAAGAGGCCCTCGGCCAAGACTCTCAAAAGAGGGGGGGAGGAGTTGGACGAACTCAACACTAAAGGGGGAGGGATTTTTAACACTTAGCAAATGATTTTTGGATGAAGAAAGTTCATCACTTAGAGGGGTATTTATAGGTCAAGCAAAGGCCAACCAATGGCCAAGATCAAGCCAAGTGTTAGGCAAGTGTAGGGCTAGGATCAAGCCATGTGCACCTTATCCATCTACCACACAACTTGCACAAAATATCCTACCTAACCATGCCACCTTCTCGTCCACTTTGCGTCCACTTCCTTCCAATGTGAGGTGACACTTGTCACCCTCCCGTTGGTCCAAAATGTTTCGTCTCTCGGAAAAATCCGCAAAAATTATAAATGACATAGCCGGAATTTTCCTTACGTAAGCTGTGGAAACGTTTCGTCGGAAAACGACTCTTTTCGGCACTTGTGCCCAAATTTCGAATTGCCAAATCTTTAAGGCTCAAATTTTATACGTACGCCCTCACGTACATACTCTGGAAATACGGCGTATAACATATTCCTTTCCTTTACGATTATGCCTCGCGTAAAACCTGTGCCCAACAGGCAAAGCGAGGAGCCGCTAGTGGGATACTGAGTACGAGCGCGAGCCGGTCGATACACTGAGATAGTACTTGACGGCAAGTTTTGCGACACCGCCAAGGCCAGGAGTTTAGAGCGCGGTGGGCTGCTGAGACTCTGATACTGAGCCTCGGTCCGGCTGGAGCGGATGAGATGTACAAGAGATGGCGATTCTTGGCGAGTCGTGGCGAGATATGAGGATAGGTGGATCACGGCGGTTCAGTCGATGCACCCGAGTTCACCCCGAGCAGACCTGAGGCTACGAGGATTTTCTCGAGATGTAACGCGAGTTTTATGGGTCGAGGCCCGAGGATGATCGCGAGGAGTTCATCCGGCGATTCTGACGGATCATGAGAGTGATCAAGGCATCGGAGACCGAGTCGGTGGTCTAGGTTCGCATCGGTGCGTGATACCGCTGATCGTTTGATTCGTGAGCCGTCCCGGGAGAGAATGCACTTCCGGCTATATGGGACGAGTTCTCAAAGGCATTTCTTGCACTTCTTGCCTCCACGGATGAGGAGGGCTCGGGCGGCAATTTTTGGTGTTGCGGCAAGCGGCGACTGATTCGGGAGTACAATGTGGAGTTCGACTCATTGGCGTGCATTTCGCGTTGGTAGCTAGTATGGAGGATCGAGTGCACCTATATGTTACTGTGGCTCGATGATTACCTAGCGAGTTGTTGGTGTAGCTCTTGGTAGGGCATGGACATTGCCGCATGCAGCTTATGCACTTGGAGGTGAGGCGGAGAAATCGACGGAATGACCAAGGTCGTGAAGAGGGCGAGCAGCGGGGTCCTTTGGTGACTTTCGAGGCGGACCGCCTCGTGAGAGTTATGCGCCTCGCCCGATCTGAGTGGTCCTCCACAATCTTGAGCATCAGTATTGAGGAGCGGTCGTGGCTCGAGGTTCAGATTTTGGAGAGCGGGGTGTTAGCGGTGAAGCCACCCCTACCTCGTTGTGACGTGGTAGACTCCACGGTGGGAGTGTCGTGCTAGTCCGGAGTTTGTTTTACATGCGGCCAGGCCATTTTGGGAGAAATCCGACCAGGTAGCCCTGCAGGATAGCACAGACTACGGGATCAGTTGCGGGTTCTTCACCTTCCATAGCTAGGCAGGATGTTCATACACCGGCGGGCCACGGTAGAGGTCGCGGTGGAAATTCCCAGTTTTAGCGGTCCTTTGAACCGCCTACTTTCAGGTATATCCTTAACCCTCTAGAGACTTGTATGTATTGATGATGTGTTTAGTGTTTGTCGGATAGCTTTGTGCTAAAATGTGATTTAGAAACCTGGTTAGTGTAAAAGGGTAAGCCTGGGGGTGAGAAAATGATGAACCTTAGAATATTACAGTTGAGACCTTAGATGTAAGGCCGTCTTGAGTACCAGATTTTGCGAGTGATCCTTGTCGGAGTGCATTTTATGCCTAGAATGTATTGTGTGATAAGTCCCTGGGTAGGGTGAAATGGAAGTGGTAGCTTTCATGACCTGTAAAGGTAAGATTGTTCCGGATCGGGGGACAAGAGCGTGATGCGTTAAGTGGGTCGGGTTGGGGCCATGTTGAGGGCCAACCCGCGACCTGTTTCGAGGTTGGGTCAGCTCTGGGTGGTCCCGCCAGGTGGTAGGGTCACGAGCATGTTAGGCCCAAGTTTAGATGACCATCGTATGAGTTTGTGGATATGTTCGACCAGAATCGGTTCGTGAAGTCCGGGAATGGCCTTAGAGGAAAGTGGAGCTAGTAAGATGACCAAGTTTGGAGGTGGTGACTCCAAAGTTTTGGAAACTAAAGCGATGACTAGTGTGGTACGTACACTAAAAGAGTTCAAGTGTTCGAGGAGGGCACGACGAGTAAGGAAAGAAGAGAACGTGTGTTATTTTGTGGCCAGGTGTGGCATTGGCAACTTGTTAAGAAGAACTTCATCGTTGTCCGTCTTGAGAAGGAACATTCGGGACGAATGTTTCTAAGGAGGGGAGAATGTTATACCCCGTATTTCCAGAGTATGTACGTGAGGGCGTACGTATATAATTTAAGCCTTAAAGTAGGATTAGGTTCGAAAATTGTGCACAAGTGCAAAAAAGAATCGTTTTTCGACGAAACGTTTTACTAAACTTGCGTAGGGAAAATTCCGGCTATGTCATTAATAATTTTTGCGGATTTTTCCGAGAGACGAAACATTTTGGACCAACGGGAGGGTGACATGTGTCACCCTCACATTGGAAGCTAGTGTGGGCGGTTTGGACGATTTGGGGTCAAGGGAGTAGGTAGGATATTTTGTGCAAGTTGTGTGGTAGATGGATAAGGTCCACATGGTTAAAATCTAGCCCTACACTTGCACCACACTTGTCTTCATCTTGGCCATTGGTTGGCCTATAAATACTCCCCTTACTTGAAGACTTTCTTCATCCAAAAACTTGAGCAATCTTTCTAAGTCTCAAATACTCCCTCCCTCTTGTTGCTTTCGTCCAAAGCCCCCTCCCCCTTTGAGAGCCTAGCCGAGGCAAACCCCCCCCTTGAGTGAGGCTTGGCCGTGGGGTACCCCCCCTAGCCTAGTTGTTTTCGTATAATACCCCTTGTTGTGGTATAGAAATACTCTCCTAGTATTGTTATAATGCCCAAATACCTTGGCCCAAATACCTTGTAGTATTCCCAAGGTTACACTTATACAAAAGCCCAGAAAATACTATTATACTTTCTTTAGCCACTAAACGAAACCCTAAGGAAAATCTTCATTGATAGTTGAAGTATTTAAGTAGAAGTTGGTTAGAACTTCTAAGGGTTGTTTGGAGCGGATTGGAGCACTCGGAGTAGGAGCTAAGCGTTGCTCAGAAGCGACTTTAAACTCGGATAATTTTGGGCTCATCGAGGTAAATACTACTGTCCTTCTATTGTAATTGGAAATTACATACTGTAGTAGTATAGAAATGAATATAAGATTCATAGAAGAGATTTGAACGTAATAGAAGGATATTACGAATAGACTTGAATCAATCACATCGTAAGAATATAAGTAGAAGTTAAAGCGTACTTACATGACAAGATTTACAAGTGATGACGATAACCTTTATTGGTTGAATGTTTTGCAAGTAGCATGTGCTACTTAGAAGGTGGACAAGGCTAGCGGGTTATAGCCGTGGGCGTTTTGCTTATAGTCGATAATCGTCGCGAGGTATGTGATTCTTCCTATACTCTTGAGCATGATATTTTAAAGGAAGATATATATAAATGCGGCAATGTCTTTTGACTTAAGCTCAATAATATATAGTACGGTGACGACGTGTGCTAATTGAACGTGGTTATGCGGCAATGTCTTTTGACTTAAGCTGAATAATATATAGTACGGTGACGTCGTGTGCTAATTGAACGTGGTTATGCGACAATGTCTTTTGACTTAAGCTGAATAATATATAGTACGGTAGACGACGTGTGCTAATTGAACGTGGTTATGCAGCAATGTCTTTTGACTTAAGCCCGAATAACAAGAAACTTGAAGTATGTCACAAGAGTTAAGAAACCATTTTTGAAAGAAGAGTAACACTTGGTTTTAAAGGTTTTAAAAGAGTTATACACTTTATGGGAGTTAGGTATAACGTCTTAAGAGAGGTAAAGAAAATGGTTTACTGATTTTAGAAGTTAAGAGACTTGATCTTATAAGATAAGAGACTTAACTTAAGTGAATTAATATGAGTTTTGTGTGAAACCTCCTTCGTGAGTAATGAGTACGTGGTTTTAAAAGGAATAATGTTTTACCGATTTCAAAATCGTAATGTGTATCGACAAACCAACTGCGGCGTTAATAAAGGAAAATATATTGAATAATGAAGTATTATTAAAACCAAAGTAAACCTCCATCTGCATGAAGCTAAGATGAGACAAAATGATATTACATTTTCTAGATCATGCCGCTTAATAAGATTGATTATGAACAAGAATAACCTACTACTTTATGGCATATGTTACTCAATTGTTTTAAAAAGAGATTAAGACATTGAACTATGAAACTTTTCTAAAAAGAGACTTGCGTAATTGAAATTAGGCAAACTGGAACTTTAGGGAAAAGAAGGGTATTGTGTTGTCTTAAAATGGTTTAAAACATGAAGTGTTATAACGACTTTATGGGAAGTTGGTTATAACGACCTTATGAAAACAAAAGAAGGGTTTTTATCATTGGTTTTAATGTGGTAACTTGACTTTAAAAAGAGAAGTGTTTTGGTCTAAAAAGAAGGCATGATATTGCCTTAATTGGTTTTAAAAAGGAAAGTATGTGTTATACCCCGTATTCTCAGGGTATGTATGCGAGGACGTACGTACGAGAGCACGACAGAAAATTGGAAAGGAAGAAAGAGGTGATTTTTCCACGGAAAAAGTTTCCGGTTTTTGTAAAGAAAAATGTTCGTTGATGGGAATTGAGTTCCCAGATTTGGAATTTGGGCTTCTTAAATTATATTAGAATTTTGAGATTTTATTTTCGGAAATGGTCACGTGGGGCCCACGGAGAAATTTACTGATTTTGTAGGGGCCCGCTTTGTTTTTTTGAGATTTCCGGTATTTTGGATATTTTCTAAGACGAAATATTCTGCGAATCGGGGCGACACGTGTCACCCCACGTGGCACCCTGGGCGAAATATTTATCAGGCACAACACCCGACAGTCGTCGTTTTTACGAAACGTTTTACTAAGCATACGAAGGAAAATTCCGCTATGTCATTTAGTATTTTTGCGGATTTTTCCGAGAGACGTAATGTTTTGGACCAACGAGAGGGCAACACTGGCACCCTCTCGTTGGTGGACTCGGCGGAATTAGGGCCGAATGGATGGGCAAGTTGTGGTAGATATTTGTGTAGATATTTGTGAGGGATTTGTGGAGTAGGGTTAGGGTGCACTTGGCTTGATCTTGGCCTTACACTTGCCTTTGCACATGGCTTGATCTTGGCCCTTGGTTGGCCTTTGGTTTTGCTATAAATACCCCCCTAAGTGTGAAGACTTCATCCATTCCAAAAACTTCCAAGTCTTGAAACCCTCTCCTCCCCCCCTTTGTGAGCTCTTGTGAGAGCCTCCCCCTCCCCACCGTGTGGCCTTTGGCGAGGGTTCCCTCACTGTGGTGCTAGCTGGGGTACCCACTGCTAGTTGTTTTCGTATAATACCCCTCCCTTGTGGTATTGAAATACTCCTCCAAGTATTGTTGTAATGCCCAAAATACCTTAGCCTTGTACCTTGTAGTATTCCAAAGATACCTCTATACGTAGAGCCCGGAAATACTACCTTTTGTCCTTTTAAGTCTCAAACCGAAACCCTAAGGAAATCTTCATAGTTGGTTGAAGTATGTAAGTAGAAGTTGGTTAGAACTTCTAAGGGTTGTTTGGAGCGGATTGGAGCGCACGGGGTAGGAGCTAAACCTTGCTCAGGATCGACTTTTATCTCGGATAATTTTGGGCTTGTCGAGGTAAATATTCTTGTCCCCTTATTGTAATTGGAGATTACATGTTGTAGGATTATATAGTTGAAGTATACTATATATAGAACTGAACATAGCTTGCGGCAATGTCTTTTGACTTAAGCCTGAATTTAAAGTAGAGAACTGAACTGTAATTACATAGGACTGTATTACAGTAGACTTGTGTAGCATTGTTGTGTAGTAGAATGGTACACGTCCGGTTAGACGTGTAAACCCCCCCCCCCTGGTTGGCTTGGTAGCCGGCCTCGATAGAGGAGGAGATTTACGCTGTTGCGGGGGGGGAGGTGCTGCCGAATTTTCTGTAGAGAAATGGAACTTGTGTTTTGGGGTTAATAGACGTTTGTGACCTTTATAGGTGAAAGTACTAAGAGTAGCGTATTCTACTCGAGGAGTGGAAAGGGCTAGCAAGGTTGTAGTACTTGGAGCATTTTGCTTATTGTCGATAAATCGTCGCGAGGTATGTGAACCTCTTCCTATCCTTCGAGCATGATGTTTTGTAAACTATGTAGTACGGTAGACGTACATGTGCTAAATGAGTTGGTTGGTTTAAAACATAGGGTGTTATAATAGCTTTATGGGAAGTTAGTTATAACGACCTTATGTAGGTGAAAATGGTTTACTGATATTAGAAGTTAAGAGACTTGATCTTATAAGATAAGAGACTTAACTTATTTGTTTTAATGTGGATGTTTGTGTGAAACCTCATTCGTGAGTAATGAGTACTTGGTTTTTAAAGGGATAATGTTTTACTGATTTCGGGAATCAGAATGTGTATCGACAGACCACTGCAGCGCTAATAAAAGGAAAATGTATTGAATAATGATGTGTTGTATTAAAACCAGTAGAAACCTCCATCTGCATAGAAGCTAAGATAAGACAAAATGATATTACATTTTCTAGATCATGGCTGCTGTAATAAGATCGTTATAAACAAGAATAAACTACTCACATATATGACATATGTTACTCAATTGTTCTAAAAGGGAATCAAGTGATTAAGTTTGGGAACTATGAAACCTTTTGAAAATGAGAAGTTGGAGTAATTGAAACTAGGCAAACTGGAACTTAGGAAAAGAATGTTGGTACTTGATTTTAAAAGGAAAGTGTTCTGGTTTACTTAAAAATGTGGGTTGGTCATTCTAATACTACGGGTATCGGGTGACTTTGATAAAAGTAATGGATCTCTTTTACCAAATTTAACGTACGTAGTACTTTAGGGCTAAAACCCGGACTTTGGTATAAAATGAAAGTACTTTGTGTTGTTGTGAAACTTGCCTATGCTTGTTGTTGTGAAGCTTGGCTATGCTTATTGTGATAACCTTGTTGTGCAAAGCGTTGTATTTCGTGTTACCGCTCTCGATGGAGGTCGGTTGACTTGTTGAGAACTTACTTGGGCGTCTGCGGCGTGTGGAGAAATTCCGCACGCGTTCTGCTGATAGTATTATTGTTGTGCATCGCTATGGACATCGACACGATCGTGGCGCGCGGGTATGCTTCCATTTAGATTACCGCCTTGTTGTTTCCCTTTGGACATACCGACGATCGTAGCGCGCGGGTATGCGCCCATTTGGAATGTTGTCTTATTTTTCCCTTTCGACATCGACACGATCGTAGCGCGCGGGTATGCTTCCATTTGGATTCTTTGTCTTGTTGTTGAGGTCACGTGGACATGTCTACACCGGCGCGAATTCGGGGCATGTGGCCATGGGATATTGATATTATTGTCGCATCATGGACATGTCTACCGTCTGATATTCGGGGCATACGCGCCATAATGCGAACTCGATTGATGTTGTGGGCGTGAGACCCATAGTTATATTGGAGTGATCGTTATATGTTGTGAATCGTAGTTTGGTTATCATACATGTCTCTCGCTTTATATAGACTAGTATGATTTCATTTCTGATATTATGCATTTCACATACTTGGTACTGTTATCGACCTCGCCCGGGGCCGCGTTCATGCCGCAGTGAGGTACATCGGCCGTGGATCCTCGCCATGGGATCACGATTCGAACAGATTTGAAGCTCCGCTTCTCCGAGGCTTATCTTTTGGTAGGTGTTCCACTGAGTTGTAGGTTCTTGTACATTCGGGGTATGGCGGGAGCCCCGTCCGTCATAGTCATTGTATATCTTAAGTGCATGTAATCTTGTTGTAGGCGTGGTTGTAAAAGGATTAAACTGCTCGTGTTTTATGTATATCGAAGGCAAGCTGTTTTGGTTGCTGTTTATTGATTATATCTCTTGTTAAATGACTCATGTTTTATGTTCCGCTGATTTTCTCTGATATATGTATCACTAGGGTGCAGGTAAGGCACGATGCGAACCGGGCAGGTCGTTACAAAAGTGGTATCAGAGCAGTTAATCCTCGGAAAGTGTCTACAGACCGTGTCTAGTAGAGTCTTGATTATCGATGTGTTGTGCACCACATCTATTATCAGGAGGCTATAGGACATGTAGGATTGGTTTCTATTCTTCTCATTTTGAGATCGTGCCTTAGAGCTGTGTTGTAAGTTGGACCCTCCGACGATCTCGTTTTACCATTATGCCTCGCAAGTGCAACGAGCCCGAGAAGGGCAAGCGGCGAGTCTTTGCTAGTGAGATCTGAGAGAGTACACGCAGCCCGAGCGATACTGAGGTTGTGCTTCAGACGGCGGGTTTTGTGACGCCGCCAGCCCCAGCAGAGGTTAGAGCCGCAGCAATGGCTGCTGAGACCGCAGTACCTGAGCCTCCAGTCCACATGCAGGCGGAGGAGATGGGTTACAAGAGATGGCGATTCTTTGGCGGTCGTGGCAGATATGAGGATAAATTTGGATCTGGCGATTCAGTTCGATGCCCAAAGATGGATTCACCCCGGCGAATAGTTTGAGGCTAAGGACTTTACGAGTTGTAGCGCTTGAGTTTTATGGGTCGAGGCTCGAGGATGATCCGCAGGAGTTCATCCGGCGATTCTGACGTATCGTCACGGGTGATCAAGGCTTGAACCGAGTCTGTGACCTTTGGTTCGCATCGGCGCGTGATACCGCAATCGATTGGTTTGATTCATAGGAGCTTTCGGGAGAGCATGCACTCCAGCAGATGTGATGAGTTTTGGGGCTTTCTCACGCACTTCTTGCCTCCGCGCGATTGAGGAGCACGCAGTAAACAATTTTTATTCTGCGAGACAGAGAGAGGCGCCGTCGAGAGTACAATGTCGAGTTCGATTCTTTGGCTCGATATGTCCCTGCGCTAGTTGCCGATATGGAGGATAGGAGTGCATCGCTACGCCAGGCTAGATGATTATATGGCCGAGTCTTGTGCGGGTGTTTCTCTTGTAGGGCATGGACATTGCCGCATGCGAGCTCATGCACTGGGATGTGAGGCACGGAGGGTCGACGAATGACTGGATCGCCAGAAGAGGCCGGGGCGGCGAGGTCGCTGGTGGCTTCGAGGCGGACCGCCTCAACAAAGCTAGTTATATACCCCGCGGTGCAGTGGTCCTCCACGCGTCTTGAGGCGGTCGTGGCTCGAGGTTCAGATTTTCGCAGAGCAGGGTGTTAACGGTGAAGCCACCCTTACCTCGTTGTGACCATTGTGGTAGACTCCATTTTGGAGAGTGTCGTGCTAGATTGGGAGTTTGTTTTGCATGCGGCCAGCGAGCCATTTTGCGAGGCCGTCCGACCAAGGAAGCGCGGATGTTACGACTCGACGCCGGGATCGATGTTGGTTCATCGCCTCTACGATTATGCCTGCAGTGTGCCTATGATTAGAGTGGAGCGGTAGCCGTGTATATCCCTAACCTCTAGAGTTTTGGTATGCTTGTTATGATGGTCTCATTATTATGTGCTATGTACGAATAGCGTTGTGTTAATTGTGAGTTAGTAAACATGCTTAGTTGGGAGGATACGTATGGGGGCATGGTAAGTGTGAACCTTAGACTATGTCACGACTGAGACCTTAGGGGTAAGGTCGTCTTGAGATTAAAGATTTATTTTATGTTTGACCCTTATCAGAGTAGTGGTATACGTGGGATTTATTTGTGTGATAAGTCCGTGGGTAGTGTGAGATGGAAGTGGTAGCTTTCATGATGTGAATTAGTAAGATTGTTCGGATCGGGAACAAGAGTTCGCGGTTGGGGTCGGGTTGAGGACCATTTCGGGTCAACCCGTAACCGGTTTGGGGTGGGGTCGATTCTGGGTGGTCCCGCCAGTGGTAGGGTCACGAGGATGCTAGGCCCAAGTTTGTATGATCATCGTATGAGTTCGTGGACGCGTTCGACTGAAGCGGTTAAATAGCAATGGGAATGGCCTTAAGGAAGTTTGAGGTTAGTAAGATGACCAAGTTTGGAGGTAGTGACTCCAGAGATTTTTGGGAGCAGTAATGGCGAAGTATGGTACGTCTTGGGAGAGTTCGAGTGTTCGAGAAGTACAACGAGTAAGGGAGGAAGATAACGTGTGTTATCTCGCCGCGTATGGCGTTGGCAACTTGTTAGAGGAACTTCATCGATATCCGTCTTGAGAAGGAACATTCGGGACGAATGTTTCTAAGGAGGAGAATGTTATACCCGTATTCTCGGGGTATGTATGCGAGGGCGTGCGTGCGAGCACGACAGAAAATTGGAAAGGAAGAAAGAGGTGATTTTCCACGGAAAAAGTTTCCGTTTTGTAAAGAAAAATGTTCGTTGATGGGAATTGAGTTCCCAGTTTGGAATTTGGGCTTCTTAAATTATATTAGAATTTTGAGATTTTATTTTCTGAATGGTCACGTGGGGCCCACGGAGAAATTTACGGTTTTGTGGGCCGCTTTGTTTTTGAGATTTCCGTATTTTGGATATTTTAAGACGAAATATTCTGGCGAATCGGGGCGACACGTGTCACCCCACGTGGCACCCTGGACGAAATATTTATTGCGTACACCCGATTAGAGTCGTTTTTAGACGAAACGTTTTACAAAGCATACCAAGGGAAAATTACGGCTATGTCATTTAGTATTTTTGCGGATTTTTCCGAGAGTCGTAATGTTTTTGACCAACGAGAGGGCACTTGCACCTCTCGTTGGTGGACTTGAGGGCGGAATTAGGGCCGAATGGATGGGCAAGTTGTGGTAGATATTTGTGTAGATATTTGTGAGGGATTTGTGGAGTAGGGTTAGGGTGCACTTGGCTTGATCTTGGCCTTACACTTGCCTTGCACATGGCTTGATCTTGGCCCTTGGTTGGCCTTTGGTTTTGCTATAAATACCCCCCTAAGTGTGAAGACTTCATCCATTCCAAAAACTTCCAAGTCTTGAAACCCTCTCCTCCCCCCCTTTGTGAGCTCTTAGCCGAGAGCCTTGCCCCTACCCCGTGTGGCCTTTGGCCGAGGTTCCTCCCTTTGTGGTGCTAGCCAGTGGTACCCCACTAGCCTAGTTGTTTCGTATAATACCCTCCTCGTGGTATTGAAATACTCCTCCAAGTATTGTTGTAATGCCCAAAATACATTAGCCTTGTACCTTGTAGTATTCCAAAGATACCTCTATACGTAGAGCCCGGAAATACTACCTTTTGTCCTTTTAAGTCTCAAATCGAAACCCTAAGGAAATCTTCATAGTTGGTTGAAGTATGTAAGTAGAAGTTGGTTAGAACTTCTAAGGGTTGTTTGGAGCGGATTGGAGCGCACGGGGTAGGAGCTAAACCTTGCTCAGGATCGACTTTTATCTCGGATAATTTTGGGCTTGTCGAGGTAAATATTCTTGTCCCCTTATTGTAATTGGAGATTACATGTTGTAGGATTATATAGTTGAAGTATACTATATATAGAAGAATATACCTTGCGTGATGTCTTTTGACTTAAGCTGAATTTAAAGTAGAATCGAATCAGAATTACATAGGGTGTATTCTGAGAGACTTGTGTAGCATTGTTGTGTAGTAGAATGGTACACGTCAGGTTAGACGTGTAAACCCCACTCGTTGGCTTGGTAGCAGCCTCGATAGAGAGAGGAGATTTACGCTGCGGGGAGGAGAGTCGCCAATTTTACGTAGAGAAATGGAACTTGTGTTTTGGGGTTAATAGACGTTTGTGACCTTTATAGTGAATGTACTAAGAGTAGCGTATTCTACTCGAGGAGTGGAAAGGGCTAGCAAGGTTGTAGTACTTGGAGCATTTTGCTTATTGTCGATAAATCGTCGCGAGGTATGTGAACCTCTTCCTATCCTTCGAGCATGATGTTTTGTAAACTATGTAGTACGGTGAGCGTCATGTGCTAAATGAGTTGGTTGGTTTAAAACATAGGGTGTTATAATAGCTTTATGGGAAGTTAGTTATAACGACCTTATGTAGGTGAAAATGGTTTACTGATATTAGAAGTTAAGAGACTTGATCTTATAAGATAAGAGACTTAACTTATTTGTTTTAATGGGGATGTTTGTGTGAAACCTCATTCGTGAGTAATGAGTACTTGGTTTTAAAGGGATAATGTTTCACGATTTGGGAATCGTAATGTGTATCGACAAACCACTGCAGCGCTAATAAAAGGAAAATGTATTGAATAATGATGTGTTGTATTAAAACCAGTAGAAACCTCCATCTGCATAGAAGCTAAGATAAGACAAAATGATATTACATTTTCTAGATCATGGCTGTTGTAATAAGATCGTTATAAACAAGAATAAACTACTCACATATATGACATATGTTACTCAATTGTTCTAAAGGAATCAAGTGATTAAGTTTGGGAACTATGAAACCTTTTGAAAATGAGAAGTTGGAGTAATTGAAACTAGGCAAAGCCGAACTTAGGAAAAGAATGTTGGTACTTGATTTTAAAAGGAAAGTGTTCAGTTTACTTAAAAATGTGGGTTGGTCATTCTAATACTACGTATCGGGTGACTTTGATAAAAGTAATGGATCTCTTTTACCAAATTTAACGTCGTAGTACTTTAGAGCTAAAACCGGACTTTGGTATAAAATGAAAGTACTTTGTGTTGTTGTGAAACTTGCCTATGCTTGTTGTTGTGAAGCTTGGCTATGCTTATCGCGATAACCTTTGTTGTGCAAAGCGTTGTATTTACGTGTTCTGGCGTCTCGATGGAGGTCGGTTGACTTGTTGAGAACTTACTTGGACGTCTGGCGGTGGCGGAGAAATTCCGCAGTGCGTTCGCTGATAGTATTATTGTTGTGCATCGCTATGGACATCGACACGATCGTAGCGCCGCGGGTATGCTTCCATTTAGATTACCGCCTTGTTGTTTCCCTTTGGACATCGACCGACGATGCGTAGCGCACGGGTATCGTCCATTTGGAATGTTGTCTTATTTTTCCCTTTCGACATACGACCACGATCGTAGCGCGGGTATGCTTCCATTTGGATTCTTTGTCTTGTTGTTGAGGTCACATGGACATGTCTACACCGATGCAGAATTCCGGGGCATGTGGCCGGGATATTGATATTATTGTTGCATCATGGACATGTCTACCGTCTGCGATTCGGCACGCGGCCATGTCGCGAACTCGATTGATGTTGTGGGCGTGAGACCCATAGTTATATTAGATGATATTGTTATATGTTGTGATCGTAGTTTGGTTATCATACATGTCTCTGCTTTATATAGACTAGTATGATTTCATTTCTGATGTTATGCAGTTTCACATACTTGTACTGCCAGATCGACCTCGCCCGAGGCCGCGTTAAATCCGCATGAGTAGGTACATCGGCCGTGGATCCTCGCCATAGGATCACAATTCAGCGCATTTGAAGCTCCGTTTCTCGGAGGCTTATCTTTTAGTAGGTGTTCCCGAGTTGTAGGTTCTTGTACATTCGTGGTATGGCGCCCTGTCCGCCATAGTCAGATATCTTAAGTGCAGTAATCTTGTTGTGGCGGGGTTGTAAAAGGATTAAAGCTGCTCGTGTTTTATGTATATCTTGAAGGCAACTGTTTTGGTTGCTTGTTTATTGATTATATCTCTTGTTAAATGACTCATGTTTTATGTTCCGCTGATTTTCTCGATATATGTATCACCAGGGTGCCTGGGTAAGGCACGATGCTTGAACCGGGCAGTCGTTCTGATATGGAAGTTGTTTTGGTTTACTTAAAGGATGTAAGTCACTCTATTTTTATACTACGTATCGGGTGACTTTTATAAAGGAATGGATCTCTTAAAAAGTAATTAAACGTGCGTAGTAATTTAGGTTAAAACCCGACTTTGGCATAAAATGAAAGTACTTTGAGTTGTGTATAACTTACTATGCTTGTTGTTGTGAAACTTGCCTATCTTTGTTGTGATAGCCTTTGTTGTGCAAGAATTGTGTTTCTATACTCCGTCTCTCGATGGAGGTCGGTTGACTTGTTGAGAACTTACTTGGGCGTGCGGCGTGACGAGAAATTCCACGGTATGTTCGCTGATAGTGCTACTTTTGCTAAACGCTTTGGACATACTGACATGATGCGTAGCGCACGGGTATGCTTCCATTTGATTGCCGCCTTGTTGTTCCCTTTTGGACATCGACACGATCGTAGCGCGCGGGTATGCTTCCATTTGGAATGCCGTCTTATTGTTTCCTTGGACATACCGACACGATCGTAGCGCGCGGGTATGCTTCCATTTGGAATGTTGTCTTAGTGTTTCCTTGGACATCTCGACACGATGCGTAGCGCGCGGGTATGCTTCCATTTTGATTGCCGCTTTATTGTTTCCCTTTGGACATACCGACCGCGATCGTAGTGCGCGGGTATGCTTCCATTTGGAATGTTGTCTTAGTGTTTCCCTTTGGACATACCGACACGATCGTAGCGCAGCAGTATGCTCCCATTTGGATTCTTTGTATTCTGCTATCATATCATAGATCGCCGGTGAGGAAGGAATTCCAGACACGAGTGATGATTTGGATGGCGTGAGTCCCTGACTTGATATAACTGTTATATGTGTGTACTGTAGTTTTGTTATCATACATGTCTCCTGCTTTATTAGACTGCTATGATTTCATTTATAGTACTTCTGATTTCATACTTGGTACTGTTATCGACCTCGCCGGGGGCTGCGTTCACGCGCAGTAGGTACATCACCGTCGATCCATTTTAGGATCACCTTTCGTCTTGGAAGCTCCGTTCCTTCGAGGCTTATCTTTGGTATGTTACCACAGTCCAGGGTTCTCGTACATTCGGGTATGGCGGGCCCCTGTCCGTCATAGTTGTTGTATAAATCTTAAGTGCATGCTTTGGTGTGGGCGGGGTTGTAAGGATTATGCTTTTCAAAATGTCTTTGTATATATATATGCTAAAAGGCAACCGTTTGGGTTGGCCTATTTTCTTTCATCTTGATCCATGTCTATTTGCATGTCTAAGTTTTTATTTCCGCTGGTTCTCTGATGTTGTATCACTAGGGTGCCCGGGGTAAGGCACCAGTCACGGGCCCGGGTTCGGGTCGTGACACCGCCATACCCCTGAATGTACAAGAACCTACAACTCAGGGAACATACCAAAATATAAGCCTCCGGAGAAACGGAGCTTCCCAATATGCTGGACGGTAATCCTAAGAGCGAGGATCAACAACGGATGTATCTCTACCTGCGGCATGAACGCAGCCCCCCGAAGGAGGTCAGTACAACAGGTACCAAGTATGTGAAACTGAAAATACTGAAAATGAAATCATAATAGTCCATATAAAATAGGAGACATGTATGATAACCAGCTCTGATTCCAACATAAAAGCGATCGTGTCGTCGAGGACTCGCGCCTCAAAGTCATCACTCAAATGTAACCGGGAGTTTAACGCATAACGCCGCATGCCCGGCGTCTTACCTCGGTATAAGCATGGCCATGGAACCATCCTAATGGAAGCATGCGTGGGCCACCCATCGTGTCGGTATGTCGAATAAAATAACAAGATAACAAACAAGAATGGAAGCATACTCGTAGGCCACCCATCGTGTCAGTATGTCCAAAACAAATAACAAGATCATACTCCGAATGGACGCATACCCGTGGGCCACCCATCGTGTCAGTATGTCCAAAAGGAAATAACGGATAACAATCAAAATGGAAGCATACTCGTGGGCCACCATCGTGTCGGTATGTCCAAAGCAAATAACAAGATAACACTCACAATGGAAGCGTACCGTGGGCCACCCATCGTGTCGGTATGTCGAAAGGATCGATTAGTGGAAGCATACCCTTGGGCCACCCATCGTGTCGTATGTCCATCAATCACCGGATAGCGACCCTCAACGAGACGGTAGCGAAATACAATATTTGCACAACAAAGGTTATCACCAAGCATAGGCAAGTTCAACAAATCGGGTTTTAACCCCAAAGTACTACATACATTAACTCTTTAAAAGATCCGCTTCTTTCACAAAAGACACACAATACCGTAGTAAAAAAATAGGGTGACTATCTTTAAGTAAACTAAAACACTTCCCTTTTGTAAAATCAAGTAACAACATTATTTTCCAAACGTTGAGTTTTCTAATTTCAAATGCTCAAGTTTCTCATTTTCGAAAGGTTTCGTAGTTCATAGTTTTAATCACTTAATAATATAATTCTCCTTTAAAACAAATTGAGAAACATATGCCTTATGTGTGAGTAGGTTTATTCTTGTTTATAACAATCTTATTAAAGAAGTCATGATCTAGGAAATGTAATATCATTTTGTCTCATCTTAGCTTCTATGCAGATGGAGGTTTCTACTGGTTTTTAATAACACTTTATTAGTCAATACATTTCCCTTTATTAGCGCTGCTGTGGTTTGTTCGATACTTATTCTGATTTCCGAAATCAGTAAAACATTATTCCTTTTAAAAACCAAGTACTCATTACTCATGAATGAGGTTTCACACTGTTTAACAAAATTCATATTAATTCAATTTAAGTCAGGTCTCTTATCTTTTAAGATCAAGTCTCTTAACTTCTTTAAAATCAATAAACCATTCTTTTTATCTCTCTTAAGTCGTTATACCTAACTTCCCATAAAGCTAGTATAACTCTTGATCTTTTAAAACCAAGTATTACTCTTCTTTCAAAACGATTCTTAATTCTTTTGAAATACTTCAAGATTCTTATTATTCAGGCTTAAGTCAAAAGACATTGCCGTAAAACTACGTTCAGTTAACGCACGTACGTCTACCGTACTATATATATGTTCTTTTAAAATATCATGCTCAAGAGGATAGGAAGAATCACATACCTCGCGACGATTATCGACTATTAGCAAATAGCTCCAAATCATGTCCAGGCTAGCCTTTTCCACCCTTCTAGTAGAATACGCTACTTGCGATTTCAACCTATAACGCCATACAAGTCTATCAACGTCTAGACTACTCAGAGAATAATTCTAGATCTGATTCCTTATTCTACGGAAAAAATTGGGCGACACTTCACTGCCGTCAAACTACACAATTCTCTGTAAATCTGATCCCATGTAAATCTGATTCGGTCTTCTTCTTTAATATTCTTGATGTGATTTCAATTCAATTCTCTTCTTTTATACCATCCTTATATCGTCTTATACTCACTTCTATACAACTACAGTATGTAATTTTCAATTACAATAGAAGGACAAGAGTATTTACCTCGATAAGCCCAAAATTATCCATGTTTATATGTCGATCCTGAGCAACGTTTAGCTTCTATTCTGAACACTCCAACCCGCTCCAAACAACCCTTAGAAGTTCTACGCAACTTCTTCTTAATACTTCAACCCGCTATGAAGATTTTCTTTAGGGTTTCGTTTGTATTGAAGGAAGTATAATAGTATTCTGGCTTTTAGTATAGGTGTAACCTTGGAATACTACAAGGTATTTGGGCAAGGTATTTTGGTATAGCAACACTACTAGGAGACAACTTTTCTACCAAGGGGTATTTTACGAAAACAACTAGGCAAGGGGTTTTGGTAGGGGGCCTCTCGAGGGGAGGAGGCTTTGGACGAAAAACTACACAAAGGGAGGAGTATTTTCCTTGGAATTTCACAAGTGTGGATGAAGAAATGGTCTTGCATTAGAGGGTATTTATAGGACATTCAATGGCCAAGATTGAGCCAAGTGGGGGCAAGTGGAGGTCAAGATTTGGACAAGTGTTTGTGGGTCCCACTTTATCATCTACTACACAAAATATCCTACTAACTCCTTGACTAGAAACAAGGCCAAAACGCCCACAAAATCGTCCACTAGAGGGTGACAAGTGTCGCCCTCTCATTGGTCCAAAATATTTCATCTCTCGGAAAAATCCGCAAAAATAATAAATGACATAGCCGTAATTTTCCCTTCGCAAAGTCCGGAAAACGTTTCGTCGGAAAACGATTCTTTTTGCTAGTTGTGCACAAAATTCCGTCCCTTAGTCTTCTTTAATGCTTAAACTTTTGTACGTACGCCCTCACGTACATACTCTGGAAATACGGGGTTTAACAATTCAACTGTTACGGAAAACCAACATAATAATGATGACTTGAATGGAGGAGTACCAGCAGGGATGGTAGACCCAGCTCAGAATCATGTTGCGAGGAGCTTACGGGATTATATATTGCCAACTGTTATAGGAGTGCATACATGCATAAGTCACCAGCTGTGGGGGCAAATAATTTCGAGCTTAAGCCAACAATATTGCAGATAGTCCAGAATACAATTCAGTTTGGTGGGTTGCCCTCAGAAGATCCACACATATAATGGTGAACTTTTTGGAGTTATGTGCTACATTTATAATGGTATGTCTGATGATGTCATTAGGTTGAAGCTCTTCCCATTCTCACTCAGGGACCGAGCCAAAAGTTGGTTGAACTCTCTTCAGGAAAATTCTATTACTATTTGGCAAGATTTGGCTCAGCAATTTCTTGCCAAGTTCTTTCCTCCATCAAAGACCGCTAAGCTAAGGGGAGAACTGAATAATTTTTATCAGCTTGAGGGGGAATCTCTGTATGATGCTTGGGAAAGATTCAAGGAGTTACAGAGAAAGTGTCCTCATCATGTACTTGAGCAATGGATGTTAGTCCATAATTTTTACAATGGTTTGTGTGGTACTATTCCTACCGTAATTGATGATGCATCTGAAGGGACATTCCTGAGCAAGAGTGCTAATAAGGAGTATGAGTTGTTGGAAGATAAGGCAATAAATAACCATCAGTGGTCCGATTAAAGATCTACCAATAGCAGAAAGAGGGCTGGAGTACATAAGTTAGATATTATCACTGCGTTGACTGCTTAGGTCGCTTCTTTGATAAAGCAATTACATCAGAATACTATGACAACAAATATTGTTCAGACGCAAGTGGGATGTGAAATTTGTGGGGGACCACATATTTTTTATCATTGCACAACAGTAGATCCCAATAATGTCCCGATGGATCAAGCACAAGTTCAGGCAGTTGGAAACTTTCAGAGGCCCTATAACAACCCATTCTCCAACACTTACAATCCTGGGTGGAGGAATTACCCTAATTTTTTGTGGAGAAACATCCAGAACCAGCAGCCACATTTTGAAGGGCAGTATCAACAAAGCAATCAGCATCAGCCCATGATTCCAGTTTCGTCATCTCAGCAGCCCAGACCATAAGTTCAACAAGTCAACCCCAATGAATTGAAAGCAGCCTTGTTGACCCTCACCAATTCCCAAACATAGTTCATGAATGAAATGATATCATCTATTTGGAACTTGGAGACACAAGTTGGTCAGCTAGCAAACTTGTTAAACAACAGATCGCGAGGAAATCTCCCAAGCAATACTGTTGTAAATTCGAAGGAGCAATGTCAGGCCATCACTTTGAGAAGTGGTAAACAAGTTGAGCAGTCTGCAACTTAACCACATGTTAAATAGAACGACGAATTGGGAGAGACATCTGCTTTAGATAAATAGGGGGTTACTGAAGACCACTCTATCACAGAAAGTCACCACCAACGGTTATTATGGAACCTCAAATTAGAATTCCATACCCTGAAAGACTTCAGAAAAATTCTCTTGATAAACAAATTTCCTAGTTTTTAGAAGTGTTTAAGAAGTTCCACATCAACATTCCCCTTATTAAGGCCCCAGAGCAAATGCCTAGTTACGTAAACTTTATGAAGGAAATTCTCTTTAAAAAGATAAAGCTAAAAGATTATGAAACTGTGGCATTAACTGAGGAGTGCATTGCTATTTTTCAAAAGAAGCTTCCCCAGAAGTTGAGAGATCCAGGATCTTCACTATTCCCTGCACTAACGGAAATGTTGAATGCAAGCATGCCTTGTGTGATTTGGGGCAAGTATAAATTTGATACCTCTTTTTGTGTGTCGTAGACTTGGTGTGGGTAAAGCTAAGCCTACAATAGTGACTTTACAAATGGAAGATCATTCATTGAAGCATCCACATGGTATTATTGAAGATGTGTTAGTTAAAGTGGACAAATTCATTTTTCCGGCTGACTTTATTATTCTTGACATGGAAGAGAATGTTGATGTGCCTATAATCCTGAGGAGATCCTTCTTAGCTATAGGGCGAGTAGTTATAGATGTTGAGATGAGTCAATTAAAACTCTGAGTCCTGGAAGAAGAAGTGATTTTCAATGTATTCAGGGAAACAAGCGATCTGAGAGCAATGACGATTGTTTTCCATTGATGTGATTGAAAAATCCGCTTCTGAGAATATCTTTTAGAGTACTGAGACTATTAAAGAGACATTAACACAATGCAAAAAAGATTACATTGAAGACACTGACCGTGTGGAATACACCAAGTGTGTGAAATCCTATAAGCCCAACTATAGGAAGAAATACAAACATATGGGGAAGAGGAAATCTGCGTTCGGCTAAATGACGTTAACGTAGCGCTATTGGGAGGCAATCCAACAATTTAATTGTGTTATTTTATTTTGTTTTGAATAATCTCATGGTCTTGTTGTTTCTTGGTCTATTTTTTTATAGGAAAAATGTGAGCCAACTCTGGGTGAAAAGGGTCGCGAGATGCTGAAATCAGAAGCAAAAAAAAGAATTCCCAAAACTAAATTAGTGTCGCGGTGCCCTGAATTAGAGTCGCGATGCTCGGAAGGCACTAAGCAAGGAAAATTTTCGATGAATTAGATTCATGGATCTAAGAGCAAGGGTTGAGGTGCCTTGCAGGCAGAGAGTAAAGAAATATTTTCGGGTGAATTAGCGTTGCGACTCCCAGGACTTGAGTCGCGGCCCTTGTGCAACAGTGTAAAAAAACTAAATTTGTGTCCCGGCGCTCTACAGTAGGGCCACGACGCTACGTCGGGTTTCAGCAAAAAACCCTAGCCTTCATTCCCATTTTCTCCCCAAATTCAGAAACACCTCTTCTCATACTCCTCTTTTCCAAAAATCCTCTCCCAAAAACTATTCCCGCATACCATAAATTCTTCTATCTCAACATCCTACAAACCCAACCTTCTATAAATTCGTCCATAACATCTCCAAATCTTCACTACTTGGTGCAATACATCATTATAAGAGGCTCTTTCATAAGGTAAACATTGCATTCAAGTTTTCTTTTTGAAGTTTTGTGTTCTCTTGTGAAGAATTATAAGTTTAGGGGTTGAAGTTTATGGTAAATTGTGTTCTTGTGGAGTGTGTGTTGGACTGCAATTCTATATTGTGAAGTGCTAAAAATTGTTGATATTTGTTGAGGGTGGGCTGAAATTGTTGTTGTGGAGATTGATTGTTGTTGTTGGTGGATTTGTTGGTTGGTAAACAAAGAAATTAAGGGGAACCACTGTCGATTTTTTCCGTACCTAACTATGATAAAACTAGGTTTGCCAACAAAGATGCCCAAGATAGGTACAAAAAGCTATGTACTCATTCCCTGGTACCAGAAAGGTGGATGGGATTCTGGACCACACCATACGAGGATGAAGTATATGAGCCCATCAAGGCCATTGCTTCTAGAGGATGGGGGAAATTTGTTAATCCTTATTTGACAAAACCAAATACCTCCCTAGTCTATGAATTCTATGCCAAATATCTGGAGAAACAAGATAACACTTTTTTCATACAAGGAAGAAGGGTACCAGTTGGGGCGGATGCTATAAATGTCATATGTGGGATCACCAATTTTTTGGACGATGAGGATGATGACTTTACCATTTGGAAACATTCTGAAATTTACTAGGTAGAGGTGGATGAGACATTAGGGTGCCTAGGGGCTCGATGCATATATACTTACGACGCGTCCAAAGGCATGTATCGCAGTCAATTCAACAAAATTGTCAAAGCTTGGCTCTACTTTGTGAGTGCCCGCCTGATTCCCTCCACACACTTCTTTGTATACCAGTGGATCGTATCAGGCTGGTGTATGCTATCATGAAGCGCTTTTCAGTTGATGTGGGTCACGTTGTCATAAGTAGCCTGTCACGACCCGACCCCGGGCCGCGACTGGTGCCCTACCTGGGCACCCTGTTCAGGTATACATCAGAGAATAGCAGCGGAACTTACACAACATAACACAGGTGTAAACAATATAACAACACAGGCTAGCCGATAAGGCCGCCTTCCATAATATAAACAAAGTCAAAAGTACAACTTTACAACTCAGTTCTTACAGCCCAACCACATATGTGAATACGCACCTCTAGGAATAACAAGCGTGGCGGGGCGGGCCACGCCATACCACGAATGTACATAATCTACAACATCGGAAATCAGTACCAAAGAAAGACAAGCCTCCGAGAATGGAGCTTAGGCGTCCGATAAGTGATCCTAAGAGTGTGGATCCATGACACCTTACCCTTTCTGCGGCGTGAGCGGCCCAGAGAAGGGGTCGATGCACAATATGTACTAAGTATGTAAAGCGGAAAATCTTGTAATTACAACATAAGTTTAAAAGAAAGCGGGAGACATGTATGATAACAAAATTACGATTACCACGTTGCCTTACTAACAATGAGGTAACAATAGGTGTATACTTACAACGAAAAATAGGATTAGAATCCTACTCGCGGGACTATTTCACCGCGTAGGTCCGGTGGACTGCGTGAGGTATTCTCGCGTGAGACTATTTCACCGCGTAAGCCCTTACGGACTCGCGTGAGGTATTCCTCGCATAAATTTGGACCCGCCCGCACGGGACTATTTCACCGCGTAAGCCCTTACGGACTCGCGTGAGGTATTCCTCGCATAGGTCGGACGCCGCGTGGGACTATTTCACCGCGTAAGCCACTTACGGACTCGCGTGAGGTATTCCTCGCGTCGTGGTTAGCAAATCACGGAAATATACAATGCCACAATCGGGAATGACCCATGACGAATAATATATCACTAGCCCAAATCCGCTATCACACATAACATAAGCTCTATCGACATCATACAATATATAAGCAAGTTAAAAATCCCCTAACTTACTATTCTTGTTCATATACACTCTCATTTTGTTTACTTAAGGCACTAACATGTCTTTATGAAAATCAGAATTTAACCCAAAGTACTACGTCTTCTATTCTTTTAAAATGACTCATTTCATTATAAAACTTCCAAGATACTAATAGCGTAGTATCAGTGACAATTTCTTTTCAAGACAAGTCACAATACTTTTAGAAATAAAATATGGCTTCTAAATCAAGGGACTCGTGTCTTATAAAACCTTAGGCAATTGATGCCTAAAAATTGAATTGCCTTCCATTAAATCAAGTCATTTATCTTTCCATAAATTCAATATAACCAACTCCCCATAAAGTCGTTATATTCACTTTATACCTTAGTCATGTACAATTTCTATCGAGGACTTATACGTTTTAAAGCGACCACAAGTAATACATACTTTAAAATTCTTCAAGTCCCTTATCTTTAACAAGACTTAAGACATCTTTAATATTCTCAAAGAAGTGAGTTAATCTCCTACTCACCCGACTTGGCATTTCATAAAACAAGTAAAGAATGTCAAAGTCTTGTACGTCTACCGTACTATATACGTGAAACTAGTCATGCTCAAAGGATAGGAAAAGTTCTACATACCTTGTCGGGTCAAACCACTTGCCAAGTACAAAGTCCCGCCCGTAGTACATCAACCTATAATATTCACAATACGTCTATTAACGCCTTACTTCAAATGTAGAATATTATAAGTGTAAAGTCTCCATTTTCTACGGAAAATCGGACAGCACCTCCTTTGTTTTTACTTACTTTGCCACCTTTTTCAAGGCCGAAATACAATAACCAAACAGCCCCAATTGGCTCACAATTATATAGAAGGTAGTCCAATACAAATGAATAACTAAACAGCCCCAATTGGCTCACAATTATATAGAAGGTAGTCCAATACCAATGAATAACTAAACAGCCCCAATTGGCTCACAATTATATAGAAGGTAGTCCAATACCAATTCTTATCCAATTCCATTTCAATCCATATTGGTAGCATAGCATGATATCAAGTCGCATTTGATTATAATAACCATAATCTTTAAGTAAGTAACATGCGACGATTTATAAAGACGACCAATTAGTAATCCAAATTTCCAAGTGGCTTGTATAACATTTCGGATTTAGCTACAAGAAATCCATAATACTTATAACTTCAACCTATCAACTTCATGCTAGCTACAAGTAAAGCTAACAACATCAATATAAATACGTAATCTTGTAACACCTTTAAAAGACAAGATTATACCTTAACGATTCTTAATCCAACTCCAATCCGAAGTCGCTCCTTAGTAGTTTAGAGCCTCTCCAAGACACCTCAATCCGCTTGTTGAGACCCTTAGAACAATACCAACAATTATCCTTCAAATCACCAAACAAAAAATAGAAAGACCATTAGGTTTTCGTTTTGCGACTAACCCGAAAACAATCTTTTTCCAAGATTTTTCTATTGAGATGTGTTTACAATACACCTAAGAACCTTGGTTTAAAGTGGGGATTTGAATGAACAAGAAACAAATTTTTTCTTCTTCCTTGTAGTGAAACCCGAGAGCCCCCTTAAGTGTGGTCTTCAATTTTTGTGAAATATATTCTAAGTGTTAAGCTCCCTCTCTACTAGTATTATATAGAGAATTGGATGGTCAAGATAAACACAAATGTGAGGCTTGGATGTGTTCTTAAAAAAGATCAAGACTTATTGACCTTTTGACTAAGTCAAATTTCTCATGCTACACATGTTGCAAGACTTGTCTTGCAACAAAGGTCCAATGACCCTCTTGCCCTTGCACATTTCGACCAAGGCATCACATAAGGGGTGACACGTGTCGCCTCCCATTCGTCACAATAATACATTTTCGACAAATTCCAAAATTTCCGATAAACATACAAGTCTCAAATCTTACCAACTGAGTTCTTACTTATGTTCTT
The DNA here is from genome assembly GCA_029844215.1 of Przewalskia tangutica. NCBI lineage: Eukaryota > Viridiplantae > Streptophyta > Magnoliopsida > Solanales > Solanaceae > Przewalskia > Przewalskia tangutica. Next base: position 40,194,825 of record CM056737.1, on the reverse strand, counting down.
AAAACATGTCCTGCAATTACGGGTGTAACATTCTTCCCCTTAGAAACATTCGTCCCGAATGTTCTTTGAGTCACACTTACAATTAGCGACATAGTTTCCTTTCCACTCGACATACCAAAAATGCCACTCATGGCCACATAAAAGCATTTAAGCAAAGAAACACTTCAATTATAACTTTGAGTAAGGAAAATGAATTACACGAAGGTATAGGAAATAAGTGAGGATACCTCCTCAACATGTCCTCCTCCGCTTCCCAAGTCATCTCCTCCGGTTATCATTTCTCCACGGGACTTTGTGGAAGCTACATCCTTGGTCGCGATCGCTGACTGGCGATCGAGTATCGCTATGGGACTCTCATACGATAACCACTCTGTCACTGGACCTCACTAGTAGGAAAACTCTCTGGATCACCGATACACTTCCATGACATAGAAACATGGAAGATCGGATGTACCGCCTCGGTCGATGGCGGATCAACTCGTAGGCAACCTTGCCCACTCTGAACGATCTGGTAGGGCCCGATGTACCTTGGTGAGTTTCCTTCTTACCGAATCTCATCACACCTTCATGGGTGACACCTTCAAGAAGACCCAATCGTCACCGAAACTCCAAATGCCGACGCCGATTATCCGCATACGACCTGCCGACTCGAGCCGCTATGATCTCACTGGATAAGCTTCACCTTATCCACGGCCGTACCAAGTGCGGGCCAACTAATCGTACCTCGCCCACGTCGAACCAACCGATCGGCGACCGCACTTCCGCCCATATAAAGCCTCGTATGGCGCCCGTCGTATCTTGGAATGGTAGTGTTATTATAAGCAAACTCCACGAGGCAAATGATCCTCCCAGCTACTCGAAATCAATCACGCAGCTCGCGGATATCCTCAGTGTTCGGATAGTACGCTCTGCTGCCGTCGATCCGAGGGTGAAATCTTTGTCTTTGAGACTCACGTGTGTCCCTAAACCATACGGAAAGACCTCAGGAAGTTAGCGTAACCGGGCTCCCTATCGAGATATAATCGACACCGAACACCGTGCATCCTCACTATCTCTCGGATGTACAATCGGCATAGTCCTCGGTGGCGTCGTCATGGCGGAAGGAAATGGGCTGATTTCGTCGACTGTCAACAATAACCCAAATGGAGTCGTGCTTCCTCGAGTGCGAGGTAACCTGTAACAAAGTCCATGTTGATCATCTCCCATTTCCAAGTCGGAATCTCAATAGACTGCAATAATCCACTGGGCCTCTGGTGCTCGACGTTAACCTGCTGGCAATTAGGACACTGTGCAACAAAACTCATCACGTCCTCTTCGTGCCATCCCACCAATACAAGCATCGAGGTCATGGTACATCTTGGTCGACCGGATGAATAGAATAACTTGGCCGTGTGCCTCACGAGAATCTGCGACGAAGTCTGATACATCGGGAACACACTGGCCGCCTCAAATCTCGGCACCAGTATTTACCTCGAATAGACTCTTCTCCTCGAAGAGGCTGCGTCACGATGCAGTACCAACCGGGTCCTCAATCGTCGCCTTTTCACCTCATCAACGATGGAAGACTCGGCAACCTCACGAACCCGTACTCATCTATCGTCGGTATCGATCAATCGAACCCCAGGCTCGCTAAGCGGTGGATCGATGGACCATGTCTGTCTCTCTGGTACCTCACGATAGGCTCCCATCGACCTACGACTCAAGGCATCGGCAATTACGTTGGCCTTCCCGGATGGTATAGAATATCAACATCATAATCTTTCAACAACTCTAACCACCGTCTGTCTCAAATTCGGCTCCTCCTGCTGAAGATATCTGGAGGCTCTTGTGGTGCGTATAAATATCCACATGAACCCGTAAAAATAGTGTCTCCAAATCTTCAAGGCATGTATAACCGCGACTCTAAGTCATGGGTAGGGTAATTCCTCTCATGCTTAATGCTCAGGGAAGCATAGGCTATAACTTTGTCGTCTTTGCGTCAAAACACACCTGGCCGATGCAGGGCATCACGATAGATCACGTGCGTCTAACCCTCGGGAAGAGTAAGGCGGGGTGTGTCAACCTCTCCTTCACAGCGAAAACCACGCTCATGACCTCTTTCCATGGAACTTGGTCTTACGAGTCGGCTAGTCAGCGGTCTTTGAAATCGAAACAAAGCGCTCCACAAACCTCGATAATAACCCGCTAGTCCTAAGAAAGCTGCGTACCTCGGTCGGAGTAGTAGGCCTCGGCGAACTTGGCGCCTCAATCTTAGCGTATCCACGCGAACACCATCAGCCCGATAATATGCCCGGGAATGCCATCGAGGCCACCAAAACTCACACTTGGAGAACTTGGCGAATAGCTGCCGGCTCGGAGAATCCCAATCTGATCCTCGAGTGATCTGCGTGCTCCGCTCTGTCGTGAATACACGGGATGTCATCAATGAATACAATCATAAATGTATCCAAAAATAGCTTGAACACCCGGTTCATCAAATCCATAAATACATTTGGGCGTTGGTCAAACCGAAAGACATAACCTAAACTCATAAGTGCCCATACGGGTCCTGAATGCGATCTTTGGGATGTCGTCTCTCGAACTCGAACCTAATGATAACCGGATCGCGAGTCTATCTTTGAGAAACACCTCGCACCTCGCCGGTCAAACAAATCATCAATCCAGGGAGGGTACCTATTCTTAATGGTTACCTTATTGGTGCTGTAGTCAACACATACATCTGCGTCATCCTTCTTCTTCACAAACAACACCGCTCTCCCGGGAGATACACTGGGCTGATAAAGCCTTTCTCGCCAAATCTTTCAGGTGGTCTTTCGCTCCTCACTCGGCGGTCATCCGTCTGTATGGCGGAATGGAAATAGGTCGAGTGTGCAGCAACGTGTCAATACAAAACTCGATCTCCTCTCGGGAGGATACGGAAGATCATCAGGAACACATCCGAAACTCCTAACCAGCGGCATTGAAGAAGCGTCACCTCGGCCTGCGTATCGAATACGAACGGATGATAGATGTACCGCTCGCACCGTCTTCCAGCCTTGAGGTAAGAAATAAACCTACCCCCGGCGTCTTTGTGTTGCCCCTCCACTCGATAAGCCCGGCTCGCCAGAAGCGGAACCGAACCAACATGTCCCTACGATCAGCGTTGGCATAACAAGAAGCCAACGATCCATACCATAATGACATCAAAATCATCATCTCGGCTCTATCAAGTCTGCAAGTCCGACGGCGTAAATAAATCTGGGACAACCTCTATACACCCGTTCGGCTAACACCGAATCACCATCGGCATAGCTACCTCAAACGGCTCTATCGACACCGGCTCTATCCGATTCTACCGCGATAAGAGGACACATAGGACAAGGTAAAACACGGATCTATCAATGCATAAACATCACAACTGAAATCGGTAATGTACTGCGGCGTCGGGGAAGCCTCCGATCTGGCGGTGGCTAGAAGAATATATGCGGTTACGGGGACCGCTAGAATGGAACCACCACCACGACCTCTACCGGCTGCCTGTCGTGAGTACCACGCCTCGGGCGCATAACCTGAAGGAGAAAGACCCGGAAGCGATCCGTCGGTGTGATGTACCACCCATCCGCCTCTGAGCGGACAATCCCTCTTCAAGTGGCCCGGTGGCCACAAGTAACAACCTCCTGCGGGGAACACGACACTCGCACAGGTGAGACCTGCGCATCGAGCACACCGAGGTGTGGGTGGTCTCGATCGCGAGATCTCTGCCTCGCGAAACCAGAAGTCCCGGAGCCACGACACTGCTCGAATTACCTTGCCGATCGGATCTCCTGCAGAAAACCGTGATGGAGCACTCTGTCTTTGGTGGAAAGAGGACCCGTCTGCCGAGGCCAGCCCGCCTCGAAACACATACGAGACCACGATGTCACAGCCCTCTTGGTGGCTGCGTCAATCTGGTCCTCCTCTCTCTATCCTCTATCCCCGTGCATGAGCTGCGTCAGGCGATGTCCATCTGGTGAAGAGCCACCCCTAAGTATCTTTGTAATCATATGACAGTCTAGCCCCATCACATAACGATGAACTCTATCCGCCATGCTAGCTACAATAGTATGCGCGTATGCAAGGAGTCAAACTCAGCTATACTCCCGATCCTCCGCTCGTCTCAAGGTCAAGAATGCATCTGCCGGGCTCTCCTCATCTCGGGAGGCAAAAGTGATCCATGAAAGCCTCTGTAAACTCCTCCCAAATAGCCGGGAAGAGCATCATCACCTCTCGAAAGCAACCACGACTCAAACCGATTCGGTATATATCGCATGGCCGGTAGAAGGCTAGCGTGAACTCTGTCTCTGAAGCCCTAAGGACTGCATGGTCATTGTAGGCTAGAATGAACTCCTGCGGATCCTCATCGCACCTCGAACCATAAAACTCGGTGGATGACATCCCGGAAAATCCCTAATCCATGGCCCTTCGGCTCAGGGTGGGTGCTGCTCTGTCAGTATTGCCGGCTACTATCTTGGTCAATAACGAATCGCTCCCATAGTCTCTATACTCAAGGTGGTGGTGAGGCTGGAGAGTGCAGTATCGGAACCTCTGGAGCTCATGCCGCTCTCGGCTCCTCTAAAGCTGCAGCGTGGTGAACTCGCCGACCGCCTCTTACCTCGGGCATAGTCTGCTCTCGAGCGTGTAACCTCTGCAGTAGCGCCTCCTGCTGCTTTGCCTTCCCGGGCTCAGCCGCTTCGTGGAGGCATAGTTGTTTCATAAGAAGAGGTCGGAGAGGATTCAACCTAATAAGGCGACTCTAATGCACGATCTCGAGAGAGAAGAATGGAAACCAATCCTAAATGTCCTGCGACCTCACGATTATAGATGTGGTGCACAACACACCGATAATCAAGACTACTGAACACGATGCGTAGACACTTTCCGAGGACTAATCGCTCGATACCACTTTTGTCACGACCCGACCGGGCGCGGCGGTGCCCTACACAGGCACCTGTTGATATACATCGAGAATAGCGGCGGAACTTACACAACATAACAGTGTAAACAATATAACAACAAGCTGGCCAGATAAGGCGCTTCCATAATATAAACAAAGTCAAAAGTACAACTTTACAACTCGGTTCTTACTGACCACATATGTGAATACGGACCTCACAGGAATAACAAGCGTGGCGGGGACGGGGCCCGCCATACCACGAATGTACATAATCTACAACATCGGGGAAGATCGTACTAAAAGAAAGACAAGCCTCAGGAGAATGGAGCTTCCGACGTCTGATAAGTGTTCCTAGAGTGTGGATCCATGAACCTTACCACTTTCTGCGGCATGAGCGGCCCAGGAAGAAGTCGATTACCTGATATGTACTAAGTATGTAAAAGCGGAAAGTACTGTAATTACAACATAAGTTTAAAAGAAAGCGGGAGACATGTATGATAACAAAATTACGATACGTTCCTTACTAACAATGATAGTAACAATAGGTGTATACTTACAACGAAAAATAGGATTAGAATCCTACTCACGGGACTATTTCACCCGCGTAGGTCCGGTGGACTGCGTGAGGTGTTCCTCGCGTGGGACTATTTCACCGCATAAGCCCTTACGGACTCGCGTGAGGTATTCCTCGCATAAATTTGGACGCCGCGTGGGACTATTTCACCCGCGTAAGCCCTTACGAACTCGCGTGAGGTATTCCTCGCATCGTGGTTAGCAAATCCACGGAAATATACAATGCCACAATCCGGAATGACCATGGCGAATAATATATCACTAGCCCAAATCCGGCTATCACACATAACATAAGCTCTATCGACATCATACAATATATAAGCAAGTTAAAAATCCCTAACTTCTTACTATTCTTGTTCATATACACTCTCATTTTTGTTTACTTAAGGCACTAACATGTCTTTATGAAAATCCGGGAATTTAACCCAAAGTACTACGTACTTCTATTCTTTTAAAATGACTCATTTCATTATAAAACTTCCAAGATACTAATATCCGTAGTATCAAGTGACAATTTCTTTTCAAGACAAGTCACAATACTTTTAGAAATAAAATATGGCTTCTAAATCAAGGGACTCGTGTCTTATAAAACCTTAGGCAATTGATGCCTAAAAATCGAATTGCCTTCCATTAAATCAAGTCATTTATCTTTCCATAAAGTCAATATAACCAACTCCCCATAAAGTCGTTATATTCACTTTATACCTTAGTCATGTACAATTTCCTATCCAAGGGACTTATACGTTTGTAAAACGACACAAGTAATAAATACTTTAAAATTCTTCAAGTCCCTTATCTTTAACAAGACTTAAGACATCTTTAATATTCTCAAAGAAGTGAGTTAATCTCCTACTCACCCGACTTGGCATTTCATAAAACAAGTAAAGAATGTCAAAGTCTTGTACGTCTACCGTACTATATACGTGAACTAGTCATGCTCAAAGGATAGGAAAAGTTCTACATACCTTGTCGGGTCAAACCATTTGCCAAGTACAAAGTCCCGCCCGTAGTACATCAACCTATAATATTCACAATACGTCTATTAACGCCTTACTTCAAATGTAGAATATTATAAGTGTAAAGTCTCCATTTTCTACGGAAAATCGGACAGCACCTCCTTTGTTTTTACTTACTTTGCCACCTTTTTCAAGGCCGAAATACAATAACCAAACAGCCCCAATTGGCTCACAATTATATAGAAGGTAGTCCAATACAAATGAATAACTAAACAGCCCCAATTGGCTCACAATTATATAGAAGGTAGTCCAATACCAATGAATAACTAAACAGCCCCAATTGGCTCACAATTATATAGAAGGTAGTCCAATACCAATTCTTATCCAATTCCATTTCAATCCATATTGGTAGCATAGCATGATATCAAGTCGCATTTGATTATAATAACCATAATCTTTAAGTAAGTAACATGCGACGATTTCTAAAGACGACCAATTAGTAATCCAAATTTCCAAGTGGCTTGTATAACATTTCGGATTTAGCTACAAGAAATCCATAATACTTATAACTTCAACCTATCAACTTCATGCTAGCAACAAGTAAAGCTAACAACAACAATATAAATACGTAATCTTGTAACATCTTTAAAAGACAAGATTATACCTTAACGATTCTTAATCCAACTCCAATCCGAAGTCGCTCCTTAGTAGTTTAGAGCCTCTCCAAGACACCTCAATCCGCTTGTTGAGACCCTTAGAACAATACCAACAATTATCCTTCAAATCACCAAACAAAACCTAGAAAGACCATTAGGTTTTCATTTTGCGACTAACCCGAAAACAATCTTTTTCCAAGATTTTTCTATTGAGATGTGTTTACAATACACCTAAGAACCTTGGTTTAAAGTGGGGAGTTGAATGAACAAGAAACAAATTTTTTCTTCTTCCTTGTAGTGAAACCCGAGAGCCCCCTTAAGTGTGGTCTTCAATTTTTGTGAAATATATTCTAAGTGTTAAGCTCCCTCTCTACTAGTATTATATAGAGAATTGGATGGTCAAGATAAACACAAATATGAGGCTTGGATGTGGTCTTACAAAAGATCAAGACTTATTGACCTTTTGACTAAGTCAAATTTCTCATGCTACACATGTTGCAAGACTTGTCTTGCAACAAAGGTCCAATGACCCTCTTGCCCTTGCACATTTCGACCAAGGCATCACATAAGGGGGGTGACACGTGTCGCCCTCCCATTCGTCACAATAATACATTTTCCGACAAATTCCAAAATTTCCGATAAACATACAAGTCTCAAATCTTACCACTTGTGAGTTCTTACTTATGTTCTTAAAACATGTCCTGCAATTACGGGGTGTAACATAGCCTCAATTGGATATGCAAATTGAACACAACAACATGGTTGGGGTATGGATCATTGAGCACTGCATTGTGTGTTGCACATGGAGTGCCTGAGGGTAGCAGTGATGTAGAAGGAAAAGTGCAGCAGCCCCTCACCCAGACTATAGTCAATGCATATCCAGACCCTACACCAACACATACACCTATAGAAGGCAGCTGGAACTATAGGTGTCTAACGGGCTGAACCGGTCCGGACCGGTAGCCCCTTACCGGGTTTAACGATTGTCAGGTTCACTGGACCTAAGACCCGGTCAGGTTCGTTATCAGTTCTGGTCGGCGTCGCGATTAAGTCGAACAGGTCCTACCGGTCCGGTTTATTTTTATTTATTTTTATTTTTTATTTCTAGTATTTATTTTCTATAATATAAACTAAATTAAATTTAAATATGTAATATAATAATATAATATATAATTTAGTTGTATATATTAAAATTGAAACTTTAAAGTTAACTTTTTATTTTATAGTTTATAACTTTATACTTTATAGTTTATAACTTTATATTGTAAATTTGTAATTATACTTTTATTAATTTATTAGATTAGTAGATATAAGTTAACAAATAAGTAATAACAGATTAACAACTAAATAGATAGTAAAATTAAAATTAATGATAAGATGTAAACTTTTGAACTTTCATAACGTTAATAAGAGTACATAATGAAGTAATAATAATTTTATTTACATATTATGCATCCTTCTTGCAAGTTCTTCGTAATCTATAGGTTGATTGAATTGGTTATGCTCATAGCCTCTAAATGCCGAGTATTAATTCCGATCCGCCTCGCTCCGCCTTCCAAAATATTGCTTATTTCTTCATCTTAGGAGAATTAACGTCTCCACATCCTTGATTTCTTCTCTCGATCGATCCAATCCGCCGCGGACTAACACTTCTAATGTGCTTCCACCCAATGAGTGGCGTGTGTCTCTATTTGATCTCGTGCTTGGCTAAATGCACTTTCGAAGCCACCGTTGAGATCGACACATTAAGAACATCCCGCCATTTGCAAGTACAGGAATTGCCTTTTGTTATCCTGCCACCATTGTAAAGGGTCAAAACTTTTCTTCGGCTCCGCTGGCTTTTGCAAATAAAATTGCATCTCATCGCAAGATCGGCTTGTGGTTGCTTGTGTTGTAAAAGTGCTCCATATGTCTAAAGATTCTTCTTCATCGTCATCAGCATTGAATCCTGCAGGTGTAGACACGGCGTAACTAGAAGGAATATTAGTAGCAGAGTTGGTGTTATCATGTAATGTAGCATAATATTCATATAATGTAGTTAAATTAGTATCAAATTTACTTATGCAATCAAATGAAGATGGAGTTTATGTTTCACCTATTTCCATATAAGTATATAAACTAAATATTAAATTATGACAATCTACTTTTTTAATAGAAGGATTTAAGACTGCACCAATACAATAAACATCAGGAATAGGAAAAAAATATTTTTTAAACTTTTCAAACATAACTGTAACTGCATCTTTATATTTCACATTTGATTTTAAACCATAAAGTAAATATGAAATTTCAGCTATATGAGCTAAAGAATTACAAACTGTTGGGTAATAAGATCCTGAAAATTCAACAGTTGCAGTGTAAAATTTACGTAAAAAATTTAAAAGTTCACCAATTGATTTCCAATGTTCGTCGGTTAACATATACATCACGTTCTTACAATGCGCATTTGCAACATGTGTTATGGGGTCTTTATACTTATAACATTCTTTTAAAAATAAATAAGTATAATTCCACCGTGTAATAATCTCTTCTGGCATGAATTTAGGTCTCAAATTAAATTGTTTACATTTTTATTTAAATTCTATAATTCTATTTTTCCTATTATTACCCTGAATAACTCCAACAGCTCTTTTGACAAGTTTTATTTCAGGTGAAAATAAATCAAGACCACTTTTAATAATTAAATTATAAATATGACAAGCACAACGAACATGAAATATATCAGGAAGTGGTGGTTGTACTTCCGCTTTTAAAAGATCTACAGCAGCAATATTATTATATGCATTATCGAATGATACACAAAGTATTTTATTATAAAGATTATATTTTTGGGCATAAAAATAAATAGTTTCGCTTATATATTTTCTAGTATGACTTTGATCCTCGTCATACGCAAAAGCAATAATACGTTTTTCCATTCTAAAATTTTCATCAATCCAATGACAAGTAATTGTTAAATAATCATAACCGTTCAATGCATGTCCAATGTCTGAAGTAAAACTAACATGGCATGGAAGGTTAGCAAACAAATATTGCAAGAAAATAACATAATCATTATGAAGTCTAAAAATATCGGCTCTAGTAGTACTACGAGAAACACCTTTTAAAAAAGGATTATATACTCTTTGAATATATGTAATTAAATATGAAGAAGAAGCAAAAGAAAAAGGTAAACAACCTCCGACAATCATTTTTGCTAATTCAATGCGATCCTTTTTTGGATCGTACTTAGCCACCCCCCAGTTAATGGATTAAGTTGTTGTTGACCGGGTTCTAAATCAGAGACAGCATCCCATTGTGCCGTATGATCGTATTTTATATGTCTACCTATAGTTCTCGTCCCCCCGTCACCACCCCCTGTCTTATGTTTATAAGTTCTCCCACAAATATTACATTTAACTCTATCAGTACCCACAACTTTATCATAAAAGAGCCACACTTTACTCCTTTTTTTTCTTGCTACTGGTTCTGGTAAAAGAGGTCTACGACTACGACTACGACTACGAGTACCACTAGCAGTACCAACATTGACAGAAGGAACACTAGTAGGTGTAGGAGGTTCTTGTTCTTGTTCTTGTTCTTCAAGTTCATCAATATCATCTAATTGAACGTTATCATATTCATTATCTTCTATTCCAAAATCTTCTTGCATTTGATCAAAATCTATATTTTGATTAGATGATGAAGAACTCTGCAATTTTACCCTCAACTAAATTTACAGTGATCCGACGATTCCTTAGTAAAGACATTATAAAATATTTAAATAATCAACAAATAAATATGACAATTTAATAAAATAATTAGAGAATGAAACGAGTGTACCAAACTTCGGAATTCATAATTCAATTGAAACTCGAAGCTCGAAGTATTGCGCCTTGCTACTTTGAATTTGAAAACTAATAATAATAATAACTTGAAAATTGATAATAAAGATGATTAAGAGTATGAGAAATTGAGAATAAGAGAATTGAGAGAAATGTTGTGTGATAAAAATGAAGAAAATGTAGAGAATTTATAGATTTTTAAAGGGTAAAAATTTAATTAAAAAAATAAAAAAAAAAAAAAAAAAAAAAGATAAAAGCAACTCGAAATGGACCGCTGGCAAGCCCCCGCCTCCCCACCCTCCCAAGTCCAACGGTAACAATACCGTTTGGGCAAAAATTTTTTTTTTTTTGTTTATTTGGTCGGTCCGACGGTTAGCAAATAATGGAACAGGTTTTACATTCACGGGCCTTACAAGGTTTTTCATAACCCGTGCGGGTTGGGGTTGGGGGCCAATCCAACCCCCAACCCGGTATGCCCTACCGGTCCGGGCCGGTCCGGTTTGGCTACGGTCAACTGTCGGTTCGGTCAACGAACCGGTAGCAGTATAAATGGAACCGGTAAAGCGCCAACAGAGGACAAATGATGAGGCTGCGGTTGAAGTGGGTGATCGAAGACAGAGCAACAATGTACAAATTTTTGCTCTTGAGGGTCCTACTGATTCACACACCCAAAGGACTCATAATCAGTTAGATTACATCATCAGACAAAATCAATACATGATACAGTCGCACCAATAGTTGAACAACTATATGCATCAACAACATGATTATGAGATCTGCCACATCGACCAACTCAACTCTTTGGTCGATCGTTGGTCAATGGGTGATGATCCAAATAAGCTTTACTTTGGATATCCTCCAAAGTACCCGCCTTATCAGCCACCACCGCCGTCACCACCATACTGAAATCGTTGTCATGGTTTATGTAAGTCTTCTTCCCTCGCTTTACTTTTTCACATTGGGGACAATATGTTAACTAAGTTTGAGGGAGTCTTACTGTTTTGTGTTTGTAGTATTTAATTGTTTTATGTTCAGTTATTTTTTATTATTAGTGTCTTTGTTTTAGTATCTTGTGTCAATGAATCAAGTTAATAATAATAGCCAATGAGATTGAGTGATCACATATGATAGAATTTGATGAAATTGATAGCCATGAAATGTATAAATCTGTGTGCTTAAGTTGAATATTTTTTTAGAGTTTGCTTTTGGTTATTAATAACGATGAAAGATTGATCATGATTGTTGAATTACTTGTACTCAATTGTTCGGTTTATGCATTGTTGAATTTTGAAGTGAGGAAAGATGGTGGAAAATTTTAGAAGTTTCCTGCTTGCTACTTGAGACTAAATCCTAGATGATGCATGCTTAGGAAGATGATTTAGGCCATCTTTGGAATGATTGAACCTTTCAAGCCACTCTTGATTACATTAATCTCTAGTTACCCTATTTGAGCCTTAAATAATCATTCGTTGATTAATGCCTTTTTCGAGCCTACTTGAAACCATGAGAATATAAGCATATGATTGGGGGATTGACACTTTAAATTGGGTGTTATCAATAGAAGAGTAAAAGGAAAAAAGAATAAACTACACTCCCCTGTTACGTACATTGAAAAAATAAGTTTGGGGGGATGTAGTTAAAAAAGAAATGAAAAAAATGGGTAAAAGAAAAATTGGGGATTTCTTTTTGTTTGTAAAATAGATGTCAAGTTGGTTGATTGGTTTATATGCTTATGATAATCTTGAATCTAAATGATCTTTCATCTATCCGTGCCTAAGCCTATCGTCAGATCCTATAAAAATCCTATTGATTCTTAAGCATGTGTTTGTTACACCCCGTAAATTCAAGAGGTTAAGTTAAGAACGTACGAAAGGAAATAATATTTCGAAGTTGGAAAGTTAGGTTGGCAAAAAGGTTGTGGGCAGATTTTCAGCCAACTTTGGAGCGGTATATCTCCTAGTGCCTTAGGAGTTTTGATGAGTTTTAAAAGACTGGTATGAAGGTTGTTGAGTCTAGTTTACAACGCAACAAACCACTCGTCGTTTGGACATCGGGGTAGGAAGTTACGGGCGTTAGAAGTTCTATGGGCTGACGCAGAGGACAGATCTTCCCAGCCCAGTGTCGCGGCCCTTGTGGCCGTCAGCGAGGCATGGCGCCGATATTTCGAAAGTCCTCGAGGTTGCAGCGCCGCGCCGAATCTGACGCGGCCGGAATGCAGAAATTGTCGGAAGTGGGCCTGCGAGCATGGCGCCAGCGGATTTTGACGCGGTAAGGGGCGAAAAAGCAGGATATTTTGATAAAAGGCCTATGGGAGGGTGACAAGTGTCCCTCCATCTTTTGACCAAAGGAGGGTCTTATTTTAGGGCCAAGTCTTCAAGACTTGACCATTTTGCAAGAGTTTCCCCAAAGAAAAATCCTCTTCTCTCTCAATTGATGAACCCGGTGAGATTTTTGGAAGGGCTTGAAGGAAAAGTGTTGGCAGCTTGTAGAGGACTCTTGTGAGTAATTTTGAAGTGAAGAAGATTTGGAAGAGGGCTTCTTGAGGTAAAATCTCCTCCTTCTTGTATATTTGAAGATTTCAAGTTATAGTAGTTAAGAAGTGAGCCTGAGGCTGTTATATTTAAAGCTTGAAAAGATTGGGGTGGTGTTGACTTGTGAAAACCGAAATGGGCATGTTAGCCACTCATGTTGTAATCAATTGGGTTGTTAGCTTAAATCATTGCATGTTATATATAGGGGGGTATGTAATTGGTTATGATTTATATAACATGTTGGGATAACGAGTTGGGTTAAAAAGGAAATTGATAATTGTTGTGATATTATAACCGAATGTGACTTGGAATTATTGGATTGTTATGTATTATGGTGGGGCAGAATTTTACGCGTCCTGTAAAGGCGTGTAATCCCCTTTTTGGTTAGCTGGATTGTTGTGCCTTAAATGCGGCGTTTGGTTATTGAATTCGGACCTTGAAAAAGGTGGAAAAGTAAGTAGAAACAAAGGAAGTGATGTCCAAATTTTCCGTAGAACGAGGGACTTTTCATTAGAATATATTACGTTGAAGCTAGAAGCTAATAGACGTATTATGGTCATTATAGGTTGACATCTACGGACGGCATATTGGACTTGGCAAGTGGATTAAACAATAGAGGTATGTAGAACTCTTCCTATCTCTTGAGCATGAGTAGTTATAACTGTATGGTACGGTAGACGTACGTGATTTTTTTAAATGAAGTGAAGTCATTTGATATATTTGACTTGTTTTAAGGATGTCTAGTTGGTTGAGTTAGAGAATTAACTCACGTGTCCTTAAGGAAGAGTTATAAGAATGGTTTATCCTAAATAGTTAGACAAGGATTTCTTGACATGATCAAGTATAGAATACTAGATTTGGGAAGTATTGATTCTTGAACTATTCTAAAGTTAAGAAACTTGTTTCCTAAGTTAAGATTTTTGAAGTATTTTGAAAGTAGTGTAACTTGAATTGAAGTACAAGCCTCTTGGTTATAAAGAGAGCAAAGTGGTCTAAAACATAAAGAGTTATAACGGCTTTATGGGAAGTTAGTTATGACGGCTTTATGAGAGGGTAAGGACGTCTTAGTTCTAATGCATAAAGTTAGTATAACGGCTTTATGGGAAGTTGGTTATAATAACTTTATGGAAGGTTAAAGGAACGATTTTTCTCGAGTAGATAAACAATGATAAAAGAATGGAAGCTAAGAAAGGCAATTTGATTTAAAGGCATCAATTGCTTAAAGTTATAAATGAGGGTCACTTGATTTAGGAGCCGAAGTATATTTCTAATAGTATAGTGACTTGTTTGAAATGTAGTAAGTCTTGATACTACGGGTGCTAGTATCTTGGGGTCTTATGTGGAAAAGGGATCTTGGAAAAAAAATAGAAATACATAGTACTTTGGGTTGAATTTCCCCGGACTTGTTAAGTGATATGAAAAGTGCCTTAAGGTCATAAAATGAGATACATTTTGTATGTTAATGAAAGTCTAAAGAAGTTAGGAGATACTTGGACGTACCGTCAGTGATGGAGGATTCCAAGGGTATGCTTCATTGCCTCATGAGTCTGGGACGTCTGCGGTGATGTGGGATTCCACGTATGCTTCCTGGTCATAGTATGAGTTACTTGGACGTCGAAGCGGTGATGTGGGATTCCACGGGTATGCTTCCATGGTCTTAGTATGAGTTTACGGGGACATACCGCCACCGATGTGGGATTCCACGGGTATGCAGGGGACACGCTACGATGAGGATTCCGAGGCATGTAGTTTGAGGGTAAGAGTATAAATGAAGTACACCCCAAGATCGTTATACCACCTTCGTGGTAAGAGTATAAATGAGGGTAAACCCCAAGATCGTTATACCACTGCTTTAGTGGATTTGCTACCCACGATCGAGGAATACCTCACGCGAGTCCTTATGGGCTTATGCGGGTGAAATAGTCCCGTGCGGTAGTCTGACTATCACGAGGAATACCTCACGCGAGTCCTTATGGGCTTATGCGGGTGAAATAGTCCCGTGCGGTAGTCTGACTATCACGAGGAATACCTCATGCGGGTCCACACGACTATCGCGGGTGAAATAGTCCGAGTAGGATTGCTTAAGGATCTGCAGCGAGTGGTCCCGCTTTGATCGCGAGTCATGTGCAGAGGCGGGAATTCCACGGGCATAGAGATATATATATGTATGTATTGTGTATGTATCTGCGAAAATGAGGTGGGATGCCACGCGCGTCACATGGTTGTATTTACTTTTATGGTATCAGCGGTGTGAGATTCCACGCGGAGGATATAGGTATATACGTGTTGTATGTGTGTCTGACGGTGAGGTAGGATACCACGTGCGCGTCACATGGTTAGATTTGTGTGTGCGCCGACAGTGAGGTAGGATACCACGAGCGCGTCACATGGTTAGATGTGTGTGTACGCTGACAGTGAGGTAGGATACCACGAGCGCGTCACGTAGTTGGGTGTGTGTCTGCGGCGGTGGTAGGATACCACGGCGCGTCACATGGTTAGATTGTGTATGCGCCGACGGTGAGGTAGGATACCACGGCGCGTCACGTAGTTGGGTTTGTGGGCGACGGTGAGGTAGGATACCACGAGCGCGTCACGTAGTTAGATTTGTGTGTACGCCGGCGGTGAGGAAGGATGCCCGCAGGCGCGTCACGAGTTAGATTTTACACCTGGCGGTGGCGTGTGACGGAATCCCAGCGCGCTTGGTTATTCGAGGTGGTGTTCATAGCCCTGGTGTGACTATGGATCATATGTTGAGACAGGTTGTATAAGGTAAAACTCTGACTTTCTTTACTTCCACTTCAGTAAGGCACAGTGTACAGTTAATTTGGTTATCATATATGTCTTCAGCTGTATTTTTGACTATTATGATTTAAATTACAGTACTTTCAGTTTTGCATACTTGGTAAATATTTTGTCTTGACCTCGCCGGGCTGCGTTCATGCGCGAGTTGAGGTACATAAGCTTCGATCCGCTCGTAGGATCACCGTCGGTTCGAAAGCTCCATTTCTCGGAGGCTTTGTTTTTGGTATGGTTCCTCAAGTCGCTGACTTTTGTACATTCGGGGTATGGCGGGGCCTGTCGTCACGATTGTTATGTAAACTCTTAGAAGTGCAGAGTCATATATTGTGGGTCACCTTTTAAAAAAATTAGAGGTAACTGCTTTTGGATTTTGTTTATATCCAGGAAGGTAGCCTTATCGGCTAGCCTATTATTTACTTCATTGTTAAATCTTATGTATGTTTCGCTGATTATCTCTGATGTATACCTGTAAGGGTGCCCAGGTAGGGCACCAGTCGCGGGCCCGGGGTCGGGTCGTGACAAAAGTGGTATCAGAGTAGTTAGTCCTCGGAAAGTGTCTACAGACCGTGTCTAGTAGAGTCTTGATTATTGATGTGTTGTGCACCACATCTATAATCAGGAGGCTGCAGGACATTTAGGATTTGTTTCCATTCTTCTCTCGAGATCGTGCGGTGAAAGTTGTCTACTAGGCTGAATCCTCTCGACTGTTCTATTGTATCGATTATGCCTCCACGGAGGCGACCCGGGCTGTAAGGGCAACAGCAAGAGTTGTTAGTGGTACCAGAGGATTTCTAGGAATCAGCCCAAACTATGCCCGAGGTTATGGGGATCGGCGAGATCAGCCACGCCGCGATATTAGAGGCCAGGCGCGTAACACGAGAGGTTTGGTACACGAGCCTCGGTTTCACGGCCGGGCTGAATATCGAGATTACGGAGAGCGGTCCGATTATTGACTAGCATTGTGGCGGCGTGGCAGCGGCGAGGCCGTAGCTAACCCTAGAGCCGATAGCGAGGATTCGGACTTTACGAGTTGTAATCCACGAGTTCTATGGTTCGAGGTCGAGAGGACCTCGGGAGTTCATTCGGCGAGTGCTGGACTATCACGGTGCTTAGGGCCTCGGAGACGAGTCCGTTGTGTTAGCTTCTTAGGTTACGATATTGCATTGAAGCGGTTCGAGTCGTGGGTGTTGTCTAGAGGTATGGGTGCTCCTCCGGTGTTTGGGGTGAGTTCACGGGATCCTTCCTCGATCACTTTGCCTTCCGAGATGAGAGAGCCCGCGATAGGTTCTTGGCGTTAAGACAGAATGGGAGAACCATCAGAGAGTACAACCTGGAATTTGACTCATTGGCCAGGTATGCACCCACTATTGTGGCGGATATGGCGGACAGAGTTCACCGCTATGTGATGGGACTAGACCGATATATGGTTACCGTATGCAGGAGTAGCTCTTCACCGGTATGAATATTGCCGGAGATGCGAGCTTATGCGAGGATTGAGGATAGGGAGAGAAGGAGCCAGCCAGATTCAGTCCAGCCCAAGAGGGCCAGGACGGCAGAGTTTCAGGATAGTTTTCGAGGCGGACAGCCTCAGCAACAGGCTAGGACTACATTTCAGCCGACGCAGAGTGCTCCTTCTCGGCCTTCTGGCGAGTGGTTTGACCGCCAGGGATATTCGAGGCGGAGTCGAGGGCTCGGGCTTCTTGGTTCACGAGATGCGGGGATAGTAGCCAGGGGAGGCCACCTTTGCCTCGGTGTGGTTACTGTGGTAGAGCTCATTTTGGGGAATGTCGGACTAGGTCGACAGCTTGTTATGCTTGCGGCCAACAGGGCCATTTGGCGAGACTGTCCGACAGTGGTGGTACTGGTGGGATAGCACAGTCTATTGGGTCAGTGGCGGGTTCTTCGCCTTCAATGGCTAGGCAGGATGTTCATGCACGGCGGTATGGCGAGGTCGTGGTAGCGATTCCCGATTCCTTTTACCCTTCTATGCGACTTCAGGTATATATTGATCCTTTAGAGACTTGTATGCATGATAAGGTTGTTTTATGTTTAAGTGTCATGAATGGATTATTTTGAGACTATGTATGTATGCTAGAAGTAGGTGGAAAGTACGATAAGAAAAGCATTTTAGGCCTTGAATGGGAGTAAATAGCGTTGGTGCACCCTTGGGATCTGTTTTCTTGGTTGACCATGATGGAGGATATGCGAGTCACGATATCTTAAGGTCATAAGTGGCATAATAAAGTTCCAGAATTGTAAAAATCTGAGGGTATTAGATTGACTCCAAAAGAACATTCGGGGACGAATGTTTCTAAGGGCGGAAGAATGTTACACCCCGTAAATTCAAGAGGTTAAGTTAAGAACGTACGAAAGGAAAGTTAGGTTGGCAAAAAGGTTGTGGGCAGATTTTCAGCCAACTTTGGAGCGGTATATCTCCTAGTGCCTTAGGAGTTTTGATGAGTTTTAAAAGACTGGTATGAAGGTTGTTGAGTCTAGTTTCCAACGCAACAAACCACTCGTCGTTTGGACATCAGGGTAGGAAGTTACGGGCGTTAGAAGTTCTATGGGCTGTGAAGGACAGATCTTCCCAGCCAGTGTCGCGGCCATGGCCGTCAGCGAACGCGGCGCCGATATTTCCGAAAGTCCTTCGAGGTTGCAGCCGCGCGCGCGGAATGCGAGAAATTCTCAAGTGGGCGCCCGGCTGGCGAGATTTTGACGCGTGAGGCGAAAACAGGGATATTTTGATAAAAGGCCTATGGGAGGGTGACAAGTGTCCCTCCCATCTTTTGACCAAATGAGGGTCTTATTTTAGGGCCAAGTCTTCAAGACTTCACCATTTTGCAAGGGTTTCCCCAAAAGAAAAATCCCTCTTTTCTCTCTCAAATTGATGAACCCCGGTGAGATTTTTGGAAGGGCTTCAAGAAGGAAAAGTGTTGACACGCTTGTAGAGGACTCTTGTGAGTAATTTTGAAGTGAAGAAGATTTCGGAAAGAGGGCTTCTTGAGGTAAAATCTCCTCCTTCTTGTATATTTGAAGATTTCAAGTTATAGTAGTTAAGAAGTGAGCCTGAGGCTGTTATATTTAAAGCTTGAAAAGATTGGGGTGGTGTCGACTTGTGAAAACCGAAATGGGCATGTTAGCCACTCATGTTGTAATCAATTGGGTTGTTAGCTTAATTCATTGCATGTTATATATAGGGGGGTATGTAATTGGTTATGATTTATATAACATGTTGGGATAACGAGTTGGGTTAAAAAGGAAATTGATAATTGTTGTGATATTATAACCGAATGTGACTTGGAATTATTGGATTGTTCTGTATTATGGTGGGGCAGAATTTTACGCGTCCTGTAAAGGCGTGTAATCCCCTTTTTGGTTAGCTGGATTGTTGTGCCTTAAATGCGGCGTTTGGTTATTGAATTCGGACCTTGAAAAAGGTGGAAAAGTAAGTAGAAACAAAGGAAGTGCTGTCCAAATTTTCCGTAGAACGAGGGACTTTTCATTAGAATATATTACGTTGAAGCTAGAAGCTAATAGACGTATTATGGTCATTATAGGTTGACATCTACGGACGACATATTGGACTTGGCAAGTGGATTAAACAATAGAGGTATGTAGAACTCTTCCTATCTCTTGAGCATGAGTAGTTATAACTGTATGGTACGATAGACGTACGTGATTTTTTTTA
The DNA here is from genome assembly GCA_029844215.1 of Przewalskia tangutica. Classification (NCBI taxonomy): domain Eukaryota; kingdom Viridiplantae; phylum Streptophyta; class Magnoliopsida; order Solanales; family Solanaceae; genus Przewalskia; species Przewalskia tangutica. Next base: position 40,174,886 of record CM056737.1, on the reverse strand, counting down.
AATGAAGTGAAGTCATTTGATATATTTGACTTGTTTTAAGGATGTCTAGTTGGTTGAGTTAGAGAATTAACTCACGTGTCCTTAAGGAAGAGTTATAAGAATGGTTTATCCTAATAAGGTAGACAAGGATTTCTTGACATGATCAAGTATAAAATACTAGATTTGGGAAGTATTGATTCTTGAACTATTCTAAAGTTAAGAAACTTGTTTCCTAAGTTAAGATTTTTGAAGTATTTTGAAAGTAGTGTAACTTGAATTGAAGTACAAGCCTCTTGGTTATAAAGAGAGCAAAGTGGTCTAAAACATAAAGAGTTATAACGGCTTTATGGGAAGTTAGTTATGACGGCTTTATGAGAGGGTAAGGACGTCTTAGTTCTAATGCATAAAGTTAGTATAACGGCTTTATGGGAAGTTGGTTATAATAACTTTATGGAAGGTTAAAGGAACGGTTTTTCTCGAGTAGATAAACAATGATAAAAGAATGGAAGCTAAGAAAGGCAATTTGATTTAAAGGCATCAATTGCTTAAAGTTATAAATGAGGGTCACTTGATTTAGGAGCCGAAGTATATTTCTAATAGTATAGTGACTTGTTTGAAATGTAGTAAGCCTTGATACTACGGTGCTAGTATCTTGGGGTCTTATGTGGAAAAGGGATCTTGGAAAAAAAATAGAAATACATAGTACTTTGGGTTGAATTTCCCCGGACTTGTTAAGTGATATGAAAAGTGCCTTAAGGTCATAAAATGAGATCCATTTTGTATGTTAATGAAAGTCTAAAGAAGTTAGGAGTTACTTGGACGTACCGTCAGTGATGGAGGATTCCACGGGTATGCTTCCATTGCCTCATGAGTCTACCGACGTCTGCGTTGATGTGGGATTCCACGGGTATGCTTCCCTGGTCATATTATGAGTTACTTGGATGTACCGACAGTGATGTGGGATTCCACGGGTATGCTTCCATGGTCTTAGTATGAGTTTACGGGGATATACCGTCAGTGATGTGGGATTCCACGGGTATGCACCGGGGACATGCTTACGATGAGGGATTCTGAGTCATGTAGTTTGAGGGGTAAGAGTATAAATGAGGGGTACACCTTCAAGATCGTTATACCACCTTCTTCAGGGTAAGAGTATAAATGAGGGGTAAACCCCCAAGATCGTTATACCACCTGTTTCCGTGGATTTGCTACCCACGATGCGAGGAATACCTCATGCGAGTCCTTATGGGCTTATGCGGGTGAAATAGTCTCACGCGGTGGTCTGACTATCGAGAATACCTCACGCGAGTCCTTATGGGCTTATGCGGGTGAAATAGTCCCACGCGGCGGTCTGACTATCACGAGAATACCTCATGCGGGTCCACACGACTATCACGGGTGAAATAGTCCCGTGGTAGGATTGCTTAAGGATACCGCAGCGAGTGGTCTGCTTTGATCGCGAGTCATGTACGAGACGGAATTCCACGCATGAGATATATATATGTATGTATTGTGTATGTGTCTGACGGTGAGGTAGGATGCCACGCGTCACGTGGTTGTATTTACTTTTATGGTGTCGGCGGTGGCGGGGATTCCAGGCGGAGGATATAGGTATATACGTGTTGTATGTTTGTCTGACAGGTGAGGTAGGATACCAGCGCGTCACATGGTTAGATTTGTGTATGCGCGGCGGTGAGGTAGGATACCACGGCGCGTCACATGGTTAGATTTGGCGTGTACGCCAAGCGGTGGTAGGATACCACGGCGCGTCACATAGTTAGATTTGTGTACGCCAAACGGTGAGGTAGGATACCACGAGCGCGTCACAGGGTTAGATTTGTGTGTACGCCCGGCGGTGGTAGGATACCACGAGCGTCACATGGTTAGATTTGTGTGCGGCGACAGTGAGGTAGCATACCACGGCGCGTCACGGTTAGATTTGTGTGTGCGAAGCGGTGAGGAAGGATGCCACGGGCGCGTCACAGAGTTAGATTTTACACCTAGCGGTCGGCAGTGATGGGGAATCCCACGGGCGCGCTTGGTTATTTGAGGGCTGGTGTTCATAGCCCTGGTGTGACTATGGATCATATGTTGAGACAGGCTGTATAAGGTAAAACTCTGACTTTCTTTACTTCCATTTCAGTAAGGCACACTGTACTGTTAATTTGGTTATCATATATGTCTTCAGCTGTATTTTTGACTATTATGATTTAAATTACAAGATTTCGCTTTGCATACTTGGTACATATTTTGTACTGACCTCCTTCGAGGGGGCTGCGTTCATGCCGCAGGTTGAGGTACATAGCTTGCTGATCCGCACTCGTAGGATCACTGTTCGGTTCTGGAAAGCTCCATTTCTCCGGAGGCTTTGTTTTTGCTATGGTTCCCTGAAGTCGTTGACTTTTGTACATTCAGGGGTATGGCGGGGCCCTGTCCCGTCACAGTTGTTATGTAAACTCTTAGAGGTCTGTAGTCATATATTGTGGGTCACCTTTTAAAAAAAAAATTGAGGTAACTGCTTTTGGATTTTGTTTATATCCAGGAAGGTAGCCTTATCGGCTAGCCTATTATTTACTTCATTGTTAAATCTTATGTATGTTCCGCTGATTATCTCTGATGTATACCTGTAAGGGTGCCCAGGTAGGGCACCATTGCCAGCCCGGGTCGTCGTGGCATGTTGTCTACATTAGTGTAAAGTAGCAAATTAGCAAGCTTATATAATTTTGGCCTGATGGGCCATTGGTGAGAATTCGTTGTGCATAAACTAATATTGAATACTTGTTTAAGTCAATAATCATGGTTGAGTGATCATATGTCATAATAACTCAAAGCAAATTTGAGGAATATCTGACTTGAAATTCTAGATAGTAAATTAATGGCTAAAATGTTCTTGAAGATGATATTGCATGTGTTTATGATATTCCTGGAATAATATATTGTGGTTGACTTGGTTCATTTTTTTTAGTTGTGTATTTTCTTTTTAGGGTGTCTAGAGTTCTTTACTCGAGGATGAGTAAAGTTTAAGTTTGGGGGTGTTTGTTAGGTAGATTTTAGTATTGTTTTAGAGTTTATTTTAGGGAGTCTTTTAGTTGTTTTGTGCAGTGTTATGCGTGTTGTTGTGTGTTTTCACGTTTTAAGCGATTTAGAAATGGATAAGGAGAATTTAAAGGAAAGAGGTGGTTATTGAGGACGAAAATGCATATCTGGTCACAAGAAATAAGTTGAAGAAGCCCTGGGAAGCTCGGAAAGCAATTCAAACAAATTTCGAAGGTAGAACGCAGTAGAGCCGCGACGCTCAGTGGAAGGAGCCGCGATGCTCAGTGGAAGGAGCAACGGCTCTGGCCGAGGAATAAAGCGTCGCGACGCCTCACCGGTAGTAACTTTCAGAGTGAATTAGCATCGCGGTGCTCTAATAGCTGAGTCGCGGCGCTGACGACGTTGATGCAGCGAAAAAAATAATTTTAATGAGGGAAAAGTCCATTAAGGGGTTTTTCGGGATATAAGCTGGGGGAGATGGATTTTAGAGGGATCACACATTGGAGGCAAGAAACAACAGGCTAAGGAGCAATTAGAGAAATATTTTGTTCAAGTTCTTTTCCTTTTCTTTATTTTAATTCAGTTCATATTGAATATTGAGTTAATTATTTTTCTTAGCATGTCTATGAGCTCATTACTTTTATTAGGGTTTTCCGTTGATTCACTTGAAACTCTATTATGATTTAATGCACTGTCAGTGTTTATTATTCATCTATTAATATCTATTCAACTTGCGTTTATTAAATGAGAATTAACTGGCCATTAGTTTTCATTGCCTATATGATTTCAAATCAAGATCCGAGAAGGGAGATTTGAATATGCTATAGTTGATTAGACGTGTGTTAAATCTTGAACGAGAGTATAATGATTGCATGTGTAGCTTTTTAGGTTATTGATCTTAATCCTCACAAGATTTTTGATCCTCGATTTGGATAGATTAGCTTTGGATTTTCTCTTCAACCATGGGAGGACACTTCAAAAGAGTTTTGGAGATGTTATTAGACTGAACTGGTCAAAAATGGGCTAAAACAAGCCTTTTACCATTTAAATAAAGGGTTAGAAGATTCCACTGCCTAAGGGGTCCCAAGGGAGCTGCTTTGCAGCGTGTTCTTAAAAGGCACATAACAATTTGTATAGTGTATCGATTGATGAGCGGTTTGTTGTATTGTAAAGTAGACTTGATGAACCTGAATTTACATAGTTTATGAACCCCATAACACCTTATATATTTTGGAGATATACCCCCATAAAGTTGGGTTAAAATTCTGTCCAGAATTTCGTGTACCTTTCACCCGAGTTTTGACGAACTTAATTTCTTCGATTCGTTTAGCCCCGAATTATTACGAGACTTACTTAACACTTGTTTTAAAAAGTTTCTTAACCTTGTAGAGGTATCTTATCAAGTCACGTTCACCTTAACTCATTTATAATCTCAAAGATGATCTCGTTTCGAGCTTATGCCAACTAACTCATGATGTAACATACCGTGTAAAATTAGCTAGGTCTGCATTGATGGAATCAACTGGGTCTTTGGGAAATCAAAGGTAATTTGGGCCCGGTATTTGGGTATTGGGCTGGATGATTTGGGTTGCAAATGGGAGTGTTAAATGGCTAGGAAAAAAGTTTAATTTGAAATAAATACTAAATTAAACACTTGTTTTGAACATAATTAATATTTAAAATTATACGTAAAATATATATAATATATATTAGGATATTTTTCAAAATAAATGGAAACAACAACACCAAAATTAGTTATGAAATATTTTTGGCTTTTATGTATACATATTTCACTCTGTGATCCCAATTTAGTTAACACTTTACACAAAAGAGGATAAATGTGCCAGGCCCAAATATCCGGTGTCGACAACTTAGAAATTAGGTATCAGATGATTAGGAAGATTGGGCCAAGCCAAAAGACTTTTGAATGAAGTTCTTTCATTTGATACATCCAAGCAGTATATCAAACATATATAATAAGTATATATAATATATAGGTTGTATATTGTGGTGTATATCAAAACATATTTATCAACACATTATACTAGAAGATAGAGGATTGTCATATAAAGGATATATAGTGTATTAAATCACAAAGACCATGTTCACATACATTCAGACCTTGACAACTGACACATGCATTAACAACTCAAAACAAAAGTCATGGCAACATGATTAATCAAAGGCACTATCCCAATAGTAGACAGCAGGGCCAAACTCAAATAATTTACTCAAGCTAGGATAAACTGAACATGAGCTAGAAGTTGCACAAGGTAGGTAAGTCATGTGATTTAGTTTTCAACCATGCAATTTTTTTTTTCCGGGTAAATGCAAATATTATTACTAGGAAAGGAAGAACTGGGAGCTACAATCAGTCATTGAGGGTTCTCAATCCTCAACGTAAGCATAAACAAGAAATGAAAGAGAGGGGGAGTGGGACGTTCACTCTTGGGTGACGTTACAATAGGGGATTAAGTCATAAAGAACTCTATAAGTTGTTGTTTTGACTTTTGCAACAACCTCATCCGTCGTTATACTTATGTCCTCGAATAGCAACTCATTTCTTGTTCTCCAAATCTCATATACCACTATGAAAAAGGCAAGTAAGATGGCTTTGGATCGGATACTTGTTCCGCGATGCTCTTTCTTGATCCACTTGAGTGCGCTTTCAATAGTTGTCATTTCTCTTCTAATACCCAACCATTCCTTTGTGTGCTTCCAAATCATGCGGGTGTAGGCGCAAGAAAAGAAGAGGTGGGCCCTTATCTCATTAGCCCTCTTGCAAAACCCGCAAGTCCTATCTTCCAAGTTTAGGTAGGAGAGAGTGTATTTGGTAGCTAGACGTCTCCTACAAGCGAGCCAGACTGTGAATGAGAATTTAGGAGGAATAAAGCCTTTCCAAATTTGAGACATCCAAAGTGTTTTTTCCCGCGGTGTGCGCAAGACCTCATACACAAGACTAGAATCAAATCTTCCATTGGTGCAATATTTTTCCAAGCCGGCAATTGCGTTTCCTTGACTACCAAAGATGGAAATGAATATGTCGTGAATGCCACAATTTTTTTTGAATAAGGGGGAATCCCTAGCCCGAACCTCATAATCCCAAAAGGATTGGCCTCTCAAGTAGTAGCTATTAATCCATTGTACCCATAAGGTATCCGCTTCAGTGTGAGTTTGCCAGATGGTCCGGGAGAGTAAGGCATGGTTCCATTCTTTGATGTTCATAAGACCCAAGCCTCTTTCGGATTGAGGCACACAAATGACATCCCAAGCGACTCTTGGTGGCTTACCACCCCATAAGAACTGAATACATGTTGATCGTACCTTGTTGAGAACTGAAGAAGGAATAGGAAGAGCCCGAAACCAAAAGCTCTCAACACCTTGAATAACCGATCTGATTAGTTCTAGTTTTCCAGCATAAGAGAGTGAGTGATGCCCCCATTTTTGGATGTATTCCGAGATTGCACTAGTGAATGGGGCAAACTGATCAACCGAGACAGAAATTGGGGACAAAGGGATCCCTGGCACCGCGCGGAAAGACTCTAGCGAAACCAACTCTTGCCAAGATCAAGTCCCGGATTGAACCTTGCACTCCCGTAATGTAGATGGAAGATTTTGACGGGTTAAGCGTAAGCCCAGAAGCCGCCTCCAAATCTTCAAGACACTTCATAAGAACATCAACCGAAGATGCATCCCCTTTGACAAAGAGCATGAGATCATCCGCAAAGGCAAGGTGAGAGATGCCTAGTCTCTTGCACTTTGGGTGATATGAAAAAACTTTGTCCGAGGTCTTTAGCTTTAGCATCCTTGAAACTTACTCAATGCATAGGATAAAGAGCATAGGGGACATAGGATCACCTTGCCTTAAGTCGCGTTTACCCGCAAAATAACCATGTAACTCTCCATTGATGGAAAGAGAGAAAGAGGTTGAACTCACGCACTCCATAATCCATCTAACAAATCTGTCTGGAAACTTGAGACCTCTTAGCACCGAATCTAGGAAATTCCAGGAGACCGTGTCAAATTCTTTCTGAAGATCTATCATAAGCATACACCTTGGTGAGACCCTAGTTCTATTATAACCTCTCACAAGTTCTTGGGCAATGAAGACATTATCCACCATATTCCTTTCTTTCACAAAAGCTCCTTGGCATTTATCAACAAGTGTAGGAAGAACCTTTGTCATCCGGTTAGCTAAAATCTTTGTTATGATCTTGTAGACCACATTGGTCAATCCGATAGGCCTAAAGTCATTTACCTTGGGATCCCGATCGGTCTTGGGAAGGAGGGTAAGTATGGTATGGTTCACTTGCTTCAAAAGAACTCCGGATGAGAAGAATTCTTGTACACTTCTTACTACATCTTGTCCCACATCCCTCCATCTTTTTTTGAAGAAGGCGGCTGAAAAACCATCCGGACCGGGTGCCTTGTCATTGCCTATATCTGAAAGAGCCTCCCAAATCTCCTTAGGGGAGATAAAATGCAAAAGGTGTATTCCATCTTCCTCTCCTAGCTTCGGGCCACAATCCAATACCGCGGGTTCAATGTTAGTTGAGGATCGGGATGAGCCTAAAAGATCTTGATAAAACTACAAGCATTTTTCTTACTTCCCCGGGAGATGTTGTGCTAGTTCCATTGGCCTTGACAAGGTAGTTGATTGAATTTCTGACATTACTCCTCTTGATCAAGCTGTGAAAGTATTTGGAGCATCTATCACTCCCAATCAAGTGTTTTTGCCTCGATTTTTGTCTTATGAAGTGTCTTTCGGCTTCAAGCAAGAGGTTTGCTTTAGCCCTTAAGGACTTAACGTTGTCTCTTAGTTCATCATCAAAGGGATCTTCCATATGCACATTGATAGCTTCCTTGAACTCCATGTTTGCCGCATTTGCTCTTTGTTCTGTGCTTCCAAATTCACTTGTGTTCAATTTATCGCAATGGCTTTTTCAAAGATTTCAATTTTGTGGCTAATATGAATTGGGCCGATCCCAATATGTGTTGCCTCCAGCATGAAGTAAGTATGTTCTCAAATGCGGGATGGGAGAGCCACATGTTCATGAACTTGAAAGGTCGTTTCCCAATACTAGAGGATGCAATTACCGAAGCTACCACGGCAACGATCCGAGATCGTTCCATAGCGGAAGTTGGCCTTGCATTCAAGATTCAAATCACTCCAATGTTGATTCATAATCACTCTATCAATCTTAGACCATATCGAACCATTTGTCCAAGTGTAGAAGGAACCTGAAGAAGGGGTGTCTTCTAGTCCATGAGCATTCCTGAATTCTCCAAGATCCCTAATTGCATAAGGCGTGAGAGAGGGGCCACCCACCTTATCATGTGGGTAGAAATAGGTGTTGAAATCTCCAATAATCATCCAAGGCTTGACAATGCCGATGCCCAAGTGGGTAAGGTGATGCCAAAGTTTCCTTCTTTCCGGGATGCTATAAACCGGGTACACAAATGTGGCTAGGAAGGACACTTGTGTTGTTTTACATCTTGCTTGGACGTGAATATGTTGAGAGTCCATTCTAAGAACTTCACAACTAACTCTGGAGGGATCCCAAAGTATTAACATTCTTCCGCCATCGATGAAATCTATGTTGGAGCAAAAATTCCAAGCAAGGAATCTTTGAGATTTGAAAGAGTCAATCTGTGCTCGAGAGAATTTAGTTTCAATTAGACAAACCATTGCAACCTCATGTTGTTTTATGAGCCTACATACAAGAGTTTGCATGGCTGCCCTATCCCTTTATCCGCAAAAACCCCGGACATTCCAACAAAGTTGTTACACCCCGTAAGTCTAGGACGTGTATAAGAGAATGTATGTAAGGAATCAAGACTTGGAAATTAGTACGAAAGGAAGAATTGTTTTTCCGACGGAAATATTCCGAACGTCGGAAAGGAAAAATGTTCGTTGTTGAGAATTGGATTCTCAAAATGCGTTATTTGAAGAGTATGGAACTTATTATATTTATGGAAATTTATTTTTACGGATTTGGTCACGTGGGGCCCACCCGAGAAATTTTACGTTTTGTGGGGCCCACGAGGGTTACGGAATTTTATGGGCGAATGAGAGGGCGACACGTGGCACCCCTCCCACATGGCTTGGTCGAATTTATGCAAGGGCATAATGGTCATTGACCAAGGTAAAAGATTAGTCTTGCTAGAGCTTGACATTGTTGACCAAGTCAAGAGCCATTTGGCTTGATCTCTTCCCTCCAATTTTAACAAGTGTTATTATCCAAGCCCTACATTGTGTTATAAGTATACTACTAGTAGCAAGACTTGAGCATTCTACACTTAGTGAAATTTTTCAAGAACTAGTCTTGTGCAAGAACTTGTGCTCTCGGCTTTGAGGAGCTTTTCACACAAAAATTTTGCAAGTGTTTTCCATTAGCCACAAGACTTAAACCCAAGGTTCCTAAGAGTGTTGTAAGGTTATCTCAATAGAAAGATTTCGGAAAAAATGCATTTTTACGTTAGTCGCAAGGCGGAAACTAAGGGAGTTCTTCAACTTTGAAGTTGGAACTTGAAGATGGGTTCTTCATAGGCCTCTAAGGAGTGCTTGGAGCGGATTGGAACCTAAGGAAAGGAGCTAAGAATTGCTAAGGCGCGACTTTGGAATCTTGGAAATTTTAAGGGCTTGGAAAGGTATAAATTTTGTCGTTTTAGCAATTAAGTTTACTTATTGTTGTAGCTATGGTTATTAGCAAGCATGAGATGTATATTATATAGTTGGATTAGTGTATTGGCTATTGGAACCTAAATCAAAACTAGCATGTTAGCCTTAAGACTACAATTCGTTGATTATTCGTTAAGTCGTCGCATGTTGTGTAAGAAGGAAATTGTAGTTGTTGAAGTGGTTTATAACTATATAACATGTTAGACCTTAGAACTTGGAATTTGAAAAGGATTGGAAAAGACTTTGAATTGTTAGTATGTAGTCGGCGAGAATGGCTTGAGTTTTAAACTACTTCAGATGATTTGTGGGCGGAATTTTACACGATTGTAAGGCGTGTAATCCCCTTTGGTTGGTTGTTGTTTGGAGCCTTAAATGTGGCATGTTTTTTATTGTATTCGCCTTGAAAAGGTGGCAAAGTGAGTAGAAACAAAGGAAGTCCCGATTTTCCGTAGAATTAGAGACCGTATACTTAGTATTATTCTACGTTGAGACTAGAAGTTGATAGTCTTGTTGTGACCATTATAGGTTGACACTTCTACGTACGGCGTATTCGGCTTAGCTTGTGGATTTTAGCCGAAAGGTATGTGAACTATCTCCTCTTCTAGCATGATTCCTTAAGATAAAGAAAGTATGTCCTACTCCTTAAATGATCCATTCCTTGGTTGTACTTGGATTGCCTAGTATAGAATTTGTTCTATGTACTTCCTTGATCAGACTTTGATGTTTAAATTGTAAGTTGTAAAATCCATTGCCTTAGTGGAGTTTGGATTCGTAAGAGTGAAAGTATTTTGCTTAAAGTACATAGTCTTGAAAAGGAAGTGGTTTCCAAATCTTTTGGCTAGTGCCTTAGTTCCAAAACCTAAGGGTCATTATAATGACCTTAGGGGAGTCAAAGGAGTGATTTACTTAATGGTTTTAAAAGAGGAGAAATGACATGATTTAAGAGAAGTAACTTGTTTTAAAGGTGTGAGTTACTTGAGGTTTAAAAGTAGAAGAAACTTGTTTTCTAAATATAAGAGACTTGTAGTATTTTGAAAGTTGAGAACTTGATATATATAAAGCATGTGATACTTGGTTTTAATTGTATAAGTCTCTTGGTTATAAAAAGAATGAAATTGTCTAAAAACCATAAAGGGTTATAACGGCTTTATGGGAAGTTGGTTATAACGGCTTTATGGAAGGTTTAGAAAGTTGTCTATTTTGATTAATCGGCATAAGTTGCCTAGTTTGTGAAAATTTGAACTTACTTGGTTTCAAGCTTCGAAATGAGTTTCAAAAAAGTATAGTAACTTACTTTGAAAAATAGACATGCCTTGATACTACGGGTGTTAGTATCTTGGGATTTTACATAAAAATGAGTCTTTTGAAAAGAATGTACGTACGTAGTACTTTGGCTTGATAAATTGAGAATTTGTCTAAGTGTGCCTTGATAAGTACGTTGGCTTGCTAATTGAGAATTATTCTATTTGTGCCTTGATAAGTACTTTGGCTTGATAAATTGAGAATTTGTCTAAGTGTGCCTTGATAAGTACTTTGGCTTGCTAATTGAGAATTATTCTATTTGTGCCTTGATAAGTACTTTGGCTTGATAAATTGAGAATTTGTCTAAGTGTGCCTTGATAAGTACTTTGGCTTGCTAATTGAGAATTATTCTATTTGTGCCTTGATAAGTACTTTGGCTTGATAAATTGAGAATTTGTCTAAGTGTGCCTTGATAAGTACTTTGGCCTGATTAATTGAGAATTAGCCTATGTGTGCTGGAAATAGCCGGTTGTGTGCTATTGGTATATCAGTCGTTTCGGGGTCATTCCCCGGGTTTGTGGCATTTGCAGATTCCGTGGAATTGCTACCCACGATGCGAGGAATACCTCATGCGGGTCCGTATGACTTACGCGCGTGAAATAGTCCCACGCGGGCGTCCAAATATGCGAGGAATACCTCATGCGAGTCCGTAAGGGCTTATGCGGGTGAAATAGTCACATGCGAGGAATACCTCACGCGGGTCCACGCGGCCTATGCGGGTGAAATAGTCCCAAGAGTAGGATGGTTAAATGATACTGCGGGCGGATGGTCCTGTTTTGATCATGAGCTTCCTATTTTATATTGTAAGGATACTACTGTTTACTCTCATTGTTAGTAAGGCACAATGTGTTGTAATTTGATTATCATATATGTCCCCGGATTTGGTTGTGTTACCCTATGGTCATGCTTTACGATGTGGGATTCCGGCATGAGACCACGAGGCATTTAGGACACGTGTGGGACTTGGTGTTCATGTATCCTTATTGGTGTTATTACATCGGATCACGGCGTGAGGAAGGATTCCACGCATGATTGATATTATGGCGTGAGACCCATAGTTATATTTGAGTAGTGACTTTGAGGCTGCGTCCCGACTTGATATGACCGCCATGTGTTACGTCAGTAGGTTGGCTATCGACATGTCTCTGCTTTGTTTAGATCTTATGATTTTATTACAAGATTTCACTGCTCACATACTTGGTACATTCTTTGTCGACCTCCTTGGGCTGCGCTCATACCGCAGTTTAGGTGCGCAGCTTTGGTGATCGGCAGTGTAGGACCGCCGTAGTTTTTGGATAGCTCCTCTGCTCGTGAGTTTATCATTTTGGTATAGTTCCTTCAAGATGTGCTTTTGCGCTTATGGTACGCACGGGCCTTGTCCGTCATATTTCTCAGAAACTCTTAGAGGTCGTATTCATATGTAGGATTGGACTCATGAACAGTAGTAGTGTCTTTTATTATGTATATTATATGGCAGCCTTGTCGGCTTTGCCTTTACGTACGATTGGTTTTCAAGAAAAAATGAGGTGTTATTTAATTTCCATGATTTACTTAGTTGTTAGGTAGAAGGGTGCCTGTAGGCACCATCCGCCCGGTTCGGGGCGTGAGAGTGGTATCGAGCGATCGACCCTAATGTCTACGACCGTGTCTAGTAGAGTCTTGATTATCGGTGTGTTGCGCGCACACCCATAAACAGTGAGGCTACAGGACATTTAGGAGTTGGTTTCTATTCTTCTCACTCTAAGATCGTGCCATGTAGAGTTGTGTTAGTAAGATAATTCCTCTCGACGTATTGTTGTGTTACGCTTATGCCTCGAGGAGGGCAACAACGCCTGGAAGGCAAAGGAGTAGCAGAAGCTACTAGTCAGACTCAGAGAGTTGATAGGGCTTATGCCCAGGTTATACCGGATGTTGTTCCGCAGTTGGCGAGTTCTTCTTCGCCAGGTTTTGAGGCCCCGCATGCAGCCTCCGATTTCTCGATTATGAGACTTTAGGGTCGCGGGAAGCCATTATGTTATTGACCAAGATAGCGGTGCAGCTTCGTCGGCAGGAGGTTATTCCCGGCATGCAGGTGTACAGAGGGTAGAGGCCGCGAGATCTCGCGTAAGAGGGCTAGGACCGGTTGGTTATTCCGGTGAGTTTGGACGAGCCCGCTCATCAAGAAATGAGTGAGATATTCATCCCACTACCCAAGACATACCCCGCACTCCACAAAGTGGGAGATTTGACCCACAAGGTGTTTAGGAGCCGGTCCAAGCTCCAGGATCGAGGTTCTCGAGCAGAGTATTTTCTCATGAGGCCACTTATTCCTCGTTGTTCCAGATGTGGTAAGCGCCATTCGGGAAATGTCGTTATGGCACAGTGTTTGTTTTTATTGTGGCCGTCCGCCATATTATTCGGTATGTCCTTTTTAGATGAGCACCGGTGAAGTGCTCGTACATGGTGAGGCTGTAGTCGTTCCTTTCCACTCCAAACAGTTGTCGTGTGATAGGTGTTCAGATGTCACCATTGCGTAGTTTCAAGGTATGTATGCGAGGACGTGCGACGAGAATCGACATTCGAATCGAATGGAAGAAAGAGGTGATTTTTCCACTAAAAGTTTCCGTTTTGTGAAGGAAAAGATTCGTTAATGGGAATTGGATTCCCAGATTTGGTATTCGGACTTCTTGGAATTTTAGAGAATTATGGAATTTTATTTTGAATGGTCACGTGGGCCCACTGGAGAAAATTTACTTTTGTGGGGCCCACTTTGTTTTGAGATTTTGGCCATTGTGGATATTTTCTAAGATGAAATATTTTGACGAGTAGGAGGGTGACACGTGTCACCCCCTAGTTGGCTTGGGACGAATTCCACTTTGTACACAACACCCGCTAGAGTCGCCGACGAAACGCTTTACACAACTCGCGTAGGATAAATTCGCTATGTCATTTCTAATTTTTGCGAATTTTTCCGAGAGACGAAACATTTTGGACCAACGAGAGGCGACACTTGTCACCCTCTCATTGATGGATGTTACACGGCATTGAGGCCAATTGGATGACAATTTTGTCAAGTAGTTGGTAGGATATTTTGTGTGCAAGTTGGCCATGACACTTGCCTAAATCCTCACCCTACACTTGCCTTGCACTTGGCATAATCTTGGCCATTGGTTGGCATGTCTTGACCTATAAATACCCCTTGTTGAAGAGTTATTTCATCCTAAATTGAGCAATCTATCTAAGTCTCAAATCCCCTCTCCTCTTGTTGTTTCGTCCAAACACACCCTCCCCTTTTGAGAAGCCTAGCCGAGAGCAACCCCCAAAGCTAGCCTAGCCAAACACTACCCCCTTGGTAGAAAAGTTGCCTTCTAGTATTGTTATAATGCCCAAATTACCTAGCCCAAATCCCTTAGTCCTTAGTAGAAGTTGTGAAGAACTTCTAAGGTTTTCTTAGCCACGAGCGCACAACTTAGGAGCTAAACCTTGCTCAGCGACTTTTCTAGGATATTATTGGGCTTACCGAGGTAAATAACCTTATCCTCCTTTTGTAATTAGAATATATATCTGTAGAAGTATAGGAATAAGTATTAAATACTTGAAGGATATCGCAGAATAAATTGAATGTTATCACGGTGAAGGGTTTAAAAGATGAATAATAGAATCAGATTTACATGGGATCGTTTTCACAATGAGACTTGAGTAGCTCACCGGTAGGAAGTGCTGCCCAAATGACCATAGATAACGAACCCTCCGCTTAGAACTTTGTAAAGTGCATACCGACGCTGATAGACGATTTGATCGTTATAGTCGATACTCTGCGCGACATATTCAACTTGGCAGAGGTTTTCGTAGGAAGGTATGTGATTCTTCCTAAAGCATGATATTTTACAATATATATAGTACGGTAGACGTACATGTGTTAATCGAATAATAACTACGCAATGTTTTTGACTTAAGCTGAATAATACTTACAGAATGCCTGGCTTAAGCTCGAATAACACTTGCAGAATGCCTCGCTTAAGCACGAATAATAAAGAACTGAAAACATTTCAAAGGAATACTGAATCATTTTTTTCAGAAGAGTAACACTTGGTTTTAAAAGCTTAAGAGTTATACTAGCTTTATGGGAGGTTAGGTATAACGGCTTAAGAGTGATAAAAAGAACGATTTATTGATTTAAGGAAATAAGAGACTTGACTTATTATACTAATATGAATTTTGTTAAAAAGTGTGAAACCTCATTAGTGAGTAATTAGTATTTTTGGTTTTCAAAAGGAATGATGTTTTACCAATCAGTATAAATGTCGAACAAACCACAGCAGCGCTAATAAAGGGAATTATTTTGACTAATAAGGTATTATTAAAACTAGTAGAAACTTCCATCTGCATAGGAGCTAAGATGAGACAAAAGGATATTACATTTACTAGATCATGGCTGCTGTAATAAGATTGTTACGAATAATAATAACCTACTCACACTTAGGGTATATGTTTCTCAAATTGTTTTAAAGGATTAAAACTATGAACTACAAACCCTTTCGAAAATGAGAAACTTGAGTAATTGGAATTAGGCAAACTTGAACGTTAGGAAAAGAATGTTGTTACTTGATTTTACAAGGAGAAGTGTTTTAATGTACTTCAAAAGATAATTACTCTATTTTTATACTACGGTTATTGTGTGACTTTTGTAAAAGAAACGGATCTTTTAAAGAGTAATACATGAAGTACTTTGGGGCTAACAACCCAACTTGTTAACATAATGTAGAAAGTACCTTGTGTGAATAACTTGATTGTATTGATTTGTGATAGTCTTGTAATATTTTCTTGTTTGGATAAGTAAACATGTTAGGATGCTACGTGAGTTAGTATCTTGTGATATTTGTGTAAAGGGTTTTTCCTTGTTGTGCTTATGTTGTTTAGCAATAATCGGTTATGTTGATATTATATCATTCATAAACTCAGGGGTTAAGCGCCCTCCGTGCGGGGGTAGACTCGGCGTCGATGGACCTATGATTCGAGAATACCTTATGCGGGTCAGATGGCCTATGCGGGCTGCGGAGTTCCAGTTAGTATGCGGCCCTTGTGGTCATGCGGTTCTCGTAGCTATGCGGACGACGAGTCTAGGACGCTGCCGGGAGTAGCTACCCTCGATGCGGGGTTATACCTCATGCGCGCCTATCTGTTTGGCCTATGCGAGCTGCGGGAAGTTCGGGACTAGATCGCGCATTAGATATGCGCGCGAGTGGCGGCTTTGATCATGTGGCCGATGCAGACAGATCTCATGATACTGATTTATGACCTTGTTGGTACGTGGGTTTTAGTAGTCGCCACGCCTTGAGCATTACCGTGCAGTTCTATTGTGATGACTTTGAGGCATGAGTCCACGACTTGACATGAATGCTTATTTATCATGTATCAGTTTTGGCTTATCATACATGTCTCGCCTTATATAGACTACTATGATTTCATTTACGTATTTTCGATTTCACATACTTGGTACTGTTGTCGACCTCCTTGAGTGCGTTCATGCCGCAGTAAAGTACTCCTACCGTTGATCCGTTCTTAGGATCACCGCTGCGTTGGGAAAGCTCCGCTTCTCCGAAGCTTAGCATTTGGTACGGTCCCTGTCGTTGTAGATATTCGTATTGAGGTATGGCGGGGCCCCGCCCCGCCATTGTTGTTTTAAACTCTTAGAGGTCCGTAGACTGTTGTAAGGTTGGGATATCGCTTTCATTTTGGGTTATTTATATACATTATGCCGAAAGGCAACTTTTTCGTAAAGCGTGTCTTATTTATACCGTTTCATATCTTGGTTGTTTTATATTCCGCTGGTTTTTCTCTGATATATGACTACTTGGGTGCCCGGGTAAGGCACGATCCACGAACCGGGCGTCGTGACAAAGTGGTATCGAGCGCTTAATCCTCGGAAAGTGTCTACGACCGTATCTAGTAAGTCTTGATTATCGGTGTGTTGTGCACTACACCAATAATCGAGGCTATAGGATATTTAGGATTGGTTTCCATTCTTCTCACTCGAGATCGTGCTTTAGAGTCGTGTTATAAGTTGGACCTCTAACGTATTCCTTTCCTTTACGGTGATGCCTCGCGCCAGAACCTCGGGCCCGGAAGGCAAGCGGCCGAAGGAGGCTGCGAGTAAATCTGAGAGATTTAGAAGGGCACAGGCCCAATCATCACTGGGGTGATGCTTCATGCGGGGAGTTCTGAGACGTCGCAGCGTGATGAGAGTTTGGCCGCAGCGGCGATTCTCCTCTGCGGTCATGACATCTGGACTTTCAGTTCCACGGCTTGGAGCAGAAAATATGGATTGGAAGGAGACGGCCCTGTTGCTAGCAAAGGACTTGGCAGCCAGAGAGTATTTTATGTACCGGTATTCCAAGGATATTGATGCTTATCTAAAGAAGGGTTGTGAGGAGTAGCTCTTGATCGTGGACGAGCAGGCTTGCGTTCAGATTATGTGCAATGGTGAGAGAGGTAGAGATCGGCGAGTGACCGAGCGGCAGAAGAGGGCCCGATTGGCAGGATCATTTGGTAACTCTCGAGGCGAATCGCCTCAGCAGCAGATTAGACATGCGCCTCCGCCAGTGCAGAGTGTCCCTCCACAGGGTTCAGTTTTTCCTCAGTGTTCACAGTGTGGCAGGTGTCATCCCGGGAAGTGCCGTCTTTTTACTGGTGCTTGTTTTTATTGCGGCCGTCGAGCCATATGGCAAGGAATGTTCTATGAGGAAGGATACAAGTGCGAGGACTCAGGCTACTAGACCGATTGTGGATGCAGTGGTTCGGAGAGGAGGGTGTAAGCGGAGAGGCACCCCGCCGGTGTGGCGTTGTGGTCGATGTCATCGTGGGAGTGTCGTTCTTCGCGTCGGCTTGTTATGTTTGCGGCCAGCGAGGCCATTTGCGAGGAATTGTCCACCAAGGGTGGTGCGGATGTAGAGACTCGGCCAGATCGGTGGATAGTTCATCACCTTCCCACTATGCGCCCGGCGGGTTTGATTAGAAACGACCTAAGGAAGTGCCGCGTAGATACTGGTATATCCTTAACCCTTTAGAGATTTATATGTGTAGCGAATATCTTAAGTATTATGTTCAGATAGCATTGTGTTAACTGTGATTGGGAATCATGATTAGTTAATCAGGAAAGATTGGGGGATAGAGAAAGTGGGAGCCTTAGGATGTGTACGTAGAGACCTTAGAGGCGAGGCCATCTTTGGTAAAAGAATTACTTGTGTTTGACCGCTTGTCGAGGTGCATAGTATACGTGAGATATTTTGTGGGATGAATCACGAGTAATGTGGAATGAAAAGGGTAGAAGACCGCTAGGTTTTCGTAACGTGATTGGTGAGATTATTCCGAATCAGGGAGCTAGTGTTTGCACGTTGCCGGGTTGGGTTGAGGCCATGTGGCGGGTCGACCCGTGGCCTGTTTGGTGGGGTCAGTTTTTGGTGGTCCACTGGTGGTAGGGTCACTAGGGTGGTAGGCCCAAGTTTAGTTAACCAACGTACGAGTTAGTGGATACATTCGACCAGTAGTCGGGCCGAGGAGGTCATCCCGTCTTGTCTTCTAGCAAAGACAGTGTACTCGGTAGTAAGTTGCTGGATGATTATTTGAAAGGTTGTAAGGCTGCATCGTGCCTACCTTCACCTTATGACGCATAGTGGAGCCAGTGCAACTGTTTCCTTTTTGGAAGTTTTACGAGCAGGTTAAGAACTCGTAAGTCTCGGATCGCATTCGCCTCGGCGTGTTTGGATTTCGCGAGTAGTTATGGGGATTGTTGTCTCTGTAAAGGGAATGTTTAAGCTACCATTTTCGATTCGGATGTCGCCTTAGGAAGCCTTGTAGGGCGGAAGTATAAGTTGCCGATCGATTGGTTCGATGTTGGCGTTCGAATAGTTAGTTCAGTTTGTTCCAGCAGATCGTGGATAAGTGTGATGAGTTTTGGAAAACAGAGAAACTTAGCCGTGTTACTTTGGGCCTTTTGAGTTCATGTGAAGATTAGGCAGGTTGCCTATATGTTAGCATTGCCGTCCGACTTAGAGGCGACGTCCGGTCTTCGTATTGTTATGTTCGGAAAGTATCGGAAATCCACCCGAGTGTTCCCGATTAATGACGACCACGTTAGAGATAGTAACCGAGATTTGGAAACTAGCGATGAATAAGGGTGGTAAGAGTTCGAGCGTACAAGAAGTGTACGACATCCTCAGGGATCGCAAGCAGCCGGTACCATTTGTTGGGTCGTCGGGGCAAGGCTCGCGACAAAGTGACAAAAGTGGTATCACGACGAGTAAAGGAAGAACGAGCATGTATTACGAGCATAGGTGTGATCATTCGGTTGTAAAGAGTAGGGCGAAGGAGTATCTGCTTAGATCTCGAGTAGGAGTTTTTGTGATAGAGGTGATTCCTCGTGGACTTGGAGACAAGTATGCGCGCTTGTTGTGTTGTGACCCGGTGTGGCATGGTTGTTTAAAGTAAGTATAGCGATAAGGACTATCTTGGCGCTGTTTGTTTTGATACCTAGAAGGAACATTCGGACGAATGTTTCTAAGGAGGAGAATGTTATACCGTAGTTTCAAGGTATGTATGCGAGGGCGTGCATTTGAGAATACGACATTGGTGGAATGGAAGAAAGAGGTGATTTTCCACGGAAAAGTTTCCGTTTTGTGAAGGAAAAAGATTCGTTAATGGGAATTGGATTCCCAGTTTGGTATTCGGACTTCTTGGAATTTTAGAGAATTATGGAATTTTATTTTTGGAAATGGTCACGTGGGCCCACGGAGAAAATTTACTGATTTTGTGGGGCCCACTTTGTTTTGAGATTTTGGCCATTATGGATATTTTGGAAGATGAAATATTTTGGGCCAGTAGGAGGCGACACGTGTCACCCTCCCCTAGTTGGCTTGGACGAATTCCACTTTGTACACAACACCCGCTTAGAGTCGTTTTTAAACGTTTTACACAACTCGCGTAGGATAAATTCGCTATGTCATTTCTAATTTTTGCGAATTTTTAGAGACGAAACATTTTGGACCAACGAGAGGCGACACTTGTCACCCTCTCATTGATGGATGTTACCGGCATTGAGGCCAATTGGATGACAATTTTTGTCAAGTAGTTGGTAGGATATTTTGTGTGCAAGTTGGCCAAGGACACTTGCCTAAATCCTCACCCTACACTTGCCTTGCACTTGGCATAATCTTGGCCATTGGTTGGCCATGTCTTGACCTATAAATACCCCCCTTGTTGAAGAGTTATTTCATCCTAAATTGAGCAATCTATCTAAGTCTCAAATCCCTCCCTCTTGTTGTTTCGTCCAAACACACCCCTCCCCTTTTGAGAAGCCCTACGAGAGCAACCCCCCCATAAAGCTAGCCTAGCCAAACACTACCCCCTCCCTTGGTAGAAAAGTTGCCTTAGTATTGTTATAATGCCCAAATTACCTAGCCCAAATCCTTAGTCCTTAGTAGAAGTTGTGAAGAACTTCTAAGGTTTTCTTAGAGCTCTGGGAGCGCACAACTTAGGAGCTAAACCTTGCTCGGTGACTTTTCTAGGATATTATTGGGCTTACCGAGGTAAATAACCTTATCCTCCTTTTGTAATTAGAATATATATCTTGTAGAAGTATAGGAATAAGTATTAAATACTTAGAAGGATATTGCAGAATAAATTGAGCTGTTATCACAAAGAAGGGTTTAAAAGATGAATAATAGAACTGTATTTACATGGGACTGTTTCACGATGACTTGAGTAGCTCACGGTAGGAAGTGCTGCCCAAATGACCATAGGATAACGAACCCTGCTTAGAACTTTGTACAAGATCATGCGGGCGTTGATAGACGATTTGATATTATAGTCGATACTCTACGACATATTCAACTTGGCGTGAGGTTTTCAGAAGGTATGTGATTCTTCCTAAAGCATGATATTTTACAATATATATAGTACGGTAGACGTCGTGTGTTAATAATAATAACTACGGCAATGTCTTTGACTTAAGCCTGATAATACTTACGGCAATGCCTCGGCTTAAGCACGAATAACACTTCGTGATGCCTCACGCTTAAGCTGAATAATAAAGAACTGAAAACATTTCAAAGGTATACTGAATCATTTTTTTTACAGAAGAGTAACACTTGGTTTTAAAAGCTTAAGAGTTATACTAGCTTTATGGGAGGTTAGGTATAACGGCAAGAGTGATAAAAAGAACGATTTATTGATTTAAGGAAATAAGAGACTTGACTTATTATACTAATATGAATTTTGTTAAAAAGTGTGAAACCTCATTAGTGAGTAATTAGTATTTTTGGTTTCAAAAGGAATGATGTTTTACCAATCAAGATAAATGTCGAACAAACCACAGAAATGCTAATAAAGGAATTATTTTGACTAATAAGGTATTATTAAAACTAGTAGAAACTTCCATCTGCATAGGAGCTAAGATGAGACAAAAGGATATTACATTTACTAGATCATGACTGCTGTAATAAGATTGTTACGAATAATAATAACCTACTCACACTTAGGGTATATGTTTCTCAAATTGTTTTAAAGGATTAAAACTATGAACTACAAACCCTTTCGAAAATGAGAAACTTGAGTAATTGGAATTAGGCAAACTTGAACGTTAGGAAAAGAATGTTGTTACTTGATTTTACAAGGAGAAGTGTTTTAATGTACTTCAAAAATAATTACTCTATTTTTATACTACGGTTATTGTGTGACTTTTGTAAAAGAAACGGATCTTTTAAAAGAGTAATACATGAAGTACTTTGGGGCTAACAACCCGAACTTGTTAACATAATGTAGAAAGTACCTTGTGTGAATAACTTGATTGTATTGATTTGTGATAGTCTTGTAATATTTTCTTGTTGACTGGATAAGTAAACATGTTAGGATGCTACGTGAGTTAGTATCTTGTGATATTTGTGTAAAGGGGTTTTTTCCTTGTTGTGCTTATGTTGTTTAGCAATAATCGGTTATGTTGATATTATATCATTCATAAACTCAGGGGTTAAGCCCTCCGTCTGCGGGTAGACTCGGGCGGTCGATGGACATGATTCGAGAATACCTTATGCGGGTGCAGATGGCCTATGCGGAACTGCGGGAGTTCCAGGTTAGTATGCGGCCCTTGTGGTCATGCGGTTCTTGTAGCCATGCGGACGACGAGTCTAGGACGCTGCCGGGGAGTAGCTACCCTCGATGCGGGGTTATACCTCATGCGGGCCTATCTGTTTGGCCTATGCGGAGCTGCGGGAAGTTCCAGGACTAGATGCGCACATTAGATACTGCGGGCGAGTGGCCAGCTTTGATCATGTGACGGTCTAGACAGATCTCATGATCTGATTTATGACCTTGTTAGTGGTGGGTTTTAGTAGTCGGCTACGCTCGTACTTACCCGTGCGGTTCTATTGTGATGACTTTGAGGCATGAGTCTCGACTTGACATGATCGCTTATTTATTGTGGCAGTAGTTTTGGCTTATCATACATGTCTCACGCCTTATATAGACTACTATGATTTCATTTGATGATTTCGATTTCACATACTTGGTACTGTTGTCTCGACCTCCCTGGGCTGCGTTCATCTGCGCAGTAAAGTACTCCTACCGCTGATCCCGTTCTTAGGATCACCTTGGCGTTGGAAAGCTCCGTTTCTCGGAGCTTAGCATTTTAGTATAGTCCCCATGCGTTGTAGATATTCGTATTCGGGTATGGCGGGGCCCTGTCCGCCATTGTTGTTTTAAACTCTTAGAGTGCATAGACTGTTGTAAGGTGGGATGCTCGCTCATTTTGGGTTATTTATATACATTATGCGAAAGGCAACTTTTCGTAAAGCGTGTCTTATTTATCTTGTTTCATATCTTGGTTGTTTTATATTCCATTGGTTTTTCTCGATGTATGACTACTTGGGTGCGGGTAGGCACGATCACGAACCGAGGCAGGTCGTGACAAAGTGGTATCGAGCGATTAATCCTCGGAAAGTGTCTGAGCCGTATCTAGTAAGTCTTGATTATTGGTGTGTTTTGCACCACACCAATAATCAGGAGGCTATATGATATTTAGGATTGGTTTCCATTCTTCTCACACTGAGTTCGTGCTTTAGTGCTGTGTTATAAGATGGACACCTCTAACGTATTCCTTTCCTTTACGGTGATGCCTCGCGCCGAACTCGGGCCCGAGAAGGGCAAGGCCGAAGGAGGCTGCGAGTAAATCTGAGAGATTTAGAAGGCACAGCCCAATCATCACTGAGGTGATGCTTACGCGAGGAGTTACGAGGCGCCGCCAGTGATGAGAGTTTACGCCGGCAGCGATTCTCTGCGGTCATGACATCTGGACTTTCAGTTCCACGGCTTGGAGCAGAAAATATGGATTGGAAGGAGACGACCCTGTTGCTAGCAAAGGACTTGGCAGCCAGAGAGTATTTTATGTGCCGGTATTCCAAGGATATTGATGCTTATCTAAGAAGGGTTGTGAGGAGTAGCTCTTGATCGAGGGCGAGCGAGCTTGCGTTCGAGATTATGTGCGCTGGTGAGAGAGGTAGAGATCGGCCAGTGGCGAGGCGCGAGAAGAGGGCGATTGGCGTGATCATTTGGTAACTCTCGAGGCGAATCGCCTCAGCAGCAGATTAGACATGCGCCTCCGCCAGTGCAGAGTGTCCTCGCGAGTTGATTTTCCTCGGTGTTCGGTGTGGCGGTGTCATCCCGGGAAGTGCGTCTTTTTCGGTGCTTGTTTTTATTGCGGCCGTCGAGGGCCATATGGCAAGGAATGTTCTATGAGAAGGATACAAATCGAGGACTCGGCTACTAGACGATTGTGGATGCGATGGTTCGGAGAGGAGGGTGTAAGCGGAGAGGCCCCCGCTCGGTGTGGCGTTGTGGTCGATGTCGCCGTGAGTGTCGTTCTTCCGTCGACTTGTTATGTTTGCGGCAGCGGGCCATTTGCGAGGAATTGTCAGGCCAAGGGTGGTGCGGATGTAGAGACTCGGCGCCCGAGGATCGATGGATAGTTCATCACCTTCCCCAGCTATGCGCCCAGCAGGGCGGGTTTGATTAGAACGACCTAGGGGAAGTGCCGCGTAGATATAGGTATATCCTTAACCCTTTAGAGATTTATATGTGTGGCGAATATCTTAAGTATTATGTTGAGATAGCATTGTGTTAATCGTGATTGGGAATCATGATTAGTTAATCGGGAAAGATTGGGGATAGAGAAAGTGGGAGCCTTAGGATGTGTGCGTAGAGACCTTAGAGGCGAGGCCATCTTTGGTAAAAGAATTACTTCGTGTTTGACCCTTGTCGAGGTGCATAGTATCGTGAGATATTTTGTGGGATGAATCCCACGAGTAATGTGGAATGAAAAGGGTAGAAGACCGCTGGGTTTTCGTAACGTGATTGGTGAGATTATTAGAATCGGGAGCTAGTGTTTGCGTTCTTGGGTTGGGTTGAGGCCGTGGCGGGTCGACCCGTGGCCTGTTTGGTGGTGGGTCAGTTTTGGTGGTCCGCCGGGTGGTAGGGTCACTAGGGTGTTAGGCCCAAGTTTAGTTAACCAACGACGAGTTCGTGAATACATTCGACCGATGGTCGGGCGAGAGGTCGGCCGTCTTGTCTTCTAGCAAAGATCGTGTACTCGGTAGTAAGTTGCGAGATGATTATTTCAGAAAGGTTGTAAGGCTGCACGGAGTGCCTACCTTCACCTTATGACAGTGGAGCCAGTGCAGTGTTTCCTTTTTGGAAGTTTTACGAGCAGGTTAAGAACTCGTAAGTCTCAGAATCGCGTTCGCCTCGGCGATGTTTGGATTTGAGAGTAGTTATGGGATTGTTGTCTCTGTAAAGGGAATGTTTAAGCTACCATTTTCAGATTCGGATGTCGCCTTAGGAAGCCTTGTAGGGCGGAAGTATAAGTTGCGATCGATTGGTTCGATGTTGGCAAGGTTCGAATAGTTAGTTGAGTTTGTTCCGGTAATTCGTGGATAGGGTGTGATGAGTTTTGGAAAGCAGAGAAACTTAGCCGTGTTACTTTGGGCCTTTTGAGTTCATGTGAAGATTAGGCGGGTTGCCTATATGTTAGCATTGCCGTCCGACTTAGGAAGCGACGTCCGATCTTTCGTATTGTTATGTTCGGAAAGTATCAAATCCACCGAGTGTTCCAGTTAATGATGACCACGTTAGAGATAGTAACCGAGATTTGGAAACTAAGCGAATGAAGGGTGGTAAGAGTTCGAGCGTACAAGAAGTGTACGACATCCTCGAGGATCGCGGTAGGTACCATTTGTTGGGTCGTCGGGGCAAGGCTCGCGACAAAGTGACAAAAGTGGTATCACGACGAGTAAAGGAAGAACGAGCATGTATTGCGAGCATAGGTGTGATCATTCGTTTGTAAAGAGTAGGGAAGGAGTATCTGCTTAGATCTCGGTAGGAGTTTTTGTGATAGAGGTGATTCTCGTGGACTTGGAGACAAGTATGTGCGCTTGTTGTGTTGTGACCAGTGTGGCATGGTTGTTTAGTAAGTATAGCGATAAGGACTATCTTGGCGCTTTGTTTGTTTGATACAGAAGGAACATTCGGGACGAATGTTTCTAAGGAGGAGAATGTTATACCGTAGTTTCAAGGTATGTATGCGAGGACGTCACGTGCGAGAATCACGATGGAATTGGAATGGAAGAAAGAGGTGATTTTCCACGGAAAAGTTTAGGTTTTTGTGAAGGAAAAAGATTCGTTAATGGGAATTGGATTCCCAGATTGGTATTCGGACTTCTTGGAATTTTAGAGAATTATGGAATTTTATTTTGGAAATGGTCACGTGGGCCCACTGAGAAAATTCTGATTTTGGGGCCCACTTTGTTTTGAGATTTTGGCCATTGTGGATATTTTGGAAGATGAAATATTTTGGGCCAGTAGGAGGCGACACGTGTCACCCTCCCCTGGTTGGCTTGGGCCAATTCCACTTTGTACACAACACCCGTTTAGAGTCGTTTTTAAATGAAGCGTTTTACAACTCGCGTAGGATAAATTCGGCTATGTCATTTCTAATTTTTGCGAATTTTTAGAGACGAAACATTTTGGACCAACGAGGCGACACTTGTCACCTCTCATTGATGGATGTTACACGGCATTGAGGCGATTGGATGACAATTTTTGTCAAGTAGTTGGTAGGATATTTTGTGTGCAAGTTGGCCAAGGACACTTGCCTAAATCCTCACCCTACACGCCTTGCACTTGGCATAATCTTGGCCATTGGTTGGCATGTCTTGACCTATAAATACCCCTTGTTGAAGAGTTATTTCATCCTAAATTGAGCAATCTATCTAAGTCTCAAATCCCTCTCCTCTTGTTGTTTCGTCCAAACACACCTCCCTTTTGAGAAGCCCTAGCCGAGCAACCCCCATAAAGCTAGCCTAGCCAAACACTACCCCTCCTTGGTAGAAAAGTTGCCTTCTAGTATTGTTATAATGCCCAAATTACCTAGCCCAAATCCTTAGTCCTTAGTAGAAGTTGTGAAGAACTTCTAAGGTTTTCGAGCCTCTGGAGCGCAACTTAGGAGCTAAACCTTGCTCAGCGCGACTTTTCTAGGATATTATTGGGCTTACCGAGGTAAATAACCTTATCCTCCTTTTGTAATTAGAATATATATCTTGTAGAAGTATAGAATAAGTATTAAATACTTAGAAGGATATTGCGAATAGAATTAATCATATCACGAGTAGAAGGGTTTAAAAGATGAATAATAGAATCACTTACATAGAATTTGTTTTCACGATGAACTTGAGTAGCTCGGGTAGGAAGTGCTGCCCAAATGACCATAGGATAACGAACCCTCTGCTTAGAACTTTATGCAGTCTGATCGATCTGGGCGTTGATAGGCGTGTTGATATTATAGTCGATACTCTGCGCGACATATTGACTTGGCGGGAGGTTTTGCGAGAAGGTATGTGATTCTTCCTAAAGCATGATATTTTACAATATATATAGTGCGGTAGACGTACATGTGTTAAGCGAATAATAACTACGGCAATGTCTTTGACTTAAGCTGAATAATACTTACGGCAATGCCTGCGGCTTAAGCTGAATAACACACTATGCGTGCCTCGGCTTAAGCTGAATAATAAAGCGAAAACATTTCAAAGGAATCTTGAATCATTTTTTTAGAAGAGTAACACTTGGTTTTAAAAGCTTAAGAGTTATACTAGCTTTATGGGAGGTTAGGTATAACGGCTTAGAGTGATAAAAGAACGATTTATTGATTTAAGGAAATAAGAGACTTGACTTATTATACTAATATGAATTTTGTTAAAAGTGTGAAACCTCATTAGTGAGTAATTAGTATTTTTGGTTTTCAAAAGGAATGATGTTTTACCAATCAAGATAAATGTCGAACAAACCATGGCGCTAATAAAGGAATTATTTTGACTAATAAGGTATTATTAAAACTAGTAGAAACTTCCATGCATAGGAGCTAAGATGAGACAAAAGGATATTACATTTACTAGATCATGGTCTTTGTAATAAGATTATTGAATAATAATAACCTACTCACACTTAGGGTATATGTTTCTCAAATTGTTTTAAAGGATTAAAACTATGAACTACAAACCCTTTCAAAATGAGAAACTTGAGTAATTGGAATTAGGCAAACTGGAACGTTAGGAAAAGAATGTTGTTACTTGATTTTACAAGGAGAAGTGTTTTAATGTACTTCAAAAGATAATTACTCTATTTTTATACTACGGTTATTGTGTGACTTTTGTAAAAGAAAGCGGATCTTTTAAAAGAGTAATACATGAAGTACTTTGGGCTAACAACCAACTTGTTAACATAATGTAGAAAGTACCTTGTGTGAATAACTTGATTGTATTGATTTGTGATAGTCTTGTAATATTTTCTTGTTGACTGGATAAGTAAACATGTTAGGATGCTACGTGAGTTAGTATCTTGTGATATTTGTGTAAAGGGGTTTATCCTTGTTGTGCTGATGTTGTTTAGCAATAATCGGTTATGTTGATATTATCTCATTCATAAACTCCGAGTTAAGCTGCCTCCGCTGGGGTAGACTTCGCGGGTCGATGGACTATGATTCGAGAATACCTTATGCGGTGCAGATGGCTATCTTGGGCTGCGGGAGTTCCAGTTAGTATGCGGCCCTTGTGGTCATGCGGTTCTTGTAGCTACGTGCGGACGCGAGTCTAGGACGCTGGGAAGCTACCCTCGATGCGGGTTATACCTCATGCGGGCCTATCTGTTTGGCCTATGCGGGTGCGGGAAGTTCGGGGACTAGATCGCACATTAGATCTGCGCGCGAGTGGCGACTTTGATCATGTAATGATGCAGACAGATCTCGTGATACGATTTATGACCTTGTTGTGCTGTGGGTTTTAGTAGTCAGCTACGCCGCACTTACCGTGCAGTTCTATTGTGATGACTTTGAGGCATGAGTCACGACTTGACATGGCGCTATTTATTGTGAATCGTAGTTTTGGCTTATCATACATGTCTCGCCTTATATAGACTACTATGATTTCATTTACGATATTTTCATTTCATACTTGGTACTGTTATCGACCTCCTTGAGGCTGCGTTCATGCCGCAGTAAAGGTACTCTACCGCTGATCCCGTTCTTAGGATCACCGCTAGCGTTAGGAAAGCTCCGTTTCTCGGAAGCTTAGCATTTTAGTATAGTCCTGCCGTTGTAGATATTCGTATTCAGGGTATGGCGGGGCATCGCCATTGTTGTTTTAAACTCTTAGAGTGCAGTAGACTGTTGTAAGGTTGGGATGTATGTTCATTTTGGGTTATTTATATACATTATGCGAAAGGCAACTTTTCAGCGTGTCTTATTTATACTGTTTCATATCTTGGTTGTTTATATTCCGCTGGTTTTCTCGATGTATGACTACTTGAGTGCGGGTAAGGCACGATCCGGGCCCGGGCAGTCGTGACATCAATGGCCGTCGTGGTAGAGGGGGTGGAGTTTATAGTTACGCGTCCTTGAACCGCATAGATGAGCGCGACTTCGGACGGGATCGACAACATCGCCTAGGTTACAGGTATATCTCGATTCTTTTGAATCATACGTGCATTGTTAGATTCAGATTTTGCCCTAGCGTATATGTTTTCCCTTTATTGCAAGAGTTGTTAAGTGATAGTACCCCAGAGGTATGGATACCTTGATTAGTAAAGTGAGAAGTTAAGAATGTTGACAAGAATGATAAAGTGAACTGAGACTATAGTTGTGTAGAGTTCACAAGTTGTAATTACCAGATTGATGTTAGGCGATAGGGAAGATTGTCTGATGAAATACTTTGGCTAATGTGAACCTCTAGTGAATGGGAGGATAGGGTGAATTACCTTGAGATAAGAGAAATTTATTTCAAACTAAGAATGAGAAGTTAAGTGACGATGAGTCGGGTTATGGACTCATTTCGGGTTAGCCATTAGTATGGAATGGGGTGATGTCACTAGAAATGGTTCCGTTATGTGATAGGGTCCGAGGATGCTAGGCCCAAGTCTAGTTGATCGTTATGCGAGTTCGTGGATCGTTCACCTGAACTAGGTCGTAAGGGGCCAGAAGAGCCTTAACGGAATGTAACAATATGGCAGTTTGGATAGAAACTCAAGTTGGAGAAGAGAAACAAAATTTGAGATTTTATGCGATACTAGATGAGTTTGAAATGAGAAAGTATGACAAGTAAGGAAAGAAAGGAACCTCTAAGGATCAGTGTTTGAGAAGATTGTAACCCGAGTTTTGTGAGGAGGACCACCACTGAAGGTCCATTATTATGTTCACGTATGTTTTGTGGTGGCCATGTGTGGCATCATTGGTCTGGTGCAGTTTTGATTGATAGGCATAGCCTAGAGTTTATGCCGGAGTTTGTATAGATTGAAAACCGACTAAGAACATTCGGGGACGAATGTTTCTAAGGGGGGAAAAATGTTACACCCCGTAAGTCTAGGACGTGTATAAGAGAATGTATGTAGGAATCAAGACTTGGAAATTAGTGCGAAAGGAAGAATTGTTTTAAATGGAAATATTCGAAACGTCGGAAAGGAAAAATGTTAGTTGTTGAGAATTGGATTCTCAAAATCGTTATTTGAAGAGTATGGAACTTATTATATTTATGGAAATTTATTTCTGATTTGGTCACGTGGGGCCCACCAGAAATTTTACGTTTTGTGGGGCCACGGGGTTCTGAATTTTATGGGCGAATGAGAGGCGACCGCGTGGCACCCTCCCACATGGCTTGGTGAATTTATGCAGGGCATAATGGTGGGTGACCAGGTAAAGATTAGTCTTCTTGGGAGCTTGGCATTGTTGACGATCAAGAGCCGTTTGGCTTGATCTCTTCCTCCGATTTTAAAAGTGTTATTATCAAGCCTCCATTGTGTTATAAGTATACTACTAGTAGCAAGACTTGAGCATTCTACACTTAGTGAAATTTTTCAAGAACTAGTCTTGTGCAAGAACTTGTGCTCTCGGCTTTGAGGCTTTTCACACAAAAATTTTGCAAGTGTTGTCCATTAGCCACAAGACTTAAACCCAAAGTTCCTAAGAGTGTTGTAAGGTTATCTCGATAGAAAGATTTCGGAAAAAGCATTTTACGTTAGTCGCGGCGGAAACTAAGAGTTCTTCACTTTGAAGTTGGAACTTGAAGATGGGTGTCACGACCGTTAAGGCCGTGGCCCAGTGCACTGGGCACCAATGATCATCATCGAGAAAATCAGCGAATATAAAACATAAGACATGAAACAATTGTAAAAGACACATTTTATCCGAGAAAAGAGCGCCTTTCAGATATATATACATCAAAATCGCGGTTACATCCCATGTACAATAGGACTACGCACTCTAAAAGTAACTATGGCGGGACGGGGCCGCCATACCTGCATACAAAACTATCTACAACAGGAGATCGTACCAAGTCGAGCCTCGGAGAAGATGGAGCTCGACACCAACGCAAAGATCCTAAGGATGCGTTTCTAGCACTGCTGCCTGCGGCGTGAGCGCAAAAAGTTGAGAAGTCGATCACAAGTACTAAGTATGTGAAAGCGTAAAGTACTTAAATGAAATCATATCATTTTATAACCAATTTTACAAATATGCGAAACAACGAATGTAACGCGCATTTGCACATCCTGAACAAGAGTAATAACAGATAAGCGATACGAGTCTTTTAAAGCTGCGAATGATCGAAGCAGGGCTAATCGCCCATAGTATCATTATGCAAGCCTAATCCTGGACTCCCGTAGTCCGCATAGGCCACTCCGCAGGCGTGGTATTCCCGCGTCGAGGTAGCTACTCCTCGGCATCGCCTGGACTCGTAGTCGCGTGGCACATAGACCGCGTGAGGTATAACCCGCACACTAACCGAACTCGTGGCTCGCGTGGGTCCCTGGACCGCGTAGGTATTCTCGAATCATGGTCCCGGACCTCACGAGTCTACCGCGTGGAGCGACAACCCCGTATCGTGTCAAGAGGTGGTGATATAATACTAACATAACAACTTATCGTTAAACAACAAGCCTGACAAGAATACCTCTTACACACGTTACAAGACACTAACACACATAGTATCATATTATGTCTACTTATCAAACCATCTTTATTGTACTTTCCATAAATCAATGAGTCTTTTATAAACACATAAGTAAAGCTGTTCTTTTATCTTTCTTAAGTCGTTATACTTAACTTCCCATAAAGCTAGTATAACTCTTAAGCTTCATTTAAAACAAATATTCTTCTTCTTTCAAACCGATTTATAATTCTTTTGAAAGACTTTAAGATCTTTATTATTCGGGCTTAAGTCAAAGACATTCTTAGTAAGCTACGTTCGATTAACACACGTCGTCTGCGTACTATATATATACTTTAAAATATCATGCTCAAGAGTATAGGAAGAATCACATACCGCCGAAATCCACACTGGTCGAATATGTCGCGGAGTAGCATTTATAATAGTCGAGCGTCATCAAAGTCTAGACTACTCGTAGGACATTCTAAGCGAGGGTTCTACTACCTACGGAAAATCGGGCAGCACTTCCACGTAAACTATACAAGTCACCTTAAATCTGATCCTGTAAATCTGATTTTATCACGAACCGGGCGTGGTGCCTTACCCGGGCACCCTGGTGATACAACATCCAAATGTCAGTAGGAACATAAAACAAGACATGAAAATATTATGAAGTAAACGATGTCGGAGAAAACTTGCCTTCTGGCATATATATATAGATCGATTTAAAGCCGAACGATTCATCCCATTCAACTCGCCTGGCAGTACTCTGGACCTCTAGAATGATACGACAACAATGGCGGACGGGCCCGCCATACCTGAATGTAAATACCTACAGCGGCGGACTATACCATAGATAAGCCTCGGAGAAGCGGAGCTTCATCTGAAGCGTGACCTAGGCGAGGATCAACACTGGTGTACCTTCCACTGCGGCATGAGCGCGGCCAGGAGAGTCGATCTGCGAGTACCAAGTATGAAACTGAAAAATACATAAATGAAATCATAATAGTCTATAAGCGGGAGACATGTATGATAACCAAACTACGATTCCTGATAAATAAGCGATGCGTGTCAAATCGAGGACTCGCGCCAAGTCATCACTAAATGTAACTATGGGTCTCACGCCCATAACATCAATCATGCGTGGAATACCTTCCGCTGCCGCGATTTATGATATAAAAGCACCGAAATACATGAACACGAGTCCGTGTCACGATAAAGCAGTGGGAGGTAAATGCGAAGGCATAGCAGGCCCTACGCGCGCGGTACTAACGAGTGTCATAAATCGTATCATGATATCTATCTGAACCGTCACATGATCAAAGTGGACACTCGCCCATGATCAAATGTCGCGCGTCTAGCCACGGAACTCTCGTACCTCGCATCAGGCCAACCTCGTAGGCGCGTGAGGTATTCCGTCGAGGGTACTCCCGGCGTCGTCTGGACTCGCGATCGCGTAGCGTAATCTGCCGCGTGACCACAGGGCGCACTAACGGAACTCCGTAGTTCGCGTGGATCCTGGACCCGCGTGAGGTATTCTCGAATCATGGTCCCGGACGCTGAGTCTACCTCGCGCCGGAGCGTCAACCTCCGAAATAAGTCAAGGTGAGTGGTACAATACCAGCATGCTTGGTGAAGTCAAACAACTTTAAAGCGTGATGGGAAAACCCGCTTTACCGCAACGTCACGAATACTAACACGTAGCATCTAGCATGTTTACTTATCAAATCGACAGAAAGTATTACAAGGCTATCACAAACAAAACAATCAAGTTATACACCTGAGGTACATTCTAATATATGATTAACAAGATCGAATTATTTATTCCCCAGGTACTTCATACATTATCTTTTAAAGATCGCTACGTTTACAAAAGTCACACAATACGTAGTATATGAAAATAGGGTGATTATCTTTTGAAGTAAATCAAAACACTTCTCTTACGTAAAATCAAGTAACAACGTTCTTTTCCAAATGTTTCAAGTTTGCCTAATTTCAATTACTCAAGTTTCATTTTGAAAGGTTTAGTAGTTCATAATTTTAATCACTTAATGATATAATTCTCCTTTAAAAGCAATTTGAGAAACATATATCGTCATTGAGTAGGTTATTCTTGTTTATAACAATCTTATTTAGCGATCATGATCTAGGAAATGTAACATCATTTTGTCTTATCTTAGTTTATCATGCGGATGGAAGTTTCTGATTTTAATAATACATTATTGGCAAACATTTCCTTTATTAAGTACTGCTGTGGTTTGTTACTTATTACGATTTAGAAATCAGTAAAACATTATTCTTTTAAAATCAAGTACTCATTACTGCATGAATGAGGTTTTACAACATTTTAACAAAATGTTAATTACAAATAAAACAAGTTAAGGCTCTTATCTTTAAGATTAAGCCTCTTAACTTTTAAAATCGATAAACCATTCTCTTTACCTCTCTTAAAGCGTTATACCTAACTTCCCGTAAAGCTAGTATAACTCTTGCTTTATTATCACACATCAAGTCGTTACCTTTTAAAACCCGCAAGCATTTTACTGCGTCTATCGATGCATACATACATAGTTATACACATATCATGCTAGAAAAGGTAGGAAGAGGTTCACATACCTCGCGGCGATTATCGACTAATAGCAAACGCTCAGTACCTCAACGTCGGCTACTCCTTAAGCCAAGTAGATCGCGCCACGCGTGATGCCAATGTAAGGCGCGGTGACATTAACATCTAGGTCTAATCGTAGAGACATTCTACGAGAAAATTAGCGCGCCCCGCTCGACAGCGTAAATCTCCTCTCTATCGGTAGCTACCAAGCTGACGAGGTTTGCCGTCTAACGGGCGTGTGCGATTCTCTACTGTGATAATGCTACAAGTCTGTGTCTGATACGGTCTATGTAATTCTGATTCTCTTCTTTAAATTGCTTAAGTCAAAGACATTGCCTGATTATATTCAGTTATATATAGTATACTTCAACTATACATTCTACAACATGTAATTTCAATTACAATAGAAAGTCAGTATTTACCTCGATAAGCCCAAAATTATCGAGTTTAAATGATCTGAGCGAGTTTAGCTCTACTCAGTGCGCGTCGACCAGCTCAATGACCTTAGAAGTTCTAACCAACTTAAACTCCAAACCAACTATGGAGATTTTCCTTAGGGTTTCGGTTTGAGACAAAGGGACATTTAGGTAGTATTTAAGACTCTACGTATAGAGGTATCTTTGGAATACTACAAGGTATCTGGCTAAGGTAATTTGGGTATAACATGATACTTTTGAAGTATTTCTACGAGAGGGTATATATGCAGAGACTGCGAGGGGGTGTATACCAGCGGCCTGAGGGGGTACTCGACGAGGGAGGAACTCTCGGCCACTAGGCCTCATAGAGGGCGAGAACAACTACTCGAGGAGGAGGATTTTAACACTTTAGGAAATTTAGGAATGGATGAAGAAGTCTTGAAGGGGTATTTATAGTACAAGTCGAGGCGACGATGGCGAAGATCTGTAAGTCTTTATGCAAGTGTAGGGCGAATTCACCCAAGTACACCTTATCTATCTACCAAAATATCCTACCAACTACTTGACAAAAAGCGAAGCAATTTGTCGAGCCATTCTATGACGTGCCCCGATGAGAGGGTGACAAGTGTCGCCTCTCGTTGATCCAAAATGTTTCGTCTACCGGAAAAATCCAAAAAATAAAAATGACATATGGAATTTTCCTAAAGCTAATGGAAACGTTTAAATCGGCGACACTAATCGGGTGTTGTGAACAAATAAAATCAGCGAAGCCGCACAAGGCACAAACTTTCTCGTCGTCCTTGCAATACTGAAATACGAGGTATAACAAGTTTAATTCTTACGTTATACCCTATTGTGATTCTGATTTCAATTCTATTCTTTAATATCCTTACACCTTATACTCGAGTCTTAACTATTCTTATATGTAATATCCGATTCTGATAGAAGGGCAAGAATATTTACCTCGATAAGCCCAAAATTATCCAAGTTAAATGTCGATCCTGAGCGAGTTTAGCTCTTACCACGCTCAGATAGCTCAGAAACCCTTAGAAGTTTCTAACAACTTGACTACCAACTGAAGTTTCTCTTAGGGTTTCGTTTAGTAATGATGGAGATAAGGTAGTATTTCTAGGCTTTAGTCTGGTGACTTTGGAAATACAAGGTATAGGCTAAAGTATTTGGGAATAGTAACAATGCTTGGAAGACAACTTTCTACCAAGGGGGTAGGTCTCGGCTAGGACCACAAAGGGGAGGGTGGTTTCGGCCCGAGGCCTTCTCAGGGAGGAAGAGGGCTTTGGACGAGGCTATAAGGAGAGGAGGATTTTTGACTTGGAAAGTTTGATTTGTGGATGAAGAACTCTTCATCAAGGGGGTATTTATAGGGCTTTTAAGGGCTAGGATGAGGGCAAGTGGAGGAAAGTGGATGGTGGAGATTTGCACAAGTGCACCCAACTCTCAAATCCTCACAAAACATTGACCCGAAATTAAGCCCCCAACAAGGCCATCAGTGGCCTCCGCTGCTCGATGAGGGTGACAAGTGTCACCTCTCGTTAATCAAATGTTACATCTCTGGAAAAATCCATAAAATTAGAAATGGCATAGCAGTAATTTACCTCATGCGAGTTTTGTAAAGCGTTTAGTCGGAAAACCGTCCGTTTTGTGATTTGTGCCCAAAATCGTCCATGTCTAACTTAAGGCTAAACTTTTTGTCGTCGCCCCTACGTGCATACTCTGCTACTGAAATCTGAGGTATAACATTCTCCTCGCCCGAAACATTCGTCGAATGTCCCTTTAAGACGGATAACGATAAGGTTCTTCATAACTTAAGCGGTTGCAAATACCACACATGGCCGCAATCTGACATAAGCAAATATGTTAATGAAAAATTTACAAGTAGGAAAGTGAGTTACACAGGTGTGGGAATAGGTGAGATACTTACGCATATGTCTCGCCGACTTCGCGTCATCTCCTCGCTGAGCTCGTTCGCCCGCAAGACTTTGTGGAAGCCACGTCGCGTCGCGGATGCCCTAACGGCGATCGATTATCGGTATGGGAATCTCGCCATCGATAACCCGTCACTGGGCGTACATCGTCGATCGGGTGTACCACTAGATGGATCCCAATCGTCTGCCGGCGTAAACATGAAACACCGGATGAGCGCCTCCGGGTCGGACGGAGATCAAGCTTCATGAAGCGGCGCACTACCTGCGAACAATCTGAAATGGCGATGTACCGAAATTTGAGTTACTTCTTCGAATCTGTCGCACCGCCGCCGGTGGCGCGAAAACCCGATCGACCTCGAACTCCGGTCACGAAGCGGCGATGATCTGCATATGACTTATGTCGACTCGAGCTATCGCAACGCTCTGGATAAAACCGCTTATCAGCACTGCTTTACCAAATCTGGTCCCATTCGCACCTTGCGTCAAACGACTATCGGCGATTTGCACTTCCTCCCATACAAGGCCTCATAGGCGCCGTCCGAGATCTTGGGTGGTAGCTATTGTTATCATAAACTCAGCTAGAGGCAAATGATCCTCCCGGCTACCCCAAGTCGATACGGGCTCATGACATATCGCCGAAGTTTGGATAGTGCGCTCTGCACATCGTCTGTCTGTGGATGGAATCGATTACTCGGGGCTCACTGCGTCCACTAAACCATGGAAAGACCTCCAGTTGGCGAAGTAAGCGGGCTCCTCATGCGATATGATCGAAATAGGGACCCATGCGATCAGCGATCTCTCGGATGTAAGTGCGGCGTAATCTCGGTAGAAAAGTGATCTGGCGGGAAGAAAGTGGGCTGATTTAAGTCGACTGTCGATAACCATATAGAATCATGTCTCCTCACGAGTGCGAGGTAATCCTGTGATAAAGTCCGTGTTGATCACCTCCAACTTCGGTCGGTATCTCGATCGTCTGCGACAAACCGGGCGTCGGTGCTCTGCCTTCGCTGCGACAGCACGGTCGACGAGCTACAAACTGCCGGCGTCCTCTTCAAGCCATCCCGCGATACACGATCTAAGGTGCGTGGTACATCTTGATCGACCACGGATGGATAGAGTAACGTCTTGTGTGCTTCCCACAGAACTTCTTTGAAGTCTGTGATATCACGGAGCGCACAATCGCCTATCAGAACCAGCACGTGGTCTTCTCAGGACCACTTTCGCGAAGGGCGTATCGCAGTCTGCGCGTCAAAGCTGGATCCTCAGCTGTTGCCTCTTACGCCTCGCCGGCGATGGAAGACTGGCAACCTCTCGAACTCGGACCAGCGCTATCAGGAATCAATCAAGCGGACACGAGGCTCAATGGCGGTCTGAATCGCGAACCGTACCCCTCATAATTGCCGCATCGATGGGCTACCCATCGACTTACGACTAGGGCATACGCCGCAGCATTGGCCTTCCCGGGTGGTACGTGATGCCGACATCATAATCCTTAAGCAACTACAACCGTCTCTATCGTAAGTTCGTCTCACTGTTTGAAGATATCTGGAGGCTCTTGTGGTACCGTATAAATATCCACGTGAACCCCAGTACAAGTAGTGCCTCGGATCTTGGCGTGAATCCAGCTGCGACTCGAATCAAATGCTTATTTGTCGGGATCGTGCGCTATAACCTTGCCTGCTGCGTAACCGTCGACGATGCGGCGCGTCCTGATACGACATAGGCGTGCGGACCTGCGGAAGAGTATGAGCAGAAGCGATCGTCGGTCTCCGCCGATGGCCCGGAAACCACCTGCTCCGCGCGCGTGATCCGGCTGAAACTTAGGCGCATACGAGTGACCTAGTCAATGAGGCGAAGATAGAAGCAAACTTCTCTGAGCCGTAGATAATAACTGCGAGGCCAGAGAAAATTGCGCACCTCTGCCGAGTAGTAGGTCAGGCCAAGTCTGGCCTCGATCTTGGCGTATCCACGAATACCATCGGCCAAACAATATGCCCGAAAAGCCAGAAGTCAACAAACTGCGTTTGGAAAACTTGGCATATAGCTGGTCTGGAGAACTACCGGCCGCGGTCGCCGAATGCTCTGCATGCTCGCGCTCTGGCGAGAATAAACGAGATATCATCGATGAACCTTATCGCATAGCGTGTCGAAATGGCGAACACTCGGTTCGTCAAATCCGTAGATCTCGTCGGGCATTGAGTCGACCGAAGAGCGTAACCACGAACTTCATAGTGCGTCGCGGTCGGAATGCGATCCACTGGGACATCAGCCTCTCTAACACGCTTTTGATGATAGCGGTCGTAGATCGATCTTGGAGAAGCATCTCGCGCCACTGCAGTGGTCGAAACGAATCATCGATCACAGGAGGGGGTATACATTCTTAATGTCACCTTGTTAGTGCACATGTCATCACCGCGTGCGCGGCGTCCGTCATGTTCACGAACAATCTGCGCTCCCGGGGAAAACACTGGCTGATGAAGCCGCTTCTCCGACAAATCTACGCGGTGGTCCTTGGCTCTCTCAGCTCGGCGGGTGTCGTTACGTATGGCGGAATGGAAATAGTAGCGAGTGTACGCAACCATCGTACAAAACTCTATCTCCTATCGGGAGGATGCGAGGAAGGTCATCTGGAAGCACGTGCAGGAAATCTCGACTCTGAGGTGGCCCGAAAATCTGGTACATGACCTCGGTATCGAACACCGAGATGAGATGGTAGATATACCGCCACTTTCAGTCTTACAGCCGGGGTAGGAAATAAACCTACCCCAGCGTCTGGTGTTCCCTCCTCGGCAATGGCTCGCCGGGAGCGGGAACCGTACCACTCTCACTGCGATCTACATTGGCGTAGCAAGCTAGCTAATCCGTACCGTAATCGCGTCAAATCGGTCATATCGACTACTGCTCGAGTCGGCTGGTCGGCGGCGCAAATGGTCACTACCGGCTGAATCACCAGCAGGCGTAGCTACCTCGAAAAGTCGATGGACTCGGGCTCTATCCTATCCTACTATGCAATGGGAGATATATGGGATGAACACGGATCTGTCGGCGTGCGTTGAATCGAGAAGCGATAAGGTAAGCTTGGCGACATCGGTGGGGCCTCGCTCTGCAGGGCTGGACCACGGCATAAATGCGATTACGAGGACCGCTAGAGGCTGGACCAGCGCCCGACCTCTGCCGCGACTCTTCGGACCGTAGTACCTTGCCTCGGGCGAGTAAGCGTAGGAGATGAAGGCCGTGAAAGAACTGTAGGGTGACCCTACCATCGTGACGCCGCCAGTGAGACGATTCCTCGCAAAGTGACCTGCAGCCCCTGGCAAGCGTAACACCTCCGTCGCGGTACCACAATTCCGAAGTGGGATCTCGCATCGGCCCGCATTGAGAAATTAGTCCCGTCGGCGATCTCTGCTTCTGGGCGTGAAGTCACAGGGCCACAGTGCCCTCGAATATCACGGTTGTCTTGAGGGCCGGTGCATGAGTGCTCTGGTGGTGTGGTGCAAATCTGGCTGCTGCTTTGAGGCGCGCGCGATAGCCGCTGAAAGACCTGCCGTCTGGTCAGCCTGCTGCTATCTGTCGACGTCGAAGCTCTCTCGCTCGCGTCAAGTCGCCCGAGCTGCGTGCGGGTAATATCCATACAGGTGAAGAAACGCGCACGCGCCAGAACCGGCCATATAATCATCCTAGCGGTGGCGTAACGATGCTGATAAATCATCCTCATACACTACAGCGGGACATGCTCAGGCAGCCGAATCAAGCTTCAGCGTTGTACTTACTCTCTAGCGTGTGTCCTCTGCTCGTCGACAAAAATTTGTCGGCTCGTCCTGCCTCGCATACGTAGGCCGAAATGAGTGAGAAAGGTCTCAGGGAACTTCGTCCCAGTAAATTTGAGGATCGTCGCTCCCGGGGATATCGCCAGAATCAAACGATCAGCTGCGGTATCTGGCGACTGTGAGCCAAGATCGCGGACTCGGTCTCTGAAGCCTTGATCACTCGCGCTGATCTCTGCCTGGCCAGCGGATGAACTCTGGATCATCTCGGGCCCGCACCTCGACATCAGAACTACGGCAGACTCTGACTCGAGAGAAAATCCAGTAGCCTCAGTATGCGATCTCGGGTGAACCCACGACCGCAGTGGGGCCCAGGCTAACTGCGTCGAAGCCTATCCTCGTATAAAGCCGCGATCACGGCGATGTGAACGCCATGTTGTAACCCGTCTAAGTAAAAATGCGCTCGGTGAGGGTGGAGGAGTCGCGAATGCGTGGTCTCGTCGACGCCTGCTGCGGCCACCTAAGCCACCTCGCAAGTCGCAAATTCGGGAGTGTGACGTCGTGGAACTCGCCGTCTCGGTATAGGCCCCGGGCACAACCTCGTGACTCTCGGTGTCCATTAGCAGCTCCTCGGGTGCACTTGCCGCCATACTTGGGCGGGTTGCACCTACGTGAGCATAAGCTATTCTGAAAGGAACACGTTAGAGGTCGACTTATATGGCGACTACTAAGGCCACGATCTGGAGTAGAAGAATGGAAACGATCCTAAATATCCTATAACCCTCCCGATTATTGGTGTAGTGCGCAACTTGGCGATAATGAACTACTAGATCTGATCTGTAGAAACTTTCACGAGGATTAAGCGCTCTGATACCAGCACTTTATCACGACCGTTAAGGGAGCACGTGGCCCAGTCATCTGAACACAGCGATCCTCAATCGAGAGAAAATCAGCGAATATAAAAGCATAAGACATGAAACAATTGTAAAAGACGCATTTATACGAAAGAAAGCCTTTAGAAAGGCATATATATACATCAAAATGCGGCGGTTACATCCCATTTGTATGTACAATAGGACTCTGAGGCGCCTGCAGGAAGTATGGTATGGCGGAGACGGGCCCGCCGTCGCCTGATTTATACAAAACTATCTCTGACGGGAGATCATACCCCAGTCGAGCCTCG